>OY856410.1:607025905-608225905 GCA_963693085.1 Alisma plantago-aquatica
TGTAAAGTAGGGATGTCATTCCCCATCAATAGTATGTCATATACATACAATATGAGGAATGTCACTATGCTCCCACTAACCTTCTTATATACACAAGGTTCATCTTCATTTTGAATAAAGCCAAACCATTTTATTGTCTCGTCAAAATGAAGATTCTAGCTCCAAGATGTTTGCTTCAATCCATAGATTTATTTTTGTATCTTATATACTTTATTTGCAAACTTTGGTTCTATAAAAGCCTTAGGTAGTGTCATGTACACATCCCCAACTATATTCCTGTTAAGGAATGTGGATTTAACATCCATTTGCCAAATCTCATAGTCATGATAAGATGTAATATCAAGCATGATCCTGATGAACTTAACCATGACCACTGGTGAAAAGGTTTCATCATAGTCAATGCCTTGAACTTGTTTGAAACCCTTTGCTAACAATCTTCCCTTATAGGTTTGTACTTTACCATCCATGTCAGTCTTCTTCTTGAAGACCCACTTGCACCCTATGGGTTTTACCTCTTCAGGTGGATCCATCAAAGTCCATACTTTGTTGGTATACATGGAATCCATCTCAGATCTCATGGCCTCAAGCCATTTCTCAGACTCTAGTCCCTCTATAGCATCTTTATAGGAAATTGTCTCATCAACTATGACTGATTCACTACCTTCCCGAGTTATAAGATATCCAAATTTCTTAGGTTTAAGGTGTGTCCGATTAGATATATGAGTTTTTTGTGTTTCTGGAGGAATTTGAGGATCCTCAACATTTTGTGAATGCCTAGGTTCCTCTTGTACATCTAATGGTTCAATGTTTTCTTGTTGGTCTCAAACCACTTTGAGTTCCACTTGTCTCCCATTGATTCCTTTGGAAATAAATTCCTTTTCTAGGAATACAGCATCTCTGGAAACAAACACTTTGTTGTCAGATGTGGAATTAAAGTAATATCATTTAGTTTCCTTAGAATATCCAACAAAATAACATTTATCAGATTTAGGACCAATCTTTTCATGAAGCATCTTCCTAACATAAGCTTCACATATCCAAATGCTCATAAAAGACATATTGGGATGCATCCCAATCCATATCTCATATGGTGTCTTTTGAACCAACTTAGATGGTACTTGGTGTAGTGTAAACATGGCAATTTCTAGAGAATACCACTAGAAGGTATTTGGAAGTTTAGCTAAACTCATCATCGATCACACCATATCTAGTAATGTGTGATTCCTTTTTTCTGATACACCATTATGTTGAGGTATTCCGGGAAGAGTCCACTAGGATACAATCCTGTGGGCTCTAAGAAGGTTCTCAAAATCTTAGTTTAGGTATTCTCCACCTCTATTAGGATGAAGTGCCTTAATAATTTTACCAATTTGGTTTTGTACTTCATTCATAAACTCCTTGAACTTTTCAAGAGTTTTTAGCTTATATTTCATCAAATAAACATAGACATACCTACTGAAGCCATCAGTGAAGGTAATGAAGTACTGATACCCACCTCTAGCAGTTGTTCTAAAAGTTCCACACACATTTGTATTTATGACTCCTAATAGATCACTAGCCCTCTCATTGTTACCAGTGAAAGGGGTCTTATCCATCTTGCCCATCAAACAAGATTCACATGTCTCTATTGATTCAAAATCAAAAGAGTCCAGATAACCATCTTTATGGAGTCTAGATATGTGATTCTCATTTATGTGCCCTAGACGAAAATGCCAAAGGTATATTACGTTTGAGTTGTTGAGTTTTGGTCTTTTGGTATTAACATTATATAAATTTGTCTTTAAATCTAACAAGTAAAGACCATAAAGACATTGAGGCACTGCCATAAAAGATCCCATCTTTTGAAATAGAACATCGACCACTTTTAATATGGAATTCAAATGCATCCTTGTCCAAACAAGATAGAGAATGTTGTTTCTATTTATAGCATGTACATAATATCAGTTTTGTAAATCTATTACAAGCCCTGTGGGTAGAGATACACTATAGGTTCCAACTGTGTTGGCTGCAACTCTTGTGCCATTAGCAACTCGCATTTCCACCTCACCTTTTCCCAAAGTCCTAATTCTTTTAAGATCCTGCATATGAGAATAGATGTGAGATCCACATTTGATATCTAGTACCCATGATGATGAAGTATATAGATTTATCTTAATAATGTATACTTGAAGTGGAGATCACCATCCCCATCTTCCACTTCTTGAAATCCTTTAAGTACATAGGATGAGTTCATCTTGTACTTTTCTTTCTCCTTATCTTGAGTGTTAAAGAATAAAACTTAGGCTTGACCAAAGAACTCTTCCTGATCTTACTTTGATCCTTGGACTCAGCCCCACTGATCACTATCACAGGCTTGTCCTTCTTCAATTTTGCTTCAACATGAATCAACATGGAAAGCAAGTTTGACATCTATCGAGCCGTATTACCCACATGATCACATGAAATAAAGCACCTATATGATTTAGGCATAGTCCTTAAAATAATATTAGTGGCCAACTCTTGGCTCAAGGTGAATCCCAGTTCTTCAAGATGATACACATGTTCAATCATATTCAGCACATGTTATTCTACTGAGGTTCCCTCTGTCGGCTGTGACTCAAGCAGCACCTTTAAGATAGTGTCCCTTTCTTGCTTGTCAAGACCAAGTGTCACCTTCTTAAGCTATGTTACCATCTCAAGAACACTCATGCCTTCACACGACTCATGCAACTCATAGTTTATGCATCTAAGCATAATGTACTTTATCTCTAAGGCATCATTGGCATGCTTCCAGTAAGCATCCACTTCTGCCCTAGGTGCATTAGGAGGAGGTATTTCAGGCACTGGTTTTGCCAAGGATGTAGAGCTTGCACTGTTCATTGAGAACTCTTCTCAAAGTCCAAAACCATTCATGGAAATTTCTCATGTCAAGTTTACTTCATGACCAATCTCAAATCAAATTTGTTGGTCATTATTTCTACAAGAGAAAATTTGCATTTGTCAAAAACCATTTTTGATATGATTCGATTTGAAAATTTTGATGATATTAATTAGGTCTCTAATTGTTGTCGCTCCCAGTATTTTATTCAAACAGATAGCCCTCAATATCAATTTGGAATATTGCATCATACAATATTCTAGTGGGCCAAGATCCATATTTCATCAAGTCATGATTTAGCTTTCGTCGATCACCCACAACTTGACTATTTAGGTAGGTCATCATGCCAATTGCGTCATATGCCACTCTTGGATAGATGATATGCACAACTCATTAACATAATCATCTGCATGCTTTTGGGCTTAGATGCTCTAAGAATCACCAGTTAAGCCTGACCCACAAATCGATGCAATAACAATGTACCCTACTTTGGCGGCACCTACATCATTACCATCACACTTCCATGATAAAGATTGTGTACCACGCTTTGGAGTCACCTACGATTGGTTGATCAAGCATTTCATGCGTGCCATTTTTTAAAAGCATCTAAGACTTAATATTTTAATTGATGGAGTTTGTATAAATACATACGCTTTATCCAATCACAACATATATAGTATGTATCGTATACATGCTATATCCTACAATGAAAACATGCAATAAACAAAAGCAATGGTTATGGCCAGCCTAACGTAATACATTAGAGCCACAAGGAATAATGGTCATCTAGGTCTACATCACATGTAGAAATATGTTGTTGATGAAGATTCATGCTTGCCAATCCAGGTTGACCGGTTCAACCTTTGAATTGGTCGGCTCGCCTCTTAGCCAGTTGGTTGATCGTCTCACTAGTTGTTTGGTCCTTCTATCCACCATTGGATGACACCTCCAGTGGATTAGTGGGGTCCACCACGTGATCATTTTGGGTTGTCCATCATGTCCTTCAAGGTCCTTCAGTCGGTTGTCTCATCTTTGGGATGTCTTCATCTTCATCATAACTTTAAATAAATTATCCTACTTTTACATGATTGTTTCGAAACATTGAGTTACATTCGAGGAGAGCAAGGGTATAAAAGAATTAACTTACATTGGGAGGATAAGACAGAGGCTCGGTACATAGATTGAAATAAATGGATAAACCAACCACACAACCATGCACAGAATATAGGGGTTATTGGCCATAACCATGCTACACATCCACCATCAAAACTACTTTTAGGGTGACGTGTGTAAATTGCATATATATTTCATATATATAGATATATATACACATATATATTAGTTTGGGAATATCATGGTATTGGATTTGACAAGATATTATTCGCCTCACATCCAATAATAGAATGATAAAATCAAAATCTGATCATATCAATTATCCCATAATCTAGTACATAAATTGGATCTGATACCACTATTGGGAAATATGGCCACAGTGCAGGGAACGGAAACAAAAAGATTTATCAACCATAATCCCATAACCAGTGGATCGTGTCAATTATTATAATGCAGGAAGGATGGTTTCAAGGTTATACCTGGTCCTAGAGAAAGTCCAAAAACAATCCTCATCTTTGTAGATGTGCAACTATGAAACTTGGTTGTAGTAGGAATCATCTAACTACTGCGCCTCCTGGCATGCACCACAGACTGCAACCACAAACCTTGTCTTCTTCAGTAGCTCCTCTTATCACAGATTGTTGGTTGATGTTGTTCTCCTAGAGGCAGACAACGATCTTTTGCCTTTATGGTAGTCTACACAGACTGCCTAGAACTCCTATTGTCTTTCTAGAATAATCAAGAAGGAGTCATCACTACTGTTGGTCTACTAGTCACCAACTTGCCTCCCACAACAATGATCTCAATTGCTCTCTCCCTTATCTATCCATCCCTAGTCAAGTAGGATTTGCCTAAGCTCTCGTGGTTACCATAATCAGAGAGGACAACATTTGTTACCACAATTGTTTCTCAATTATCTATGTTGATCTCTGGGAAGCCCCAGTGCCCCTCTATTTATAGGCGGGGTTTGGGTCCAGGTTCCCATTCGATGCAGGAGTGGAAAGGACTGGAAGATCTCAAATTTTTATAATAATTCTAGAAATATCATAACCTACGACATCCCAGATGGTCATTTGGCATGGCCCAGACAGTCATTTGGTTGTTTCCCAATTGTACAAGAAATTGGCAATTCATTTCTAATTAATATCCCATACTAATTTCCTTACACAAGTAATGTGCAACTCAAATGAATTAGGAAATATCTAGAACCTTCCTTTGGTTGATTGCACCATTTCACCCATGTGAGACGGTCATTTCAGTTTGCCAAGACAGTCATCTAGTGACCCGAGTCGATCCGGTCCTTTTGGTCAGTTCACTTCCTTAGTCAATTCAAACTCATAATAGGTCTGACTCCGCAGACGCCTGTCTCAACAATTGAGACGGCCATTTGGCACTTCCAGACAGCCGTCTCAACACTTGAGATGGACGTTTAGTAGTGTTGTCAGCCTATTTGTTGTGTGAATCAAATACCTAGACACTTTAGTACTTAATTCAATTGTCATTTGAGATATAAACTTCTCTTCTAGGTCGAGACCTATGTGTGTGACCCTATAGGTCTCATATTATATTGACAGTGAATATTCATAACAACTTATGACATCACAAGCAATGAGTGGTGTCTAGTCGCACATCAATGCTACCCAAGTAAATGAAAAGTTGGGGAACAACTTCAACCTACAATATGTGCACGATGTTACAGTGTTTGTATAGTTCCTTTCTCACTAATGTACATATTGAACTAGAGGCATGAAGCACTCACCCTCATTATTATTTAATCTTGTTTCTTGAACCAAGAGTAGACTATCTAAGATATATGTAAGCTCAATATCACATATTGACTCACATGTGCATGGTCATGCATTTCTCACTCTTGTTAATCAAGAGGCCTAGGACATCACACTCTAGTAGGAGGGACAAATCACATATCTATCACTCACAGTCAATCCCCATGTGTCAAAGTCACCCAGTCATCACCGTTATAACAATCCATTTTTCAGGACTGTATTTGATGATGTCGAAGTGTACCCAATGATATGTGTTGATTGCAGTGATTTCTAGTCTAATAACCACAACCACCACCATCACTGTGAAACCTGACTATGACTTTCATGATGATGGCTTCCATGTGTCAGTCTCACGGTGGGTTTGTCTGATACACTACTCTCTAACATGTATCTGTGTGCTTGGTTTGATATAGCCATATCATGACTAATGAGATTTAGTCATCAACCAACTCACACTCTGATCTTATGTTATTGTTGTCTATCAACCCATGCACAATAACAACCAATCAAGGACATAATGAGAATATGTATATGTACTCTTAACATTCTTATGATCTCATCCACAAGGGTAGTAACTTGAATACATATGTCATTGAGTAATATGATTCTCTAGACATTTATAATGTTACATAATTATTTCATAACTGAATTAAATAGAATAAATTGGAAGCTTGCCTTTTATTGATTAATCAAATTGTTTTACATGATATGTCATTACGATTGTCATATGATTGGCTCTCTAGGCATAGATAACCTACATTATGTATGTTCAAGAAACAATGCATAACCAAAATTGAGGTAAAATAAAATCATGTACGATTTGAATAATGATAAGTGGTAGTTATATACAATAAAGAATACATATTCCTATTTTTTACTCTTTCATATGATTATAGATCGCTTGTATTGCTACTACTGTAAGATTCAAGTATCACTAAGCATGTTCAAAATAAAGTCCATTTTACATTTATTCCAAATAAATGTTGAGGTTATCTATATCATTATATTCCTAGGTTGCTAAGAGAGAACATATCATTCAACTAGAAAATAGGATCTTCAAAGGATCAGTTGGAAATTTTTTCTTCAAATAATTGCCCAATATGTTGATTGATATGCTAGTTTAAAAGTCACTACTGAGCTTTATATACAACACTTCATTACTTCATGTGGTGTGGTGTATTCTTTGAAATTTACATTGGTAGGTTTGTTGCTATTAAGCCTTTTTTATATTATCTAGTTATTCAATTTTTAATCCAAACGTATTATATAGAACTACTCTTTTTTGGAAATAAATAATATTTTATTGACCCTTCTTGCTGCATGAAAACAAAGTAATTACAAAATAAAATGATGGGTGCATTAAATTGTAACCCAATACAAATACAGTGGATGGTTTTAGATATGCAATCATACAAAATGCCTCATTGGAGATAAGAAGGGTTATCTTCATAATCTTAAGTAAGCAACATATAGCTTGATAAGATATCATCTTCAAAGTCCATGTTTCCAGTGATATAAAAAAATATTGATGAGGTTTTATTGAATTGTATATTAGCACTTGAAAATGTTTCAAAGTCTATAGTAGGACACATATATTTCCATGTGTACTTAAATTCTATGTTATGATGAGAATAATAGACATATGAATTATGAGTAACATCATCATCCCTTACATAAACAACCCTTATTTCAAACTTAGTTTGAAGTTATGAAATAACACTTCTGGAGTATATATAGGGTGTGTTTATTTTAAGATTTGGATCCCAATAGTGATTCTAATTTTAGTAAAGAGTATAAGAAAAACAGTAAAGATCGTCTACCTCCTCAGAAATTATCCCTAATTGTACTTGTGCTTGTTTCTTTTTTTAACTGAGTGTGGTAAGGGCTAGTCATTCAACTCATAGAAATAATTCTTTCCATTTTTATATGCAAGATTTACTTTAGTTTGCATTAGCATTGACATCATTAAATTAATAAATAATACATCAAATTTCTTTGATTTGATGATGAAGATTGACTTGTCTTATTCTTAAATGGATCTTAATTTAAAAATTTTATGCTTTAATTATACATGGTAAGATTAAAAAGGTCAGGGTGGAGATAGTGACTATAAAGTCATTCATTTTGTTTTAGTGGTTTGCTATGGATATAGGGTTATCTATTTAGATTATACACTTGGTTGAATTTTTTAAGTATGTGATTTGTTTATCTATATATGCAAAATATTTCAATTTAATGTATTATAATTCCCTGAACATTGTGCATTCAACCTTTAACATAAGCAAAAAGGAGTGGGACCCGAGAGGGGATCCACTCCCTACTAAAAAATTGAAGAATAGAACCTCTGGTCCAAACACACCCAAAAGATATGTTGGATTGGGTGTAAAGTTTTCAAATCTTATAAATGGTATTCTAAACAACCAAAGTATATTAGTGGAATAAAAACATTGACTATATTCAATTTCTCATAAGATTACAAAAGAACATCTTAAACTTACATGTAAGGTACATCATAAGGATCCATGTAGAGGGAAATCTAAACCACATAAAGATTGTCTCCAAGCTTTAAATCCTTAAGATAAGTCCATATATTTATGCCATGTCCTCCATATCCTTCACCTAGGGTTGGAAGCATACCCCAGCAATAAGAGAAATAGATGACATTAGCAAAGGCTGGTATGTGCATACTAAAAGTAAATTAAGAAATATATGGAATAAAGGACAACAAATATAAAGGATTCCCATGAAAGAGAAATGACTACCCAAAAGGGCATAAAAGGAAAGAACAACAACAAAAGAAATACTTACCATAACCAAACAAATAAAATCATGCCATACTAGCACATTTAAGGAAATTAGGGCACATACCCCATAATCATCAACCTACATGCATATGAGATAAACATAGCCCTAGAAAAATATAAAAACAAAGGTGGCCAAGCCTCACAAACTTGAAACCTGGTAGAGAATGACGTACTGCCAAACTCCCAAATATATACTAAGTGGGCCAAACTTCACAAATTTGAAACCCGGGTATAGGGCACCACCACCTCCATCCCAATAATAAAAGTGGCATACTGCCCAAAAACCAATGCAATTACACTACTCAAGTACTACTGATTCACATAGCATGTTTAATAGATAGGAAAGTAAAAAGTATAGTCAAATTATACAAACTAGTCACCACGAAGTGACCAACATATTGGAAAAATACATCACATGTCATCATATAGAGTTCCACTATGAACAAAGCACTATAAAGAAGTAAGAGAATGTCCAAACATGATCACAAGATCAGTAACAAATAAGGTACATCACATGAAGTACAATTTCCAAAAGAACAACATAATGTGTATACTAATGTCCATAGGACCAAGAGAAATAAGAATATAGGTGATTGCTCAAAAGAATAATTGGGGATACAAACATACCTCAACTTTAGAGTCTATCTAACCAAAGTCTAATCTAGGTCCAAGCCTAGGCATCCAAGAACCTACTAAACATATAGGTAGATTTTGAGTCAATTTCATATTTGATTCATCAACCCTAAAAATCAACTTTTTCCTATTATGTGAATTAGGTTATGAAAAACATGCCATATTTTAGTTTATATTATTCTGAGTTTAGAACATATTTTATCATATTTTCTGACTTATAAATATCTAGTTATGAATTTTACAAGTTATTATCTAATTAGATTGAATTAGGCAGTGAAACTAATACCATTAGATAGAGAAAATTGTTAGGATTCCAAAACATATTATGTTTAATTTTTCTGAGATGTAAATTAATTATTATGAATTTTATAAAATAGTCCAATCAAAAAATTTAGAAAATTCCACGTCAATAAAAAGTCTTGCCAAACCCTGAGTTGTGTTGCTTAAGTGGATGGACCAATGTCCATAGGCTAATTGGCTGGGTCAAACCCCAGTCAATACCAAGACTCATCGCGTTAGAGCATATCAACAAAATGTGAAAAGACCAAAATGACCCTAGTAGAAAACAAAGAATCAAAGAGCAAGAAGGGGGTAGAGACGACAGTGAGCTTCTTCTACTGGAATTCACGAGGAACAGCACCCGAAAGCAGATGATTACCAAAGTAGAATTTGTAAAAGAGGTGTCCTTTGCCATGGAAGAAATCTCTAGGATCTCAGAAGGTCATGCTGAAGATTAAAATAAAAATAAAAACTAGGCTTGATGAGTACCCAAGACATGAAAAAGAATCAAACTAAAAAGTTGATCTGAAAGGGGGAAACCAGTTGCATACCTCCATGAAGCAATTAAGACCATCAAAAGGTTGCCCACACCTCATGAGGTAGTCTCCAACCATGAGCATCCAAATCAGAGGTCAGGAGAATGTTGGCGAACCCGAGGTTGAAGTCTTCGAAGGGTAGAGTAGGTTGGTTGAGTGCAGGTGTAAAAGAGATTGAAAAGACGATGAAAGTTGAAGCCTACACCTCGCATGGTAGATACATGAGGGTTTACTTATAGATTCATGGGTTAGAGATGCAAAAAGAGGAAAAGAAGAAGGAAACAGGGGAGTCGGAGAAACTACCTTGTCGACCGGGTGATCAAGCCAGTCAATCCCTATGAAATCAGGGGTCCATGGGTTTGGTTTGGCACAAGGAAACTGTCGGAGCAAAAATCTCAATGAGATATTCAGCAGAGAGGGAGAAAGAGCGAAGGGAAATCGACTTTACTATAGCCGGAGAGGGGAGGTCCGACTAGAGGTAGGAGATAACCTCCCCTCCATCAAATCCTCAACCAAGGGTCCCGATGAAAACACGTATAAGAAGGAATCTGAGAAATAGGAATCTTAGTGTGACATAAATTTTATTATCAATTTCGATTAAAGATAATGTTTTGTCAAATTAATTTTTCCTTTTCTCTTTCTTAAATCAAGGGGTCAAACATTATCCAAATTAGATGAAATTTTGCACAGAGACCAATTAAGGTGTCTAAATTATGATTATGCTATTTGATTTTCCTTTTGAAGACTTTAGATGCATTAATTAAATAAATCTTAGTTTCTCTTTCCTCAAACATTATTGACATTAGGATTGTCCAATTTTGGTGAAACTTCACCCACAAGTTATATTTGATGTGTTGGATACAAATTTGACATTATTTCCATCTTTTGAAGATATACATCACATTATTTATTACTCATGCCTTTTAGTCATTTTCTCTCTCCTAAACTTACCCTAATATTCCAAGGTTGTCCAAATTAGATGAAATTTGACATGGAGGCTAATTTTGATATGTAGATTACAATTTTGAAGTTTATTTCCACTTTTGAGATTTATTTTAATGAGATGTGTTATATGGCCCATTATCTACATTATTCATCCAATTAGATTCTTTATCTTTGTATTACCATCAAATGTGTCATATATGATTATTAAGCATGAATTACTTCATGTGACATATTTTATGTTCGATTATTGTCCTAAGTCTAATGTGTAAACATTAGGTTACATGCATTAGCTCATTAAGGTTATACTATACATCTTTTAGCTTTATCTTTGTTTGGCTAAGACAACAAGATCAAAGTTCTAGGGTAGGGTTCTTAGATCTAGTATGTTACATAAGCATTATGGGAGGTAAAATGGGTTTGTAGTCGACAAATATGGGCACAAATTCATTTGGCTAGCATGACTGGGTTGGGATCTCCTTATCCAAGTTTAAGGTATCATTCTAGTGTAACTAGAAAATATAACATGGAATGGATAAACCAGAAGATATCTACCCTTATAGGCATCTTAGATTGAGGCACCTACCTTGAGTACCCACGGCATAAGACCTACTTGCATAAATAATATAGATTATCCTTCCATACATGGAAATCACATGGTAAATTGAGGTAGACACGCTAGTCTTAATGTTTTAAATTATTTCTAAGACTTGTATAGTGAATAACTTATGTTAGGGTACTTGGTTTTACTTGGTTGGTATAGACAAGTGACTACATAGGTAGGAAATTAAAAAAGGATAATGGAAATGTGTTTTATTGAACATGAAATAGAAGCCAATTATAAGCAAAATGGTTAGATGCAACTACTTAGTGAACATGATCTGTTAAAACTTGATTCAATGGAGTGTGAATGTGGAAGAGTAGAGAATTCTTATTATATGATTATTGATCTCTTTTTCTTATATTGGATAATCTAGATTGCTTTAATTGATACTTACTAGTTGTACATAAGGATTATTATATGTTTAAATAATTTTATTTTTGTCAAATAGACGGTCTATGTTAAACTTGAAGAGTGGGGTTCCATTCCATGTTGAAAACCCCCTCTCTTTGGGATAATAAACCTAGTTTCATATTAAAGGTGGGGATAGAGGAGAAACTCGTGACTAGTGATGTTGGCGAAGCAAGATTTGTAGTGAAGATGACTCTTTTGGAGTCATCTTATCTTAACGAGTGGATTATTTAGTCAATAGTAGTCTTTTTAGATGGTGTCTGCTTTGGACACTTATAGGGATGGCAACAGTTTTCCAATGCTAATATATAGTTCAACAAATCATGCAAGATTTCTAGCATCCAACCAGTCTATGGGGGCCAACGATAGGCAACTAATCAGTTATTCCTCTCAGTGTCAATAGTACCTAAACCACTTCCAAGTTATGCCATTTCATATGAGCAAATTAATAGCATCCAACCAATCTACGGGTCCCAATGAGCTAGCCTCATCTTAGGTTTTTTGTTGTGATGCTAAACAACAATGTGGTGTCACACTATTATTGAGACTAAGAACAAACACCGAGAGGTCATGTTGTCATCCCTAATTTTTTAGTGGAGGCAACGTGAGCATGTGTGTTGCATTCAAAATCTGGAAAATGGGGATGAGGTGATGGCGGCATGGGTGTAGGACATAGCCACAGTGGAGATGAATGCATGGAGGCATCACTGAGTGTGTGACAAAAACAACAGTGACTGTGGGGGAGATTTGGTGAGTGCATGGTAGTGGTGATAATGAGCACATGGTGGCGATAGTGAGTCAAAGGTAGAAATAGATATGAGTGCATGTCGAATGTATTAAGTGTATGGAGGTGGTTGTGTGTGCATGGAAATATGGGTGGTGAGTGCATGGAAGAAGTCAAAGGCAATCCTTGAATGCTGGTAGCATTGTTCGGGAAATTGGTCCGCACGGCCGCATATACTCCCACATATACCTATTCAGTCACCCTACTGCACCACATATTGCTAATCGGTCCACTAAGCGGTCATGATCCGCATATACTCCCGCTTGGCCAATTAAGCGGCTAATTAAACTCTGCTTTTTAAAACCCAAAACTTATGTCCATGTATTTCATACATTCATGCATGCATAAAACACACATTTTATTATATATTTATGTTCAAATATATATTCATTGATTTATATGTATATAAAAAATTTCCACACACATTTGTGCATTTAAATGAATACCTTTTGATATATTAACATATATACATACATATATAATACACCTAAATATACAATCGCATATGTGTACATGTATATATACATTTTGATTTGTTCATATTTATACACATCCTCTAGACATATTTGTACACTGATTTACATAAATTTTAGTATTTGTACATATATTACAAACACATTCCATATATATACATATATATACATATAATTACATATATAAGCATATCATACATCAACATGCATATTAAATTGTTTATATGTAAATATGTATACGTGCCTACTCTATATATTTTAATTTATAATCTCAATATATTATTTTATATATAATTAGTTTATTGAAATTTAAAAAAAATCCAGAACTGCATATACTCCCGTATATACTCCCGCATACCGCATATACTCTATGCAGTACCCTCACCGCCCGTACACCGCATACCGCTTTCTTGAACATTGGCTGGTAGTGGTTAGTACATGGAAGATACAATGAGTAAATGTCACTTGAATTACATAGGATAGAGGTTGTATGGAAATATGGCTACAAAATAGATAGCAGAAACGAAAAATTTAACTTCCATGTTTCCCTTTGAATAGTTGATCGTGTCAATAATTATGTAATGTGAAGGATGGTTTGTGAGGTTATACCTTCTCCTAGAGCAATTTCGTGATAATCCCCTTGTAGTAGCATGTGCCTTTCTTCAAGTTGCACTCAGACAGCGTCAACAGTAGCCTCCTGGTTGATCACCACAGATAGTAGTTGACCTTGTTCTCCTAGCAGTAGGTAATGGCCTCCTTGCCTCTGTAGTAGTCCACAAGGACTACCGAGAACTCCTGTCATTCTAAAAGAATAGATAAGGAGTTGTCCCTTCTAGTCAGTATGCTATCACCAACTTGCTCTCCCACAAATATCTCTACCTTGCAATCTCTCCCTTTGATGGGTAGGATTTGCTCAAGTTCTCTCAGTTACCACAACCAAAGAAGACAAAAATTTTCAGAGTGATTGATGTTTTGTATGAGAAGTCGCCAGTACCCCTCTATTTATAGGAGGGTTAGGGTCAGGGTCAGGGTTTCTAGTTTGAGCGAAAGTCGAAGGGGATAGAATTTCACACATTTTTGCATCCTACAAATGGCAAAATAGTCAATTCAGAGGTGAATCGGTCAGTTGGCATGTGATCTAATTGGTTTAACCCTTAAACTGGTCATTTCATCATGTTTCCCAATTGCAATTATATTGGTAATTAATATCCTTTTAATGCACAACATGATGTCATCACTAATCCTTGATTCAATCGAAATGATCAACCAAATGGTCAGTTCACAACCTAAACCGGTCAGTTCATGGACCTGAGTAGATCGGTTTACCTCCTAAACTAGTCATCTCATGGACCGGATTGCCAATCTTGGCTCAATTGATCTGATACTTTGAAAATATTAGTTCAACACTTGGACTAGTTGGTTCACAGTCTAGTCAATCAACTTTTAACCATTGTTGTTTAAATTGTATACCTACCTCTTTAGTAATGAAGTTTAAACTAGATTTGTGAATAAACTCCTATTCCAAGTGTATCTTATGTGTGTGACCCTATAGGTTCCAGGTTACATTGGCGGTGAATATCCATAACTAATTTATGGCATCACAAGTAATGTTTGGTATCTAGGAAGACATCATTGCTACCCAAGTAATCGGACAGTTGAAGAACAACTTCAACCTAAAATTTGTGATTGGTGTTATAGTGATCATATAATTCCTTTGTTATCAATATCTAGATTGAACTCGAGGCATGGAATCATCATCCTCTCAATGTTCAATCCATGTTCCTTGAACTAGAGTAGACTGTCTGAGATATACATGAACTCAATATCATATATTGATTCACATGTGCATGTGTATTCTTTTCTTAGTCTCGCTTATCAAGTGGTCTAGATATGAAACTCTTGTAGGAGGGACGAATCTCATCTACACCACTCACAGACATGCCCGTGTGTCACAATGCACCCAAGTACCACCTTTATGGTAACTCTTATTCAAGGTCACAATGGATGATGTCTGAGTCATTAAATATATGTGATGAGTGTAGTGACTTCAAGTCTAAGAACCACAATCACCACCATCACTATGAGAGATGATTCTGACTACCAATTATGGTTTCCATGTGTCACTCTCAAGGTGGGATTGTCTGATACACTATTCTCCAACAAGTATCTATGTGTTTAGTTTGATATCATATATCATGACTAATGAGATTTTGTCATCAACCAACACACACTCTAGTTTTATGTGTCATTGTTGTCTATCAGCCTTCCATAATAACATTTGACTAGGGACACAACAAGAATGTGCATACTCTTGACATATGTATGATCTCATTGTTCAGGTCCTCAACCTGAAGATATACATCATTGAGTAATATCACTCTTTAGAGATTCACTATGTTTCATCATTATCTCATAACTAGAAAAAATAGAATAAATTGGAAGATTGCCTTTATTATTAATCAGATTATTTACAATATATGCCATTACAATCATCATATGATTGTCTCTCTGGGCATACATACCAAAATACTCCCACTTACACTTAGAGCGAATCACCCACGAATCTTTTTAGAAGTGATCTTAAACATGTCCATCATGTTTCTACTACACAAGTGTTAATTTGGTGGGTTAGCAACATTTACCTTTAGTTGGTGTATTACATGATTTACATCTCTTCATTGTACGGCTTCTCATATGAGATGGAATTATCGTAATATGCTAGCTGATATTTCTTTCCTAACTAGTAGCTCCATATTTCTACTATGTCATCAATGGTTGGAACATTTCATGAGTTCATATATATGAACTTCTAGATCCATAGAGTGTTCTTTATTATGCTCATGACACCTAGATACTCGACTTCTATTTTAGAATTAAATAATTTTCTTTTGATCGGAACTTTCCAGCTCACAGTTCTTATTTTAAGGTCAAACACAAATTTTAGATTGTGATAATTAATTTTCTTTGTCATTTTGGTGCTTGCATTGGTGTATCCCTTTACACCCAACACTTCCTTATTTCCATAGTCTAGGAACTGATCCTTAGTGCTTCTCAAGTACTTATGGACGTTCTTTATGGCATTCCAATGACCTTCATTAGAATTTGACTGATATCATCTTGTCATGTCCAATACACACAAGATAATGGAGTGAGTACATTATATTACATAATAGATCCAGTTACAAATTCATATGATGTCTCACTCATATCTTCCATTCTTCTCAACAATTGGAACATTGGGCTCTTGAGAGACTAATACATGGAACATGGACAGACTTTCTCTTATTGATTTTGTTATGCTAAACCTTTTTAGAATCTTTCCAATGTATGTGCTCTTACTTAGGTCAAGAAGCTTTCTTCATATGTCTCTATAGATCTTAACTCCTATCACATAGCATGGTTCACCTAAGTCCTTCATATAGAAGGTACTTTCCATGCCAGGTGTTATTATTCCCCATCATTATGTGGATTAAAATATGCTCCTACTGATTTTTTTGTAGTCACAAATCTCACCTTCTTTCGACTAAAGTCAAACTCTTTGACTATCCTGTAAAATCAAAGATTTTAGCTTTGAGATGATTGCTTCAATCACATTGATTGTCCTTCCTATATTATTGACTTTATTTGCATTGATGGAGTTATAAAACCTCCAATTTGTGTCACGACACATCTTCTTAATTATTCCTACTAAGGAATGTGATTGTAATATCCATATGCCAAATATGATAGTCTCGATAAGATGTAATGGCAAGCATGATCCTAATGGACATAACCATGGCAATTGGTAAATAGATTTCATCAGGTTCAACATCTTGAACTTGTTTGAAACCTTTTGCAACCAATCTGCTCTTATAGGTTATACATGTCATCCTTCTTCTTGAAGATCAACTGCACCCTATGGGTTTTACCCCTTTAGGTGGTACCACCAAGGTCATACATTGTTGGTTTTCATGGACTCCATTTTGGATACAATGGCCTCAAGCCAATTCTCATAGTCAGGTCCCTCAATAGCTTCTAGATATGTTGTTGACTCATTATCTTATGACAAACAATCTGCCTTTATGAGTTTTAAGATATCATACTCTTTCAAGCTCAAGGCGTGTTCTACTAGAACTACGAGTCATGTATTATAGAAGAAACTTTGAGATTACATAAGAATTTGTAATTCTTGTTGTACTTCTATAGGTTTGATGCTTTTCTTGTTGACCTCAAACTTTTTGAGTTTTACTTCACTCCCATTGATTCTTTTGGAATCTAAATTTCTCTTAAGGAATTCAGCCATCCTAGTAACAAAAACTTTCGTTATTAGATTGAGATAAAAGTAGTTTTCAACAAACTAACATTTTTGTGATTTGTGGGTAAAGATTTTTAAGAAACTATTCTTTATACAAGCTTTCAATCTTAATCCTTATAAAGACATATTGGGACACCTTCCATGCCATATCTCATATGGTGTCTTTCGAACCATTATAGACAGTACATTGTTTTAGTGTAAAGCATATGCCCAAAAGGAAATTGGAAGATTAATTAGATTTATTGATAATTGTACCATGACTCATCAGGGTGTGATTCCTTCTTTATGATAGATCATTATGTTTTAGGTATATTTCATTGTGATAGACTATCACAGTTTCCATAAGGTCCTCAAACTCTTGGTGTAAAGTATTTCAATCATTGATCATATCAAAGTGTATTAATACATTACTAAGGTGGTTATGTACTTCATTAATGATCTTCTTGAAAATTTCAAGATATTTGTGTTTGTATTTGACTAAATACAAGTTACTATTCTACTGAGATCATCAGAAAATATATAATGAGGTACAAGTAAACTACCTCTAGAATTTATTCTAAAAGGTCAATGTACATTGATATGTACATCCCTAATAGAATATTCGTTCTTCCACAACATCTAATGAAAGGTGCTTTTCTCTTATTGCCCAATTGATAAGATTCACATGTTTCCATTGGTTCAGTAACCAAAAGAGTCTAGACAAGCATAATCATGGATTCTAGAAATGTATTTCTCATTTATGTGCTCTATATGAAAATGCTAAAGGTATTTATTGTTTGAGTTATCAAGTTTTAATATTTTGGTATTTATGTTATAATCATTTATCTTTGTATTCAACAAACAAATACCATAAGATATTTAGGATGCTGCCATAAAAGATCTCATCCTTTTGAAATAGAATATTGACTATACTTTATATGATTTCCATATTCATCGTTGTCCAAACAAGATGTAGAAAGTAAAATGTTTCTATTATTGGCATATATGAAATAGAAGTTCATTAACTCTATAACATATCTTGTGGGTTGACATAAATTATATGTTTTGATTATAGTGTTAGAAACTCTTGCTCCATTTGTGACGCATAGTCTGACCTTGTCTTTTTGTTAAGGCTTACCTCTTTTCAAATCATGCATATTCAAACATATGTGATATCTACATCTGGTACCCAAGATGAAGAAATAGTCAAATCTATCTCATCATGTATATACCTGAAGTTGAGATATCTATCCCCTCCTTCTTCTTCTATAGTTTCTCCAGGTAGAGAGGGAAATTCCTCTTCCAGTGTCCAGTCTGGTGATAGTGGTGACAATTGTCTCCCTTATTTACCCATGCCTTTGCTTTGAGCACTGAAGACTTGGGTTTCTGGCCAGATTTCGAACTCTACTTAGATTTTTCTTTGCCCTTAGATGTCCCCTTTGATCTACCAATCATCATCACAGACTTGGGCTTGTCCTTCTCCATTTGTGTCTCAATTGTTTTCAACATGTCAAGTAGCTTTATCAATGGCTTGTCAAAGTCATTCATGTTGTAGTTCATGACAAACTGACTATATGACTCTAGTAGTGACTACAAAATCATATCAGTGGGCAACTGTTGACCCAAAGGAAACCCCAGTCAGTAAGGTTCTTCACATACCAAATAAGCTTGACATGTGAGGACCGACTAGATTTCCATGGAGACATCATATCTCTCATGTCTTTCCTGATCTTAATACATGTTCTTAAGATTTGTTACCCTCTCAATAGCATGTATGTTCTCATGATGTCTCTGCACCTCATAGTTCATGTAGCACATCATTAGGCATTTGACATCAACGGTATCTTTGTGATGCTTCTTATAAGCATTCTTGTCAGCCTTAGGTGCAGTGGGAGCGTGTTCATCTGGCTCTTGTGTCTCTAAGACATAGACCTTTCACTCCGGTGTGAGAACAATTCTCAGTGTCCTGGACTAGTCATGGAAATTATTCTCATTTAACTTGTCCTTCTCAAGGATTGAACGCAAGTAAAAAAATTTATTGGTTGCAATTTTATTCTCAAGAGAAATTTGTAATTTTTTTCAAAATATTTTTATTAATTTTATTAAAGTAAAATTCCATGATGTTTAATTAGGCCTTTGATTAATTATCACTCTCATTATTTTGTTCAAATCGATAGCCCTCACATATCCATTTAGAAGACTACAGCATATAACCTTTTAGTGAGCCAAGTCTGAAAACAACTGAGTTATTTCCCGTCCAACACCAGCATCTATAATCAATCATTAAGGTAGACAACTTTTTCCAATTGCATTTATGCAATTCTTATAGATGGTATGTGCAACTTTATGCCATAGTCATCTGCATGCTTCTAAGCACTTAATCTCATTAAGATCACTTAGTTAAGGTTGTCCCAAAAGCCAACATGATAGTAATGCACCCTGCTCGGTAGGCCCACATTACTGTCATCAAACTTCCACAAGATGGACAGCGCACCACGCTTGGCGTGCCCACGCATAGTCGATCAAGCTTTTCATGTGTGTTGTTAATAGAAATCATCTTAGACTTAATTTGTCTTATTGAGGGATTTTATATTTATAAATATATATACATACATATCCAATCACTACATACTATATCCCACAAATCAAAACATGCAATTAAAATATAAGTGATAGTTATGGTCATACTATTGTAATTACTTGGAACCACGAGAAATTACTACCACCTAAGGTCTACATCACATGAAGCAACCTATTATTGTTGAATATTTGTGCTTGAATCATTTCGAGTTGATCGGTTCAACCCTTGAACCAATCGAATCGCCTCCTGGTCAGTCGATCATCAAATCGATTGTCTGGCCTTCTATCCAAACAACATCTGGACACCCCCAGTTACTCAGTTTGGCCACAAACCGATCGGTATGGCTCATCTTATCATCTTTCCTCCTCGGTCCTCCAATTGATTGGCTTGTAATCTAAATGGGCGGTCCTTCTAGTGTTGAACATCTTCTTTGTCATAATAAGAATAAAACTATCCTAATCATGTTTAACATATTACATGGTAATAGGGAAACCTCGAGTTACATTCGAGAGGAGCATAGGAAGGAGAGAATAATACTTTTGTATATGGAACAAGAAGATAGAGGTTCGGTATGCAAGCTGGGATGCAAATAGGAATAAATAACCACAACCAACCAAGAACAAACAACTAGGATAATTGTCCATAAAAATGCTAGACATCCACCGTCAAAACCAACTTTTGGGGTGATGTGTGTAAATTGCACATATATCATATCATATATGTATATTAGTTGGGATCGTATGTGGTATTTAATTGGAAATGTACATTAATCATTTTAAGTATTCACGTCATAAATAATAAATAAATCATGAATACCAAAATCTAATCATATCGATTAAATCCCAAAGCATAGTAAATTGATGTGGCTTTGATACCATTGTAAGAAACTATGGCTACAGAACAGGCAGTAGAAAAAAAATTAACTATCATATTACCATTTGAATAGTTGATCGTGTTAATAACTATATAATCGAAAGGATGGTTTGTGAGGTTATACCTAGTCCTAGAGTAAGTCTAGCGACAATCCCCACACAGTAGTGTGCACCTTTCTTCATGTTGCACTTGGACAGCATCAACAGTAGCCTCCTGGTTGATCACCATGGATAGCAGTTGACCTCATCCTCCTAGCAATAGTAAATGGCTTCCTTGCCTCTATAGTAGTCCACACAAACCACTGGGAACTCTTGTCATTCTAGAAGAATAGACAAGGAGTTGTCCCTTCAAGTCGATGTGCTAGAACCAACTTTCTCTCCCACAATTGTCTCTCCCTTGCTATCCCTCCCTTGGACGATAGTCGGGTTCTCTCAGTTACCACAACCAGACAAGACAACAATTGTCAAAGTGATTCATGTTGTGTCTGAGAAGCCCCAGTACCCATCTATTTGTAGGAGGGCTATGTTCAAGGTTCCCAATTTAAGAGGGAGTCAAAGGGGACGGAATTTTATGAATTATCACATCCTACAAATGGAAAACGGTCAGTTTAGAGGTGAACCAATCGGTTGTCATGTGATCTAATCGGTTCAACCCTTGAACGATTGTTTCATCATGTTTCCCAACTGCAATTGTATTGGCAATTAATATCTGATTAATGCACAATAAGATGTCAGCACTAATCATTGATTCAATTGAATTGATCAATCAAACAGTTAGCTCACAACCTGAATTGGTCAGTTCATGGACCTGAGCCGATCAGTTCACTTCCTGAACTAGTCATCTCATGGACTAGATTGCCAATATTGGTTCAATTGACTTGACACTTTGAAATGATTGGTTTAACACTTGAATTGGTTGGTTCATTGTCCAGTCAGTCAACTTTCAACTAGGTTTGTTTAAATTAAATACATAACTCTTTAGTAATTAAGTTTCGACCACATTCATGAATAAACTCCTATTCCAAGTGTATCCTATGTGTGTGGACCTATGGGTTCCAAGTTACGTTGGTGGTGAATATCTATATCTAAGCTATGACATCACAAGCAATGATTGGTATCTAACAAGACATCATTACTACCCAAGTAATTGGAAAGTTGGAGAATAACTTCAACATACAATTTGTGATTGGTGTTGAAGTGAATGTAGAATTGCTTTGTCACTGATATATGGATTGAACTCGAGGGTCGAATCATCATTCTCTCAATATTCAATCCATGTTTCTTGAACTACAGCAGACTGTCTAAGATATATGTGAACTCGATATCATATATTGATTCACATGTGCATGTGCATGCTTTTATCAATCTCACTTATCAGGTGGCATGGATATCAAACTCATGTAGGAGGGGAAAATCCCATCTACACCACTCACATTCATCCCCATGTCTCACAATGCACTCGAGCACCACCTTTATGGTAATCCTTATCAAACGTCATGGTGGATGATGTCTAAGTACATCGAACATCATATGATTAGTGTAGTGACTTCGGGTCTAAGAACCACAATCAACACCATCACTGTAAAAAATGATTCTGACTACTAATTATGGTTTCCATATGTCACTCTCAAGGTGGATGTGCATGATACACTATTCTCCAACAAGTATCTATGTGTTTGGTTTGATATCACATATCATCACTAATGAGATCCCATCGTCAACAAACACACTCTCTAGTCTTATGTTTCATTGATGTCTATCAGCCTTCCATAATAACATCTGACTAGAGACATAACAAGAATGTACATACTCTTGACATATGTATGATCACATTGTTTAGGTCCTCAACCTGAAGACATGCGTCATTGAGTAGTATCATTCTTTAGACATTTATTATGATTCATCATTATCTCATAACTGAATAAAATAGAATAAGACAGAAGTGTGCCTTTATTATTAATCAAAACTTTTACAAGATATGATTGCCTCTATGGGCATACATACCAACAGAGGTGGTGTGGCAACAGTGACTTCTAGCATAATGGATGAGAGGTAGTGGTGGTGATGGTGTGCATTGTATCTTGTGGTGGTGGTGAACGAGCTACCATGGTTACCCTATCCCAGGGGGGAGAAAACCATGTGAAAATGGAATGGGTTCCCAAACCAATTGTTTATTTGGGGGTATGGATTGGTATGGTGTGGTTGGTAGAAAAATCACTTCATTTCCATCCATCGTCACTCACGGTCTTGGATTTACTAATTAGAACTACTCATATCTTGAAATATTTGAATACTCACTCTTTTATATAGTTGTATATAGAAGAGAATTAGATTGCAAATAAAAAATTATTTATGTAATTTATGTAAAATTATATCACAAACACTCAGTTTAGTATGTAGTTGGAGTTATGTAAGAATAATTATTGGAACTTCATTTAAATTCATTTTCATTTTTTATTTTATTATGCTAAGGGTCTTTAGTGAGCCTTATAAGATGTTGGGTAGGATGTCATAGTCTTCGTGAAGTTCACTTTGTTAACGATGAAGGAAAATCAAGTGCCATCAAGATTTAGTCTTCTTCTTAGTCTACTCACTTGCTTAGGTTTGCTTTTGGTCCCTTTTTTCAACTAAAATGAAGTTTCAAACAAGTGTATGAGAACAAAATTTATGGTTTTAAAGTTTGATTGGTGCTTACTTGCTGCTTGATGTTAACTTTTTCCTAGTTCCAAACACCATTACCCTATAAGAAAGTGTATCGGCAGGTGTTAGGTGATGGGTAAGAAAACCCTTTACCCTCATCATACAAGGTACGTGAAAAGAATTGTGTATTTGAGTACATCCAACTTATATGTACCTAGTTGGTACATTTAAATTTAATGTGTTTGCTATATTGTAATGAATAAACTAATTGCATGGATTTTATGGATAGCACTTAAGCTACATGTATAATTGTATTTTATGATCATCCACTAAGCAAAAAATAATACTCTCTTAACTACGATAAGTTTAATAAATTGCACAGGGCCAGTTATATCACGTTGTGATATCATTCTTATTCTTCAAACAAATGTTACAGTATGTGTGTATATGTGTGTGTGTGTTGGTCATGTAATTTTATATTATTTATCATTAAATTGGATTACATCATAAAATCATTAAATATTAGTATGATATATCATATAATTGATATAGTTCATCAAAAGAAAGTGCATTTTACCTTTATAGTATCGATTATAAAATATTCATTAAATAGTATTATGTTATATCATATAATTGACGTAGTATCTTTAATCAATCTGTAAAATTGGATTTAGTTGAAAGATTATATATGTGCTAATATTGGATAATATAACTCACATGTATCGGTCAGTATGTATTTTCAAAGCTATGTGTGTATGCATGCATGTATGCATGTTTGTATCTTATCTACTTTTTTATGTTGATGTGATTGTGCATACATCAAAAAATAATCATTACTAAATACCTTTACAAGAAAATCTCATTTTAATATGTGTTTTATGATTTCTTTCAAGACTGTAATAGTATAATATTTATGTATGTAGTAGCCATTGCCTTAATATATGTGTTCAATAAAACAATCATGTACATAGTTGTACATGACTCATAAGAGAAATTTAGATTTGTGATACTTGTTTTGAACCACTTTTCTATTTACATCAATATGTACATATTACAAATAATCACTTTTGTTTATAATAGTGTACTTTTTATATGTATGTGCATTTTCTACTTGAACATTTTCATGTCGTAATGACAAAGGATGTATGGGTAAGGCTATTAGTAGAGAAAAGAATTGCCCTTGCCTTTTCCCACCATACTTGGTAGAGGTAATAGTAATTTCCTACCATCCCCCAATGACAACTCTACACATGTTGTATATTCATATTTCACATAATTAGTTTTGGGATGGTAATGGAGCATGATAACAACTATTAACCTCTAAATATGTCTGCATAAGATGATTGACTTGTCTAAAATGATTTCGTTTTAATGGATTTAAACAATAATATTTTGTGGACCGCATGAATACCAATCAGCTATCTGTTATAAAATCTTGTATAAATTTACACTATGGTCATGATTGGAAATTGTAGTTAAAAGTACATTGTAATTGTCAGTATTAGGATTTTAAATGCAAAACAATATAAATCTTATTGTTAACAAAAAATTTATCTGGATAGTCAAATATACAAATATATACAGTATGGGATGAAGTACATACATTTTGTTGACTTTTGTAGAATCGAGTGCAATGTCCAATTGCTAAGCATGTGGGGGGGATAAGTAGGTGAGTGTAGAGGAGGAGAGGAAGAGTGGAAAAGGAAGTAAATGGAGAATGTGGTGGGTGGAAGTTGTATCATATGAAGAATTACGGAAGAGGAAAGAGGGTTGCAGCAAATGAAGGGGGAGACATGGTTGTGGTGAAGGGGTAGGAAAGAGGAGACAAGGTTGAAGTGGAGGAAGATTGAGGAGGAATAGTGATTGATGGAATGAAGAATGGAGGGGTGCCATGGGGGAAGGGCTAATTAACATTATGAGTATGATGTTATAGAAAGTTGAGGAGGTTGGAATAGAGGAGGTGGAAGCAAATAAATGAGTGAAGGAGAGGGAGGAAGTCGCGTCTAGCACAAGTGATGGACTAGGCATGGGTCTCGGGGATATCACGAGAGTCCATGAAAGTGAGGCCTTTGGAATCACAACTATAGTTGTATATTTTGTAAAGATAATTTTAAACCACAGATAAATATCACAGAAGACTAATGGTAATTAACAACTAACTTATTAATTTCCCAAATAGTAACCATATGACCACATCAAAATTTATCCTTGGTTTGCAAGTTTGTTCCACTAGATTGCCAACAATTTTATGCTTGAAAATAGGAGTACCTTGTATTCGATACTCATCTTAGATACCCTTTCTTTAGAATTTCCACAACTATCACGTAAACAAACATTAAAGAACTATCCAAGTATCTCTGGAGAATATTAGTTGATATTCACATGTAAAAAATAGAGAATTTTGATATCCCTACTTAGTAGCTACAGGTGTAGGCCTTGACATGTTGGATTGGATTCATATGTCAATTGGGTAGAGAAGGGTATTTTGAGAATGTATGTCCCTCACTGGATTTTTTTGGTGGTACTTAGGCTTATAAGGTGTGTGGTACCTTTAGTCATTGCCAATTAGTTTTGAGTTGAAGACAACACATTTTGATATGATATCAGAGCATTGATTATAACCCTAGCGAGAAGAAAAAAAAAATCCTATACCTATGGATGCATTTCATCTCTTCTTGTCTTGATCACCTGCCAGGCATCATCCTAGCCTCCATCATTGTCTTCTCTGTTCTATTGACTCAAGGTCTAAATTGACTAATCCCTTGTTTTGATGTTTATTACACTATTCCACAAACGTTTGTCTAATGTTTCTAAATGAGTGATCTCAAATAGACACACCACAAATGCCTAAACATGCAAATCATAGTTTGGAGAAATCAACTAATACATGCAAAATGATCAAGTTTGAATATTGCGTAGTTTATATCTTTAGATCATTTTGGTAATCACCTATATTTGTTGTATGATATGTAAAGAAGCTCAAACGTATAATAGAATGAACTAATATATGCACCTATAATTAATTAAGTTTCTCCAAATAGTGGCATCATCAGATGAGATTGTCCTAGAATATTACTCATCTGACGATACTATTGGTGACTTAATTAATTCCATGATTTCTTAATTGATAAGAATTTTGGCGATGAACAAAAAGTTCATATTCGTATTTTTTCATCGACCGAGATAGTTTGTTAATTTTTTGAGATTTATTGGTCATCTCTAAGATAGCTATTTCACCGTCCAAAATTTCTGGCAGTTCTACAAAGTACAAAAATTGGCCTTTAGAGAGAGAGAGATAGAAAGTTAAATAGATCTATTGAACTCTTTTCCAAATGGCTAGAATTGGTTATAAATTATTCTAATGGATATGAGACATCCTAAATTATAGATAGGACCCCTTGGGCTTCACCTCATGGTTAGTCAAGCACTAAAAAGTCCCCTATATTATAGTTAAGAGAGATTTCCCCCAAGACCCCTATCCACACTCACGAGCTTAATCACTTGTAACATCCATTGGAGTGAGTAGGACAGTCATAATAAAGATAGTCATACATGTATATCTTGAGGCTCTCATTCCTCTACCTCCCAATCTCTCTTTCTACCATGAAGATTTGCTCTCTTATCTAAGAGATCTTAAGAAGACGAAGAAGAAGAAGGGTAGGAGGCCTTTGATGAAAGTCTTCTCCTTGGTTAAGGTGAATGCAAAGAAGCAAGTCTAATTCAAGAGTAGAAAAGTCCTTGAAGGTTAAAGACTCATTTCATATGGGTGAGTCATTGGTGAAGGCTGGAGAGTCGTTATAGGAGTAGGTAAGTCCTTGGTGCAGCAAAAGACTCTTGGTCATGGATAGGTAAGTCCTTTGTAAGGTTTTTGTATCCCTTGACCTCAAAGGGAAGTCTAATTATCCCTTAACCTAAAAAAGGGTGGTCTTATGTTGTAACTCTTATAATTTAATATGAGAAGGGATACATGTTTAAAAATCTAGAGGATGACCTCTCTATGTTGTCATTGTACATCTCCTAGTTTGGATGTTGGAACCTGATGTGGCCCTATTTTAGGGTTTCATTGTGTGACTTTTTGCATCTCAATCACATCTAAACATATTAGAATGCAAGTTAACTCCCTCAATATGCATATTACTATCAAATGCACTTATGGATGTTCTTTGCATGTTTTTTAGGTACTTGGACCACAATGGATGGATGAGTGAGATAGAGGGGTCCAAAGAAGACCCCAAAGCTTCCGCAACCTACCCTTGGTGGCCAAGAATCAACCCAAGCAAAGAAGTCAATGGATTTAAAAGAATGGAGATCAAAGTGATATTGAAGACCCCAGCACGGCCATAGTGCCAAGGAACGGCCGTTCTCGCCAATGCAAAAGTTACAGGTTGATCCCCATCTTGACAAGCTACAACAACTCCACCAAAACATCCGTGCTACCCAGCACGGTCATGCCAAGAAGCCCCTAAAATGGCCATGTTGCCAAAGATCAGAATGGGCATGCTAAAGAGAATGACCTCCACTCCACCTTGCCCACCATGGTCGTGCTACCCAGCATGGCCGTTCTACCTATCCCTCACCATGGTTGTAATGCCCAGCATGTCCGTGCTACCAGCCTTCATTTCACCACTTCCAACCTGGGTTTTTTCCACTTCCCACCACGGCCATTCACTACCACTACAGCCATTCTAAACTCCACCCACCATGGCCGTTCTGCCCAGAACGGTCGTGTTTCCACCTAAACCCTAGCTTTTTCTGCATTGAATTTCAACAATACCCCCACTTACCCTAGGGCTTTCACCACCACCACCTATATATACATGGGTGGTGGCCATAGCACTAGATTAGCATCCCTATCCACTCTTAGATACTCTATAGCATTCATTACTCTCTTCCTTGCATTCAAGCCATTCACCTACCTCCCACCTTCCACTTCCACCATATAACCCTAGTTTTCTAGGTTTTCTACCATAATCCCCTACATTTCCATGCTCTTTAGCCATCTTGGAGGAGGAAGGACATTCTTCATTAGCTAGGAGGTGAAGGAGAAGAAGCTTCCATGAGCTCAATGGCCTTCTACCTCTTTCTTATTTCCTTTTTACTCTTTTGCACGATCATGTCTAGCTAAGCCCCTTGTGGTGGGCTATTTGGGGTTAAAATGTTACTTTGATACCATGTTGGAAGGAAAAAACTTTTAATGAACACATTTTCACTCTATGATGATTTTCACTTACTTCTATCTCATTTCCCATTATCTTGCTTGTGATTAGTGCTTTTAAACATGGATTGATTGTTGTATGATGCTTGAAGACACCTAGCTTCTAGGGGAAAATGGAATGTATGTGGCTATCTTAGGAATTGCTCCTAGGTCCAATTATTGGATCCCTATCTAGCACCCTTTGTTCCTACATACAACTCCCTTCTCCTACAAGTGGGTGTGAGATCTAAGTAGCTAGTGTAAGAGTGATTAGTGCAATTACCTAGAGTTTTCTAAAGGCTAGATGGTGAGTAACATGAGGTGAAACACCCTCATCTCTACCATCATTCCTACACTTGGCTCTTAATTTCCCTAATACCACTTATCCTAGAAACCTAGACTTTCCAAGTCCTATTAGAATTACACCTAGCCCTAGTTCCCCAACTAGTAGCATAGGGTAGATTCAAATAGCACTTGCCTTGTTGTTTGCTTTGGCAATCTAGATCGGAGATATAAGATTTACATGCTATTTTAACCCCCCAACTAATATCATAGTTTCATTCCCAAACGGCCCACCTATCCATATTCTTGCTTGAAACCCACATTGTCCTCTTAATTTGTTACTGCTAGTTTAGTTAGTTGCCTTTGTTGCTTCTTAGGATTGCTTAATTCTTGATAGCTAGGATTTGCTTGAGTAATTAGTGCTCTTTTGTAGATTGCTTGTATTAATCATGTTAGCTAGTGATAACCTAGGTCCTTGCTTGCTCTTTTGCTTAACTTGCATCTTAGTCATTAATTTTAATTGCTAGTATAGGGTAGCTTAGTTGCAATTCTTCTTTTCTCTTGCTTAGTTACTCATCTTGCCTTGTTCCTTAGTCTTAACTTGGTTAGGGTAATTTAGGGCTTCTAGGAATCTAGTTTTCTTATTGCCCTTAATTTCTTGCAATATTAGTGCAATAAACCAAAACCAACCTTTAAACCCTATAAAACTTACACTCCGCTTTAGGAATGTAGCTCAGCCTAATATAGCTTTAGTGCCCCCTCTCTCCATGAGGATCGACCCTTCTCTTGCCACTTGCCTATACTACATCATGACCCTGTGCGCTTGCGGGTGAAGTGTGAATAGTCTAAGATAATGTGTTAGACTAGGCTTCTTATATAAATTCGAAAGATCCATGTGTGTTTTCCTAAGTTGCATCTAATAAAATCTAATTGGCTTCTTGTAAACCAATGTAGTCCAAAATGCACCAAGCTTTCTAGCGTCTTTGCTGGGGAGTAGAGATGCTCGACCTATATAGCTAGTGTAGCTTAGCTTTTCCTACTGTCCTCACCATTATTATTCTTTATTCTTTGTTTACTCTTGCATACTATCCGTCTAACTTGGCTCTTGTTGTTTGTTTGTGTATTGTGCAGGTGAAAATTTTGCATGAGCAGTACACGTTTGTCTTGTACTGATTTGGTTCCCTATGGCCCCAATATAGGTAGAAGAAGACGTCAACACCACCATAAACAACACCAATCAGCTGAAATGGACGGCCCTGGTCCTAATGGTGAAGCTCAACCACAACCCAACCGCCCTCTCTAAGAGTACTTCACCTCGGGGAACTACAACTCCCCAATCGCCACCCTTGTTGACCAAATGTTGGGTCAATAGTTCTCCATTCCATCAGACCTTCTCGAACTCTTTCCCACTTATTATGGGGTGGAGAATGAGAATCCCTACCACCACATAGATGCTTTTCTTGAAACTTGCTCCATATTCTGCACACCTGCCACCATCGATGTCTCAATCCAAAGAACCCTCTTTCCCTTTTCCCTGAAAGAAAAAGCTATGGAGTGGTACATGTCCAAGCCTAAGTTAGTAACTTGGAATGCGGTTAAGAATGAATTCCTCAAGAAGTTCTACCAATTTGCCAAGTTGACTCAGATGCGGAGATGCATTACCTCCTTCATACAAGAAGAGAATGAACTCTTCCATGAAGCTTGGGAAAGGTTCTAAAATCTCATGCGTGACTGTCCCCATCATGAAGTACCTTTGTGGCAGCTTGTTCAGGCATTCTTCACTAGGCTAGTTGAGATGAGTCAGATTATTGTTGATTCCTCTTGTGGAGGTACATTCATGGCAAAGCCACCGAAGGAGTCTTGGCCATTATTTGACCATCTCGTTGAGAACTCTCGCCACCGAGCTTCAAGTAAAGGGGAGCACTGTGACTGAAACTACATTCCTCCTCCCCCTCCTCCAGCTCCAGTCAGAATAGAGGTCAACCCCCAAATGATGGATATGATGACTGACATGATGAGCATGATGAAGAACCAAGCCGGGGGTTCTGCTAGCCAATCTACAGTGCTAGTTGATGTCGTTGATGAAGAAGTGAATGATTTGTGTGTCTTTGGCAACTGCAATAATGAAGGCCCGATGTCCAACTCTTATACTCCATAGTGGAGAAATCATCCTAACTTCTCTTAGAAACAACAAAGCGAGGAGGGGCAAGGACAACCAAGGCAACATCAAGGCCCTAAGTACAGCTTAAAGTTTGAAGAGGAGGTGCTTGGGAGGCTAAGGACTCTTGATGAAGTGAAGAAAGATGTGTCCTCCCATGGGAAAATGATTATTTGTCTTGAGTAAAGGCTTGAGCATATTTCTCTTTCACTTGCTCATCGTGAAGAAAGAAGACTCCCCTCTCAACCTATACCTAACCCAAACAATGATGGTGGTTTTATGGGCACCCCTAAAGTTCCTATACTCCAACACAGTACCAAGGACCACCCAACCCTTATGCTCCTCCACCTCCACAACCCCCATTCAACTACCAATACACTCCACCTCCACTTCACTCATACCAACAACCCCCTCCACAATATCACCCCCATCCACCACAACCATCACAACCACAATCTCAGTCATAATTCATTCTCCAAAACTCAAATCCCCCACACCCAAGACTACCACCACCTCAACAACCAATACCACCACCGTGATCTTCTTCTTCTACCACCCATGAGCATGTGAAGGTGGTGACAATTTTGAGAAGTGGTAGGACCTTAGAGAAGCTACAAGACACTTCTGTTGATAGTGCATCCAGTAACGATAGAGTTGATACTGAAATTCATGTTGAGGATATTGTGTCACACACCCGGGTTGATATTGTGATGTAGAGAGATGATATTGTGATTCTGGTGATAATGATTGATGATTTTGTTGATTTGAGTCAGTTGGGAGCACAACTTTCGCCCTTCCCAGATGCACTTGAGGAACTATGCATTAAAAAGAGGAAGAGGAAGCACACCTAAAACATCATGGAAACTTTTAAGCAGGTGAAGATCGGTATTCATTTGCTTGATGCAATCAAGCAAATCCCATCTTATGCCAAGTTCTTGAAATATTTGTGCAAATTCAAGAGGTGAATTATAGAAAGAACACCAAGGAAGATCAATCTCACTGAGCAAGTGAAAGCAATTCTACAACACACCATGTCAAGGAAAAGGAAAGATCTGGATGCTCCCATCATCTATTGCTACATTGGAGCACACCGCATAGACCAAGCTCTTCTTGAATTGGGGTCTAGTGTGAATCTAATGTCGTGTGATGTGTTTTTTGAACTACAAATGGGACAATTGGGTTTAGCTCACTGCACCTTGCAATTGGCTGACTGGACAGTGAAAATGCCTAGAGGACGTGTTGATATTGTGTTGGTGAGACTTGATGATGAGACTTCTACATTCTTCCTTGTTGATTTTATCATTTTGGAAATGGAAAAAGACTCGAGGGAAGTGTCTATTATCTTGGGGAGACCCTTCTTGGCTACATATGATGTCATGATTCATGTGAGGATCGGTACCATGTATGTGACCTTCATGCACATGAAGATCCGGTTGAACATTTTCAAGTCTTCTGCTAAAGCCAAGGTGATAGGTGCTACAGAAGAAGATTGCTATCTTATTAAGTGTCTTGATGAGATTGTAGAGGAATGCCAACTTGCATGGATTCAAACTTCCACTCAGGGTAGAAGTCTATAGCCTATTGTGGAATTCCCCGATGATGATGATGACGAGGATGAGGAAGAGGATCCAGCCATAGTGGATGCAAGTGAGGACCTTACATCCATTTCTAAACCATCAAAGAACTCCCTTGAAGAGCCTCCAGTTTTAGAACTCAAGTTTCTTCCTAAAGGGCTGAAGTATGCTTTCCTCAGTTCTAATGACACTCTCTCCGTGATCATTTCTTATATCCTTTCTCCGGAACAAGAATATGCCTTGATGGAAGTTTTAAAGAAAAACATTCAAGCCATTGGATGGTCCATTACTGATTTGAGGGACATTGATCCTTCCATTTGTGTTCATAGGATTTACCTTGAAGATGATGCCAAGCCAACCTGGAAAATGCAAAGAAAGATGAATCCCAAGATTAAATAGGTTGTGTCACAAGAAGTAGTGAAGTTGCTATATGTTGGGATTATATATCCCCAATACTGATAGCCCTTGGGTGAGTCCCATCCAGGTTGTGCTCAAGAAGGGTGGGATCACAGTAGTTGAGAATGAGGATGGAGAGTTGATGCTAGTGAGAGAGTAGTCAAAGTGGAGGATGTGTGTGGACTATAGAAAGTTGGATGAGGAGACCAAGAAGGACCACTTTCCCCTCCTGTTCATTGATCAGATCTTAGAAAGACTTGTAGGGAAAAACTTCTACTATTTTCTTGATGGCTATTCAGGCTACTTCCAGGTAGCAGTTCATCCTATGGATAAGAGAACACAACATTCACTTGTCAAAGTGGTACTTTTTCTTATAGGAGAATGCCATGTGGCTTGTGCAATGCCCCTTCTACACTTCAAAGATGTGTGACATCCATCTTTGCTGACATGCTTTATTCGTCTCTGGAGGTCTTCATGGATGATTTTTTAGTGTTTGGCAAGACATTTGATGACTGTTTGGTCCACCTAGAAGTCATGCTTGAAAGATGTGTCAAGGTTTGTTTGGTGTTATTGTGGCATACAACTCATAAAAACATAATTAACTAATGTGGAAGCGTTCATCAAGCAGCGGATTAGCGAAAATCACTAAAAATTAAAACTTTTTGCAAAGAGATCCACACATAGTAAATCTTTTTCTTCAAGAGCCAAAGTATAACACATTTACTTTTTGGATCAAAGGTACATATCATGCATCATCTCTTTATAAAAATTACAAGCATCAGCTGACCTGTTAAGCTAAACACAGGTAGTATAAAATCTTGAGACACTGATCCAAAATCTCGAAAGCACTAACTACTACTCTGAGGACCTGAGAGTACAGAGACGACACATAGGACTCTATATACAACTATACATGTCATGACAGCCAATGTCTCCACCTGAGACTTCACTGATGTCCCTGCTGCTACTGTTGTTCTTCACCTACTGAAGGATTCCTGTCTCCTCGTCCGTGTCCACCTAAAAATGTAGTTCCCACGGGGGTGAGAAAATTATAAAAATTGCCCCAGCGAGAGTTATAACTCTCCGCCAAAAACATTATTATTGCATATTAAGAAGATAAATATGAATAGGGTAATCATATTTATTTGACAGCAGATATTTTAATGTCTAATAGATTAAAACATTATTCTATATCAGAAGCATTGCAACTATAACTTGATAGAATCAACATGTCACTTATTCTTTAATGAGTATGAAGAACATGTATAACATCTATTTAAACTACAGAATCATTACCACTGCATTAACGCTTTTCAGGCTTAGATCATATATCTAAAGCATGGCATTATCATTGTGGAGTCATGGCCTGTAGCCATACTCTTTTCATAAAGTGTTGGGATCTTAATCCCTCATTTCAACACTGGGAATTCTCATCCCTTCACAATTTCAATACCATAACCATGAAATCCTGGGTATTCAAACCCTTAGCTCATCACCTGAGCATTGTTATCACTTTCTCATGTAACTAACACCTTTAGGTCATCTGATCAAGGTAAATATGATACTTGCTACACAAGCATCCATCATGGCACTTGAGGCCCATTAACTCTCTTGCCACTTCTTACCAGGCACAAGGTATATTATGGCACACCAGGCACAATAAACAAATTCAAACAAATAACACATCATATTTACCTTGTGCCTGGTAAGAGGTGGCAAGAGAGTTAATGGGCCTCAAGTGCCATGATGGATGCTTGTGTAGCAAGTATCATATTTACCTTGATCAGATGACCTAAAGGTGTTAGTTACCTGAGAAAGTGATAACAATGCTCAGGTGATGAGCTAAGGGTTTGAATACCCAGGATTTCATGGTTATGGTATTGAAATTGTGAAGGGATGAGAATTCCCAATGTTGAAATGAGGAATTAAGATCCCAATAACGCACAAATTCATAAACTACACATGGCTATGCTCATCATCTCATGATACCTGCATGGTTAGCACATATGATAGCAGTACATTAATTATCTATCAATACCATGCAAAACAAATGTATCATTATTTCAAGAGGCCTTTATCAGGATTAGGGTTTTCCATCACATATCTCATGTATCCTTCATTCAATTATATTGGAATTATAACACATCAAGGTATATGACCATATTAGGTCACTATCAATCATCTCCAAGTCCATCATGGAGCACCATGGCCGTGCAGCCAGGAACGGCCGTGCAAAGAAAGTCACCACAGCCGTGCTTCCTTGCACGGTCGTGCAAAGGGAAGTTACCACGGTCGTGCTACCTTGCATGGTCGTGCTACAGGAGTTCACCTCATGAAATGTTTTACCTTTATAAGGCCATTCCTTCTATTTCATCATTAAGATTTCTTTATACCCTAATTAAAATTAGGGTTATAATTCATTGTCTTATTGCCCAAGATTAGGGCTTTATGCATTATGACTTCACATTAGAGTATCATATACCTTCACCCTTCTCAGGGCCTCTCATCACAACATAGTATTAGAACATCATGTGATATTAATACTTAGTCAGGGTTTCTCATAGAATCACCCTCAACTAGGGTTTCACATGGAATCACCCTCAATTAGGGTTTCATAAGGATACACCCTCAACTAGGGTTAGAGTTCAATAACCTTGTCAATTAGGGTTTATGTTCATGATTAGGGTTTCATGATCTCTCTACTTAAGGATCATACCCTTAAACGCCACATGAATCATATTCTTATATGAATTCATGCTATCATCATCTCAACTTGATTAGGTCATATCAACCCTTCAATCGAGTTCATACAATTATGATTAACATAGTGTACCAAGTCATTTATCCTATAAGAAATTAGGGTTCATCCCTTAATTGGCACTAACCACTTAGGTACTAATAGGGTTTCAACCTTTGTACCTTCATTGACTATCATTACTAATCAGCATTGGATCAATGGATCATTCATCATCTTGATTCTCAAGAGATTCAATCACATTGGACCTCCATTACATAAGGTATCCAATTGAATTGGTCAATTGAATCTTCAATTGCAATAGGTTCTCAATTAGGTTATTCAATTGGACCTTCAATTGCATTAGGTTCTCTATTGGGTTAACCAATTGAACCTTCAATTAAATTAGGTATCTAATTGGATTGACCACTTGAACCTTCAATTGCATAACACAACTTGACCTTGAAACCACCTAGGTCTCCAAACGGTTTGAGACCATTTGCCCAAGTAGGTGAAGACCGTTTGGCCAATTAGGTGAAGACCGTTTGGCCAAGCAGGTGAAGACCGTTTGGCCAAGCAGGTGAAGATTGTTTGCCATCATATCATCAAAATCTAAGTCAACCAATTAAAGTTTGGATCATTGGATTGATCACCAAATCAGCAATTGATTACACTTTAACTTAGTATCATTGGATCATCAATTGCTTAACCATACTCACCCCTAGACCTCCAAACGGTCTTGGGTGACCTCCAAACGGTCTTCACCTGTTAAATTCCAAAATTGTTTCCACCACTTCCCCCTTGGTTTCTTGCATGCAAGGGCATCTCTATCCCTACCGAACTCCCTTCCGTTATCCATGAATTAAGGGAAAAGAAATTAAGCACCCTAACCCTTATAATAAGAATATCCTTATTTGAGTGGAAATTCTTTTTCTTATAATGATGGTGAGTGGAATTTTCACCTCCTTAGGATATGCTCGTGCCTTTGCAAGGCTTTAGGCTTATCCACACACATCTGAATCCAACTATTTTAATTTTGGTTGAAGGCCCTTTAATTAATACATTCCTTTTTGCCCTAAATTGGATTAGGGTTTCACTTAGGATTAAATCTTGATTATTTTAATATCAAGATTCTCTCTCCTCCATCTTAATTCAAATGAGAGGTCCCTCTCATTTTCTTTCCTGTACATGATGCCAAGAAACATTAGGGACTTTATTGAAGTGGTAAATTGCATATTGAACCCTTGGTTTTGGGTAAATTGCATATTACTCCAAAACTAGGATTTATGCACAAACATTGCTTTATCAGCTCTTTCTTAGTGTCCAGGCTTCCATAAGCCATACCTAAGCATCCCTCTCATGATGCTTCAACACATGAGGAACATATTATCATGCACAATTTCACTTAAACCCCTCAACTTGGGTAATTTGCACTTTAGTCCAATACAAACAAAACATTGATTTCAACAATGTTCAAAAAGGACTAGAATTGCAACATAAGTTCCTCTTGAGGCCTAATTACTTTTCACAAGATGAGATTAAGAATGTAATCATCTTTCTTAATCAAAACACCTAGGGTTAAGTATAACCCAGGTCAGGGGTGTTACAAATTATAAACCCATAACAAGGATTTCGTCCTCGAAATCCCAAACAAAAAGAGGAACAGATTATTCATTAATCATGCCCTCAAGTCTCCACATCTCATCTTAATGTTGTGGAGATATCATGAATTCTGTAATTCACACATAGTTCCTTTCATTAATTCCTCTTTATCACTGTTTATGTTTATGCAAAGCATAAACCCCTAACATATGATGTCCATGTCATTGAAAGGAAAGGGCATAAAAGAACATACTTCTATTATCATCCAATAATATTTACTAAAAGGGAAACATATATATCTAACACAGATAATTCATTCAGCAATCCTTTATTTGTTTTAGGAATATTCACTGAGAAGTTTCACTGAGTATGTTCACTAAGTTTGTTGAAAATATCCACGGAGCAAGTTCACGCAGTTTGTTGAGAATATCCACGAAACAAGTTCACGCAGTTTGTTGAGAATATCTATGAAGCAAGTTCACTAAGTATTCACGAAGCAAGTTCACTAAGTATTCACGGAGCAAGTTCACTAAGTATTCACGGAGCAAGTTCACTAAGTATTCACGGAGCAAGTTCACTAAGTATTCACGGAGCAAGTTCACTAAGTATTCACGCAGCAAGTTCACTAAGTATTCACGGAGCAAGTTCACTAAGTATTCACGGAGCAAGTTCACTAAGTATTCACGAAGCAAGTTCACTAAGTATTCACGAAGCAAGTTCACTAAGTATTCACGGAGCAAGTTCACTAAGTATTCACGGAGCAAGTTCACTAAGTATTCACGAAGCAAGTTCACTAAGTATTCACGGAGCAAGTTCAGTAAGTATTCACGGAGCAAGTTCACTAAGTATTCACGGAGCAAGTTCACTAAGTATTCACTGAGCAAGTTCACTAAGTATTCATGGAGCAAGTTCACTAAGTATTCACGGAGCTAGTTCACTAAGTATTCACGAAGCAAGTTCACTAAGTATTCACGAAGCAAGTTCACTAAGTATTCACGAAGCAAGTTCACTAAGTATTCACGAAGCAAGTTCACTAAGTATTCATGGAGCAAGTTCACTAAGTATTCATGAAGCAAGTTCACTAATTATTCACGAAGCAAGTTCACTAAGTATTCACAGAGCAAGTTCACTAAGTATTCACAGAGCAAGTTCAGTAAGTATTCACGAAGCAAGTTCACTAAGTATTCACAAAGCAAGTTCACTAAGTATTCACGGAGCAAGTTCACTAAGTATTCACGGAGCAAGTTCACTAAGTATTCACGAAGCAAGTTCACTAAGTATTCACGAAGCAAGTTCACTAAGTTTTTTGAAAATATTTCACTTAGCTCTTCCTATTTAATTTCATTATACTCTCTGGATTGTTTCAGATCGACTACTTGATCAGATTAATCAAAAAGATAACAATCTAAGAGTTTCATACTTGCTTAATCTACAATAATTGTATACCTGGCCAGGGTATACAAGTATTGAGATTAGGTAGTATGCACTTTATTTGCTATCATATTCCTCACTTTTCATATCATTATACACACAGTATTTTCCATTCTTGAATTTTTTTTCTTCAGGCATCACTTCTAAATCTCATCTTTCAACACACAGATAAGGGAGATTATTAAGACATTTTAAGGAACACTGAGTAAGATATAAGTTCTTATTTCCCTTGTGTCCTTATAGGACTAGTCAAAGGAATTCAAAAACAACTACTTTCATATCTTTAACACATAGAATCATAATATGAAGTATCGGATTGAATATATTTCATTTAAGTATCACCCCTCAAGGTCACCTACCACATTAGGTTAATTTCAACACATAGTGTCCAGTTACCAAATGTTGCTGCTTTTGCCTTTACTTAGTGGCCACTACCCTGGTGCACTAGGCATTTATTGCACTGGTGATACCAAAAACTTTGGCTTTTCAGAATATCTAGGCAAATATCTCTAAAATTATAGAGATCTAACCTTAATTCTCAGCTTATTGCCCCTCCTTGGGCACTATCATCACAGATGTACTTATCTGTCTAAACTTATGGCAGAGTCTACTTTCTTGCCATATGTTAATCTTTACATCATTTTCACTGTTCTAACATGACTATGTCACTCAGGAATCCTATCAAAGCCCACAGTTTATGCATTAAAGACTGGTAACTTAGGTTGTAATACTAGTATCTAGTCTTCTATATGCATTATTGTTGTCCTATCCTACCCTTCAAGAGAAAAACATAGGATTCTCTATCATGATTAGGTCAAGGTGGGATTTCTCATGCACTTGTTCTCCTCTTGCCTGGTCCCATGCACCTTCTCCTGGTGAAACAACATTGCCCTTAGCAATGTGTTCCTCATGTTCTCCAGTCATTTTCAAGTTCTTCTTCTCCTATGTGAGCAGAAGATACTATCAGATAAGCTGGAAGACACTTAGAACAGACTCTACAACCTTAGTCCTATGTCTCTGTAGACTCAGCGAACCTAGAGCTTTGATACCACTAAATTATGGCATACAACTCATAAAAACATAATTAACTAATGCGGAAGCGTTCATCAAGGCAGCGGATTAGCAAAAATCACTAAAAATTAAAACTTTTTGCAAAGAGATCCACACATAGTAAATCTTTTTCTTCAAGAGCCAAAGTATAACACATTTACTTTTTGGATCAAAGGTACATATCATGCATCATCTCTTTCTGAGAATTACAAGCATCAGCTGACCTGTTAAGCTAAACACAGGTAGTATAAAATCTCGAGACACTGATCCAAAATCTCGAAAGCACTAACTACTACTCCGAGGACCTGAGAGTACAGAGACGACACATAGGACTCTATATACAACTATACATGTCATGACAGCCAATGTCTCCACCTAAGACTTCACTGATGTCCCTGCTGCTACTGCGGTTCTTCACCTACTGAAGGATTCCTGTCTCCTCGTCCGCGTCCACCTAAAAATGTAGTTCCCACGGGGGTGAGACAATTATAAAAATTGCCCCAGCGAGAGTTATAACTCTCCGCCAGAAACATTATTATTGCATATTAAGAAGATAAATATGAACAGGGTAATCATATTTATTTGACAATAGATATTTTAATGTCTAACAGATTAGAACATTATTCTATATCAGAAGCATTGCAACTATAACTTGATAGAATCAACATGTCACTTATTCTTTAATGAGTATGAAGAACATGTATAACATCTATTTAAACTACAGAATCATTACCACTGCATTAACTCTTTTCAGGCTTAGATCATATATCTAAAGCTTGGCATTATCATTGTGGAGTCATGGCCTGTAGCCATACTCTTTTTATAAAGTGTTGGGATCTTAATCCCTCATTTCAATACTGGGAATTCTCATCCCTTCACAATTTCAATACCATAACCATGAAATCCTGGGTATTCAAACCCTTAGCTCATCACCTGAGCATTGTTATCACTTTCTCAGGTAACTAACACCTTTAGGTCATCTGATCAAGGTAAATATGATACTTGCTACACAAGCATCCATCATGGCACTTGAGGCCCATTAACTCTCTTGCCACCTCTTACCAGGCACATGGTATATTATGGCACACCAGGCCCAATAAACAAATTCAAATTAATAACACATCATAGCCCATACCTGGTTATGCTCATCATCTCATGATACCTGCATGGTTAGCACATATGATAGCAGTACATTAATTATCTATCAATACCATGCAAAACAAATGTATCATTATTTCAAGAGTATCACCCTTATTCCTTTATCAGGATTAGGGTTTTCCATCACATATCTCATGTATCCTTCATTCAATTATATTGGACTTATAACACATCAAGGTATATGACCATATTAGGTCACTATCAATCATCTCCAAGTCCATCATGGAGCACCACGGTCGTGCAGCCAGGAACGGTCGTGCAAAGAAAGTCACCACAGTCGTCCTACCTTGCACGGTCGTGCAAAGGGAAGTTACCACGGCCGTGCTACCTTGCTTGGTCGTGCTATAGGAGTTCACCTCATGAAATGTTTCACCTTTATAAGGCCATTCCTTCTATTTCATCATTAAGATTTCTTTATACCCTAATTAAAATTAGGGTTATAATTCATTGTCTTATTGCCCAAGATTAGGGCTTTATGCATTATGACTTCACATTAGAGTCTCATATACCTTCACCCTTCCCGGGGCCTCTCATCACAACATAGTATTAGAGCATCATGTGATGTTAATACTTAGTTAGGGTTTCTCATAGAATCACCCTCAACTAGGGTTTCACATGGAATCACCCTCAACTAGGGTTTCATAAGGATACACCCTCAACTAGGGTTAGAGTTCAATAACCTTGTCAATTAGGGTTTATTTCATGATTAGGGTTTCCTGATCTCTCTACTTAAGGATCATACCCTTAAACACCACATGAATCATATTCTTATATGAATTCATGCTATCATCATCTCAACTTGATTAGGTCATATCAACCCTTCAATCGAGTTCATACAACTATGATTAACCACTAGGGTTCATCCCTTAATTGGCACTAACCACTTAGGTACTAATAGGGTTTCAACCTTTGTACCTTCATTGACTATCATTACTAATCAGCATTGGATCAATGGATCATTCATCATCTTGATTCTCAAGAGATTCAATCACATTGGACCTCCATTACATAAGGTATCCAATTGAATTGGTCAATTGAATCTTCAATTGCAATAGGTACTCAATTAGGTTATTCAATTGGACCTTCAATTGCATTAGGTTTTCTATTGGGTTAACCAATTGAACCTTCAATTACATTAGGTATCTAATTGGATTGACCACTTGAACCTTCAATTACATTAGGTATCTAATTGGATTGACCACTTGAACCTTCAATTGCATAACACAACTTGACCTTGAAACCACCTAGGTCTCCAAACGGTTTGAGACCGTTTGCCCAAGTAGGTGAAGACTGTTTGGCCAATTAGGTGAAGATTGTTTGGCCAAGCAGGTGAAGACCGTTTGGCCAAGCAGTTGAATACCGTTTGCCATCATATCATCAAAATCCAAGTCAACCAATTAAATTTTTGATCATTGGATTGATCACCAAATCAGCAATTGATTACACTTTAACTTAGTATCATTGGATCATCAATTTCTTAACCATACTCACCCCTAGACCTCCAAACGGTCTTGGGTGACCTCCAAACGATCTTGAGACCGTTTGGATGAGCTCCAAACGGTCTTGAGACCATTTGGCTCATCCAACCCTTGGATTCTAGTGAAAAATCATCAAGGTTTGGTCTATCGAGTTGATCAACACATCAGAAATTAATTGCAATGTGATTTGGTACATTTGGACCTTCAATTGGTCAACCATACTTGACCCCAGACCTCCAAACGGTCTTGGGTGATCCCCAAACGGTTTTGAAACCGTTTGGGTGATCCCCAAACGGTTTTGAAACCGTTTGGGCTAATCAACCCAAAATCTCAAAATCAACTCATTGGAATTTCAGCACTAATCTCAATTAGGGTTTACCCAATTGATTAGCCTTCAACTCGTGACTCATTTGGAATTAATCCATCAAATTTGGTGAATCATTAACCAACACCATTAGGAACAGTAATCCCAAACGGTCAACGCTTGGTCAACCATCTTAAACGGTTTTGAAACCGTTTTCCCAAAAAGTCGAATTACTCAAATTGAAAATCAGCACTTAATCCAATTAGGTTTCCCTAATTGATTAGCCTTCAACTCACGATTCCTCTAGAGTTAATCCCTAATATTTGGTGAGTCATTAACCAACATCATTAGAAACAGTAATATCAAACGGTCAACGCTTGGTCAACCATCTCAAACGGTTTTGAAACCGTTTTCCCAAAAAGGTCAAGTTAAACATATTGAAAATCAGCACTTAATTCAATTCGATTGCGTAATTGATTAGCCTTCAACTCTCGATTCCTTGGGAGTTAATTCCTCAAATTTGGTGGGTTATCAGCCTACATAATTAGGAACACAATTCCCAAACGGTCAACGCTTGGTCAACCATCTCAAACAGTTTGGAAACCGTTTTCTCCCAAACGGTTTCAAACCGTTTGCCCTTAAACGGTTTGCTGAAACCGCATAACCAATTAAATTAAAACGATTTGGAGTAGCTATCAAAACCGTTTGGCTTGGTAATTTTCTTTGGATAAGCATATATTATGATGTCATCATCCCCTTCCTTCTAACAACCAAGAACAGCAACCGTTCTTGATGGAAATTGCAGCAAAGAAACAAGAGTGTATCAAATTACAGAAAACAATCAACTAAGTATAGAGAATTGATGCAATATCAATGATTAAGGGTTTGAGTTATAAAACCCACCTCAAATATGATCTCCAAGCTCCAAGATACGCGGATATAATGGTGTATGGAGCTTCTCCAACTATTCCAAGGCTCAACTTCAAGATTTGGAGTGAAATGATCGGCTAGAATTGAAGATTGAGTGAAGAAATGAAGGAATTACACATTGTATTATAATTTTCACCATGAAATCATGAAGAACGAAGCTCAAAGGCTTACCAACAGTTTGGGGACGTGCTCCCTTCTGTCCTTAGCCTTATTGTTCGGTTTTTCAATCAAGGATAAGAAGTGGGGTCGTAAAAGCTTTTCATTTGGCTTGGAAAAGGTACTTTTATAAGAAAATTGAGGAGAGAGAAGATACTTTATAAAAGTCTTTTAAATTCCAAAATTGTTGCCACAACTTCCCCCTTGGTTTCTTGCATGCAAGGGAATCTCTATCCCCACCGAACTCCCTTCCGTTATCCATGAATTAAGGGAAAAGAAATTAAGCACCTTAACCCTTATAATAAGAATATCCTTATTTGAGTGGAAATTCTTTTTCTTATAATAATGGTGAGTGGAATTTTCACCTCCTTAGGATATGCTCGTGACTTTGCAAGGCTTTAGGATTATCCACACACATCTGAATCCAACCATTTTAATTTTGGTTGAAGGCCCTTTAATTAATACATTCATTTTTGCCCTAAATTGGATTAGGGTTTCACTTAGGATTAAATCTTGATTATTTTAATATCAAGATTCTCTCTCCTCCATCTTAATTCAAATGAGAGGTCCCTCTCATTTTATTTTCTCTACATGATGCCAAGAAACATTAGGGACTTTATTGAAGTGGTAAATTGCATATTGAACCCTTGGTTTTGGGTAAATTGCACATTACTCCAAAACTAGGTTTTTATGCACAAACATTGATTATCAGCTCTTTCTTAGTGTTCAGGCTTTCATAAGCCATACCTAAGCATCCCTCTCATGATTCTTCAACACATGAGGAACATATTATCATGCAAAATTTCACTTAAACCCCTCAACTTGGGTAATTTGCACTTTAGTCCAATACAAACAAAACATTGATTTCAACAATGTTCAAAAAGGACTAGAATTGCAACATAAGTTCCTCTTGAGGCCTAATTACTTTTCAAAAGATGAGATTAAGAATTTAATCATCTTTCTTAATCAAAACACCTAGGGTTAAGTATAACCCAGGTCAGGGGTGTTACAAATTATAAACCCCTAACAAGGATTTCGTCCTCGAAATCCCAAACAAGAAGAGGAACATATTATTCATTAATCCTGCCCTCAAGTCTCCACATCTCATCTTAATGTTGTGGAGATATCATGAATTCTGTAATTCACACATAGTTCCTTGCATTAATTCCTCTTTATCACTTTTTATGTTTATGCAAAGCATAAACCCCTGACATATGATGTCCATGTCATTGACAGGAAAGGGCATAAAAGAACATACTTCTATTATCATCCAATAATATTTACTAAAAGGGGAACATATATATCTAACACAGATAATTCATTCAGCAATCCTTTATTTGTTTTGGGAATATTCACTGAAAAGTTTCACTGAGTATGTTCACTAAGTTTGTTGAAAATATCCACGGAGCAAGTTCACGCAGTTTGTTGAGAATATCCATGAAGCAAGTTCACGCAGTTTGTTGAGAATATCCATGAAGCAAGTTCACTAAGTATTCATGAAGCAAGTTCACTAATTATTCACAGAGCAAGTTCAATAAGTATTCACGAAGCAAGTTCACTAAGTATTCACGGAGCAAGTTCACTAAGTATTCACGAAGCAAGTTCACTAAGTATTCACGGAGCAAGTTCACTAAGTATTCACGAAGCAAGTTCACTAAGTATTCATGGATCAAGTTCACTAAGTATTCACGCAGCAAGTTCATTAAGTATTCACGGAGCAAGTTCACTAAGTAACGGAGCAAGTTCACTAAGTATTCACAGAGCAAGTTCACTAAGTATTCATGAAGCAAGTTCACTAAGTATTCACGAAGAAAGTTCACTAAGTATTCACGAAGCAAGTTCACTAAGTATTCACGAAGCAAGTTCACTATGTATTCACGGAGCAAGTTCACTAAGTATTCATGAAGCAAGTTCACTAAGTATTCACGAAGCAAGTTCACTAAGTATTCACGGAGCAAGTTCACTAAGTATTCACGGAGCAAGTTCACTAAGTATTCACGGAGCAAGTTCACTAAGTATTCACGGAGCAAGTGCACTAAGTATTCATGAAGCAAGTTCACTAAGTATTCACGAAGCAATTTCACTAAGTATTCACGAAGCAAGTTCACTATGTATTCACGGAGCAAGTTCACTAAGTATTCATGAAGCAAGTTCACTAAGTATTCACGAAGCAAGTTCACTAAGTATTCACGGTGCAAGTTCACTAAGTATTCATGACTAAGTATTCACGGAGCAAGTTCACTAAGTATTCACGAAGCAAGTTCACTAAGTATTCTTGAAGCAAGTTCACTAAGTTTGTTGAAAATATTTCACTTAGCTCTTCCTATTTAATTTCATTATACTCTCTGGATTGTTTCAGAATGACTACTTGATCAGAGTAATCAAAAAGATAACAATCTAAGAGTTTCATACTTGCTTAATCTACAATAATCGTATACCTGGCCAGGGTATAGAAGTATTGAGATTAGGTAGTATGAACTTTATTTGCTATCATATTCCTCACTTTTCATATCATTATACACACAGGATTTTCCATTCTTGAATTTTTTCTTCAGGCATCGCTTCTAAATCTCATCTTTCAACACACAGATAAGGGAGATTATAAAACATTTTAAGGAACACTGAGTAAGATATAAGTTCTTATTTTCCTTGTGTCCTTATAGGACTATTCAAAGGAATTCAAAAACAACTACTTTTATATCTTTAACATATAGAATCACAATATGAAGTATCGGATTGAATATATTTCATTTAAGTATCACCCCTTAAGGTCACCTACCACATTAGGTAAATTTCAACACATAGTGTCCAGTTACCTCATGTTGCTGCTTTTGCCTTTACTTAGTGGCCACTGCCCTGGTGCACTAGGCATTTATTGCATTGGTGACACCAAAAACTTTGGCTTTTCAGAATATCTAGGCAAATATCTCTAAAATTATAGAGATCTAACCTTAATTCTCAGCTTATTGCCCCTCCTTGGGCACTATCATCACAGATGTACTTATCTGTCTAAACTTATGGCAGAGTCTACTTTCTTGCCATATGTTAATCTTTACATCATTTTCACTGTTCTAACATGACTGTCACTCAGGAATCCTATCAAAGCCCACAGTTTATGCATTAAAGACTGGTAACTTAGGTTGTAATACTAGTATCCAGTCTTCTATATGCATTATTGTTGTCCTATCCTGCCCTTCAAGAACAAAACATAGGATTCTCTATCCTGATTAGGTCAAGGTGGGATTTCTCAGGCACTTGTTCTCCTCTTGCCTGGTCCCATGCACCTTCTCCTGGTGCAACAACATTGCCCTTAGCAATGTGTTCCTCATGTTCTCCAGTCATTTTCAAGTTCTTCTTCTCCTATGTGAGCAGAAGATACTATCAGATAAGCTGGAAGACACTTAGAACAGACTCTACAACCTTAGTCATATCTGTAGACTGAGCAAACCTAGAGCTCTGATACCACTAAATTGTGGCATACAACTCATAAAAACATAATTAACTAATGCGGAAGCGTTCATCAAGCAGCGGATTAGCGAAAATCACTAAAAATTAAAACTTTTTGCAAAGAGATCCACACATAGTAAATCTTTTTCTTCAAGAGCCAAAGTATAACACAATTACTTTTTGGATCAAAGGTACATATCATGCATCATCTCTTTCTGAGAATTACAAGAATCAGCTGACCTGTTAAGCTAAACACAGGTAGTATTAAATCTCGAGACATTGATCCAAAATCTCGAAAGAACTAACTACTACTCTGAGGACCTGAGAGTACAGAGACGACACATAGGACTCTATATACAACTATACATGTCATGACAACCAATGTCTCCACCTCAGACTTCACTGTTGTCCCTGTTGCTACTGCTGTTCTTCACCTACTGAAGGATTCTTGTCTCCTCGTCCGCGTCCACCTAAAAATGTAGTTCCCACGGGGGTGAGACAATTATAAAAATTGCCCCAGCGAGAGTTATAACTCTCCGCCAAAAACATTATTATTGCATATTAAGAAGATAAATATGAACAGGGTAATCATATTTATTTGACAGCAGATATTTTAATGTCTAACAGATTAGAACATTATTCTATATCAGAAGCATTGCAACTATAACTTGATAGAATCAACATGTCACTTATTCTTTAATGAGTATGAAGAACATGTATAACATCTATTTAAACTACAGAACCATTACCACTACATTAACTCTTTTCAGGCTTAGATCATATATCTAAAGCCTGGCATTATCATTGTGGAGTCATGGCCCGTAGCCATACTCTTTTCATAAAGTGTTTGGATCTTAATCCCTCATTTCAACACTGGGAATTCTCATCCCTTCACAATTCCAATACCATAACCATGAAATCCTGGGTATTCAAACCCTTAGCTCATCACCTGAGCATTGTTATCACTTTCTCAGGTAACTAACACCTTTAGGTCATCTGATCAAGGTAAATATGATACTTGCTACACAAGCATCCATCATGGCACTTGAGGCCCATTAACTCTCTTGCCACCTCTTACCAGGCACAAGGTATATTATGGCACACCAGGCCCAATAAACAAATTCAAACTAATAACACATCATAGCCCATACCTGGCTATGCTCATCATCTCATGATACCTGCATGGTTAGCACATATGATAGCAGTACATTAATTATCTATCAATACCATGCAAAACAAATGTATCATTATTTTAAGAGTATCACTCTTATTCCTTTATCAGGATTAGAGTTTTCCATCACATATCTCATGTATCCTTCATTCAATTATATCGGACTTATAACACATCAAGGTATATGACCATATTAGGTCACTATCAATCATCTCCAAGTCCATCATGGAACACCACGGCCGTGCAGCCAGGAACGGTCGTGCAAAGAAAGTCACCACGGTCGTGCTACCTTGCACGGTCGTGCAAAGGGAAGTTACCACGGCCGTACTACCTTGCATGGTCGTGCTACAGGAGTTCACCTCATGAAATGTTTCACCTTTATAAGTCCATTCCTTCTATTTCATCATTAAGATTTCTTTATACCCTAATTAAAATTAGGGTTATAATTCATTGTCTTATTGCCCAAGATTAGGGCTTTATGCATTATGACTTCACATTAGAGTCTCATATACCTTCACCCTTCTCAGGGCCTCTCATCACAACATAGTATTAGAACATCATGTGATGTTAATACTTAGTCAGGGTTTCTCATAGAATCACCCTCAACTAGGGTTTCACATGGAATCACCCTCAACTAGGGTTTCATAAGGATACACCCTCAACTAGGGTTAGATTTCAATAACCTTGTCAATTAGGGTTTATGTTCATGATTAGGGTTTCATGATCTCTCTACTTAAGGATCATACCCTTAAACACCACATGAATCATATTCTTATATGAATTCATGCTATCATCATCTCAACTTGATTAGGTCATATCAACCCTTCAATCGAGTTCATACAACTATGATTAACATAGTGTACCAAGTCATTGATCATATAAGAAAAGTAGGGTTCATCCCTTAATTAGCACTAACCACTTAGGTACTAATAGGTTTTCAACCTTTGTACCTTCATTGACTATCATTACTAATCAGCATTGGATCAATGGATCATTCATTATCTTGATTCTTAAGAGATTCAATCACATTGGACCTCCATTACATAAGGTATCCAATTGAATTGGTCAATTGAATCTTCAATTGCAATAGGTACTCAATTAGGTTATTCAATTGGACCTTCAATTGCATTAGGTTCTCTATTGGGTTAACCAATTGAACCTTCAACTACATTAGGTATCTAATTGGATTGACCACTTGAACCTTCAATTGCATAACACAACTTGACCTTGAAACCACCTAGGTCTCCAAACGGTTTGACACCGTTTGCCCAAGTAGGTGAAGACAGTTTGGCCAAGCAGGTGAAGACCGTTTGGCCAAGCAGGTGAATACCATTTGCCATCATATCATCAAAATCCAAGTCAACCAATTAAAGTTTGGATCATTGGATTGATCACCAAATCAGCAATTGATTACACTTTAACTTAGTATCATTGGATCATCAATTGCTTAAACATACTCACCCCTAGACCTCCAAACGGTCTTGAGACCGTTTGGATGAGCTCCAAACGGTCTTGAGACCATTTGGCTCATCCAACCCTTGGATTCTAGTGAAAGTTCATCAAGGTTTGGTCTATCGAGTTGATCAACACATCAGAAATTAATTGCAATGTGATTTGGTACCTTTGGACCTTCAATTGGTCAACCATACTTGACCCCAGACCTCCAAACGGTCTTGGGTGATCCCCAAACGGTTTTGAAACCGTTTGGGTGATCCCCAAACGGTTTTGTAACCGTTTGGGCTAATGAACCCAAAATCTCAAAATCAACTCATTGGAATTTCAGCATTAATCTCAATTAGGGTTTACCCAATTGATTAGCCTTCAAATCATGACTCGTTTGGAATTAATCCATAAACTTTGGTGAGTCATTAACCAACACCATTAGTAACATTAATCTCAAACGGTCAATGCTTGTTCAACCATCTCAAATGGTTTTGAAACCGTTTGCCCAAAAAGTCGAATTACTCAAATTGAAAATCAGCACTTAATCCAATTAGGTTTCCCTAATTGATTAGCCTTCAACTCACGATTCCTATGGATTTAATCCCTAATATTTGGTGAGTCATTAACCAACATCATTAGGAACAGTAATACCAAACGGTCAATGCTTGGTCAACCATCGCAAACGGTTTTGAAACCGTTTTCCCAAAAAGGTCAAGTTAAACAGATTGAAAATCAGCACTTAATTCAATTTGATTGCGTAGTTAATTAGCCTTCAACTCTTGATTACTTGGGAGTTAATCCCTAAATTTTGGTGGGTTATCAGACTACATAATTAGGAACAAAATTCCCAAATGGTCAACGCTTGGTCAACCATCTCAAACAGTTTGGAAACCGTTTTCTCCCAAACGGTTTCAAACCGTTTTCCCTTAAACGGTTTGCTGAAACCGCATAACCAATCAAATTAAAACGATTTGGAGTAGCTATCAAAACCGTTTGGCTTGGTACTTTTCTTTGGATAAGAATCTAGTATGATGTCATCATCCCCTTCCTTCTAACAACCAAGAACAGAAACCGTTCTTGATGGAAATTGCAGCAAAGAAACAAGAGTGTATCAAATTAAAGAAAATAATCAACAAAGTATAGAGAATTGATGCAATATCAATGATTAAGGGTTTGAGTTATAAAACCCACCTCAAATCTGATCTCCAAGCTCCAAGATACATGGATATAATGGTGGATGGAGCTTCTCCAACTATTCCAAGGCTCAACTTCAAGATTTGGAGTGAAATGATCGGCTAGAATTGAAGATTGAGTGAAGAAATGAAGGAATTACACATTGTTTTATAATTTTCACCATGAAATCATGAAGAACGAAGATCAAAGGCTTACCAACAGGTTGGGGACGTGCTCCCTGCTGTCCTTAGCCTTCTTGGTCGGTTTTGCAAGCAAGGAGAAGAAGTGGGGTCGTGAAAGCCTTTCATTTGGCTTGGAAAAGGTACTTTTATAAGAAAATTGAGGAGAGAGAAGATACTTTATAAAAGTCTTTTAAATTCCAAAATTGTTGCCACCACTTCCCCCTTGGTTTCTTGCATGCAAGGGCATCTCTATCCCCACCTAACTCCCTTCCATTATCCATGAATTAAGGGAAAAGAAATTAAGCACCTTAACCCTTATAATAAGAATATCCTTATTTGAGTGGAAATTCTTTTTCTTATAGTAATGGTGAGTGGAATTTTCACCTCCTTAGGATATGCTCGTGCCTTTTCAAGGCTTTAGGATTATCCACACACATCTGAATCCAACCATTTTAATTTTTTTTGAAGGCCCTTTAATTAATACATTCATTTTTGCCCTAAATTGGATTAGGGTTTCACTTAGGATTAAATCTTGATTATTTTAATATCAAGATTCTCTCTCCTCCATCTTAATTCAAATGAGAGGTCCCTCTTATTTTCTTTGATCTACATGATGCAAAGAAACATTAGGGAATCTATTGAAGTGGTAAATTTCATATTGAACCCTTGGTTTTGGGTAAATTGCACATTACTCCAAAACTAGGTTTTTATGCACAAACATTGCTTTATCAGCTCTTTCTTAGTGTTCAGGCTTCCATAAGCCATACCTCAACATCCCTCTCATGATGATTCAACACATGAGGAACATATTATCATGCACAATTTCACTTAAACCCCTCAACTTGGGTAATTTTCACTTTAGTCCAATACAAACAAAACATTGATTTCAACAATGTTCAAAAAGGACTAGAATTGCAACATAAGTTCCTCTTGAGGCCTAATTACTTTTCACAAGATGAGATTAAGAATTTAATCATCTTTCTTAATCAAAACACCTAGGGTTAAGTATAACGCAGGTCAGGGGTGTTACAGTTATCATGGGAAAAGAGTCACTTCATGGTTCCCCAAGGCATTGTTCTGGGTCACAGAGTTTCCAAGGTCGGAATTGAGGTTGATAAGGCCAAAGTGGGCCTAATTTCCACTCTCATTATTCTTTCATCATAAGACATGTCTGATTTTTCTTGGGGCATGTAGGTTTCTACCGTCGTTTAATCAAAGACTTTAGTAAAATTTCAAGGCCACTTTGCCACTTGCTTGAAAAGGATGTGAAATTCAACTTTAATGACAAGTGTGTTGAAGCCTTCAACCACTTAAAGCATAATCTCATCTCTATTCCTATTATGCAACCCCCATATTTCTCCTTGCCATTTGAACCGATGCATCAGATTTGGCAGTGGGGGTTGTGTTGGGCCAAATGATTGGTTGGGTTCCACATGTCATAAATTATGCAAACAAAACCCTTGATGAAGCACAAAGGAACTACAGTACCATGAAAAAAGAGTTTCTTGTTGTGATCTTTTCTCTTGAAAAGTTTTATTCTTATATTTTACAAAATAAGGTAGTGGTATACACGGATCATGCTACCTTGAAATATCTCATGGCAAAGAAAGATTTTAAGCCAAGGTTGATTTGTTGGTTTATGTTTCTTCAAGAATTTGATTTGGAAATTGTTGACAAGAAGGGAGTGGAAAATTCTACATTCGGCCATCTCTCCCACTTTGAGGCTCCCTATCATGTTTTCAACTGAATCAAGGAAACAATGCCACACGAGAAGATTTTCTTACTTTCATCCACCCAAAGACCATGGTACAAGTACATAGCTAACCTCTTAACTAGTGGGAGGACACCAAGTACTTGGATAATGGAAGAGAGCAAGAGGTTATTTGCTTTGATGAAAAACTATACTTGGGATGACCTGCATGTATTCAAATATTATCCCGACTAGTTCATAAGAAGATGTATCCCTAAAATTGAGCAACAAGAGATCCTATCCATGTGCCACTCCAGCGTCTGTGGAGGTCATTTCGGTAGAAAATGCACATCTGCCAAAATTCTTCAAAGTGGATTCTATTGGCCAACCTTGTTCAAAGATGTTAATGAATATTACAAATGTTTTTTGAAGTGCCATAAGGTGGGCACTGTCTTTAAGAGGGACATGATGCCTCAATCACCCATTCTAGTGGTGGAGGTGTTTGATGTTTTGGGGATTGACTTTATGGGTCTGTTTCCTCCCTCCTTCAGATATGTGTACATCTTGGTAGGCGTTGATTATGTGTCCAAGTGGATTGAAGCAATTTCCATGAGGAAAAATGATCACAAAGTAGTTTGTGACTTTGTCAATTCAAATATCTCCAGCTGCTTCAGCATACCACAAACAATGATTAGTGATGGCGGGAGCCATTTCATCCATAGGACCTTTGAAGGATTTCTAAAAAGGCATGGGGTGAATCATCGTGTGGCTACTTACCACCCTTAAATGAGTGGTCAAGCTGAGTTAGCTAATTGGGAGATAAAGCTCATTTGAGTGGACGATAAGGATTGGTCTTTACGTCTCAATGCAAGTTGAGAAGACAGTGAGGCTGGACCGTAAGGATTGATCTTTACGTCTCAATGAAGCTTTATGGGCATATATAACAGCATTTAAAGCTCTGATTGGCACCACGCCATTCAAACTCATGTACGGTAAAAGTTGTCATCTACCAGTGGAAATGCATCACAAGTCATTATGGGCTTTGAAAGCCATGGACATGGATAGAGACCTACCAGAGTAGGAAGAAAATTGCAGACCAAGTTTTTACATGATAAGCTAATCAAGAAGAAAAACTATGAACCTGGACAATGGGTATGGTTATACAATTCAAGGATGAAGTTCTTTCCCGAAAAGCTTTGATCTAGATGGGAAGGGCCTTATCTAATCAAAAATGTATATCCATTCGAGGATATTGTGATATGTGAAAAAGACGGAGCAAAAGATTCCACCATCAATGGGCAAAGATTGAAATTTGTTGTTGAAGTAGTCCCGGATAAAGCCAACCAAAGTTTTGACATTGTGATGCTAGTTGAGGAACACCTGCTTGATGAAGATATGTGCTTAAATGCACATGAGAGAGACATCTACTACAAGGATGCTTGGAAAGTTCAGCGAGGATGATCAAGTGTAGAATCAATAAGCCCAAATGAAGGCATAAAATTTAGCGCTAGTGGGAGGCAACCCACCTAGATTTGGGAACTTTTGCACCCAGCCTTCACTTTTTGATACTTTTTGCTTTATTTTTATATGATTCCAAGAATACACACACACTTGTGTTTAACAATTTTGCTTTATTTTTTATGATGAGACAGGTGAAATAGGTGAAAGTTTGAGAAATGGGGTACATTTTAGTGAAAGGTACTGATGGAACACCAAATGGATCAAATTTGATTATTGGATCATGAATGGTTGAGTGATTTGAGAATTTTTAAAGATTTGTCAACTTGGAAGTACCAGCACGACTGTGCTAGCATGGAACGGATGTGTTGACACGATCATTTTTAACATGAAAAACTCAAGTTTTGGGCCCAGTCAGCACAACCATTCTGACCAACACAGTTGTGTTGGCGTTCTGCTAGAATGACCGTGTTGGATAGAACGGTCGTGCTGGTCCAAGCCCAGCACTTAAGTGCCCTAATTTTTCATGCCTCAGCACGACCTTCTCTTCATTCTTGCGACACACCACGGCTGTTCCGTGGCCACTGGCGATTAGGGCGACCCCCATTCACCCCCAAATCTCCTCCCTTTCTCCCAAACTCTAGATTTGAGTTCCTTTGGCTCCCACTCACCTTCCCCTACCTCAAGCTCCATTTTCCACCCTCCATTAACCTCTATTTCTCCATTTCCAGGGAGATTTCGCCCCTACGTCCCGGAAGTGTAAAAATCGATGTGGTTCTTCATTTCTCCACAAAATCTTTAAAAAAATGAAGAGCATAGGAAAGACAATCAAGAACGGGGTAGAGAAGAATATGGGTATCCTCATTGATGGTAAAAGTCGCACTAAACAGGCCTCCAACATCACACCACCGTCACACAGTCCTACGTCGCCATCTAACTCAATCTCTGATTCATCTCTCTGAAGATCAGAATTGATGAGTGCCTCCCGACTCCGATCCTCCTCAAGCCACGACACATCAGATCTGATCTACAGCAACCCCGAGGAGGAGGAGGAGGAAGAAGAAGAAGAATTGGAAAATATTGTTAATTTTGTCGATGTTGATGCACTGGCCCAAGAAAGGAGGGCCAAGAAAGCGGTCAATGTATTGTATTCATGCCTGCCTCCACGACTGACTCCAGTGAGGCATTCTACTTCATCATCCCAGCCTCACATCACTCAACAACTTACTAGACACTAGTTTTTTATTAAAGAAGAAGATATTGATGCACCCATTGAGATAGTACCCTTGAACTTGGACACAAGTTTGGGGTCACATACCTATGAGGAGGAGGAGGTAGATGAGATTGAGAGTGAGGAGATGGAGGTTGAACTTGTGGACTTCTTGTCCAAGCTAGAGGAGGATAGAATGAAGTGGTGGAAAAGCAACCTGAAGGAGCCACATATGGAAGAGGAACTTCAAGAAAAGTTTTCACGAGAACTCTCCATCCTGAGTGTTTGACAAGGAGAGTGATCCCCACTAGATATGCATGTATGGTAACCATGCAATCCATAGGGGTCAACTTTGCATTCAAAGAGGATTTAGAAATTTTTGGGTTATACAAGATTTTACATGAGGTTGAAGAAACCTACCTAGAGATAACTCATGAATTCTTTGCGTCGCTGGAGAAAGTGAAACATAGAGGTGAATATGCAATAAGATTCAGACTGCTTGATTCCACACACATGCTAAGAGCCTCCCAACTCAATGGGATCTTCACCCCCAATCCAGAAATGGCAAAGAAATTTGATGAGGGAATGCTCGAAAAGAATGGGAGAGAAAAATATTCAACAATGTGGAAAGCCATCACGGGTCAAGAAACGTTCTCTGTAGGAAAATTCTAAGACCAGTATGGTGTACAACCCTTTTATGAGATATTTGCAAAAGATCCTAGAAAACACCATTTTTGGCCGCTATGACAATCAAGGTTGTTGTTCGCATAAGGATCTGTTTGTTATAGCTACGGTAGCAAGTAGAGTCGTTGTCAACATAGGAAGCATGGTGATTGACCACCTAAAGACAATTCCCTCTAAAAGCAAAAATCCATTCAACACGGGAAGAATAGTCAACACAATTGCAAAAGTAGTAGGTTGTGATTTAGCGGGATTACTAAGGTAGAAGGAACTAAACTTGTTGATTTAAGTTACCTAGCAAGGTCTCAAATGATCTCCCTCAAAGATAACAATATTTTGAACCTCGGTTACCCTGGCATCACTTTCAAACTCCCATATCATACTTGTTCTTGCTCGTGGATGTGGGACCATCGAGTGATTTCTTGGGATTGATAGAAAAATGGGAGGCGGAACTCCCCAGAGAAGGATACATGGCACTACCAATGGACTTACATGAAGGAGGAGAGATGAATATTCATATCAGTAGTGCATTCTTGAGAAGCCCCGCCACACGAGATAGATATATGAGCATTTTGATGTGCAGCCACCTCCAAAAAATGCATATGACACGTCAGCCATTCATTCATAGTTGGAGGCAGTTCAGCAGACACAGCAGGTCATGTGATTAGATCCGTAGTAGATGCACCATCAGATCAACCACATGTACTAGTATCAGCATGCGTAGGTGCAGAGAAACCCCCAATGGGGGGAGGATTTCTGGGGTGCCATTTTTGGATACCAGGAAACATATTTGCCTCCACATGCGGACTACTGGGGCCACTACTACCAGCATCCACCTCGACAGGGTGGACCACTACAGGATCCACCACCACCAAAGTAGTGACATCTACCCTATCATTCCTAAGCTTTAGTTTCATGTTTAGGATAGCCTGATTCAAAAGTTTAGGGTGGTAGGGCGGTATGCCCTCTTTTCTCAGCTTATTTTGTTTGTGTATGTCTCACCTAATCTTTGTTTGATTGACTTCACCTAATCTAATGTATATCTCCTTCTGTTTGCATTTATGCAACATGTAGTTCTTTTTCATGCATTTTTGAGTAATTTTTCAAAAAAAATCTCTTTTGACCATTTCATGCCATGCATTGCATTTGCATGTAGATTTTGGTAATTTTTTTGTGTTTTAAATAGGATTTGCTGCTTTATATTTTAATTTCTCTAAATGTAGGTTTAGATGTGATTGGATGCAAGTTGGCACCATTTTGGCCAAATTTTGCCTGAACTTGAATACTCTTGCTCAATAGCTTGTTTCAAATGAATCCCTATCTATTGTGATGAGAATGACTAAATCTTACATAATGTAACTTGCTTTTGATTTTTTGTCTAGAATTAGTTCTATTTAGGAATTTTTCATGTGCTCCAAGCCTCTTGAAATAAATTGTTGTTTTGAATAAAAGGGTGAGTCTTGCAAGCCTTGAATGTTTGGGATTTATTTGTTCTATATGAAAAGGATATAAGGTACTATATTGTTCATTTTATGCATGACTAGTTTTATTGGTGAATGTTACATGGACTAACTTGCTTGAATGAGATTATAAATGAATTTCCACTGCTTGTGACCCCTCTTTGACCCGACATTTCTTCCACCATCTTCTTACCTCTCCACCTCATGAAAGGATGCCAAAGTGCATATATTATCCTTGACCACCCCCAAAAGTTTGGGTGGTCATACCTTTACCTTCCCACTTCACTCTTGTCATCGTATGCTCTACCTACACCAAGGGCAAAGAAAATAAAAAAAAATGAAAGAAAAAGAAAAGAAAAGCAAAAAGAAAATAAAGGGTGCTCCTATTTAAGAGAATCCAAATAAAGAAAAAATGAGTGTTATAGCACTCCACTCCCCTTCATAACCATTTCTTCTCTTTGTATGCCTAGTAGGGATAGTGTAACACCCCTGACCTGGGTTATAAGATAACCCTAGGTGTTTTGCCTAAATATGAAATTAAACGTTTGTAATTATCCTTTGGTATGTAATTAAAGCTTTTATGGAACATAAGTTTCCCTTTCTGTCCCTTATAAACCAATGTTGAAGTGTTGGTTGCAATACGGGGACCTATGTGCAATTTGCCCAACCAGAGGGGTTAAACTGCAAATTTCACATGTTTATATGTTCTTTTAAATGTTGAGACAACATAAGAATGAATATGATGAGGTTTAAGGGATTTCCCAAGCTTGAGCACCAAGGTGCAGCTGTGGAAGCAACCCCTGTACTTGAAAACCCTAAATTGGTGTAAAATGCAATTTACCCAATTTGAGGGGTGCAACTTGTAAAATACATCATCTAAAAGATCTTTTATGGCTCTTGGCATCATTTAGAAGAGGAATGATGAAAAGATTACTTTATGTGAATAATCATATAGTAAAGAACACCCTTGTGATTGAATAATCAAGGTGTATGTATAATAGCCCTTTTATGTATATGCTTTAGTGATGGGTTGATCCTCTTTGCCTTCAATTCTTGACCTTAGAAGGAGTTTGTCCTTAGAAATAAGATGTGGGGATGTGCAAGGAAGAAAGGAAGTACTTAGATGAGAAATGAGGAAAACATATGTTCTTATGTTGAAAATTCACCTAAGTATATATACAACTTTTCTCACTTAGCAAGGGAACGACCCTCTCCCTTTCATTTCTTTTCCCCTTGCTCAAACCGACTAAGGAGAGCTCTGGAGCTCAGGAGGACGACCAAGGGAGTGCAAGGTAGGTTTGGATCCTTCCTTTTTGCTTAATTCTTGGATGAAACTCGGATTCAAGGTCAAATTCATGGCTAGCTCACTTAGCTCCATCTTTCTAGCCATCTCTTCTCAACCTTCCTTGGAGGATTCACCTTGGCCGACCTGTGGAGCTTCTAGGATGCCATTAAAGGCATGGATCTCGAAAGCTTGGAGCTCAAGGAGCAAGCTTTAGGCGGGTTTTATAACTCTAAACTTTATGCTTGATTATACATCCTTTTCTATGCATATAGTTGCTAGTTCTTCTTCTTCCCTATCTTTCCTTGCATCCTTGCAAGCAAAATCGTGAAGAACTTCTACTGTTCTCAAGGTAGAAGATAAGGGCGTTAATTCCTATGCTTATCCACGGTTTTTCACTTTATCAAACGACCTCCACCTATTGCTCAAAACGGTTTCAAACCGTTTGGTGGGCAAACGGTTTCAGGGTCGTTTGAGGGAAAACGGTCTTCAAGATCGTTTGGTCCCATTGACCAAGCGAAGACCGTTTGGGAATCTCGTTCATAATTATGTAGGTTAATCATCCACAAAATTTGAGATGTTAACTCCAAAGGAATCGTGAGTTATGAGCAAATCAATTAGCAAAACCAATTGAATTAAGTTCTGATTTTCAATCTGTTTAATTTGCCCTTTTTGGGCAAACGGTCTCAAGACCGTTTAAGATGGTTGACTAAACGTTGACCGTTTGGGATTACTGTTCATAATGATGTTAATTAACGACTCACCAAATTTTATGGATTAATTCCAAACGAGTCATGAGTTGAAGGATGATTAATAGGGCAAACCCTAACTGAAATTAGTGCTGAATCTCCAATGAGTTAAGTTGAGATTTTGGGTTGATTAGCCCAAACGGTTTCAAGACCGTTTGGGAATCACCCAAACGGTCTCAAGACCGTTTGGGGGTCACCCCAAGACCGTTTGGAGGTCTGGGGTCAAGTATAGTTGATCAATTGAAGGTCCAAAGGCACCAAACCATATTGCAATTAAGTATTGATGTGATGATCAACTCAATAGATCAAACCTTGATGAATTTTCACTAGAGTCCAAAGGATGGATGGGAAAACGGTCTCAAGACCGTTTGGAACTCATCCAAACGGTCTCAAGACCGTTTGGTGTCAACCCAAGACCGTTTGGAGGTCTAGGGTTAAGGTAATTGACCAATTGAGGGCCCAATTACAGTGGGTTAGTGAAACAATCAAATTGCTGTTTTCTAAGTATAGATCTTGTTGAGTTTTGGGTTGAAGGACCCAAACGGTCTCAAGACCATTTGGGGGTTCCTCCAAACGGTCTCAAGACCGTTTGGGCACAACCCAAGACCGTTTGGAGGTCTAGGGTTGAGATAATCTAATGGTTTGAAGGTCCAATTGCAATAAGTTGATGATTTGATACAAATGCTGATTTAGACCTAATTGGAGTTCAACCCTAGTCCAAACGACTTGGTTCTTGGTCAAACTTTGGGCAAACGGTCTCAAGACCGTTTGGAGGATATCCAAACGACCTCAAGACCGTTTGGTCCAAGTTTGAGCCCAATTGGAGGTCAATTGATAGGTTCAACCTTGAATTGATTCACATTGTTGAATATTGATGACCATCCGATTTGAAACCCTAATTGAGAAGGATTCAACCCTATTTGGATTTCAATTGAGGGTCAACTTGGTGTCCAAGTGATTAAGGTTCATCCTAATTAACTCAATTTATAAGTGGTTATCATGGATTTGGTTAATTGAGGGGTTCAACATACATATCCATGACCAATTGTAACTTTTGAACCACTTTGGAGGTCCAAACGGTTTGAGCCCATTTGGACCAAACGGTCTCAAGACCGTTTGGATCCAAACGGTCTCAAGACCATTTGAGTCCAAACGGTCTCAAGACCGTTTGGGCTCAAACGATCTCAGGGTCGTTTGGTCCAATCGATCTCAAGTTGATTTGATCAAACGGTTTCAAACCGATTGAGCTCCAAACGGTTTGGAAGGTCAACCCTTCCAAACGGTCAACACATCCAAACGGTCTCAAGACCGTTTGGTGGTTGAAACCGTTTGAAGGTTGAAACCGTTTGAAGGTTGAAACCATTTGAAGGTGTACATGGTGGTTTGTACTTAATCAATTGATAGTGTAATTAGTTCAATGGTGATCTAATCTAAACCCTAATGGTAACCTAGGTCATTAAGGGACTAAGTGATTAGTGAGTTGACCCATGATGGTGATCATGAGGCAAATTACCAAAATACCCTTGAGGGGTCTAAAGAGGTAAAACCTTGTTCTAATCAAACCCTAATTACATGATGATGATGTTTTGGCTTATGTAAGTCAATGAGGACTTAACCCAACCTGATGTAGGGTGGTGTTGTCACCATCTACTAGTAAGAGGAGAGAGAAAGTATCCTAAGAGAGAGAAAGTACCCTTTTTAAGGTGGAAACTCAAGTAAGATACTTTCAATACACATGAATGTGCATGATTAGGGTATGATCCACCTATGTGAGATCATGGAAACCCTAATTATGATGATTAGTGAATCTTAATCATATCTAAGAGTTTTAATGATGATGTTTCTCATACATGATGATGTTATGAGTTCAATTCATCATGAGGTGAATTGTAAACCCTAAATTTAGGGTAATGACATGTGATGTGATTAGTAAACCCTAATTTATGGATATGTTTATAAGGTAATACCTTTAAATAAAGTATAGTCAAATCAATGAGTATGATGTGTTCACACCATGATAAGATTGAGAAGTGAATTCATACCTTGAATTGATAATCATTATGATGTTCAATAAACGTTGTATTTAAGGCAAATACTCACCATACCCTGGTATGCTTCCAAGGATGGTAGAGTTGCATACTAGAATTGGGCTAATACTCCAAAAAGGAAATGAATAACCCTAATTGATGAAAATTAGGGAAACTGATTCTTCTATGAGTTTGAAGGTATAACCTCTAGAATGAATTGTTTACTGTTATCAGTTGATTTAACCATGCAGGTTGTTATGAGATGATGATCATATCCAGGTATGGATTACTAAACTATATTCATTGAAAGCATGCCTTAAGCTTTATGAATAAGTGAATTATCTTGATGCACTGTTAGTGACATCTTTTGTGATTTATGGGCTGTGAAAGCCATAAACACCATCAAGGTCATGCTTGACAGATGACTTGTGATGAGATGACTGAGAACTGATGATTGAAAAGAGTTAGGCCTGCTACATTTATGTATTCTCATTATAGCTGTTGTGCTAATGTTATTGTTTGAAGAACAATGTTTAAAGAATACTGAATGTACCTAACTAATCAAGTGAAATGTAGAGCCCTGATCATAGATCCATCATTGTCAGAGTCTAAATGATGGTGAAACAGGTTTTCCCCAGGGAACTCCTGGATCACATACTTTTGAGTATGTGGGGTACATGGATGTGTAGAACCTTACATCCTAGTGTAGGTATTTGATGTAGATTCTAGTAGTCCGTCATACCTTCACTAAAAGAGAAAAGGTGAGAGGATTTGATGTAGATTCATGTAGTCCATCACTCCCCCACCACAAAGTCCAAAAGGTGAGATGTATTACTACACTCCCTTAAAGACACAAACACCGCATCGATGAAAGATAAACAAGAAATCTTCCGATGACGAAGAGAGTACAGAACGCCACTGTAACTCTAAAAATAGCGAAGGACCAGTTTACCCTGGTAAGCTATTACAAAGACATCCCGCCAGATGTCTAACAATCAATCCTCTAACTGACTGAGGAAGATGAGGTCTTAAGAATCCGGCTCTTTTAATGACCTATGTATGATATTGATGTGACTTCTTAGCGATCAGTTGGAGTATGAGTGGTATGCCTCATCTCCACAGGGCATAATAATGTTTGTAAAACATAATCAACCGCGTAGTATATCTGCTTAGGTTTAACTACGAGGAACAATGTTTGGTGTTACATTGTTTACATTAATGATCTGTTCAGATATTTTGTATACATGTCCTTTATATGCTTTAAAGACATGACTGCTTAAGTAGAAGTTGCTTCACTTGTTATTAAACCTGCTGTTGTATGATTTATGTTATAATAAAGCTTCTAGTGGAGAGTTATAACTCTCGCTGGGACAATTTGTATATTGTCTCACTCCGTAGATTTTAACTCTTTTTAGGTGGTCGTCGAAGACGAAGGAGACCGCTTAAGGATGAGCAACAACGACAGCAACAGTACCAGGGGCAGCAGTGAATCTCAGGTGGAGATACTGGCTGCTGAGTTTGTAGTTAGATAGTCCTATGCATCTCTGTACTCTCAGGTTCTAGGAATCAGTGGTTTGAGTTTTTGGTGTGGCTCCTGAGGATTTTGAATCATGTTGTACATAACTACTCAAGAAGTGGTTTAACAGACATGTAAACTGTTTACTTGGTTTCTTATAAAAAGGAATTTTATAACTTCCAGATCTTGTCTCAAAAATTTTAATTTTCAGTATTTTTCATGTTCCGCAACTAATCGAATGCTTCCGCTAAGTTTATATCGTGGTTTTGGAGATCGGAGCCTACAATTAAGTGGTATCAGAGCTCTAGGTTCTCCTAGTCTACAGAGACATAGGACTTAGGATGTCGAGTCTGTCTTTAGTGTTTCTTCCTCATCTAATAGAATCTTCTACTCCTCAGGAGAAGAAGATATATAAGGACGAGGAGTTTGTTGCAGAAAGCAACAATACTACACCTAGAAGAAGTGCAGAGGAGCAAGCAGTAGAGGAACACTTACCTGAGGTTCCCCTAGTTAATCCAACAATGATAAGGAATCCTTCCTTAGGAATCACTGTTGGAGAATTTAGGGCAACCATGATGTACCTAGTGGATCAAACACTAGCAATACAACCCAGATTACCAGCTCCTAATGATGATGTTTTGGATATCCATAGGATATGTAACCCTCAGCAGCAGGTTGAAGCAGAAGTAAATGATAAAGCTTTGAACTCAGAGCAAGCCTATGCTCAGCCTCAGCCTGATGAATCAGTCCACAGTAATGTAGGGATTAGAATACAGTCAGAGACCAGGACCTGTTATAACTGTGGGAAGCCTGGACATATCAGATCTAATTGTCTAGAAAGGATATATAGGGTAAGGATTGAGAAAAGGCCTATTCAAATCCAAAAACAAAGGCCTGAAATTCCCAAAAGGAAGAAGTTTCTGATGTCCCCAACACAACCAGGACCTAGTACATCAAGGCAGTGGTTATTCAGAAAGGATAAGGAACCCTTTAAACCACTACAACTGGAGAGACGCTGCTACAACTGTAGGAAGGTGGGGCATTTGATGAAGGATTGTCGATCTAAGCCTGTCAATGTGACACAGCCTCTGAGACAAGGGCAACAGGGATCACAGAGAAGGCAATTTCAAGGAGCAGCTCAAGGACGTGGACAAGCGTCCCAAGCTGGATCATCTGCACCAAATCAACCACAGGCGATAGTGAGGTTCTATGCTATGAACCCACCTGATGCAGTGGTCGATCCACGGGTTGTGACAGGTCAGATGAACTTTTATATTCTGATATGTCTAATTCTTGTGTAGTATCTATTCTGTTTAACCCGGGTGCTACGCACTCTTTTATCACTCGAAGAGTGATCCGTAACTGCAATATGACATTCAGTCATAGGGTAGGAAGTTGTTGTTGGAAACTCCGTTGAGTGAGTCTACTGTTATGCAGGAGGTATGATCTCCCTGCATCCTTTTCTTTTCTAATCATCGCATTCGAGTGGATCCAATACCTTGATATGCAAGGATTTGATAGAATCCTCGAGCCATGATTGATTAGACAAGATAAATGGTAATTCTTATAAATCTCTTTATGATCTTTTGGAACAAGTTGAAATAGTAGTTGATTGAACTATTCTTTGATTGGTCTCATAAAAGCTTTCTATGATGCATTAGATATAATCGTTTTATAATACATGTTTACTTCTATAAGAAGAAAATGTATTAAAGAATTGATCTGAATGTAGGATTCAATAAAAGTTAATAAGTATGTATGAAAGGATGGAAAAAGAGAAGGAACATAGTAATATACAAGTACATATTTTCTTACCTCAGTAATCATATACCCTGGCCAGGTATACAATTACTGATGATGAAGTAAAAATTAAAACCTTGAAGTTGTTATCTTTTGATTACTCTGATCAAGTAGTCAATCTAAAACAACTTAAAGGGCATCATAAGATAAGAAAAATGAGAATATAGAAGGTCAACCATGATTAGTAATGGTTGAAAGAATTTATGTAATGAGCAATGTTCCATGATAAAAGAAAGAAAGAGATATACAGTTTTGATAACACAAGTAATTAATACCAAATTAAGAATGTTAAGAACATCCCTTGTTAGGGGTTTATGTTCTTAAATAAGGGTAGAATTTTAAGAACATCCCTTGTTAGGGGTTTATGTTCTTAAAATAAACATATCTTCTAAAGAATGTTGATCAAAATTATATAACATCTCCCTGAAAATGGTTTGTTACCTAAGAATGTAACAATGTGTATGCTGAAACAATATCTGCTTTCCCCTTTTCTTCCTAAGATTTCGGGGACGAAATCCTTGTTAGGGGTTTATGATTTGTAACACCCCTGACCTGGGTTATAAGATAACCCTAGGTGTTTTGCCTAAATATGAAATTAAAAGTTTGTAATTATCCTTTGGTATGTAATTAAAGCTTTTATGGAACATAAGTTTCCCTTTCTGTCCCTTATAAACCAATGTTGAAGTGTTGGTTGCCATACGGGGACCTATGTGCAATTTGCCCAACCAGAGGGGTTAAACTGCAAATTTCACATGTTTATATGTTCTTTTAAATGTTGAGACAACATAAGAATGAATATGATGAGGTTTAAGGGATTTCCCAAGCTTGAGCACCAAGGTGCAGCTGTGGAAGCAACCCCTGTACTTGAAAACCCTAAATTGGTGTAAAATGCAATTTACCCAATTTGAGGGGTGCAACTTGTAAAATACAACATCTAAAACATCTTTTATGGCTCTTGGCATCATTTAGAAGAGGAATGATGAAAAGATTACTTTATGTGAATAATCATATAGTAAAGAACACCCTTGTGATTGAATAATCAAGGTGTATGTATAATAGCCCTTTTATGTATATGCTTTAGTGATGGGTTGATCCTCTTTGCCTTCAATTCTTGACCTTAGAAGGAGTTTGTCCTTAGAAATAAGATGTGGGGATGTGCAAGGAAGAAAGGGAGTACTTAGATGAGAAATGAGGAAAACATATGTTCTTATGTTGAAAATTCACCTAAGTATATATACAACTTTTCTCACTTAGCAAGGGAACGACCCTCTCCCTTTCATTTCTTTTCCCCTTGCTCAAACCGACTAAGGAGAGCTATGGAGCTCAGGAGGACGACCAAGGGAGTACAAGGTAGGTTTGGATCCTTCCTTTTTGCTTAATTCTTGGATGAAACTCGGATTCAAGGTCAAATTCATGGCTAGCTCACTTAGCTCCATCTTTCTAGCCATCTCTTCTCAACCTTCCTTGGAGGATTCACCTTGGCCGACCTGTGGAGCTTCTAGGACGCCATTAAAGGCTTGGAGCTCAAAAGCTTGGAGCTCAAGGAGCAAGCTTTAGGCGGGTTTTATAACTCTAAACTTTATGCTTGATTATACATCCTTTTCTATGCATATAGTTGCTAGTTCTTCTTCTTCCCTATCTTTCCTTGCATCCTTGCAAGCAAAATCGTGAAGAACTGCTACTGTTCTCAAGGTAGAAGATAAGGGCGTTAATTCCTATGCTTATCCACGGTTTTTCACTTTATCAAACGACCTCCACCTATTGCTCAAAACGGTTTCAAACCGTTTGGTGGGCAAACGGTTTCAGGGTCGTTTGAGGGAAAACGGTCTTCAAGACCGTTTGGTCCCGTTGACCAAGCGAAGACCGTTTGGGAATCTTGTTCATAATTATGTAGGTTAATCACCCACAAAATTTGAGAGGTTAACTCCAAAGGAATCGTGAGTTATGAGCAAATCAATTAGCAAAACCAATTGAATTAAGTTCTGATTTTCAATCTGTTTAATTTGCCCTTTTTGGGCAAACGGTCTCAAGACCGTTTAAGATGGTTGACTAAACGTTGACCGTTTGGGATTACTGTTCATAATGATGTTAATTAACGACTCACCAAATTTGATGGATTAATTCCAAACGAGTCATGAGTTGAAGGGTGATTAATAGGGCAAACCCTAACTGAAATTAGTGCTGAATCTCCAATGAGTTAAGTTGAGATTTTGGGTTGATTAGCCCAAACGGTTTCAAGACCGTTTGGGAATCACCCAAACGGTCTCAAGACCGTTTGGGGGTCACCCCAAGACCGTTTGGAGGTCTGGGGTCAAGTATAGTTGATCAATTGAAGGTCCAAAGGCACCAAACCATATTGCAATTAAGTATTGATGTGATGATCAACTCAATAGATCAAACCTTGATGAATTTTCACTAGAGTCCAAAGGATGGATGGGCAAACGGTCTCAAGACCATTTGGAACTCATCCAAACGGTCTCAAGACCGTTTGGTGTCAACCCAAGACCGTTTGGAGGTCTAGGGTTAAGGTAATTGACCAATTGAGGGCCCAATTACAGTGGGTTAGTGAAACAATCAAATTGCTGTTTTCTAAGTATAGATCTTGTTGAGTTTTGGGTTGAAGGACCCAAACGGTCTCAAGACCATTTGGGGGTTCCTCCAAACGGTCTCAAGACCGTTTGGGCACAACCCAAGACCGTTTGGAGGTCTAGGGTTGAGATAATCTAATGGTTTGAAGGTCCAATTGCAATAAGTTGATGATTTGATACAAATGCTGATTTAGACCTAATTGGAGTTCAACCCTAGTCCAAACGACTTGGTTCTTGGTCAAACTTTGGGCAAACGGTCTCAAGACCGTTTGGAGGATATCCAAACGACCTCAAGACCGTTTGGTCCAAGTTTGAGCCCAATTGGAGGTCAATTGATAGGTTCAACCTTGAATTGATTCACATTGTTGAATATTGATGACCATCCGATTTGAAACCCTAATTGAGAAGGATTCAACCCTATTTGGATTTCAATTGAGGGTCAACTTGGTGTCCAAGTGATTAAGGTTCATCCTAATTAACTCAATTTATAAGTGGTTATCATGGATTTGGTTAATTGAGGGGTTCAACATACATATCCATGACCAATTGTAACTTTTGAACCACTTTGGAGGTCCAAATGGTTTGAGCCCATTTGGACCAAACGGTCTCAAGACCGTTTGGATCCAAACGGTCTCAAGACCGTTTGAGGCCAAACGGTCTCAAGACCGTTTGGGCTCAAACGATCTCAGGGTCGTTTGGTCCAATCGATCTCAAGTTGATTTGATCAAACGGTTTCAAACCGATTGAGCTCCAAACGGTTTGGAAGGTCAACCCTTCCAAACGGTCAACACATCCAAACGGTCTCAAGACCGTTTGGTGGTTGAAACCGTTTGAAGGTGTACATGGTGGTTTGTACTTAATCAATTGATAGTGTAATTAGTTCAATGGTGATCTAATCTAAACCCTAATGGTAACCTAGGTCATTAAGGGACTAAGTGATTAGTGAGTTGACCCATGATGGTGATCATGAGGCAAATTACCAAAATACCCTTGAGGGGTCTAAAGACGTAAAACCTTGTTCTAATCAAACCCTAATTACATGATTATGATGTTTTGGCTTATGTAAGTCAATGAGGACTTAACCCAACCTGATCTAGGGTGGTGTTGTCACCATCTACTAGTAAGAGGAGAGAGAAAGTATCCTAAGAGAGAGAGAAAGTACCCTTTTTAAGGTGGAAACTCAAGTAAGATACTTTCAATACACATGAATGTGCATGATTAGGGTATGATCCACCTATGTGAGATCATGGAAACCCTAATTATGATGATTAGTGAATCTTAATCATATCTAAGAGTTTTAATGATGATGTTTCTCATACATGATGATGTTATGAGTTCAATTCATCATGAGGTGAATTGTAAACCCTAAATTTAGGGTAATGACATGTGATGTGATTAGTAAACCCTAATTTATGGATATGTTTATAAGGTAATACCTTTAAATAAAGTATAGTCAAATCAATGAGTATGATGTGTTCACACCATGATAAGATTGAGAAGTGAATTCATACCTTGAATTGATAATCATTATGATGTTCAATGAACGTTGTATTTAAGGCAAATACTCACCATACCCTGGTATGCTTCCAAGGATGGTAGAGTTGCATACTAGAATTGGGCTAATACTCCAAAAAGGAAATGAATAACCCTAATTGATGAAAATTAGGGAAACTGATTCTTCTATGAGTTTGAAGGTATAACCTCTAGAATGAATTGTTTACTGTTATCAGTTGATTTAACCATGCAGGTTGTTATGAGATGATGATCATATCCAGGTATGGATTACTAAACTATATTCATTGAAAGCATGCCTTAAGCTTTATGAATAAGTGAATTATCTTGATGCACTGTTAGTGACATCTTTTGTGATTTATGGGCTGTGAAAGCCATAAACACCATCAAGGTCATGCTTGACAGATGACTTGTGATGAGATGACTGAGAACTGATGATTGAAAAGAGTTAGGCATGCTACATTTATGTATTCTCATTATAGTTGTTGTGCTAATGTTATTGTTTGAAGAATAATGTTTAAAGAATATTGAATGTACCTAACTAATCAAGTGAAATGTAGAGCCCTGATCATAGATCCATCATTGTCAAAGTCTAAATGATGGTGAAACAGGTTTTCCCCAGGGAACTCCTGGATCACATACTTTTGAGTATGTGGGGTACATGGATGTGTAGAACCTTACATCCTAGTGTAGGTATTTGATGTAGATTCTAGTAGTCCGTCATACCTTCACTAAAAGAGAAAAGGTGAGAGGATTTGATGTAGATTCATGTAGTCCATCACTCCCCCACCACAAAGTCCAAAAGGTGAGATGTATTACTACACTCCCTTAAAGACACAAACACCGCATCGATGAAAGATAAATAAGAAATCTTCCGATGACGAAGAGAGTACAGAACGCCACTGTAACTCTAAAAATAGCGAAGGACCAGTTTACCCTGGTAAGCTATTACAAAGACATCCCGCCAGATGTCTAACAATCAATCCTCTAACTGACTGAGGAAGATGAGGTCTTAAGAATCCGGCTCTTTTAATGACCTATGTATGATACTGATGTGACTTCTTAGCAATCAGTTGGAGTATGAGTGGTATGCCTCATCTCCACAGGGCATAATAATGTTTGTAAAACATAATCAACCGTGTAGTATATCTGCTTAGGTTTAACTACGAGGAACAATGTTTGGTGTTACATTGTTTACATTAATGATATGTTCAGATATTTTGTATACATGTCCTTTATATGCTTTAAAGACATGACTGCTTAAGTAGAAGTTGCTTCACTTGTTATTAAACCTGCTGTTGTATGATTTATGTTATAATAAAGCTTCTAGTGGAGAGTTATAACTCTCGCTGGGACAATTTGTATATTGTCTCACTCCGTAGATTTTAACTCTTTTTAGGTGGTCGTCGAAGACGAAGGAGACCGCTTAAGGATGAGCAAAAACGACAGCAACAGTACTAGGGGCAGCAGTGAATCTCAGGTGGAGATACTGGCTGCTGAGTTTGTAGTTAGATAGTCCTATGCGTCTTTGTACTCTCATGTTCTAGGAATCAGTGGTTTGAGTTTTTGGTGTGGCTCCTGAGGATTTTGAATCATGTTGTACATAACTACTCAAGAAGTGGTTTAACAGAGATGTAAACTGTTTACTTGGTTTCTTATAAAAAGGAATTTTATAACTTCCAGATCTTGTCTCAAAAATTTTAATTTTCAGTATTTTTCATGTTCCGCAACTAATCGAATGCTTCTGCTAAGTTTATATCGTGGTTTTGGAGATCGGAGCCTACAGATAGGGTAAATCAACTCTAGCCCTCATTTCCCTACACAAGCCAAGTGGGTCATGAGCAGTGAAATAAAGTGTATGAGGTAGCTCTAGCAAGTGAAACAGTAATCCTAAGCCTTTGAATGTATTTCATGCATGATACGGTTTACTCATAGCATTATAAAAATTGCATCACTTGCATATGTGAATGGTGACCCATATTCTAAGATCTTGTGCTCTGTTCTTGATTCACACTTGAAAAAATGAAAATGAGTAGAGAGTAGTGGATTGCATGCCTAATTCCTCATGTCAATTCATTTTAGCCAACAAACATCACAATAATTGCATTATCCTTGAACTCCTTGATTAAATTGAAAGAGATATTAAGTTGGAGCATACTTAAGGATAAGTATGTTTAAAGTTTGGGGTGGTGATGTGGTCCTATTTTAGGGCTTCATCTTGTGTCTTTTTGCATCTCAATTACATCTAAATATATTCAAATGCAAGTTAATTCCCTCAATATGCATATTACTATTAAATGCATTTATGGATGTTATTTGCATGTTTTTCAGGTACTTGGACCATGTTGGATGGATGAGTGAGATATAGGGGTCCAGAGAAGACCCCAAAGCTTCTCCAACCTACCCATGGTGGCCAAGAATCAACCCAAGCAAAGAATTCCATGGATTTCAAAGAATAGAGCTCAAAGTGCTATTGAAGACCCCATCATAGTTGTGGTGCCAAGAAACGGTCATGCTCGCCAATGAAAAGTCACAGGTTGATCCCCATCTTGACAAGCTATAGAAACTCCACCAAAATGGTCGTACTACCCAACACATCCGTGCCAAGAAGCCCCCAAAACGGTTGTTCCAGCCAGCACGGTTGTGCTGCCAAAGATCAGGATGGGCGTGTTGAATAGAATGACCTCCACTCCACCTTACCCAGCACGGCCATTCAACCTAGCCCTCACCATGGTCATGTTACTTAGTATGGCCATGCTACTAGCCTTCATTTCATCACTTCCAATCTGACTTTTTCCCACTTCCCACCATGGCTATTCTCTGCCACCACGACCGTTCTACTTTCCACCCACCATGGTCGTTCTTCCCAAAACGGTCGTGCTGCCACCTAAAACCTAGCTTTTTCTACACTAAATTTCCAACAATACCCCCACATACCCTAGTGCTTCCACCACCACCTATATATACATGGGTGGCAGCCATAGCACTAGGTTACCATCCCTATCCACTCCTTAACTACTCTAGACCATTCATTACTCTCTTCCTTGCATTCAAGCCATTCACCTACCCCCACCTTCCATTTCCACTCCATTTTCACCATAGGACCCTAGTTTTCTAGGTTTTCTACCATAATCCCCTACATTTCCATGCTCTTTAGCCATCTTGGAGGAGAGAGGACATTCTACAACAGCTAGGAGGTGAAGGAGAAGAAGCTTCCACGAGCTCCATGGCCTTCTACCTCTTTCTTATTTCCTTTTTGCTCTTTTGCATGATCATGTCTAGCTAAGGCCCTTGTGGTGGACTGTTTGGGGTTAAAATGTTACTTTGATACCATGTTGGGGGAAATAACTTGTAATGAACATATTTCCATTATATAATGATTGTCTCTTACTTCTATCTCATTTCCCATTATCTTGCTTGTGATTTGTGCTTTTAAACATGAATTGCTTGTTGTATGATGCTTGAAGAGACCTAGCTTCTAGGGGAAAATGGATTGTATGTGGCTATCCTAGAAACTTCTCCTAGGTCCAATTATTGGATCCCTAGCTAGCATCATCTTTTCCTACATATAACTCCCTTCTGCTACAAATGGGTGTGATATCTAAGTAGCTAGTGTAAGAGTGATTAGTGCAATTGCCTAGAGATTTCTAAAGGCTAGATGGTGAGTAACATGAGGTGAAACACCCTCATCTCTACCGTCATTCCTACACTTGGCTCTCAAATTCCCTAATACCACTTATCCTAGAAACCTGGACTTTCCAAGTCCTATTAGAATTACACCTACCCCTAGTTCCCCAACTAGTAGCATAGGGTAGATTCAAATAGCACTTGCCTTGTTGTTCGGTTTGGCAATCTAGATCAGAGATATAAGATTTACATGTTATGTTAACCCCCCAACTAATTTCATAGTTTCATTCCCAAATGGCCCACCTATCCATATTTTTTTCTTGAAACCCACATTGTACTCTTAGCTTGTTACTTCTAGTTTAGTTAATTGCCTTTGTTGCTTCTTAGGCAATTGCTTAGTTCTTGATAGCTAGGATTTTCTTGAGTAGTTAGTTATCATTTGTAGATTGCTTGTGTTAATCTTGTTAGCTAGTAATTGTAAGGACCCTTACCTCTGTTTAGGGCTTATCCTGTTTGCTTTGCTTAACTCTGGTGCTTAGTTGTTTGCTAATCACCTTTAGTGGTGATTAGGGTTTGTTGGAGTTTTGTTGAGAGTTGGAGGTGCTACTTGCAATATACCAATTCTAGGGTTTGTGGGCAAGTTTGTCACCTTGTGAGGTGTTCCTCCCTCTCCTTGCTTCCTCTAGTGTTTATAGGAAGGGTTGGACTCGTTGCTTGAGTTCCTTTGGGCTTATTTGATCTTGTTGGGCTTTGTGGTGCCTTGTCTTTGCTTCTTTGGACCTTGTGTCGGGAAAGAGTGCCATGTGTTGGCCTAGGTGTGCCGGCCTGTGCTTGTGTTGGCATGTGGTGTGTCGCCCAGGGTGTGTGTCGGCCATGGTGTGGGTGTGTCGCCCATGGACCCTTTGACCCTCTTTGACCTTGTTTGTGTCACCACTAGTGGACACTTGGTGCTTGATGCTTGCATGTGGCAACGGCCTTGGACATGTGTTTAGGGCATGTTAGAGTGGTGGCTTTGCTCATGGACAAGTGTCCCTAGGTGGTCGACACCTTGCCTTGTCTTTCCTTGGTTTCTCCTCCATCCTTTCCTATATATGTGTTTCGTTTCTCTTGCTAAGGATCCCTTTAGTTCCTTAGTCTCCCTCTCCCTTGGTGCATGACACCCTCTTCTTTTGCAAGCTTGGTGGTCGGTCCTTCTTGGAGTCTCCTTCTTCCTCTAGTGGTGGCCGAACCCTAGAGTGCCTTGCTCTTCTTCCTTGGTGGTGCTTGGAGCTTGGAGCTTGCTTAAGGCGGGTTAAATAACTCCTATCCCTAACTACATTACCATCTTCTTTGTTCTTGTTTGTATGTTGCTTAGTATCGGCTATGCATGTTGCTAGCTTAGTTTCTTGCTTAGTTGCACCTTGTTGGCCGAACCTATGTTCTAGGGTTTCTTGGTGAGAAACACTCCTTTCTCTCCTTGGTCTAGAGGAGTGAGCTTGAGTTCTAGTAATATGGGCAATACCCCTCTCTCGTTTAAGTTGAGAGGTGAGCTTGTGTTCTAGTTGCTTGAGAAACACCCTCCTCTCACCACGGACTTGAAGGGTGAGCTTTGTGGTGGTTGTAAACCTTGTTAGGGTTGTTCCTTGTGTTGCCTGATTGGTGATAAGAAGTGTGCAAGACCCCTCTCTCTTGGTTGTTGAGAGGTGTGCATCTTCTTGATCCACTAGGGTTGTGGTGCCCTTGTGCTTGAGGTTGATGATGACCTGGTGGAGTGGCATCATGGCCGAGATAGTCTTGAGGTTGATGATGTCCGATATCCTCCTTTGGTCTAGAGCATTGGTAGACACGTTGTGGTGTTGTGACGGGCGTTACACCCCTGGCCCTTGCCTTGTGGTGTCGTGCGTCACACTTAGCTGAGTACCCTGCCCGACACATATAACCTAGGAGTGTCTTGGTGCCATGATACCTTGGACGTTGGGGCTATGTGACTAGATTGTGTTGGGCGTTATGGCGTAGTAGTGATGGCCGATAGAAATACCTAGTTGTCGTATATGTGGTTGCACATTACACCTGAGTTGCACGATATGCCTTGGGCTCAGCTGCACGTTAGGCGTTGTGACCGTTGCACCTGTGTTGCCAGATGTGTCGTTGCACGACACAATGTTGTGCGACACAGTGTTGCACGACACGCCCTTGGGCCGAGCTGCATGTTATGTTGTTGGCGGTTGTTATGCTTTGGCTGCCCGATACATGAGGTGCACGACACCATGTTGCACAATACACCCTAAGGTAGCCCGACACCCTTTCCGTTATGCTTGGCCGATATGTAGCTAGTTGCTTGACCGTTATGTGCTTGGAGTGTTGGGCGATATGGGAGAGTCCCCTGCCCGATACTACCTTTGGTGAGGGTGCCCTACCTGTCACACTTTTTGGTGAGGGTAGTGGGCACTTCTAGGAAGCTGATATGCTAGTTCTTGCTTATGCAAACACGTTTGGTTTATGATAGTGATCCTTGACATGTTTGATAGTAGATATCATAGATCACATTTATGTATCTTGACTTGACTTTACATGTGTTCATGATCATCTGGAATGATATGCATAATGCTGAGATATTGATAAGCATATAAGATGCTTTGCATAATGATATGACATATGTCTATGATCACAGGTTGAGGCATGATTTATAAAGCATATAATCATCAATGTTGCCCTATATTGATAATATGATCTCTTTGTCAATCCTTGATGATTGTACATACTAACCATGCAGGTGTTCCATACAGATGCATATCCAGTTAAAGGGCTATGAGGTATATATGTTTGAGTAACACTACTTTGATAATTAGTCTTGATGATGAGATAACATACATGATGTGTTTTGGTATGAGGACCTGAGTTTGGCTAAAGTGCCTAAGTTGATGAGAATGCCTTGAGAGGCAGTGGCACTATGTGATAAGGGATTGAGATCCCATGGCAATGTGATGATCCTTGAGATGGATCTAGATGATTGGCAAGAGGCCAAGTGATAACATGTAATGTTGGATCCTTGTGATGGATCAGGATGATGTTGATTACAATAAAAGCATAATATTGAGTTTCATGTTGTTTCGTCTTGTTATAAGTTTGCATGTTATACAACTTGATTGAATCTTGCAATCCACTTAAAATATGTTAACTAAATTACAGATGAACCTTCATGTAGTTGCCCTGGCCATAGATCCATCATCGTCAGGAGTTGGTAATGGTGAAATGCGTTCTCCTGCGGGTTAACCCGGAGCGCATATTGTTGAATATGCGATGTTTCTCCTAGCCTAAAATAGTGAGGATTCGAGTGCAGCTGCGGTTGTAGACTCGGGATATGTATAGAGCATGGTGAACAGGCCCATGGCTCAGGATGTGTGATATGGGAGCATGAATGCGTTCATGGCTCAGAGCACGGTGAACAGGCACGTGGCTCTGTTTCACTAGCGCTAATACCTGTACCAAGGTGGGCTAGGCAGAGGGTAGCCTGACCCTGTGGTTGAGGCCACTTAAGCATGAGACTGTGGTCCTGCTTGTGTTGTACGCATGCACTGACCACGAGGTGGTAGGTCGTGGAGTCCGGCTCTTCCATTAACCTTGTATGGCACCGGCTCCGGGTTTCTCAGCCGTCGGTTGGATCTGAGTGGTACGGCTCACTTCCTCAGGGCATAATAATACGTAATTCAGCCGAATAGTATTTACTACTTAAGGCAAAACACAGAACATTGTTTGAGGCCTTGCTTGTATAGTTGATCTTGTTATACTTGCAGTTACTTATACGTTCCTTATGTTACCTGGAAAGATCTTATAAATCTTATCTTGTTAATCATATTCCATAAAGAAATACTTGGGTACATGCCTTCCGTACAGCTTGGTAAGCTTGATGCTATGAATAGCTTTGCTATATAGACTGTTCTTACTCTACGCTTTATCAGTTATCTATTGTTACCGCTTTCATCTTCCTTTGGTTTTATAGTTTTTGTGGGGAGTTATGTTTCTCGCTGGGACTGTGTGTCTCACCCCGCTGGTTTATAACCTTTTTAGGTGTTCGCGCTAGACGTAGTGGTGGTCGTGGAGTTGCGGCCGAGCAGCAAGACGAGTAGTAGAAGGTCAGAGATGGACATGTTGTTGTTTTGGTTGTTTTACAGTAGAGTCTAGAGTCATCCCTGTACTCTCAGGTCCTTGGGAGCATTTTGACGTTGTTTCACGATGTATAGCCATTGATGTTTTGTATATCCTGCTGTTGGCCAGATATGGGCCGTTATGTACATATAAACAGGTGATGAACTCATGTGACGACTAGACAGCTGATCTCCTAAGATGTGGATACGTATCAAGATCTTGTAAATGTTTATATAACATATTTCCTTGCAGGATGAGGACCTAAATGTAATAGTTTTCTTGGTTTATCTGCTTTCTGCAATCGGTTTTAATTAGCCCGTGTTTTTGGTAATCTGTGGTTATGGTGTTTTCTGCACATTTTCGCGTAACACCTCGTTGTCTGTGTGATAGTGGGATGTGTTGCCACAGTAATAACCTAGGTTATTTCTTACTCTTGTGCTTAACTTGCCTCTTAGTCGTTAATTTAAATTGCTAGTCTAGGGTAGCTTAGTTGTAATTCCTCTTTTCTCTTGCTTAGTTACTTGTCTTTCCTTAGTCTTAACTTGCTTAGGGTAATTTAGGGCTTCTGGTAATCTAGTTTTCTTCTTGCCCTTAATTGCTTGCAATATTAGTGTAATGAACCAAAACCAACCTTTAAACTCTAAAAACCCTACACTCTACTTTAGGAACGTAGCTCACCCTAACATAGCTCTAGTGCCCCCTCTCTCCATGAGGATCGACCCTTCTCTTGCCACTTACCTATACTACAGCATGACCATGTGTGCTTGCGGGTGAAGTGTGAATAATCTAAGCGGGTGTGTTAGAATAGGCCCCTTATATAAATTTAAAAGATCCATGTGTGTTTGCCTAAGTTGCATCTAATCAAATCTAATTGGCTAGTTGTAAACCAAGGTTGTCCAAAATGCACCAGAACCAGTATAAGTACTTGTGTTATTTGGTGTCTGTTCAATCTCTCCTTGCCTTATTTCTCATACTTGTAATATTATCTTGGGAAATATCTTTTGAGGCTCTCATTCCACTACTTTCCAATCTCTCTTTCTACCATGAAAATTCTCTCTCTTGGCTAAGAAAGATGAGGAAGAAGAAGGACAAGATGGTGAAAATCTTCTCCTTGGTGAAGGTGAAGTCCAAGGCGGAAGATACAAGTCAAGGGTGGGTAAGTCTTTGAATATTGAAGACTCATTGTTAGAGTAAGTCATTGGTGAAGCCCGAAGACTCATTGCAAGAGTAGATAAGTCCTTGATGAGGAAAAAGACTCTTGGTCATGGGTAGATAAGTCTATATAAGTCCTTGTTGATGCAAAAGACTCTTGGTCATGGGTAGATAAGTCCTTTGTAAGGTTGTTGACTCCCTTGACCTTAAATGGAGGGTGAATTGTACCTTGACCTATAAAAGGGTGGTCTTATATTGTAACTAAAACAATGTAATATAAGGAGTGATACATGTTGAAAAATCTAGAGGTTTACCTCTCTAGGTATTGGATGTACATCTCCTTGTTTGGAGGTTGAAATCATTAAAAGTACTTGTCTTATTTGGTGTTTGTTCAATCTTTTTCTCCCTTGTTTTTCATACTTCTAAATTATCTTGGGAAATATTAAAAGGCCTAGTTATTTTTGTTTAAGTGGTTTTATATATATTCACCCCCTCTAGAGCCCATTATAGATCCAACATGTTTTTCCTTCTTCACAAAATCCCCTATGTTGACACTCTTCATCCCGTCCATCAGCCTTCCCCAAGCATGTCTAATCTTCTCCCTTAAGTCTTGCCTAGTCATTGCTTCCCCACATCTTCCCTGCCTCCAACACTGACTTTGTGCATACTTGCTTTCCTTGTGTTGACCCTCATGCTCGGCAACAGTAGAGCCACCATCGGGAAAAAGTCGATTGTAGTTGTCACCAACCTTCCTTGCATATCCACTCCATGTTTCCCCCTACCTATTAGTGAAGTGTTGATGTACTATACCATCAAATGCCACATCTTTGAGCATCTCCTCGATATAGGACACTCTCGCGGGGATGCACAATAGGTGATGGGCTTTGGATGTGGTTGGAGCACAATGAGTATGGCAATGTCATTGACGAAATTCGTGAGGCCCTCGATAACCACACCATCCAATATATGAGGGAGGGTGAGTCCATTCTCGGCATGATACAGTAGGAAATCCCACCCCCTTCGACATTTGAAAGTCATTGTTGCATCAATAGTGTTTATCAAAAAAATTGTTGCCTCAATAGTGTGTTTTGATCCTCGGCTCTTGGCTCCTCCTATTACCTCACAGCATGCAACATCTCTAACGCCATCCAGGAACATGTGTTTGTCTCTTTCCCCCGCATCAATGATATCATAGTTGACTTTTGGAGGCTCCAATGTGCCCCCTTGATGACTCCCTCCACAACTTCAGTTGCACTTGTAGCCCCAAATTGCACCCTCAACTGTGTTCCCAAATGGGATGCCTTCTAGGATGGTGTGTATGAGTGCAAGAATTGTGGTCACTCACACGAGTGCTCAATCTACAATGTAAAGTTCGCATCCATCTAGGCCTCTTAGAGGAAACATATGTTAAATGGGTCATACCCTCAAACCTGCATACTCCCGTCTTGAGGTTCATACAAATATATCTTTTTGAATCGCACAAAGATATGTATATTTTTAATTGTATCTCTTTGGTTGGGTCATGTTGCACATTGATTCAAGTTATTGGTTTCAATCATCAACATATCACACATCCTTACCTCTACCATTTTTATGCCTTTCCACTCCAACCACTCTTTTGATTCTTTTCATGGTTGGGCGTAAGGGGGAGAATAGAGAAAAATGTATAGGGAAGAAATGATATGGATGAAAGCTAAAGAGAGAAATAATATAAATAGGGAATATAAAAATAAAGAGATATATTATATTTATCAGTCCATGCTACTAGGATCCCATGGATCTTCTTGTTCTTCACTACATCTGCCTTTCTTATGTCTATGTGGTGCTTCATTCCCACTAATCATCATGCTTCTTATGATTATTGATGTAACTCTTTCCCAATGACATAATTCTTCTTCATGTTCTTGCCATGATATGCACATGGGTTGGCTATATGTGCTTATTCTGATTGGCCACCACACTCCAACGATGTAATAGGATCTCAGTTATAATATTGAAATAGAGCTTGTTGTACTTATTCCATACTTCTCTTCTCTTTGGTGGTAATTTTGTGACAATCTGGTGCATCTCATGAGATGGATGGTTGCTTCTCAAAATCTCATCAATATCAAGCCTATGAATACTACACCTATAAGGTTGATGATTTGTCTAGATTTTATCTTCACCGAGCTATTTTATTCATGTCTTCTTGAATTTGCACCTATCATTTCTCAAGTACCAATATGGCTCTTCTAGTGATATATTAGGGCTTACTTGATGGTGTCTTTCACTCCCATCAAGCCCTGAGAGTCACACTCTAGATCGATCCAGTTTGACAATCATCATCACCTCATCATAATAGTATTTGACGATACATCTATTGATATATTGTTGGATGTGTTGATTGCGCTTACTCCAATACATGTTCCTTTCCAGTGAAGATGGTGTAGTCATGGTGTTTTGATCATCTACTCCAGATTGATGGTTATGTTCTTCATTCCATATGCACATCAAAAGATCTTCTCTAAATCTCAAGTATTTCTAGCCATCTAAACATAACTTCAAAGGAGGCATAATCAAATCATTGTTGGAGAGTCATATTTAAGGAGGTGTCGAAATCTTATAGGGGGAGTAATATTTGAATTTTGTATTTGTCATATCATCAAATTGAGTCATGTAAGCCCAAGATGGATACGTACTCTAGCTTGAGGGTGAGTGTCAGATGTTAGAAAGTGTTATTAGATAATAGGTAATTTATTTTATGTACCTAATTATTTTGGCCCACTACGGTCGAATTATGCTTCCTTCTACAAGCCTCCTTTCCTTTATATAGGAGAGTAGTTCTTTGTCTCTCAATAAGAAATACAACACAATTATTATTTTTCATAGGTAAATATCCTTGTCCTTGGTGATAACCTAGGACGGGAATTGGTTTGATCAAAGCCTAAAATGGTTACTTACAAGCAATAGATAAATTCCATATTACTTTTCATCCTTCTATCTATGGTCTATAAAAATATGATGGAACCAACAACATAAACGTCGATGCTATGTACGATCAAATATCAAAGGTTGTCTTTATGAAAATTCCATATGTTAATATAAAGGAGAAAGGAGGTAACACAACCATGAGTTCTGCTCTTGATTATAGAGTGAAAAAGGATATTATGAGGGTACAAGAAGTACCAAACCTCAAATACATAATAAGGACGATGTGAAACCATCTTATCTAATAGTTGAAGAGTGCATATTTAAGGGAGGAGGCATCCCATAACAAGCTTCAATAGAAGAAATAAATAGTATAATGAAAGATAAGTAAAGAAAGACTTGCTTTAATTTTCACCATTAGAGTGTTGATAGTATGCCCTGAGAGCCATCATGTGATGATTGTAGAAGGAATATATTTTATATGAATTGATTATTAATAAAAGGTAGTTCCACTTATTATGTTTGTTTTATTATTTAATGATGTCCTAAAACAATTTTGCTTCAATGACATATGGTTTGATTTGAGGACTTAAATATGAGATCATATGTATATTCAAGAGTATTCATTCATGTTATGTCCCAAGTTAGTTATTACTGTGGATATTATAGGATAGTTAGTTATTATTGTGGACATTATAGGACAACAATAATACATAAAACAAGTGTGTATGTTGAATGGTGACTATGCCTCTTTAGTCACAATATTGGATATCAATTCGGATACATGGGTAGTTATTAGAGTACAAGTTATACTAGACAGACCCACTTTGAGAATGACACATGGAAGTCATGTCATGGCAGTCAGAGTCATATCTCAATGTGCCAGTGATGATTGTGGTCCCTAGACATAAAGTCACTACAATGATCACATATTGTCATACAGGTAGTGATTGGGTGCACTATAACAGTTGTATATTATTGTGAGTGATGAAGATGGAATTTGTTTCTTGTATTTGAGAGATATCCTGGTCACTTGATAAGTGATAATGTGAAATGCATAGCCATTATCATGTGAGTTGATATATAATATTGAACTCACACAATCTCAATAGTCTACTCTAGTTCAAAAAACATAGATTGAATGTTTAAGAGACTGACAATTCCATGTCTTTGTTTCAATATAGGTACTTTTATAGAGAGATTATACAGTCATGATAACATTGGTCACTTTGAGTTAAAGTTGTTCTCAACTTGTTCCAATTACCTGGGAACAAAAGACGTGTTACTTGGTGTCTTTGACATCACAATCAACATATATGGAACCTATGGGGTCACACACACATGGATTCTTAAAGGAAATTGAAGTTCTCATTCACATATGTGATTAGAATGGTTCTAAATTTGTACACGATGATTTTCTCCCAATCACTTAATTGGGCAAGGTAGACATTTGATTGGATGGTTTGGATCTTTGATCGATTGAGTGTCAATCAAATGATTGATCATCGTTTAGGCAGATGACCATTTGGCTTACTCGGAAGGCAATTGATGGACCAGATAAAATTAACGTTGAATTAGAATTTGATGAACCGGTCGATATGGAATCAAATTGGTCCAATTCAATCAGACATGGACTTAATTATTCATGCCAATCGATCAGTTGGATACCCAGATGATCGAATGGGAGTCATGTCAAGGCAATCCTATTTTGGTTCTGAACCAAAGTAGTGAATAGGAAATCGATTGCAATTCAATAATTCCAACCACATAACTCTCCTATATGAAGAGGTGCATGTCTCAAGGATGGATACACCTTGAGTCACATTGTGACATACAAGTTGTTTGAAAGTTTTTCCTCTTAGAGAGAGAAAAACTCATCCCAAGGACAACATCTAGCAATAGAAGGAGAGGAGATCAAGTGACATTAGCATATCAAAAAATCTAAGCTTTGCTTCCTCTTAGAAACCAAGGCGGTGCATCAAGAACGCATGCATCCATGTGGACGGCGTAAAGGCCAAGACCCTTTGTGGAGGCTTGAAGACAAGCAACTTATCAAAGGAGAGAAGACAAGGTGTTACAACAACACTTCGGGTTTGTAATCAGAACTATGAGCTCTACACCAACATAAGTTGTGTCTAGTTGTTAAAAAACTAGTGTGCGCCAAGATATATTTGATACTCCTTCTATGTCATTTATAAATTGACATTATATTCTTATGATAGATTTAGTTTCTATATGTTTTGTTGGAAAACAAATTGTATTTCCCTTGTGCCCCCCTTTCCTTAAAACCCTACAGGTCTCCAGTAGAGAATTCAGGGAATATCAGCGTGTGTGGGCTTGTTCGTCCTTCAGCTGGCAAGGCCAAAGAGGTCCCAAATCCATGTCCAAGTGTGTAGAACATGCATAAACTAAAAAGGAGATATAATAGTCATAGCATGTTGTTATTAGTACACATGTTAATGGAAGTATAATTAGATTCAACGTAGAAACATTGGGTTTCTATCAGTCCACATAGTTCGAAAATAACATCAGCAAGAACAGTGGTAGTGAGTGGTTGACGTTGTAATGATACTTTTGAACAGCCTTTGTGTTGTTCAAGTAGCAATTATTTCAGGGGTGTCATCGCAAATAAGGAAATTGTTTCAAATTGCTCTAGGTGTAGAGGCATTTGAAGAAAAGTTGTGTGCAATGCTTCCAGAGTGTGATTGGAACATGAAGCAAATGTAAGGGCCCATGAAACCTAGAGAGCACCAACGTGTACCAATTAGAAGTTTATTATGTCCCATCATCCAAAAGAGGAGTTTGATTTTGAGTGAGTAGTGGATTTGCCAAAATTTCTTGTTGACGAGATTCACCTGTTCAATACTAATGAAAAAAAAATGTAGGCTTTGTTCACCAAGCAATTATTACCCAGTTTCTAAAGTGCATCGGCACTAAGGTAAGCTATTTTTTTCTTGAAGGTGATGATATAACAATGGGTGAATTGGTTGGAATAAAGGCATTGTTTGAGATCTCAATTGGATTTCAAGAGGGCCTTGGCCATGTGAATGGTGATAGATGTGATCTAGAATGGGGTGGAAAAGTTGAGTTTCATATTCCTACCATGCAACCAAGGATCGAACCAAAACATGTGTACTTGAATTGTAGAAGTTGGATAAGTAAAGACGTTTGAATGGTATAGATGGTTCTACTGATGAATTTCCAAATAGGGGAAATGACATACAGTCTGGTATTGTGCCAATGGCAATGGTGTTGACAGTATATTATGGTGATGTGGTTTGTCCAAATTTTGTTGTTTGTTGCAAATTGTGGCAATTTTTTAGAAGAGGCGATGTGAGTGTAGCCTTATGATGATAACCCCCAACCTCCCATGGTTTTAGGTTTGGTTTGTAAATGCGCCATATGAGATTTTCATGCATATTTTGTGTCCATCTTAAGAATTGTATCCAGATTTTTCTATGATTGTGTGGATCTTACATCCAATAGGAATAGTGTCGAGAAGGAGGGTGATGATCTGAATGGAGAGCAACTACGTAGGGTAAAGCTCCACGCTGAGGAGAGAGTTGAATTTCAAGTTGTTTAGTTTGTTGGTGAAGGTTTGGATGATTAGATTCCAAATCGATGTTGGTAGTTGGGAGGGTGAAAGGGTTCTACTGATGTGTTTCCAAATAGGGGAAATGACATACAGTCTGGTATTGTGCCAATGGCAATGGTGTTGACAGTATATTATGGTGATGTGGTTTGTCCAAATTTTGTTGTTTGTTGCAAATTGTGGCAATTTTTTAGAAGAGGCGATGTGAGTGTAGCCTTATGATGATAACCCCCAACCTCCCATGGTTTTAGGTTTGGTTTGTAAATGCGCCATATGAGATTTTCATGCATATTTTGTGTCCATCTTAAGAATTGTATCCAGATTTTTCTATGATTGTGTGGATCTTACATCCAATAGGAATAGTGTCGAGAAGGAGGGTGATGATCTGAATGGAGAGCAACTACGTAGGGTAAAGCTCCACGCTGAGGAGAGAGTTGAATTTCAAGTTGTTTAGTTTGTTGGTGAAGGTTTGGATGATTAGATTCCAAATCGATGTTGGTAGTTGGGAGGGTGAAAGGGTAAGCCTAAGTACTGAATAGGGATAGCTTCCTCACAATTGAGCATGAAATGTATCTCTTCATTTCCTCAGGAGGAATGTGAGTACCACAAAGTGGCTTTACCAAAATTTATAGTACAAAGTTCGATGTTGGTCAATCCAGGACTCCACAAATATGTACTAAATCTGAGGATGGGCAGTTGTAAGATTAGAATCTATAGGAAGGATATGCTTATAACAGAGGTAGCTACCCCTCCGTAGACATGAACTCCAGACAGTTGCGACTGCTTAGGAGATTTTTTTTCAGATAATTTTTCCATCTTATTTACTGGAGAAGCCTCATCGCAACCGTAGATGCAAGGCTTTTTTTTATTGCTCCCTCCCCACTCCAGTGTACCAGCCGATTCCGAACCCCCGACCTGCTCTACGACAAGTAGCAGACTTTACCGCGGAGCCAAGCGGTTAAGTACAATGCTTTGGAGATTGCCTCAACCGCTTTGAAAAGTAACATTATCCCAGACTCCAATTTTGAGGTCACAACGGTGTCAAAGGGAAATGGACTTGTGACGCGAAGATAAACCTCTTGACATATGGTAACAACCAATGATCACGACATTGGAAGATGAGGCCGCAAGTTGCGTGCAAACAGGAAAGTTAACCAACTGCAACCACCTTCGTCAGTCCACACCATAGTGACAAATTCGGGTTTCAATAATTTTTTGGCTAGCCGGACAAAATTGGAATACGGAAAAAACGGCAAAAATTCATAAAAAATCGATATATTTTGGTCAAAGTTTGGAAAATAATTGAGAATAAGTCCAACTACACACACACGCGCGCACAGTGCGAGCGCGCACACACACATACACACGCATGTAACTATTAAGATCACTAGACATAAAATCTTATCAAGTAAAAAACAAGTAAGAAAAAATTAAGGAATAAACAACAACTATGGACTATTCGGAGAGTGGGGGTTGGAGGTTTAGTGTATATCAAGAGTTATGTGTACATGGTTTGGTAAAAAAAAAGAACAAACAACTTAAAAGAGAAAATTCGTGAGAAGTTGCAAGTCATCACGAAGTTACAAGTCATGAAGAATCATTAAAAATCATGTAAGTCAGCAAGAAAACGGCAATCGGCGTATTAATCATGCTAAACATTCGGCAGCCTATAACATCGCGAAAAATCGCCGATTTTGCTTAAAATTCGGAGACTTTGGTTACTATGATCCACACAGGCAATAATATCAAGAAAGGTATCACCTTTATTCTACTAACCACAGTTAACTAGCAATATAGCGTCATACTGAACATCATTAAAGCTATGCGCTCCTGTACACAAACAAGTCAGGTCTACTCAGCAAACTTGATCATCACCATTTACAGGGTCCATGTGCAAACTATTTTTTGTGCAAGAAGCAGAGAATGGGGGGGGCAGGAGACACCACAATGACCACCAAAGTGGGTATATGACGTTCTTCATTCCACTAGCGTGAACAGGTCCTTCACACGGCTCAACATGTTTCCCGTCACAACTCACGACCCACCTTAGAATGCTTTACACTGAAGACGCAGTCTGGCAAACACACACATATTAGATTATCTCAGCTAATCCATGCACGTTAAATAAAACTCAGATAATGGCAAATTCAACTTAAGACTCCTCTGTACGTCAATCAAGATGACACCAACAAGATCAAATGTGTATGGTAAAATAAAATTTTCTTATATCGACTGTGTCATCATAACAATCGTCTAACGAATAGGCAATACCCAATGTATGATATCTTCGTCATAATGGATACATTCCAAAAAGTTGTAAGTTGAGCGGGTTTACAAATTATATGGAATTAGCTCAGTCAATTCAAACTTAAAATATGGCCCCTTATGTAGATCACTTTAGGATTCCGATTCTGGAATATGAATATATTTCTAGCCAGGAACCAATTTTCATGGAGTCTGGACTTCAAAAAGTTTAAGTTCAAAACGAAAATGAAGTTTTTAGAATATCAGATTTCTCAGGAATCGATAATCCAGGGGTGTGGCAAACTTTTTCTGGTATCCAGATTTCTGACCATTTAATTCCCCCACTAAAATCCCAAACAAAAAATGGGCAAGAGAGCCAAAATGAACATAACATTTGGAATTTCAGATTAGCACGAATACAGAATCTGAGTTGTTGGGCACAGATTTTCTGGAATCCAAATTTCTAAGAGATTTAATTCCCTAAACTCCTTACAAGCGGTACCTCACCTAAAAACGATTTTGATGAATTTGATCTTGTCAGGCTTGTCAGGGAAACGGCATCATTTTTTATGTTCAATAACATAGTCACAATCACAGTATAAGACATCGACTTTAAAGTGACTCCCAACTGGTGTGGAAGTGGAAGTTTGCGGAAACTGTGTTACTATAACTTTTGACACAAGTTAAAAATAGTGAGATTGTGATAGATCTCGGTAAAATTATCAAATTAGCTAAAACATAATATACCTGCATCTTCTTTAATAATTTATGACAAATACACGTCTAAGCATGTAGTTTTTTAATTTCATTAGAAGTTTTTATAACAGAGAGAGTGGGTGACAACTAACAAGTAACAAGCTACGCTCTTGCAAATACAACACAAAATTGTTCAATATATGAAATTTTGGTAAAATTATCAAATTCAGCTAAACATAAGATACCTACATGTTCTTAAATAATATATATCAAATACACGTCTAAGCATGTAGATTTTGATTCCGTTAAAAGTATGTTATAACATAGAGATAAGAGTTGATGATAACTAACAAATAACAAGTTACAAGCTTGCAATACAAGACAAAATTGTTCAATATACAAGATCTATCATATATTGGTGTTTCCGCTCAAATCCTAAGTTTTTGCCTAATTTTTCATCACATTCTCTGTATTTTATTGAATTTTTTATTAAAAGAATCACAATGAACAATAGCATTTCACCAAATTTCTGTAGACATACACTACTTAGTGGTTGGTATAGCACATCTATAAAAATCACAGTAGTATTACATGTTAGAATCCCAACCACATGAATATATTCAAGAAAATCGCCAGTGAGAAATGACTCGAAGGGTCAAGCATGGTGTCCCCTAACTAGGCATGGCAGATAAACCCTGCTCTACCCTACCATGTCCTACCCTACCCGACCCGACCAGCAAAAATTTGGTTCTATCGGATTTATGGTTTTAGCGGGCAGGCACTTGTGAGTATTATGTAGATATGAGGGTGTGCTTTCGCGTAAACATGGGCGACTGGCCGACCCGCTTAGTCTGCTCCCAGCCCTCACCCAAGCACAGCAGGCAAAACAAGAGGATGGTTGTCCCGCTCCCGATCTTGAGCACATGTTCCGTTCACACGTTAGAGAACAACCCATGGGGTCGAACATCCGCTTGATTCGCAGAACTCCTTTGCTTTGGGGTAGTTGGCTATGACCACTTCAAAGATGATGTTTCTATTATTTACCTCACTAACAGAGACATCTACTCGATCTCCTTCCAGGGCGTCCTCTTCCAGCCTGGGCACCGTCAGGTCTCGACTGTTGCGGTAACACACAAATTCAAAATTGACGGAGTCCATAGTTTTACCAAGGTAAACCGACGACGCTCGGATGAACCGAAGGAGCACGTCATTGTAGGGATCGATAACGCAAAGCGGCGAGGGGTCGGCGTTGGCACCGAGTCATTGTATGTCTCGGATCAGACTCGGTATCCGCAACAGAGGGACGTTGACACTAGTGCAAAGGAAGAAAGCGCCTTCGATCCACGGGTCTCAGATGTAGGTCGTCTGGATGCCATCCTCCAACGAGTTGAGGCAGCCTCCCAAGGACTAGATCTGGCTGTTGTGCCCGACAACGGGGTGCCCTGAGAAGCGGACGCCATCGTTGGAGAACCCAAAACCAGCTAAGTGGATGTTGGATTTTAGTCCTTAGGATGTCATGCATTTGGCTCCCGCAACGCCTGCATGCTTTTCAACTTCCACTTTCGTTTGGTTGCTGGCAACTTGCTGAGGCGGGGTGGGTGGAGCCAAAGGTGAATGTGTCGATTTTACCATTGTCAGGAGTGTCCACGGGGACCCGGTTGTCGATTGTGTAGATGCTCCATGGTCGTTGGGGAACCAAGTGATGAAACCGAACTCGTGGTTCTAGGCAAAGGATCATGTTGGTGAAGTCAGAGTCCTTCTGAGGCAGTTGTTGACGGACCGCTTGGATAGATTTTGCCAAAGTAAGTCTTGCAACTATATTATTGATTCTCAGTTAACTAAGAGAAGATCTATCAATCTAAGCTTTGTTCAATTTTTCAACCCTTTGGGTATTTGCGGGTTTATAAAAGTCCATATACTCAGGTCGGTTTTCCAGGACCATGTATGTATACGGGTTTTTTGAAGTATATTTTCAAATTTTGGTTTGGTTCGGATAAACGAAAAACGGGTCCGGTTGGATTTGGGTTCGGTTCTTAAAAACCTGACATGTTGCCACGCCTACCTCTAACACAAGTGATGTGATCCATAAAGACGGATTTGCATAGAAGACAAGCCCATATCCAAGACAAGCCTGATTAGAGCTTATTGGGCTCAATTTAACCTTTTAACTCAACCCTATATAGACTAGCCTAGGGGCTTATATCTAAGCAATTGAATTAGAAGAATAATTTTAATTTGCTTGTTTGCAAATTTTATATCTGTCTTGTTCTTTCCGAATTAGTTCTACATCACATCACGTGGTATTAGAGCAAAAAACTCTATTTCGTACAGTGTGGGGTCCCTCCATCCTTCCATTGTCACCTTCCTCGTTAAATACCCCCTTCATCTTTTTCCAGTTACTGTTCCCGCACTCCTTGGTGTGCACAGCCGCTACCCCTTCACCTACTACCCCTTTCGCCTTTCACATCCCCACAAATTCATCGGGTGCCCATCCTCGCAACCCCTGCCATCGCAACCCTTGGAGGCCGTCAACTAGGCTTCCTGTCAACCCAGCTCCTACAGCCTGCCTTCCACGACGGCAACCACCACCAAGAAACAGCTTTGCTGGCTTCCCATCAGATTCAAACGCACGGAGCATGTCTACCTGCGTCCAACAAGGAGCAAACAGTGCCTGTTCAACCCTCCTACAGGTCGACCTTTGCAACCTTCCACCTTGCGCCTAGTAGCCGCCTGCTACCCCACAAACACCACCCACTTGATCTATATTCCTAACGGTCAAAGATAAGCCCAGACTTCCACCGTGCTAGCCCACCATGTGCAACCAGTATCCATCGCCTACACCCAGCTGCTACATACGCCCAATGCTCCCTTTCACCATTTTGGCTGCTCACTGTCTCACTGCCTCCTCTCATCACAGTTGCCAACCGCCAGCAATAGAACCCCACAACTTGGTTGCCCATCACCAGCAACAGCCAACTCACCACAGCAATGCAAACTACCGCTCTCATCACAATAGCACGACCCCACTACCTTTTTCCACGCCACCGCTTTCCTTTAACCCCCTTCTACCTATCCTTATTTCCACGCCACCGCTTTCCTTTTTCCCCTTCTATCTATCCTTTTCCTAGTTGATGTAGCCCACGTCCCCTCGAAACACAGCAATTTTGTGTTTTTTTCCTTCAGCACTCTCTGTCCTACAGGAATTACCCTCCAGTAATTGCTTCTCCATCAGTACTTGATCTTCCCGCAAGTTTATTTTCAGTCTTTAGTTGCCTTACCCGGAATAATGGTGACGGTACAGCAAATCAATGAAAAGGTGGAGGCACTCAGCGCGCAGTTGAACGACTTGCTACTACTTTAGAGGACAACTCAACACCGGCTGGAGATGTTATACAACACCAAGCCCATCATGATGAAGCATTCGATGTTCTTTGTGGCTATTTTGCAATGATCGAGCAACGCATGCAAACAATTCAGGACTTTCTTTTCCATCAGCACTCCCTGTCCTACAGGAATTACCCTCCAGTAATTCCTTTTCCATCAGTACCTGATCTTCCCACAAGTTTATCTACAGTCTTCATTTGCCTTACCCAGAATCATGGTGACTGTATAGCAAGTCACTGAAAAGATGGAGGCACTTAGCACTGCCATTGAACAACTTGTTACAACTCCAGAGAATATTTAACACCGACTAGATGATGTTATACAACACCAAGCCCATCATGATGAAGCATTCGATATCTTTTGCGGCTGTGCTGCAAGGATCGAGCAACGCTTGCAAACTGCGACAACAACGGTCATCGGCACGCACCCCAACAAATACAAGTAGAACGAATCGTCAAAATGAAGTTACTCGATTTCTATGGCAGACGTGACGGCAAGGTCATACTGGACTGGTTACATTGTGCAGATAAATACTTTCAGTTGTACCACACCTTTGGTGAAGCAGCCAAAGTCCCGGTCGCCATGTCCAAGTTTTGTGGTGTCGCCTTGGCTTAGTGGAACCAACAACAGGACAATCCCGTTGAGACCTGGACAAAAATACGCCCTTTGATTGTGCAACGATTCTTGCCAAGAGACTAAAACACCATGCTTATCTGGCAAACAGGGTGATGACACCGTTACGAACTACGCTAGCAAGTCCTAACATTTGGGCAATCGTTCTGAAGTTAGGATGGATAAAACCATCGCAATCGCTAACTTCTGTCGAGAGCTTCGTGACGACATAGTTCATCTAGATGTCATGCATTTTACTTTTTTAAACAAGCTATCCAAAGCGCAGAGCAGAATGAGGAGATCTAATGTCGTGCCTGATTATGGGCCACCGGATTACCACTTCAAGGAGCGCATCTAGTACATAATTGCCTGCAGAAGGAGAGTCCTCCAAACCAGTCGTCACCAAGCCTATACCTTGGCTTCTCCTGCCACACGTATGACATCGTTCCAACTAGTGTTTGTGTCATGTGACAACTACGACGACTACCCCGAAGACCAACAACGACCTGGAATATACATCTCACTTCAGACCGTAGTGACAATGGAATGAATGGATGAAATTTCTAATGATCCTGCTTTGCAGAATAGCGTCACCATGGCTATACAGAGTCCCCCTCCTGATGACTAGTGGTGTACCTCATTGTTCTATTCAGTTGTAGAGGTTTGCGATCGCATGTGCGTTCTGACAGTTAAGGAGGATCTTGAGCCAACATTGTTTCTTTTTATGTTGTTCAAAAGTTGGGATTACAATTGGAGCCACACCCCAAGTCGTACCGCATATGATGGGTTCTCAAAACTTCCCAGCATGTGACGCAACTCTATAGAGTTCCATTCTCGTTTCATGGTGCCTACATGGATACAGTTCTGTTTGATGTGCTCAACATGACAAATTCTCACATCTTGCTTGGTCATCCATGGCAGTTTGATCATCAAGTACAACATGATGGGTTCAATAACACATGTACTCATCCAGTCTTGGCAATGCATAACAGCTTATGGACCTCATACCATTCCAACCAACTAGGTCAGGTTCATAAAGAGATGCCTCCAGTCAGCTCATGTCAAGGAGTCATTGGTCCCACCCTCGCTCCAGCGGTGATTCACGCTTTTAAGGGGAGGATATTAATGAAATCCACAAAAGGCAGATTCGCATAGAAGACAAGCCTGGATCCAAGACAATCCTGATGACAACTTATTGGGCTCAAATTGGTCTATTGATTTTATATTTGTTTACTTAGGATTTTTAGCCTTTAATTAATTCCAAATTTCTTTATTTTAGGATTTTAGTTTCTTATTTTAATTATTTGTGAGTCAAGTCATTGAATCCTATATAAACTAGCATGGGCCTTATGTCCAGGCATTTGAATTAGAAGAATAAATTATAATCTGTTTGCAAATTTTATCACCCTCTTGTTCTTTCTTAATTAGTTCTACTTCAAAAATGACGTGTTCAAATCAAATCCCAGTTGTCGCCGCCTCAATTTACCACCTCTTCGGCATACGGCCTCCGTCACGCCGCCACAGTCATGGGAGGGGGGAGAAATCCTTCTTTTAATTCCATATCCAATAATATCATATTTGAGTAGACAGAGTGACATAGGAGACACAAAAAGGTGTTAGACGACTTAGACATACACCAATGTTGTAAAAGAAAGGTAGATTTAGAAGAGGATTTGTAGATGTATAGTTTTTAGCTTTAAAAAAACAAAGATATGTATCTTAAGCTCCAATAGGTTTTTTCTCAAGATAGAAGTAACAGTAAAGCTATTCCACCTTAACAATAACAATGTCCTCAAATTTGGCCCTAGGTAAGTCGTCAACTTTTCCTACTTTATCTATTGGGTCAGTGCGACATCATTTACATATGGGTTGACACTATTGATGTAATTTTTTTTGAGATTTTTGTATATAAAAGTTTACCGGCTTTGCAATTTCCGAAACTTAGGGCGTCGCTAGCCGGCGACATTGACAATACCTGCAAGTTTCCGTCCAATGTCGACGGCAATTAGTATTATGGTCACATGTCCTCCGACCCAAAAAAATCACAATTCAGTCATAATTTTTCTTTAGTGGCAGCTGACTCCAAATTTTGCACAATTACCAACTTATTCCTTCCGTTCACAAGTTATCCACAAACTTCCTCAACTTTCAGGCATATGTTTATGTCCATAAGAAATTCCTTCACTGAATTTTATCAAATTGGTCTCTTGTAATAACTTGTACAGTGCATTGCATCACTGATCAAGAGCTACATGTTCCATTGAAATATGTTTTGTGTATGTGTGGGTGTAGTAGTACCCCGCACTTTTCAGGTTTGTCTGATGAATAGTTGACTAATTTTTTTTCAAAACTTTAACCAATTTTGTTCAGATTTCCACCTGAATGCCGAATGCCAAAGATTTATGGTTCCAAATTTGTGACTCGTGAACCCTTCAAATGCTCAAACCAAACTAGCCCAAAACCTTTTTTAATCCGTCTACACTTGATTTCTTCCATCGTACCACCAAAGTTATGAAAATGGGAAAACCAGAAAGCCACATTATATTAATGTTTAAAAAAGTTACCTAAGAGCAACATGCAGATGACTGTACTCTCTCTGGTGGTCTATCAAGAACCATTCCAGCAGAATTCTGAACAGGCTGAGCACGTGGCAACCTTTTTGCTGCAAAACAAAAGCAAACACAACTAAAGACTTAGGACAGATAATTTGATTTATGAAGCAAGATGAGATTTTTTATTAATTCATCCATACATCATAATTCATAATCATAGTTAATATATTAAGGTTTGTGGCTAAGGGCCTGCTTGGTAGGATGAGTTTTGAAAGTGTGAAGTTCTATTTCAACCTTTTCCGTTTACTACGTCGTTTGGTAGGATGTAGTCCGATGCAGTTGTGCGATTTGCAACAACACCGTACTACCCAGATCATCCTGAAATCACGGAAAACGTTCCACGCTGTTTCCCTGTGTGGTCGGGTGTAATTTGCTGGATATTTAAGGCATGCCACCACCAGATAGCTTTGCACACACATGACCACTAGTAACGACACCACCTTGTCATGCCCATTTGATAATTCTCTCTCTCTTGCATTGGCCTTCGATCTCGTCTCGCTGGATAGGGTGATTTCTGCTGCTAGCAGCGTCTGGTGTATAAAGTACAATTTCGATATCTCCTCCAACCAAATGAAAGAAATTCAATTCAAGTGGTTCAACTTACATCCAATCAAATAAGGTTATTATGGTTGCGAATGACGGTTTTCGATTTTCATGGTTTAGGATTCGCTTTTTCCCTCCTACAACACCCTACCAAACAGGGCCGAAGAAGAAATCACCATGTGATAAGAGAAAAACATATATGTAACTATATGGATAGCAGTTGAACAAGATGTTGGCATTTTATATTTGGCATCATCATTGCACCAAGTAGCTGACACTAAACAAGCACAAGGGCTGAAACTTAGACTGTCTATACATATGCCAGTTTCTTCAAATGGCTAAGAGTGTAAATGCGAAGCTTCAGCAAGCAACTTATTTGTAGCCAGCCCAATGTCGTTGGAATTGATCATTTATTGATGAGCTACATAAAAAATTAAGAATGCATGAAAACTTGCCATCCACACATCACCGTCGTCATCAATATATGCAAGACTTTTAATACATTTATATGTTCATGTGAACACAGAGGAGACATGACAGCAAATTATTATATCAGTATTGCTTCTGAAACCATATACAGTCGGTAATTGAGGCAGGCCACGGGTTCTTGGTGGTTGTACTTGCCATCAAACGAATAGCATATCCAAGAGGTATTTGTGTAGAAAAACGTCAATGTCAAGTAGATTGGCGGAGGGAAGCACCACGGTAAGAGATATACTCAATAATTGAACATATTCTTTCTAGACACAGGAAATGTCCAGAAACTATATCAATCAAAGAATTGCAGAACTCAGCATCAGAACACTAGGGAAAGCAATTAACAAAATTATGCAGGTTATACTTTGTAATATATACCCACCGTCATACTACTACTACAAGAAGTGACTAGCAAACCTACTAGACAGTATCCTCAGATGCCAACTTATCTCATAATTCGTAATTCTTCAAACATCTACCTAGACAACATCAACATGACTTGGGAACACATCCCAAACGCAAAAAAACTGGTAAAACCGTAAAACTAAATACCTACAAGTGAACAAACATTACAGAGAGGGGGGAGCGGTCAGTTGCTTAGATTTTGTTATACAAATTGTAGTCTTAAACATCTACAAGTGATCAAAAGGCTAATGTTAGTGCAGTTGTTACTCTCCAGAATAATACTATTCTCTAGTAGTGTTCGCAATAGAATTTAGAAGGAAGAATAGGTCGTGTGGTCCGAGCATTGGTGGGCATGGTAATAAAGATCCATCGTGACTGTGCTGGGCCAAATCTGTGCTGAAAATATCGGCACGAAAAGTGGGAAGGGACTCAAGAAGATTTACATATATTCTTAGGAAGCATAACTCAATAGATATACATCTTGGCTTCTTGAGCAGTATTAGTTTATCCTTCACTCCTTTGAAAACGAAGTAAACCTATATACGGGTATAAGGATCTATCTTCTCAATTAATGGCATCAATGGATGAAGATAATAAACCCCAGAGATTAGTAACAGGAAAACTATTGAGCATCCACCATAAAAGTGGATGACCATGTAATGCAAGAATAGATGCAGAAAGTTTATCCTTATTTTGCTCTTCGCTTATAGTCAGGTACCTAAGTGCGAATTTTCCAGTTATTTTACTTAGTTGCAAAGTCATATGGTTTGATTCTGGAGTTTATATATTTTGGCAATTTTTACAAATGCCTTAGGTCTAGGGTTTCAAGCCTTTTATTATAATTAACGATATCGGGTGCTTGCCTGAGGCAATCGGATGTGTTTCAGAAACAGTATATGATCCATCTTTTGTTTCGATGTGTTCCACATCATAAATTGGTATCAGAGTCGGACCCTTGTTAGGGTGTGACCCTACCACCTTCCCCTCCTAGTGGCTATTCATGAGGAACAGTACCCTGACCTTCCCACCCTCTCTCCTCTATGTGCATCAGGCCGCCATCGGGACTTGGAAACTGTCAGCAACTAGCAAGAATAGGAGTAATTTGTCAGCTAACGACTGCCCCCTCCCACAGATTGTCAATGAAAATAGGGATTGGCGCCATATGACCTCCAAGCCGCATGCACCAGTCGTTGAATCTCCATAACCCCAAACACGCCTAGGCTCGAGAAACCAGCGTCTCAGCCTGCCCTCCGAACTCTCCCAGCCCCTCTGTCGCATACCCCAACAACATATTACAAGTCTCTAGGGCAGCACCACCCTTGCTGCTACTTCCCTCGTTTCTCGAACCCCGCACTCACTTGCTCCCAAACCACCTCATCCCCTTTTTCCCCATGCCTACGAGTAGGCCCCCGTCTATATGCCCACCTTGTCCCCAGCAGACCCTGCACCCCTACACAACAAGGCCCAAAGCCACCCAACCTCAACTGCACACGCCCAAAACCACTTGCTCACCCTCTCTTCCAACCCTACAAGGCCACTGCCACAGTGGCGAACTGTCCCTCCTGCTTGTTTGATCAGCAACCCAACAGGGCGCCACGATCAGCAACCATCTAGAGCTTCCATCAGGCCTATTCTACAACTAGGTCATTGGGCCGATTGCGTCAATCATCATCTCTGCACAATGCAAGTAATATCTATGCCCCTGTCATCTCCACACACTCACCACCAAGATCATAAATAAGGAGTTCCATAACTTCAAGACCACCATGGAAGAGCGTCCAACAATGGTAGTGTAGCGCCTCGACCTGCTGTTGCACAATCAGGCAGACATTGGCGCCCACCAAGTAGAATGTTGAGTAACACTAAAACTAGAAGGTCAAGTATCAAAACCAAAATGCCGTTGTAGGTAATTGCCAAACCCAAAAATATGGGTACCAACCAGAGACTGTCATCAAGCTCAACATTCCATATTATACCGGGAACTATCATCCTGAGGTGCTCCTTAGCTCGTTGAGGTACCAACCACAATTATGAGAAATACTTCCGCTACATCACTGACAGACTAAACAATAGAATTTGCTCTTTGCAAAGGTAAAATTGAAGGGTAGACTGCTAGCATGGTGGAAATCATTGCCTCACCCTCCAGACTCGATGTGTTGTGATGTACTCGCCATGAAGGAGCATTTCGTGCCACACAACTATTGTCAAAGCTTTCACATCCAGTTCATTGAGTTGAAGAAAGGCACTGACATTATCTCGAAGTACACTTAACCATTCTCGATCCATTTAGGTGTACTCGGCAAAGATCACCAACTTCAGTAAAGGGCTCAATGATAAAATCACAAAGAAGTTGGCATCGTCTATTTTCTTCAGGCTTCAAGATGTAATGCAGGTTGCGATGCAGATTGAGGATGAGCTATGTTGACGACCTTCAGTTACTATTGCTCCATCAGCTTGACGTGCTCTTCTACCATTCCCACTACTAGGCGCAGTGAGTTCCACCACAACGTCAACATCCTTCTCTAAATAGCCCATGGTACCAAAGTCGGTATAGTACTTCACTTGTTAGGTTTATAGACATTATTCTTTCCAGAGCCCCAACCGTATAATGATCACTATAGGAGAGAACAAGGAGGATGTGGAGTATGAGGATGTGCTCTCGATCAGTGAGTCCATTGATGACAAGGAAGACCTTGTGTGAGACTCTGTTACTCCTTGCAGTTGGCAGCGTCAACCCACCCTGATCTGGATTGATCTTCGATGTTCTTCTCATATCTCGAGTACCATAACCACATATGTACCCTTGTTGTTGATGGTGGATACACCACTAACCTAGTTTTCAAGACACTTAAGAGGCATTAGGGTTGCAAATGGAGCCACAACTTCGACCATGTCGACTGTGATGGTTTGACCACACCACACACTAGGTTGAGTGGCGATGTTTTGTGCACTTTTCCTATCAAGGTGTCTACAAGATGTGTATTGTGACGTCATCCCACTACAGGTTGCTCAAATTGTGATGGTTCGTCTGCGGCAGTACAACTGTCACTTCAGCCATGATGAATCCTACAACACTTGTTGTCAAGGCATTCCTTATGATGGTTTCATGCACGACAAACGTAGCTCCAGCATGTGTTTTGCGACATCATTACAATTGCTACTTAAGAGGGGCCTTTTAGGACCAGCACAAGACTCATTGGTGGCTCATTGTTCGATGTCAGTGGAAGTCGATGTGGAATGAATGCAACACTTTTAACCTTTTTCTACTTTCTGCTTATGATAAAGGACCTAAGTGCAATTTTTCCAGTTATTATACTTAGTTACAAAGCTTCATTGTTTTATATGGGATTTATCACTTTTATTTGGCAATTTTCACAATTGCCTTAAGTCTAGGACGAATGAGTCTTTACTCTTTTATTATAAATAACAGCCTTGGGGGCTTTATTGAGGCATACGAATGATTTTAGAAACAATAGTTTTGAGTTACCCTTTGATCCCTCTATTCTCACGATCTGCTCCACATCACCATGGCTTCCCTACACAATATCGGCATGAAAAGTAACAAAGGAATCAGCAAGATCCGAACATTCTTAGGAAAGTAACACTCAACAAAGATACATGATACATCTACAGATCTTGAGCAATAATAATGTGTCCCTGATTCCTTTGATAACCAAGCACACCCATTGACGGGTGTAAGGATCTATTTTCTAGATCAATACCATCAAGGGATGTATATAACTAAATTTATATCAAGGAAAAGGTATGAAAATCCATCATAAAATTCAATGACCATGGCTTTCGTAGACATACTACCATAAGATGACATCATCATCATCTTCATCATGATCTAAGCCTCAATCCCAACCATGTCGGAGTCAGACACAGATCCTCCTTTTCCATTCAGCTCTTTTATGGGTCATATTCTCATCAAAATGTAAGTGTTAAAGTCTATCCTTATAGATCTCCCCAAGTTGATTTAGGGCTATTTCTTCTCCTTTTGACTATGGTTGACACTTGACGCAATAGATTGCTTCAAATTGGTGCATTTTCCAGTCTACATTGCACATGTCTATATCATCCAATGATACCTTCACATCATTTGTCCTTGATTTTCATTCCTTTTATATAGTTATTTCGCAAGCAAACTTTCCTTGTTTTCCCACCCATCCATCTTCAGATCTACATTTATGCCACATTCATCTTGTTGGTAGTTAGCACCTTGTTTCTTCACCGGCCAGCATTCACTCCCACACAACATCGCTATCTGTAAAGTTGTTTATAGAACTTAATTCTTGAATAAGTGGGGTCTTCCAGTCTCATGCTATTCTAGCTACAGTCCTCCATTTCGTCCATCCTCCTGTGATCCTATGACACAGTTTTATAAAATATAAAACACCACGTTGTAAGCAGTTGATCAGGGCAAAAGTGATAAGACATGGAAAATGATTTTACGCAATGTTCAGCATGTTTGGTTTTCTTTTGTACTATGCAGCACCACTATCTCGCCCGGCACAAGGGAGTCACAAAATGCTCCACTAAATGTTGGACATCAAATTCATCGTGTCCTCCTGCAAACAGAAATATAGTCCTTTTTCTTGTGATGATGAGGACATGATATTCCAAGCAATGGTATGTCCTAGGACTTGCCAAACCAGACCCACCCACCCACCCACAAATAACATAACCCAAGGTCCCGTTAGAAACAAATCCATGAGGAACTTTCATCACCCAAACCCCTAGTAGGCAAGCTAGCTCAAACACCCTACCGACAACCAGGGAAGTCTTACTTGCTAGCTTTTTATAATATACAATACATGTGATGTATAAGCAGCCAGCTTACCTGGGAAGTGAAACTTGTCATCTCCCCTTTTGGAAAGGCATCTCATAGTAACATAGCATAGTCTTAAACTGGACTGGTCCCTGCTGAGTGAATAGAATCCTCTTACAGAAACAAACACAGTCTTGGAGTGGTAACACACATAACAAGAATGTGGGCAACTGAATCACAGTTTGTCATATGATTTATAGAATCACAGAAAGTGAAAATGCTAGAAAACTGGGATGCATATGGCCCAAAGCAAGTTTCTTTATTTACAATTCTCAAGTCAGCAGGGACATTGTCACTAGTTAGGCACAAGATAAAGTTGGAACAGTACAAGTTTGAGATGGCCGATAACGATCTAGTTCTCATTGATGATACTCTAATCTGCAAGAGACAGGGCTTCTTGAGATACTTATCAGTTATCAGTATTTATTAGACATACACGGATACACCTGTATAACTGTAATATCCCAGGATTTGAGGCCTCGGATAACATGATCTTAAAATGAATGATTGGACTACCCATATCATCAAGGTGCACCTCCTTTTCCGGGAGTCAATCACTAAGAACTCCATAGTTAAGCGTGCTCAGCTTGGAGTAGTACTGGGATGGGTGACCTGTCAGGAAGTTGATCCTGGCATGTGCGTGAGTGAGGACAAAGCGCGCAGTTAAGTCTAGTGGTGGTCTGTGGGGACAGTCATCATTCCTGAAACTCTACTAGAGCCTAGGGCAGTGGGCTCAGGCGTTACAAATGGTATCAGAGCCAATTCTCCTCCAGTAGGTGGGGCCCACATGGGCATGGCATGCCAGTCTTGAGCCGTGCGGTCTAGACATGTAGGAAAGGGTTGTCCATGGTTGACGTAGACACCCTTGCGCTGGTATTCCGTGATCGGGAGCTGGGTGTCCATGGGCCATTGTGGGTCTGCACTGAAATGGGGAAGAGATTATGAGGCCTTATAGTTGAGCCTTGACGAGGACGTCAAGAGTCTAAGTGGGGGAGATTGTAACATCCCAGGATTTGAGGCCTCGGATAACATGATCTTAAAAGGAATTATTGGACTACCCATATCACCAAGGTGCACCTCCTTTTCCGGGAGCCCATCACTAAGAACTCCATATTTAAGCGTGCTTAGCTTAGAGTAGTACTGGGATGGGTGACCTGTCGGGAAGTTGATCCTGGCATGCGCGTGAGTGAGGACAAAACGCGCAGTTAAGGCTAGTGGTGGTCTGTGGGGACAGTCGTCATTCCTGAAACTCTACTAGAGCCTAGGGCAGTGGGCTCAGGCGTTACAAATGGTATCAGAGGATACTTGTTAAGGCGACACGGTGTTGGGGCCGGAAGCCTTGTGCCTAGGCGCGACTAGGCGTCGCCTAGGCGACCTTTAAAAATAATAATTTATGTATATATTTTATGTATATATACATGTGTCATGGTTTTTCCCCACTCATATACACACATTATGTAGTTATATATGTAGTTATCTACATATTTATAGTCAATCTCTCCATATATATATATTTTATTGTATGAAAAAATATCCAATTACATTTCTAATATATTATTATTTGTATATACACACATTATGTAGTTATATATGTAGTTATCTACATATTTATAGTCAATCTCTCCATATATATATATTTTATTGTATGAAAAAATATCCAATTACATTTCTAATATATTATTATTTGACAATAATGTCAAGGACACGAAAAGAATTATTGTAAAGAATGTAAGAGTGATCAGCATATAAATATATATTTATTGTCATACATAGCTACAAATATTAAGCAATGTAATCACTATCCTTCATAGCATAGCTACTTAGTACAATCTGAATTGAAGGTGCAAACTAAGAAAAATCAAATGTGTACTAAGAGTATTAGATCCAGTCAAACAAAAAAGAGTATTAGATCCAGTCAAACCCAAAAAAGAGTATTAGATCCAATTAAAAAGTGATATTTGGCACATAAAATAGGCAACACTATTAATTTTGAGCATTGGTGTAGCCATATCAAACATTAAAATAAGTAAATATACAACTAGACCCACAAAACTAGGTCACTGTAGCATTATAATAAAGCGTCCTCGCCTAGGCGCAGCCCTGGGGCGCCTTGACGCCTAGGCGCGCGCCTTGACAAATATGTATCAGAGCCAATTCCCCTTCAGTAAGTGGGGCCCACATGGGCATAGCATGCTAGTCTTGAGCCGTGCGGTCTAGACATGTAGGAAAGGGTTGTCCATGGTTGACGTAGACACCCGCTGGTATTCCGTGATCGGGAGCTGGGTATCCATGGACCATTGTGGGCTTGCACTGAAATGGAGAAGAGATTATGAGGCCTTATAGTTGAGCCTTGACGAGGACGTCAAGAGTCTAAGTGGGGGAGATTGTAACATCCCAGGATTTGAGGCCTCGGATAACATGATCTTAAAATGAATGATTGGACTACCCATATCACCAAGGTGCACCTCCTTTTCCGAGAGTCAATCACTAAGAACTCCATAGTTAAGCGTGCTCAGCTTGGAGTAGTACTGGGATGGGTGTCCTGTCGGGAAGTTGACCATGGCATGCGCGTGAGTGAGGACAAAGCGCGCAGTTAAGGCTAGTGGTGGTCTGTGGGGACAGTCGTCATTCCTGAAACTCTACTAGAGCCTTGGGCAGTAGGCCCGGGCGTTACAAATGGTATCAGAGCCATAAATCCTCCAGTAGGTGGGGCCCACATGGGCATGGCATGCCAGTCTTAAGTCGTGCGGTCTAGACATGTAGGAAAGGGTTGTCCATGGTTGACGTAACCACCCCTGCACTGGTATTCCGTGATCGGGAGTTGGGTGTCCATGGGCCATTGTGGGTCTGCACTGAAATGAGGTCAGATTATGAGGCCAAATAGTTGAGCCTTGACGAGGACGTCAAGAGTCTAAGTGGGGGAGATTATAACATCCCAGGATTTGAGGCCTCGGATAACATGATCTTAAAAGGAATGATTGGACAACCCATATCACCAAGGTGCACCTCCTTTTCCGGGAGCCCATCACTAAGAACTCCATAGTTAAGCGTGCTCAGCTTGGAGTAGTACTGGGATGGGTGACCTGTCGAGAAGTTGATCATGGCATGTGCGTGAGTGAGGACAAAGCGCGCAGTTAAGGCTAGTAGTGGTATGTGGGGACAGTCGTCATTCCTGAAACTCTACTAGAGCCTAGGGCAGTGGGCTCAGGCGTTACAATAACATTCCGGGATATCGTGAAGGAACAAGCACCAGAGTAATCCCTACAGAAATTAAGTAATGCATGCAATGACTTCATAAAAACTCTTTTTTAATACACTTCATAAAAACCAATGTATTAAAAGGCGGGAAGCGTGAGGCGTGCGGATAACACCTTGTAACCGATCAATAAGTGGGCGATTTTTTAAAAAGTGGGTGCCTAAATTTTTATATATTTATATAGAAAATTACATGTATGTGTATATAAAAAATATAGTTCTAAGGAACTTTTATACATATCTAATCAGAAAATCAGTAGTTAACAAAGTATTAATCGATAGTTTACTACTAATCAATATTTCTAATCACTAAAATCAGCAAGCAGATCAGTAATTGTAAATAACAAACTATGAATTATTGATTTAAATTTATCAATAAAGTCTTACTGACCAGTAGTACCAATCATAAATCACTGGAAGCAGCAAGGAAATCAGTAGAACTAATCATGCATTAGAAGTATAATAGAGTGATATGATATGTACTTAGATACATTACAGCAGTACCCTATTATTACAGCTTACACACAAAGTACGCATTCTAAATTAGGACTAGGCATATCATAGAACATTTAATGTATACAAGTTTCATATATTATAGTCAACACTACTTGGACCATGTAATTAATTAATGTTACATGCTTACAGTGATATTTTTAAAAAGAGCGGGCAAAACGAGGGGAAAAAACAGGCAAAAAGCGGGAAAAAGCGAGTTTGACGGGCAAAAAGCGGGTGATTTTGTTCAAAACGAGTAATGGGCGTTAGGGGCTAAATTAAGCGGTTGAGGGTCTTGGCCGCTTAAGTGGCCGTCTGGGCCATTTTTTACTACAGTGATAAAAACTAATACCAGCCCCAGCTAGAGATCATTAAACAGATCCCAACAGCATATTTTCTTGAAGAGTCTTACCAATCTCATAAAATATATCATTCACATTTATTGCCGTCTTTGCAGAGGTTTCCATGAAAAAAAGCCCATTCTCCTCTGCATATGCTTTTGCTTCCTGTAAAATTGCAGACAGAAACAGAATAATTTATGTTCCAAAAAAGGCATCACTAAAGAATAGAAAAAGAAAGGAAATGGAGCAACAAGAAAGGAAATTTTTAATATTGTGCACATCATAACAAATCTAGACAACCACAAAGATGAAAGCTGACATATAATTTCCATTCAATCAAAAGCCATAAACCTTGAAACACCAAAAAAAAAAGGCATAGAACTAGCAGAAAACTAGAATTAGAGAGTTCAGAATCATAATCAAAGAAAGCACTCCCACTAATAGGAAGGACAGTCCTATAGTAGCAGCTTGTTTTCAATGAAAATTTTCAACTTTTCTACAATGATTTAAGGTTTACCAACAGAAAGCCAAACATTCCAATCCACTTGACGAGTACATGCAGTAATTTTATTGCCACAACTCCTGTCCTTGTAGTCAGCACCAGTATAAATGCAAACAATGATAGACCGTTCATAAATAAAAGTTGGCAGCTGACAAGTTCTACAAAATCTGAACCCCTTTCCCCAATAGGGTTTCTTGCATGAAACTGCATTCATATCATCGTTGCCAGAAACTCTTATGTGGCGAAATCAAAGCAATTTCATATATATATGGGGCAATATTCCAAACTCAATGATTCAATCAAACACATGAATTGTTCAGTTTCAACCAAGGTATCAAAACCCAGGTTATCAGAACAGAACCGAAACGGTCCGGCAGATTGAACCAGTTAAATTGGAAATTGGTAACTATTGCGGCCCAGTTTGGCCCCAATCCAAAAAATCACTATGAACTGGACAAGAGCTGGCCAACGCGCCAGTTTTACCAGTGAATCGGTGATGGTCAGGCACTTCTCTAGTACTTTGTTATGATTACTACTGCTTCTTTCAAATGTTGAAGGTGCACGCGACCCTCCTCCCTCTTCCCCTATCCATCCACTTCCTTATCTTCCTCCTCATCCCCCTCAACTTGTCATTCCAACAGTTGTTGCTGTTGTGTTTCCATCGAGCCTGTTAATGTCGCCATTCTTGACATTTGTTGTTACTAGTAGTTGCTGCTGCCTTTTCTTGCTGTGCTGGTCCTCTTGCAATCACTCAGGTGCCTCTTCTTCGTCTACTCCCTGGTAATAGTTTTATTTAGCTATGGTTGATTGGTAATAATTCCATTTAGCTACAATATTCTACCCACTTTTTCTTATTCTTCCACATTCTCCTACCAAATCAATGCTTACGCAAATGCCTAATGTTGATAACTTTTTTTCTTTTCCTAAAAGGTTTCCGATATTCTTATGCCAACGCTATTGCCTACTTCGGTACTTCCTTATGCTAATGAGAACCTTGATGAATTTAATAACTTAATAATTTGACATAGGAAATGTAAAATGGTCATGTGAATTTTTGTGAGCAATTGTGCACTTACCGTTTCTATTTTATTTTATAATATTCATTTTTAATATGTTTACTTTTCCTTTTTTTTATACGATAAGATTTTTTTTCAATTATGACATCACCGGTTGAACCAGTGAACTGAGAACCAGAGGCCATAGCGGTTTAGTTCTGAAAACCTTGATTATAACAGCGCGAGGTGCTATCTCTAGCTCAGCTATGAGGTTACACATTACAGGTATACACACTAAGACATGTCTTATATGCTACATTACATACCAAACATACTTCAAAAAGGTCCAAATACCCATATCAGAATTTCCTTGTATCCCTTGTTTGCACGTATGAATACTGTGTTGATATAGGGCATACACTGAAATATTATACCTCCCTATTACATATTTGAATGTATTATTTGATGCAGAACAAGTCCCACTTTAAGATCTGAGTGCCAGATAGCATATTAGGCAAGTTAGTTCTTTTATTATATTTTCATGTTTTAAGGTTTAATCATGCAATTATTTCGGTTTTAGGGTCTACATATAATGATAGGGACTTAATTGTATGCAAACCAAGTTGCAAACAAAACTCAAATGATAATTCAAATTTGCTGGACAAAACCTCCAGGCATAGGCTTATATAGAAAAGTCATGGGAAGCCCCGATTGGCTTATTTCCGTTGAAGACCCAACTAAACAATGATTAAAAACTAATTAAATAAGTACTTATAAGTAAGTCCCTAATATTCATTTAGATCCTAAAACTGAAACAATTGGATATTAAACCTTGAAACACGAAAACATAATAAAAGAATGAATTAGCCTAATATGCTATGTGGTGCTCGGATCTGGAAGTGGGACTTGTCCTACATCAGTCGCTTCCACTGCGAATGATCTCGTCCCGAGATCAAAACTAAAAGTTGATGATGCAAGCAAATGCCCAGTTTGCATGCAATGAAAACAGTTTGAACGAACATCACGCTTCCATTATAAACAATCAAACCAATGAAGGCTTTCACGTCCGAAGTTGAATGCACGATGATCTCATGCTTGGATAAGTGTGACGTGCTTTGGTAGTGATTGTGTGACTAGCGGTGGAGGAGGATGAGCAGCGTACATGTCCTCTTTTTCCGGTATCAACTTTATAATTGACAAATCAAATAACGTCCTCGGTGATGTGCAAATGTAGTGACATGAAATAATTCTCGCACCTTTTGCCGCATGTCTAGAAGCATATATTCTAAGCGATCAAAACGACTATTCTACTGTGTCAATCTTTCTTCTAACTTTGCAGTTCTAGAATCGATCTCCTTGTTGCCCACATGATGTGCGTCGATGACGTTTTTGACAATTACAAGTGTGATGCGCGCCCCCTGATCTGTGGATCAAACTTTGAGTTGGTCGGAAGAAATTTTCAGATTTCTGACACCCAGAGACGGACGGATTTGCACGGGGACCGAAGTAGAATCTCAAGAACTCCGCACCGTCGTAGAAGATGCTGAAGAAGAATTCTCAAAGTTGTGGATGATGCTTGAGATGGAAGTTCCCAAAAAAATAATTTTAGAGCCCAAAAGTGTATGGCATCGCACTGGTACAGTAACCAGCTGGGCGCTGCTACATTAAAACGCAGCAGCAACCTTGGACGGTGGGGCTTGTTGCTCCTTGCACCTTGTTCCTTGCTCTAATGCAATTGATTCAGTTTTAGTGCCTACATGTAATGAAAGGGACTTGTAAGTTTATTCAATAAGGTTTTAGTTCTTGTTTTAGTCGGGTCCTGAGCGAATATAAGTTGATTAGAGCTTCCCACGCCTTATCTATATAAGCCTATGCCCAAGGGAATTGTCCAACAGCGTTGAATTATGAATCGGGTTTTCTTTTGCAACGTAGTTTACATCAAGTGGTATCAGAGCTTGATATCTAACCCTAGGTCTAAATCCCAGGACCCCCAAGAAACGATCAAAACCCTAAGTGGACCCAACCTACCTATCCTCCACCACCCTTTAATCTCATAAACCCTAGGTCTAGGAGCCATTTCTGTCGTCTATCGAATCCAAACCCTAGGTTAGATCCATTGACTAATCCCAAACTCTAGGTTAGGATTAATCCCAGCCATCCACCAAATTATGTCCATCCATTCATATTCAAAAAAGACTAATGTTCACGTGAACAATACGCTGAAGTTATTGTTCATCATGAAAAGTACACCGCCCACCACTTTTCCTCTACAAAACTTCTTCCTCTCCCGATCATTTTCCAGAATATTTTTTACTCCATCCTCCACAAGTTTTCGGGCTCTTTTGGTCAAATTTCAGAAAAAATGGAGGAAAATATTGTAGTTCATTGCAAACAATACCATGTGGTACTGTTCACGTGAAAAGTTACGATATCATACTATTTACAATGTACAACACATCACATGTATTGTTTATTTCATCCTTAATATTAGTATTTCCTGGCTGACTCTTTCTTCTCCGCATCTTCCAGGACTCCGAGAGTCTCCCAGCTTCACCGACTTGAACCATGGTGCATGATGAGGAGATTAATGCCAGAATTACAAAGTTAGAAGAATGCTTGACATGCTACAACAATCGGTTTGACTGCTTAGAAGCTCTACTTTGAGACATGCGGTCAGAGAAAAAGGCATTGTTTGAGCGCATGCAAGGGCAACTTGTACCGCAACGTCCACAATAACATGACTAGTTGACTACATTCCCACATCTTAGGACGTTAGTTGATTTTTCATTGCCAAAGTTGTTTTTAGAAAAAGAAAATGATGCATATGTTGTTGCAATTTCTCCACTAATAGCCACGTAATCGTTAACAAAGCAAGACATAGTTCTCAATGCATTTGATGATCCATTCTTCCAATCACTTATTCATGCATCTTTTGCATGAAGACATTCATTGGATTGATTGTTTACAGGGAAAGTGTGATGTTTGTTCAACCCGTCTTCTTTAGGCGCAACTTGCATCTGTTGACTCAAGGTCTAAATCAACTAAACCCTTGTTTTGATGATGACTAATAACCGTTCCACTTATTTGTGTCTAATGCTTCTACTTGAGTGATTTTAGATTAGGTATAGACACACTCCAAATGCCTTAACTGATGCATCCCAACTTGGAGAAAGACAAGTCAAAATCAATGCAAGTGCACTTTTGTGGAATATGATGTATCTCTATTAGAATTGTGTTGTAAATCACTTGTAATGATTGTATGACTTGAAATTAAGCTTAGAAAAAATCAGGAGCACTTAAAACGAATATTTAAGCACTTTCATGGAACTTTTCAAAATTCATCACAAGGACCTTTGTCGGCCGAGTTTCATCTAGGATAAACTCGACCAACACCCTTGATGGATCTTGGGAACTGCCAAGGTCTGCCGAGTTTACCCTAGGACAAACTCAACCGACACCTTTGCACAGGCAAAACAATCATAAGGACCTTTGTCAGTCGAGTTTCATCTAGGATAAACTCGACCGACAACTCAACATTGATTTGTCGCATAGTGCCATCGGCCGAGTTTCCCAAAAGTAAACTCAACCAACCGCATTGTACGAAATGTGCAGAAAAAGTGTTTCTAGTCGTTGGAGTGTTGCAAAACTCAAATATAGATTTGTTGCAACACCCCAAATGACTAGAATTCATTCCCAAGTGTTTCTACTGGCTAGTAGGCATCCCCAACTATAAAGAGGACCCCTTAGGCTTCATCTCATGGTTGGACAAACACCAAGAAAGTCCCTATACTATAGTTGAGAGAGATTTGCCTCCTTCCGCTCTCATAAGTTTAATTACTTGCTACATCCATTAGAATGAGTAAGAGAGTTGTAAGAGAGTTAGTCCTACAAGTATATCTTGTGAGGCTCTCACTTCCTCTACCTCCCAATCTCTCATTCTACCATGAAGATGAAGGTTCTCTCTCTTGGCTAAGAGAGGTGAAGAACAAGAAGAAGAAAGGAAGGAGTCCCTTGGCGAAGGTGAAATCAAAGGCGGAAGATTCAAGAGAAGAAAGGGTTTTCCTTCAGGGCGGAACACTTGTTGCAAGACTGGGTAAGTCTTTTGTGAAGGCGGAAGACTCGTTGCAAAAGTAGGTAAGTCCTTGGTGAGGTTGAAGACTCTTGGTCTTAGATAGGTAAGTCCTTTGTAAGGTTATTGGCTCCCTTGTCCTAAAACGGAAGGTTGGGTATCCTTGTTTCGGAAAAGAAAGGTCATATGTTGTAACTCTTATAATGGAATATAAGGAGTGAGACATGGTTGAAAAAGCCTAGAGGTTGACCTCTCTAGGTTTGTGGAAGTACGCTCTCCTAATTTGGAGTTTGGAACCACTATACATAGCATGTTCTTGATCTTATTCAAACTCTCTCATCCTTGCTATGTATGTTTAGTTGCACTCAAAGTTAACATTTGTCATTTTAATTTAGAAATATCTTGAAGGTCTAATGAATTTTGTTGAAGTGTTGTTAGCTCTATTCACCCCCCCCCCTCTAGAGCCCATCATCACCGATCCAACAACATCATCCACTTTTAGTTTTGAACTAGGGGAACAAGATCATTCCCAACGGAAGCGATTGATGCAGAACAAGTCCCACTTCGAGATCCAAGTGCCAAATAGCATATTAGGCTAATTAGTTCTTTTATTATCTTTTCATGTTGTAATGTTTGATCATGCAATTGTTTCAGTTTAGGGCCTACATGTAATGACATGGACTTATTTGTATCTTATTTAATTAGGTTTTAATTCTTGTTTTAGTCGGGTCTTGAGGGGAAATAACCTGATTAGGCCTTTCGTGCCCTATCTATATAAGCCTATTCCGAAGGGTATTTTCCGACAAAGTTGAATTATGAATTGAGTTTTGTTTTGCAATGTGGTTTGCATCATTATTATATAGCATATATATACCAACGCACAATTCTTTCTTCAGTAACATCATTGACTATTGGCCTACTTATCTATATTTAGCCTTATAGTCTAGAATCTCTATAGATGGTAAATTATGATTATGTGTGTGTGTGTATATATATATTTATACATCTCAAAACCCTCTTTTAAAACAACTATCACGGTGTGCTATTGCATCAACGCTCATGTTGTACTCGCACTTGTATCAATGTAAGGCAACTATTGTGTACTTCAAAAGAATCTATATATGTAGTTAAATAATTTATGAGGCAAAAAATATGTGGAACATAAGAAAATGATTATTCAACATAAGTAATTAATTTTGAAAAATATAATAAGACATAAAACTAAACAGATGTTTGTAAAAGGCATCTGGAAGATAACATTGCAATGAAATATATAAAAAATATTAAATTTATAACAACCAAAAACAAACAAGATAGCAACTACAAAGCACGGGCAATATCCAACTAGCAAATATCAAAAACAGGCAATATCCAACTACCATGGTAGTTTCTGATGGACAGAAAGAAGTGAACTGTGCAGCATATATGGACACTTAAACAAAGGTGGTCAGAAAAGAGTATGGCATATGTAGGATGCCATATAAACGATGACTATGTCTCAGTATACTTAATTGACCTATTAGTAGATTAACATTCTAAACAAACCCCCAAGTGACAGGTGGGATAAAGAAATCATAAGCCAGCATGCCTACATGATTAGGTGAAGGCCTATGCGTCACACTAATATTTGAAGCCTCAAAAATTCTTTTATGGGATAAGAAGAATCATTGCACTGAGGCATAAGCATTCTGCATAGGCCATATTTTAACAATAGCTACAACTAAAGCAAGCATATATTGTGTATACCTGATAACACTCTTGTAAAAAGTGACCCAGCTGACTGCTGGTCCAACACCCTTGGGTGCCTAATTTAAGCCTCCAAATCTGTTGTACCAGACTCGCAGTTCTGGTTGTGTCCCAGAACATCTTTGTCATCCATTCACCCAAAAACACTCCTAAAAAATAATGATGTCTGTGTATGACAGTGATTTAATGGGACACGTTGGGACAGCATGCCCGGGACAGCAGATTTGAACCCCTAATTAGGCCTTGGGTGCCCTATTAGGCGGCTGTCATTCGGTCTCTCAATTGGTCATTCAGGCTGCTTAATTGGCAACTTAGACAACTGCATGGGCTGTTTTTTGGGAAATGGTGTATAACTACGAATCTAGTGGTGCATAATACTATATATACATAATGTAGTGTTTATGTTGTAATAATACCGTATGTATGTGTATTACACACAACCACATATTATATTATCATCGTAATACACACAATCACATATTATATTATCATACTTAAAAATGTACACTTTGCAAGGTGAACCCTACTAGATGTAATCATATGCCTTGTGTAGCGCAAACAATATGATGTTGTAACTATAGGCATTACGCATGCCTATATTGAGTATGTAACTATATGCTTTGAACTTGCAACTAGTACATTATTATTGATATATTATTTAGCATGTTCTATTATTTACATATGTATTGAAGTTCAAGATCAATGAAAACTATATTACAAATTTAATTGTCCACTTTTTTTAAAAGCATCCAGGTAAGCACTCAGTTGGCATTTATGCGGCTATAAGGTCCTGTCGGCTCGCTTCCGCTTCACATTTTATAATACAATGCCCAAAATTTTGATGACATGGAAAAGTAGAGAAAGAAATATCACAATAGTTATGGTGAGGATAATTTCTAAATCAATAGAAGTACTAGAAAACTCATAGCATGAAATTTATTGACAAGTAAAATCCCAACAAGAAGATAATGCATTATGTATGCCGTTTTTTTTGGAACAACATACAGGGGGTGACCCCCTTCTACCCCAATAATAATTACACAAACACTGGGATGTCTTGCAGGATGGTAAATAGGGATGGTTTCCAAGGTTCCAACCTAACCGACAGGCTATCCCTGCCCGGTTATCAGGGATACAACATCAAAACTAAAGAAACGAAGGAATCTCAAATGGGAGTGAATAACAATACTCAAAAGATCAGAGCCCTTGCCTCTGTTGTCACTTTCCTCTTGTCTTCCAGATCGCACTTATTACCAGCAAGGGCTGTTACCATGTTGGGATTTCCTGCACATAGTCAAATGGTATTTTAGACTCTTCTCATAGAGCCATCACTGCAATACGATTTTCTGTGCGGATACACAGTACGGAAGATGTAGGTATGCAAAAATTAACCTTGTTTCTGAAGCTCTTGAACCCACTTCTTAGCCCGTGTAAAGGAATCCTGCGATCGGCAAGAAGAGGATTTTCACTAGTTCAGATCAGATTATCAGGTTCTGAATGAAGAAACGATGCATTATATGAGTATATGATGAAAATCGTGGCATTCTCCCCTACCGTGCTAGTGATATCATAGACGATGATCGCTGCAGCGGCTCCACGGTAGTACATGGGGGCTAGACTGTGGTACCTCTCCTGCCCCGCCGTGTCCCAGATCTCGAACTTGACGGTGGCGTCGTTTAATGCCAGTGTTTGCGAGAAGAACGCCGCTCCAATCGTCGACTCCTGTCAATAAAAGTCCCATATTACTTACATGCTAAAAAAACAAAAAGATCCCCACTTCGCGCCATCAGAGTAAGATGAAGGCAATGCAAATGAAACAGACCTGAAACTCGAGGAACTGGCCCTTGACGAAGCGGAGAACGAGGCTAGACTTGCCGGCTCCCATGTCACCTAGTAGCACCTGCAAATTGGAAAATAATACAATTCGAAATTTCTAGCCATGCTGAGAACGAATCTCAGTCTAAAGGATGATATGGGGAGCGTAAAGAGGAGTTGACTCCAGCTTACGAGCTTAGCGTTGATGTTGCTGTGACCGGCCGCCATGATTGATAGGAGGCCAACCGCTTCTGCTGGGAATTCACAATTTCTCCTCTGATCGAGGCAGGAGTTGAATGAACAAATATCGATCAGATTGGGGGTTTTGGACAGACGGGAGAAATAGAGTAGGAAGGGGAAGATGGAATTGGCTTAGCAAAGCAATAGCGTATCGTGGAGGTTTGGTGGCAGTGGTAGGTCTCTGACGCCAAGCAACGTTACTTAACCACCAATTAAAAAAGGAATTTTCCTGATGTTCCCTGCACATAAATATATTTCAATATAGCTGACAGTTCTATTCAATAACAATGATATAAATTTGTCTCAAATCGGAGAGACTTATTCATTTTTTAAGGAAGATTCGTTCATTAATCAGAAAGACACGTAATGTCTGGACAATAAATTGACACATACATATATGTATAGCATGCATACACGCGTAATTAAGGGCCACTTGAAGTGACCTAGGTTCAACCACTCATCTTAGCGTTTGGATGGCACAAGGGGAAGTAGGGGGTCACCTTCCCTTAGTTACTACATTTTTTAGATACAATACCCCACCATCTCCTCTAGGGTTTTGCCTGACAATAGCCACGACAACCCATGTTGGGGAACAGCGGCTAGTATCGGCGGTCATTGTTGTCGATGGTCTCTTCGCACACTCCACTGAAACCACAACCACATCAACACCACCACCAAACCTTGACAGAATTAGTAGCCCATATAGATCCATAGAGATAAGAGATGCGGAGAATGATAATAAAAAAATATTGGAGTTAGATACTCTCAAAAAAACTGTGATGACCCTCTCCCCCTATTATCTTCATTGAAGGAAGACCGAGAAGGAAAGGGTCATCATCTAAATTTTCAAAATCCATATTTAGGAAATAGCTAATAATAATAAATAATTTTATTCATAAACTTTGTTTCATACCAAAAGGATACTATATCCTCCTCAAATGAGTTATATCCATTCTCAAAAGGAAGACATTACATGAGAGGAATCATTATCATTGGATATATATCTAATTCTCCTAATAACCTTAGCTTGATAGTCCTTGATGAATTCATTCAGATCTTCGTATCTTCAATTTTTAAATAAGTCAGCTAGTCTAAAACATTGGCAAACAAATATGCGGTCAGTGTATTTCTATATTGTGTACATGGGTGCAGACAAAAAGTGTGCATGTATGGATATCACCATATATTACTCATCAATCAAATAATTGCACATATGAACTTGCAGTTCCATTTCATATTCTGATCCATGCTTGTAATACCATTTTGGGTGCAATCATTTCTATGTACATTAGTGGACTTGTATGAATTATCCCATGGTAGGTCTAACATTAGGTTCAGAATTTCATAGTATTTCTTATGTGATATACATAGGCAATATTAACAAACTAGAATTGAATTACACACCCGTTGGTTTTCCATAAAGTCAAACATTCAGAAAACATCCGATAATCAATTAGTAGCATATATGATTGATTATTCATAAGTTACCATGTACCTTTTCAAAGAAGAATCCATGTAGTATTATTCTATCACAGATCCCTTATTACCACAACCCCAATCGAACTACCCAATAGGTAGTGCTTAAAGGGAGCGACCACCTTTGAGCAGCCTAAATTACACACACAGCATACATGTTAATTAAATAAAACTATTTCTTTATTAATTAAATGAATTTAATAAGGGTTTACAACATGGCATGAAGGCAAACCGTAGAACAAAAGACAAGAGAAAACTTAAAATTGCAACTAATCAACCCCTTTTACATTTAGGAATATTCTCTCATGAAGATCTGATAGAATTTGTTCATTTCATCAGAGTAGTTCAATCAAATACAGAAGAATGGTCTTGGTAGTCCATCTCTTACACCTAAATCATAAAATTAATACATGTGGTCATTGCAAATCCAATGGTATGCTAATAGTGAAACCAATATAGTTAATATTAAAAAATGAAGTGTGATTGACATGCCTTAGAAAAGGGTATAAACATTTTAAAAAATCAAGTCATTGAAAACCTTAGGTGTTTTATCACATTTTCTTCCATTTTAATCAACAAGTGTCAAGATAAGCCTTATCCACTTGCAAATGAAATGTGATTCATAGTGTCAAATTTAAATGGATTTACTTTATGAAGAGTGATCCTAGTAATTTCTACAATGTGTGTGATATTTGCCACTTCTACAAGAAGTGTGATACTAGAAACTTCTAAAAGAAGTATGATACCCAAAAGTAATGGAAAATATTTTCTTTTTCCTATGCTTCAAGTTCCATAAGCATGTATAGCAAAAATAGAAGATTAATAAACAGAGAACGAAGTATCTCAAACAAACATAATAGCCAAAGTACACACAGGGATACATATCAAATAGTATAGGCAATACCATAGCCAATTCAAAAATGCAAAAAGCATACATTTAATTCAAGAGTAGAGACACCACTACAGAAATGGCTTATAACGTCACATTTACAGGCGTCAGTTGTATACAAGAAACCGACGCCTAAACCCTACAGTGTCAGTTGAATACACAAACCAACATCTATCTGTGAAGAGCGGCCAGACACAGGTATTGCTTTTTATTTAGCGTCGGTTCCTCAATAAGCAACCGACCCCTAAAATCGACTGCCAAATCCAAATTTTCTACTGAAAAAAATTACCTCCAAAATTTAACATACGGCGTTGGTTGTTAACAAATCAACTGATGACTAAAGGTTTTTACGAGACAGAAATTGGGCCTATTTTTATCATCGGTTTTCTTGCAATAACCGACGTTGATGTGTTTTCGCGCGTTGTCCCCGCAAAAATTTTCACCCCCCTTTGGCGTCGATTTTCTACAACAACCGACGACTATGGTCATAATTCGAGAATTTTTTTTTTGTCGGCATATGTAGATAGACGTCGGTTTTTCTAGTTGAAACCGACGACTATCATTGAACATAGGTGTCGGTTTTTTTATGGTGACCGACGCCTATTGTTATAAGCGTCAGTTATTTTTAATAATCGATGCCTATTGTTAACTTAATAGTACCCGCGCGAAGCAGACTCTTCCCCTTTCTCTATTTTATTGCCGACTCCGCTTAGGTCTGGCGATTTGTGTGATTCCTACCGCCGCTCATCGTCGTTGATGCTGTGCTCGCCTTCACCGCTGTTATTGTGCTCGCCATTGCCGCTGCTCGCTTGCTCCGGCCGTCGCTCTGTTGTGCTCACCATCGTCGCTATTGTTGTGCTCACCGCCTCCGATGTTGATGTGCTCGTCACTGCCGCTGTTGTTGTGCTCGCCGCCACCGCTCATCTTCTTCCTCAAAAGGTACCCTTCTTCCTCCTCTCATTGCCCTTCTTTCCTCCTCTCATTACCAAACAACTCGAGACAGGCATAGTGTAGAGTGGGGTGGATTGAGAAGCAGCCAGGCACAGTTGCAATGTTCGTTAGGCATTAGGTTTATGCTCGTCGTCCCCTGCTTGATTTTTGATTTGTCTCGTTACCAAACAATGGCCTGGAACCGATAGATGCAGTAGTGGTGAAGCCACTCTAGGGCCACATGAGGCACAGGCCTCACCTAGAATTTCGAAATTCAACCTGTTACACCTGAATATTATTTCCCCATCTTAATGTATATGAGACCGGAGACCAAGATAGTGAAGAGGTTAACAAGTATACATTTGTTTGCAACTACTCACGCATATAGCAACCAACATCACGTAAAGGTTGGGCAGATCATGAGATTACGAAGAAGTAGATGTTGCAAAAAGAAGTAGATGTTGCAAAATCTTTGCTAAAAGATCCTTAATTCATTTCATATTCTACATTTCATTTCATGTCATATTCTGCATTTTGTCATGCATACATGTATAATACAGAATGCAAAATAAACCAACCTAATTTTATGGATCACGCGAGCATTTAGTTACACGTTGTGAATCAGTTGTTTTATTGTCTTTGATTGTTCACAATGTAGCCTTGTAGGTGATAAGTGAAGTTGTGTTGTTAAATAACATTGGTCTTTGTTGTGCTTTTGTTGAGTATGTTACGTTGTTAGTCTAACATACATTAATCAACTTAGTCATCTAATGGTCCTTTCCACTCAATATGTCAATAACAAAGGCATTGATTTTAGTCCTTTGAGCTGACATTACTTATAGGCTTGATTCCCAAACTTGGAAGCATCCCATTTCCATTGGAGAGAGGTTGGATGTTCTGTTTAGGAAACCCAAAAATAGAATAGGATACTTTGATTCAGTCAGTTTGGTTCTATGTGTCCGTATTACACATAGCTTATGTTGGGAGTTCAGAGTCATGTGATTTGTCTGGTTTTGGACGGACTTGTGTTGAGAGTGATTCCGACTGCCTTACCTACTAAAATGCAAGCTTATCTGACACAATGATTGGAGGAACATAATTAGCATATCTTCTTGCTTACTATTTGTATCCCTAGAAAACAACGTTCTATGATGTGACAGAGTGAACTAGGTATGGATCCCAAGCAGATGGAGTGGGCATTAGGGGACATGATATATAAATGTTAAAAGTATTCTGTTCTTTACTCTTTTAATGGTGAAACACGAGATCTTTATGTTGCTTTTCTACCTTTCATGCACTAAATTTTAGTTCAAAGATGAGACAATTTACATTATAAGTAATCTCTTTCAAAGAAGAATGTATGAATCTATATTTACATTATAAGTAATCTCTTTCAAAGAAGAATGTATGAATCTATATTTCAAATCAATGCATGGTGTTTCATGGTCTCTCTTCACTACAAAAAAAAGATGATTTAGCTACAATTACTCTAACTACATGTATTTTATTTATATCTAAAGCTACTTCTCGTTACAACTTATAAAAATGTAAGTAAAAGTATTATAGCTAATTGTAATAACTACAAAATTTGCTACATATATAAATTGAGTACAAACTAATACTCTTCCAAACTCATCCCCCCAATAACCAAAATGCCTGAAAAATCAAATTTTTGTACGCGCACTACTCCTTCCCACCCACCCCTATTGGCGCGATTTTGTGCACAATGCCCCCGTCATCCTCCCTTTCCATCGTGCCCCATTTCATCCTCCCTTTCCATCGTGCCCTCCGCCTCGCTCTCTTCTCCTCCCCTGCTACAACACCCTATCTGATCACTCTTTCTCTCTCTCATCGTCTTCTCCTCCCCAGCAACAACGTTGTATCTGATCACCCTTCCTCCCTCCCATCATCTTCTCCTCTCCACACCCTTATCTATCGTGATATTTTTTCACCCAGCCTCACTGACCGCCGAACAGGAGGCGCTAGAAGATTTCAGTCATGTGAGGAGCGAGATTGAAGCACAGCTATTGAGGTACAGTCCAGAAAAATCAGCTACATTTTCTGTATAGTTCCATCCCTAGTCCCTCCATGCTGCCATCAAGGAGGTTCCCTCAAGGCCGCCTCCCTGATTCTAGGCTACCGTCAAGAAGCTTTTCCCAGATCGGTTGGCCGTAGAGGCACCGCTGATATCTCCTGTCTCTATATGCACAATCTTCCCTGTCTAAAGATAGACTCCCTCAAACGAAGTTCTCCTCATTTCCATGAGAGTGTAGAGCTCCTCCTCATAGCCACAATGTGTAATTGTTTCCATCCAACAATTGGTTCCAATAGGTATTTCCGCCCTACGACATCATCTTTTTGTTGACTGCTTAAAATGAAATTACCTACTGCATCAACCATCTAGCTAAGAGACAAAACGGAAAACATAAGTTTCTTAACAACCTTAGTGTGAAAAAATTCAACCTCCAAGAAATTGTCTAGTATATTAGTATCCATGTTATAGATTATTACTGGCAGATATCTTGACCATTCTTATGAAGATTTTTTGGATTAAAATGTGTGCCTCTCAGGAATTCAGGTAGTAGGAGTGTGCCCTGGTCCTCAAACGGTAAGCCTTTAAGTATTTTAGGTGTTGTGAATCCAACTGAGATGTGATGTCACTGACTGAAGTCTTCTTTAAACTAGTCTATCACTTTTCTGAATTTTATTACTGATTCAGGGCAGCATCCTAGTTCACTATTACCTTTCAAAAGATCATACTATTAGTGTGTCTATTTTTGCAGGACATACGTTATGGGCTCAAGAATCTTGGTCAAATGTTCATAGAAGATGAGGATTCTAAAAGGATCTGTGACACCTCATCACGCTAAACGAGATTACTCAAAACCCAAAACACGATCAACTACTAATTTATCACATTGTAAAAAAATGCAGAATAATTAAAACCGATTCCAAAGGTGTAAACAAACTTTAGAACATTGATAAAATGTCCATCATTCCATTCTCATATATTGTATCAAGCATTTGCATAAGGGTCCAAAGACCTCAGTCACATCCTGCATACAAAAGATATTTCACATGTACATGCCATATATTTACAAACATTGGCATACGACCAAAATCTCATGTCGATACAAGTATATCGTCTAGAAAACACATCCCATACCAGGACATGAGAGTACATGGACGACACTAGGACTGTACTACTAACATCTATAACTAACATCTACAACTAACCAACCTTCTGAATCTATTGATCACCAGGTTGGTTCTCTTCCACAGCACGACCTCGACCACGTTGCCCGCGACCACCTAAAAAAAATGTGGTTACCCACAGGTGAGACCCAGTCCCAGCGAGAGATATAACTCTCTCCAACATATATTGATTATAAATTATTAATTAACAGTAATTACATAGAGCAGTTAGGGTATTGAATAAGCAATATGAACAGATTGAACAATTTAAGCATACTAAGCAGTTAAGCAAATAAGTTGAAGCATCAAGTAGAATTACACGGTTTTCATAAGTCTACATCATGTAAGAAATATGTAGTGTAAAGACAATACAAGGGTTAATCAACCAATGTGATACGTATTTAAACCCTAGCAATTATACTACACGGCTGGTATTATATCTTTTATTATTATGCCCTGGGGAGTTTGAGTCGTACCACTCAAAGTCCAACTGACCACTGCGAAGTGCTATTCAGTTCCGTATAAGATCTAGGAGTGTCGGTATCCTAAGATCTCTTCCCCTCGGTCAGTACGAGTAAACCGCAGTGACATACCAGTCAAACTGCCAACAGTGACATATAGTCAACTGATAACAACTAGTTCGTACTTGGTACAAGTTACAACACTAGAACACAGGGTATACAAAACCCTCTAATCCGAGGTACAACCGCAGCTGTCCTCAATCACATCAAATGTCTGAGGCATGACCATAGCCATCCTCCATAACCTGCAATTGTGGATGACAAGAATATATCCTCAACTTGCCACCCCCACATACTCAACAGTATGCGCTCCGAGTTTCCCTTGGGAATACTCGTTTCACCATCCAGTAAATTCTGACACTGAAGATGGCTCTACGGCACAGGGCTCTACATGATTAGGGTTACACTTGATTAATTACTTCCAATTGAATGTGTTAAGGCTTTATCATACAAGTGGACATTCAAACCCTAATTATTTTCTAACAAGAATATATGTATAATGAATTCAAAGGATATAAAACATTTGATGTAAAAATCTTAATCATATTACCACATCCTATCATTCATTGCAAATTAATGGACCACACTTATCATGATACTATTTCCAAGATACCAATATCTTATCACAGTTCCAGGGTTTTAACCCTTATTGGAACATAAAGAGGATTTCACCTCAATCATGGCTTCAAGCTTGCCCAAAGGTCATTAAGACCATCACATTATGTATAGTAAGGTTATCATCATCATTCCATGTCTTAAACAAGGCTCAAAAGATCATTAGCACATATGTATCCATAGATATTAACATGGCAATGCACTATGATATTGAAATAGTACTACAATGTGGTTTCAACACAAGAAGAATGTAATTCATTATCACATTAATTATTCAAGAGGTCGGATTATAACCAATCCACATCAAATAATTACATCAAGGTTAGGTATAACAAGCTAGATCACATGGGAGTTACACATCCACTTATTATAGTGATTTATCAAATATAACTATACAATGGCAAAGGTAATGCTGCCAATTAATGGTATTGAACCATTGAATTATATTCACTAGGAACCACATATAATAACATGTGATTTATTCAAATCCATTGGATGTTAAAGCATCCAATATTATTCATTGGATCAGGTTCATTGTTCAAGGTTATCAATTGAAGTATGGGTCTAACCATTAGATCAATTGAACCTAGGACCCATTGGTTCAAGGTATAGTCAAATCTACAATTACATTCCTAATTCATCATATATGGTGATGACCTAACCCACCATTAATTGTGATCATTAAGTCACCATTGGTTGCTAGATCAGTAATACATTCAATTAACATCATCAAATAATAGGCCAATATCATCATCGATTGATAACATCATTAAAATACTTAGTGGATGATAATTAAATGTATAATTGAGTCAAAACCTGTCCTAAGGTGGTAACCATAGGTTGTAACTATAAATTTGACACCCTTGATCACGAACCTAAGTTGATAAGATAGCAACACTATTGGTTATTGAATGGTATAACAATCAATTATGTGATAGGGAAGGAAATAGCTTAAAAACCCTAATTTGCACCCTCATTTGTTTTGTACATAATGCCATAGGTTGTTGCTATCAACCTGTCCCAAATCATGTTACACCTTATAAAGGATTTACACAAGTTTACAGGTTCATATAGAACTGGAATAAAATAGGAATCACCACAAAATTCGTAATTCTAAACAAGCATAATTCCACTATGCTTAGATCATCACATTCAAGCATAATCATGAACTAACAAGCTTCTAATAAGCAATATAAGTGAAGAATGTTATATAACTCGCCTCTATAGAGTAGTTCAGATATCCAACAGCAAAAATCTCGAGCAAATAGGGCAAGGAAACCTTGGATTCAGATCTGAACTTGGCCAACTATGCAATTCTCTCCACAAACAAGCAAAACCCTAGAAAAGAGACAAAAAGGAAGGAGTTTTGAGTTCTAGGGGAACTTTCACCATAGAAAACCATGGTTCCGACCTGGAGAGATGTAGGAGGAAGAGGAACAAAGAATTGGACGGAGGAAATAAGGAAAAAATTATACTTTTAGGTTAGTATCACTAGGGGGAAGCTTTATACACCCAAAAAGAGAATCAATTTCAACCCTAGAATTTGTTTCCAAGAGGATCCCCACCTTCTTCTTCCTTGGGCAGCAAAAATCGCAGCTGAACAGAGGGAGGACGAGGCTGGGAGAAGGAGAGAGAGAATGGAGAGCAAATGGCTCGTTTGGGGCTTTTGGATAAGTATATAACACTTTAATATTAAGAAAAAGAAAAAAAATTGAAATTCTAATATATATCCAAGTATCCATGGCTTTATATTATTAAAATACATAAGCACACACACACACACAGCTCTCCCACCGTCCCTCTAGACCTTCTTGGCTTGCCTTTGACGAAATTCTCAGCCAATCACATAATTCCTTAGTTGATAGCTACTAAAGGTAGCTCATCCATGAAGGGGGAAAACCCTAAAATGCCCTTGATAAAAACACCTTCAAAGCATGACTCAAATAGGGTCCCCATGGCTCAAAAATCTCAAGAATGATAATATAACAACTAAAGAATATAATGTATGTGACAAATTGCAAAGAAAACCCCTCAATTGGGTAAATTGCAGAAAAGTCTGAAATATATGGAAAATTGCATAACTTTCTCAAACAGTGTCCAAATTGGACCAAATTTGAAACTTAAGCTTGCGTTATGATTTCAAAACATATCAAAAGGTTATATTAGAGTGATAAGCATTCAAATATGGTAATTAAGCTCCTTCAACTCATTAAGAAAGTTTAGGGGCCTACAACTATAAACCCCTAACAAGGATTTCGCCCCGAAATCCTACGCAAAAAGAGATGGGTATTTTCTACGCATATCATTCTCTAGTTCCCATGTGGCTTCCTCAATGCCACGGTGATTCCACAAAACTTTCACTAGTATTATATCCTTTCTCTTCAGCTTTTTCACCCTTCTATCCAGGATCAACACAAGACCCTCAACATAGGAAATATCCTCATCTAACTCAACCTCTACTGGTTGAATTGTCTGTTCAGTATCTGGATGGCATTTCCTCAACATAGAGATGTGGAAGACATTATGCAATCTATGTAGCTCTGGTGGTAGCTCCAACTTATATGCTACCTTTCCAACACGAGCTAGGATAGGGTATGGTCCCATAAATCTAGGAGCCAACTTACCCTTCTTTCCAAACCTCAACACACCTTTCCAAGGAGAAACCTTAAGATATACTCTATCTCCCACTTGGAACTCAAGTGGTCTGCGTCGATTATCTGCATAAGATTTCTGCCTGTCCTGGGCTGCTTTCAACTGTTGTTGTATCACTTTAACCTTTTCTGTAGTCTGTTGTACTAGCTCAGGACCCAAAAGTTGATATTCTCCGGTCTCATACCAACAAAGAGGAGACCGACATCGTCTCCCATACAGAGCCTCATAAGGAGCCATATCTATGCTTCTTTGATAGCTATTGTTGTACACAAACTCTATCAGAGTTAGATGTACATCCCAACTACCAAGAAATTGTAGCACACATGCCCTTAAGAGATCCTCTAAAGTTTGAATAGTCCTTTCTGACTGGCCATCAGTCTACGGATGAAAAGCTGTGCTGAATCTCAGCTGTGTTCCCATTGCTGAATGCAGACGCTCCCAAAAACGACTTGTAAATTGTGGACCTCTATCAGAAACTATAGTCACTGGAATGCCATGCAGACGGACTATCTCATCAACATATATTTGTGCCAATTTCTCTGCTGTAAATGTCATCTTAACTGGCAGAAAATGAGCTGACTTAGTCAATCTGTCTACTATCACCCATATGGAATCATGACCCTTGGCTGTCCTAGGAAGACCAACCACAAAGTCCATAGTAATATGATCCCATTTCCATTGTGGTATTGGCAAGGATTGCAATGTCCCTGCAGGTTTCTGGTGCTCAGCCTTCACCTGCTGACAAACTGGACATTTGGCAATGAACTCTGCCACATCACGCTTTAGACCTGGCCACCAATACATGTCTTTCAAGTTTTGGTACATCTTGGTACTTCCAGGATGCATTGCATACATGGAGGAGTGAGCCTCCTCAAGTACCATTTTCCTCAACCCATCAACATCAGGAATTACTATCCTATTATGGTAACAAACTGTACCATCATCAGCCTCGTGAAAGCCATCATACTTTTCACTACCAATCCTTGATCGGATATTCTGTATCACAGTATCATTTTGTTGTACATCATGAATCTGTTGTCTCAAGGTAGGTTTCACTTGTAACTGTGCCAACAATCCTGCCAGCAAGGAAACTTCTAGTTGTACATTCATCTGGCGAAGAGATACTAGCATATCTCTCTTATGGCACATCAAGGAATTTAATTGTGCATTATCTACCCTTAATGATGAAGATGACTTTCTACTCAATGCATCAGCTACCACATTAGCTTTCCCTGGATGGTAATCTATTGTGCAATCATAATCCTTAATCAGCTCCATCCATCTCCTCTGCCTCATATTTAACTCCTGTTTTGAGAAGATATACTGTAGATTCTTGTGGTCAGTGAAGATCTGACACTTTTCACCATAAAGACAGTGTCTCCAGATCTTTAAGGCATGGACCACTGCAGCAAGCTCCAAATCATGTGTTGGGTAATTCTCCTCATGTTTCTTAAGCTGTCGTGAAGCAAAAGAAATCACATTTTTATCCTGCATCAACACGCATCCCAACCCATTCTTTGAAGCGTCACAAAAGACAATATAACCTTTCCCTTGCTCTGGCAGTACTAACACCGGTGCACTAGTCAACTTTTCCTTCAAAATCTGGAAAGAACGTTGACACTTGTCATTCCAAGAAAAAGGAACATCCTTCCTGGTTAACCTAGTTAGGGGTAACGCTATAGAACTGAAGTCTTTGATGAACCTCCTATAGTAACCTGCCAGACCAAGGAAACTACGGATCTCTATCGGTGTTTTTGGTTGCTCCCATTCTAGTACAGATTCTACTTTCTTGGGATCAACACAAATGCCTTCTGCAGATATAACATGGCCCAGAAAAGACACTTCAGCTAACCAAAATTCACACTTGTTGAACTTAGCATAAAGTTGGTGTTGCCTCAACAAAGTCAATGCCTATCGAAGGTGTTGCTCATGTTGATGACTATCCTTGGAGTATATCAAAATATCATCTATGAACATGACAACACACTGATCAAGATAAGGTCTAAACACCCTATTCATTAGATCCATAAAAGCTGCAGGTGCATTGGTTAGCCCAAACGGCATAACCACAAACTCATAATGACCATACCTAGTCCTAAAGGCTGACTTAGGTATGTCATCAGCCTTAATTCTCAACTGATGGTAACCTGACCTCAGGTCTATCTTTGAAAACACAGTGGCACCTCTCAACTGGTCAAAAAGATCATCAATCCTTGGCAAAGGATACTTATTCTTTATTGTCACCTTGTTCAATTGTCTGTAGTCTATACACAGCCTCATTGAACCATCCTTCTTTTTAACAAACAACACTGGGGCACCCCAAGGGGAAGTGCTCGGCCTAATAAAACCCTTCTCTAATAGTTCTTGTAACTGTTTCTTTAACTCTTGCATCTCTGCTGGTGCCATTCTGTATGCTGACTGTGCTATGGGTTGTGTTCCAGGAACAAGATTGATCTCAAACTCAATCTCTCTAGGAGGGGGAATGCTAGGAAATTCCTCAGGAAAGACATCCTCAAATTCTCACACCACTGGTAACTCCTGGATACTAGGACCTACCGCCTTGGTATCCACAACATGAGCTAAGAAAGCCTCACATCCTTGTCTCATCAACCGCTCAGCTGTCATGGCTGACATCAAACATGTAGGAAGAATCTTCCTATCACCCTGAAAAATCCATTGTGCATCTCCATCATGGAATGTCGCCACCTTAGTACTACAGTCCAAGACTACCTTGTATTTCTCCAAGGTATCCATTCCTAGGATTACATCAAAACCATGCATGTCAAGTAGCAGAAGATCCACTTGAATGTTATGTCCAGAGAAAGAAATAACACAAGAAGAGCACACTTCTAGCAACTCGGTAGAATCAACCAAAGGAGTCTCTAGCCGCAGGCTATCAGATCTAAGGCTAACAGGTAGATAACAACTATCTATCACCTCTCTGGTGATAAAAGAGTGTGTCGCACCCGGGTCTACTAACACAGATATGAAACAAGAAGCAGACATATCAGAATGAAATAACTCCATCTGACCTGTCACGACTCGTGGATTGACCACTGCTTCAGGCTGGGTCATGGCATAGAACCTAGTTGTTGCCTGCTGCCGTCCACGTCCTCTGCTCGCCTGTCCAGAGGATCCTGCATGGGACACCTGACCACGTCCTCTACCACTACCACTACTAAACTGTCATTGTTGTGGACCTTGTTGACTTTGCCTTGCCTGCTGAGTCACCTCCTCATCTTTCATAGGGCAATAAGGTCTTGTATGCCCCACTTTCCCACACTTGTAACATGTTCTGGTGTCCTGATATGGCCTAAATGGCCCTGTCACTGAAACTGATGAGGTACTGCGGGCTCCCGTCGGTGGAAAATTGTGACCTCTACCCTGGCTCGGGGTCCACTGTGATGGTGCATGTGATCTTGGTTCAGTGAAGGTTGACCTTGGTTGTGACGATGATGGGAAAAACCTTGGCTTCTTAAAGCCTCCAGATGATTTCCCTTGAAACTGCATAGGTCGCTTCTTAGCATTAGCATCACGCTTCTCTATGGCAGACCTCTCAATCCTCCTGACAGATTCCACAAAGGTGGAAAACCTTTCCCTGTTCTCCAAGGCTGATGCTGTAGTAGTCAACTTTGTACTCAGACCCTTCTCAAATCTCCGGATCCTTTCCTTGTCTGTTGCTGCCATGTGCGGGCAAAACCTCAGAAGTTCCATAAATTTTGATTCATACTCATTGATATTCATATCTCCTTGACAAATCTTCTCGAACTGAGAGATTTTCTCATCTAGGCAGGTCTCTGGAAAATATCGACTAACAAATTCCCTCTGAAACTCCTCCCATCCTATCACAACTCCTGGCCTTTTCTCCTCTTCTATGGCCCACCAGTGGCCAGCACTGCCCTTCAACAAGTATACTGCATGCTTAACTTTGTCTTCTTCAGTGATGTTTAGGATTTTGAAAGCTTTTTCCAGCTCAGTCAACCACATGTCAGCGTCTGCTGGATCAGAAGTACCTGCATATTCAATTGCCCCAACACGTCTAAGACGTTCAAATGTCTTCCCGATACCTAGGGACTCCACATTAGGGGCGGCTGCCCTAGCTGGAGGTGCTGGTGCTCTGTCAGCAATATGTGTGATTGTGGCCATCATCTGTCTAAACATATGCTGAAACTCAGGATTGGCAATCATTGTCGGGTCTAGATGAGGCATTGTGGGCTGCTCTGGCCCTGCTTCTGGCACTCTCTCATTGCGTGCCTGCCTCACTGCACCTCCTCCTGGCGCAACATAGCTACTCTCAACATGTTCTTCATGTCCTCCAGACATATCTGCATAAGCATAAACTATGATCAGATATGTTGGATACATAAGAACAGACTCAAACCTACGTCCTATGTCCCTGTAGACTCAATAAACCTAGAGCTCTGATACCAACTTAACTGTGACACCTCATCACGCTAAACGAGATTACTCAAAACCCAAAACACGATCAACTACTAATTTATCACATTGTAAAAAATGCAGAATAATTAAAACTGATTCCAAAGGTGTAAACAAACTTTAGAACATTGATAAAATGTCCATCATTCCATTCTCATATATTGTATCAAGCATTTGCATAAGGGTCCAAAGACCTCAGTCACATCCTGCATACAAAAGATATTTCACATGTACATGCCATATATTTACAAACATTGGCATACGACCAAAATCTCATGTCGATACAAGTATATCGTCTAGAAAACACATCCCATACCAGGACATGAGAGTACAGGGACGACACTAGGACTGTACTACTAACATCTATAACTAACATCTACAACTAACCAACCTTCTGAATCTATTGATCACCAGGTTGGTTCTCTTCCACAGCACGACCTCGACCACGTTGCCCGCGACCACCTAAAAAAATGTGGTTACCCACGGGTGAGACCCAGTCCCAGCGAGAGATATAACTCTCTCCAACATATATTGATTATAACTTATTAATTAACAGTAATTACATAGAGCAGTTAGGGTATTGAATAAGCAATATGAACAGATTGAACAATTTAAGCATACTAAGCAGTTAAGCAAATAAGTTGAAGCATCAAGTAGAATTACACGGTTTTCATAAGTCTACATCATGTAAGAAATATGTAGTGTAAAGACAATACAAGGGTTAATCAACCAATGTGATACGTATTTAAACCCTAGCAATTATACTACACGGCTGGTATTATATCTTTTATTATTATGCCCTGGGGAGTTTGAGTCGTACCACTCAAAGTCCAACTGACCACTACGAAGTGCTATTCAGTTCCGTATAAGATCTAGGAGTGTCGGTATCCTAAGATCTCTTCCCCTCGGTCAGTACGAGTAAACCGCAGTGACATACCAGTCAAACTGCCAACAGTGACATATAGTCAACTGATAACAACTAGTTCGTACTTGGTACAAGTTACGACACTAGAACACATGGTATACAAAACCCTCTAATCCGAGGTACAACCGCAGCTGTCCTCAATCACATCAAATGTCTGAGGCATGACCATAGCCATCCTCCATAACCTGCAATTGTGGATGACAAGAATATATCCTCAACTTGCCACCCCCACATACTCAACAGTATGCGCTCCGAGTTTCCCTTGGGAATACTCGTTTCACCATCCAGTAAATTCTGACACTGAAGATGGCTCTACGACACAGGGCTCTACATGATTAGGGTTACACTTGATTAATTACTGCCAATTGAATGTGTTAAGGCTTTATCATACAAGTGGACATTCAAACCCTAATTATTTTCTAACAAGAATATATGTATAATGAATTCAAAGGATATAAAACATTTGATGTAAAAATCTTAATCATATTACCACATCCTATCATTCATTGCAAATTAATGGACCACACTTATCATGATACTATTTCCAAGATACCAATATCTTATCACAGTTCCAGGGTTTTAACCCTTATTGGAACATAAAGAGGATTTCACCTCAATCATGGCTTCAAGCTTGCCCAAAGGTCATTAAGACCATCACATTATGTATAGTAAGGTTATCATCATCATTCCATGCCTTAAACAAGGCTCAAAAGATCATTAGCACATATGTATCCATAGATATTAACATGGCAATGCACTATGATATTGAAATAGTACTACAATGTGGTTTCAACACAAGAAGAATGTAATTCATTATCACATTAATTATTTAAGAGGTCGGATTATAACCAATCCACATCAAATAATTACATCAAGGTTAGGTATAACAAGCTAGATCACATGGGAGTTACACATCCACTTATTATAGTGATTTATCAAATATAACTATACAATGGCAAAGGTAATGCTGCCAATTAATGGTATTGAACCATTGAATTATATTCACTAGGAACCACATATAATAACATGTGATTTATTCAAATCCATTGGATGTTAAAGCATCCAATATTATTCATTGGATCAGGTTCATTGTTCAAGGTTATCAATTGAAGTATGGGTCTAACCATTAGATCAATTGAACCTAGGACCCATTGGTTCAAGGTATAGTCAAATCTACAATTACATTACTAATTCATCATATATGGTGATGACCTGACCCACCATTAATTGTGATCATTAAGTCACCATTGGTTGCTAGATCAGTAATACATTCAATTAACATCATCAAATAATAGGCCAATATCATCATCGATTGATAACATCATTAAAATACTTAGTGGATGATAATTAAATGTATAATTGAGTCAAAACCTGTCCTAAGGTGGTAACCATAGGTTGTAACTATAAATTTGACACCCTTGATCACGAACCTAAGTTGATAAGATAGCAACACTATTGGTTATTGAATGGTATAACAATCAATTATGTGATAGGGAAGGAAATAACTTAAAAACCCTAATTTGCACCCTCATTTGTTTTGTACATAATGCCATAGGTTGTTGCTATCAACCTGTCCCAAATCATGTTACACCTTATAAAGGATTTACACAAGTTTACAGGTTCATATAGAACTGGAATAAAATAGGAATCACCACAAAATTCGTAATTCTAAACAAGCATAATTCCACTATGCTTAGATCATCACATTCAAGCATAATCATGAACTAACAAGCTTCTAATAAGCAATATAAGTGAAGAATGTTATATAACTCGCCTCTATAGAGTAGTTCAGATATCCAACAGAAAAAATCTCGAGCAAATAGGGCAAGGAAACCTTGGATTCAGATCTGAACTTGGCCAACTATGCAATTCTCTCCACAAACAAGCAAAACCCTAGAAAAGAGACAAAAAGGAAGGAGTTTTGAGTTCTAGGGGATCTTTCACCATAGAAAACCATGGTTCCGACCTGGAGAGATGTAGGAGGAAGAGGAACAAAGAATTAGACGGAGGAAATAAGGAAAAACTTACACTTTTAGGTTAGTATCACTAGGGGGAAGCTTTATACACCCAAAAAGAGAATCAATTTCAACCCTAGAATTTGTTTCCAAGAGGATCCCCACCTTCTTCTTCCTTGGGCAGAAAAAATCGCAGCTGAACAGAGGGAGGACGAGGCTGGGAGAAGGAGAGAGAGAATGGAGAGCAAATGGCTCGTTTGGGGCTTTTGGATAAGTATATAACACTTTAATATTAAGAAAAAGAAAAAAAAATTGAAATTCTAATATATATCCAAGTATCCATGGCTTTATATTATTAAAATACATAAGCACACACACACACACAGCTCTCCCACCGTCCTTCTAGACCTTCTTGGCTTGCCTTTGACGAAATTCTCAGCCAATCACATAATTCCTTAGTTGATAGCTACTAAAGGTAGCTCATCCATGAAGGGGGAAAACCCTAAAATGCCCTTGATAAAAACACCTTCAAAGCATGACTCAAATAGGGTCCCCATGGCTCAAAAATCTCAAGAATGATAATATAACAACTAAGGAATATAATGTATGTGACAAATTGCAAAGAAAACCCCTCAATTGGGTAAATTGCAGAAAAGTCTGAAATATATGGAAAATTGCATAACTTTCTCAAACAGTGTCCAAATTGGACCAAATTTGAAACTTAAGCTTGCGTTATGATTTCAAAACATATCAAAAGGTTATATTAGAGTTATAAGCATTCAAGTATGGTAATTAAGCTCCTTCAACTCATTAAGAAAGTTTAGGGGCCTACAGGATCATAGGCATAGATAATGGAGAAGATGGAATGCCTGAACATCTTATTGAGTGTAGTGGTGCATGCATCTAGGTGACTTTGCTTGGGTTAGTACTCAGTTGAGGGGATCATGAAAAAAAAGAATTTAGGGAGGATCCAATATCAAATCATGCAAATAATGGTAAATGTAAATAAGATCTTCACATACATTTTTTGGCTTATAAGCTTAATGTCAATTCTTGGCTTCGCTATGTATTGGCCAAACTATCCTCAATTTTCTGGTTTTGCATACGTTGGCATGCTATTTATGCGACTATATCTTGGGTATTTTACTATACAGAGCATACGATCAAGCTACCTACAAGTTTATGGGAAGCAATGCTTCAACCTCAGTGCTTTGAAGAAGACACGCTACAGGTAAACATATATCACCGTTGACTTTTCCCATTCCTCATCATCAATCATGCTCCACTTAAATTTCTAATTGGGGATGGACAATCTGTTGAAAATGCCCATACCAATGTGAAAATGATTTTTTTCCTCTTCTGTCAATATATTAGTGATTTGCTCATCAGAGTTTCTACTTCAATGCTTATGTTAGGGAGTTTATAGTGTTTTATATAATTATTATATATGTGATTTGATCCTAGTAGTTTTGATGCTTTAGTTTTGAGAATTCATGTACCTTGGGTATGAGGATGGTCTAATGTTTGTGATATGTTTTACTGATCCTATTAAGACTTAGAGAGCTATTCATGCCTTTTATGTTATGAACTCAGGGACCTACATGATTTTCTTAATTCTGTGAATAGACTACTGGTGCTTAATATTTGCAATTTGGAGGTTTGGGCATGAGGTGGTTGCAAGGATATTCTTCAATTATTTGGAATATTGTCTCAGTTGACCTGTTCTGTAGATTTTGTAAACCTTAAAAGATGGTTCATTCCTTTAATGGTTTTTGACTCATGGACTTACATGGTTTTTAGTTCTAATTAAGCCATGATTTATAGATTGTGGATTTCTTGATGGTCATAATATTTCAGATGATGCCTCTTGATGTAATTGCTAGGTACTTCTTCTAGTAGCTTTTCATTACGGTTCTTCAATTGCAAACCTTGGTATGGGAAAGGCAACACCACCATGTCTTGTTTTCTCCAGATGCATGCAAGATAAATGTTGTAGCATCTTATATGTTAAAAACCACTGCGACTGCTAAGCATGTAATACACTTCACCTTTCCATTTTCCTATTTGAAGTGAAGGAATTTCTATAAGTGCATCTTAGGCTAACATCTTTCATGCTGCCACACTTGAAGGCTGACAACCTACTCTTAGGTGACGCAATATCAAAGATGATGATCTGCTAATTTGGTTACTCAAAAGGTACAACAATGTTATCTTTTGGACATCTTAGTTGTTTTCCCTATCATGGTCATTGCTTCTAGTTTCTTATCCCCACAGGCACCAAACTACCATTTAGGCTTCTCTCAATATAAAAATATTTGATCATGGGGAAATTCATATATATATATATATATATATATATATATATATATATATATATATATATATATATATATATATATATATATATATATATATATATATATATATATATATATATATATATATTGTAACACCCCTGACCTGGGTTATGACCTAACCCTGGAAGTTTTGCCTAAATATGTAATTAATATACTTGTGAACACTCCCTGGCATGTAATTAAGTTCCTCAGGAACATTTACTTTCAATTTTGCTCCTTTTTGTATAAAGTTGTAGTATTGTGTTGTATGCAGGGACCTATGTGCAAATTACCCAGTTTAAGGGTTGAACTTGCAAAATTCACAAGATAAGATGTTCCTTTGATGTTGAGACATCATGAAGATGTCTATGATGAAGTTTGAGGGATTTCCCAAGCTTGAGCACCAAGGTGCAGCTGTGGAAGCAATCCCCATGCTCAGAAACCCTAATTTGGGGTAAAGTGTAATTTACCCAAATTGAGGGGTCCAACTTGTAATTTTCACCATCTAGAACATCTTTTATGACTCTTGTCATCATTTAGAGTAGAAATGATGAAAGGGATACATCATTTAATAATCAGATGAGAAAAATGACCTTTGTGATAGAAATCACCTAAAATGGGTATAAAACCCTTTCATGTATGTACCCTAGTTGAAGGTTGGATTCCTTTACCCTTAGATCTTGAGATTTCATGAGATTTGCATAAGTATAGATGAGTTTGGACGTGCCTTTGAGCAAGGAGGGACCTAGATGTGATTGCCATTCTTGTGAGGTCCTTAGAGTGTAAAAGAGGCTAAAGTATATAAGCCCTTTTCCCTTGCAATTAAGTGAACGGATTTTCTTTCCTTCACTTCTCTTCCTTTCTTTCTCAAACGGCCAAGCAAAGCTCTGGAGCTCAGGGGGGGGAACGACCAACCTGTTCTAGGTAAGGGAACCCCACCATCTAGCTCGAATTCATGGAGGAATTCACTTTCTAAGGTTGGTTTTATGGTTAGCTTACCTAGTCTTCTTGTTCTAGCTGACCAAAGCAACGTTTCCTTGGAGAATTCACCTCTGACCGAGTTGTGGAAGCTCAAGGACGCCATTAAAGCTTGGAGCTTGAAGGCTTGGAGCTCTAAGATCAACCTTTAGGTGGGTTTTATAACTCTAAACTTATGCTTTATATGTATGCTCAATTCTTGCAATTTGCTTGGTAAATTCTCCTTCTACCTCCCTTCTTCCTTGCACGTTTGCAAGCAAATCAGTGGAGAAACCGACCTTGCAAGAGGTTGAAGATGAGGGGCGTGATTCCCTATGTTACTTTTTCAAACGACCTTGGACCCTTTTGGTCCAAACGGTTGCAAACCGTTTGGGTTCAAACGGTTTCAAACCGTTTGCTCTCAAACGGTCTTGCAAGACCGTTTGGATTGAAACGGTCTCAAGACCGTTTGAAAGAGTTGACCAAGGGACGAACGTTTGAGGGTCTGTTCCTAACATATTGAATTTAATCTCTGCAAAGAATCAAAGTCTAATTTTTAACCAATTGAGAGTTGAAGGCACTTCAACATGAAACCCTAATCGGGTGGAAAAGTGCTGATTTAACATATAGATCTTGTTGAGTTTTGGGTTGAAGGACCCAAACGGTCTCAAGACCGTTTGGGGATTCCTCCAAACGGTCCTAAGACCGTTTGGGCACAACCCAAGACCGTTTGAAGGTCTAGGGTTGAGTTAATCTAATGGTTTGAGGGTCCAATTGTAGGGAATTGATGAATTGTTGAAAATTGCTGATTTTGACCTAATTGGACTTCAACCTTAGTCAAAACGACTTGTATTTTGGTCAAACTTTGGGAAAACGGTCTCAAGACCGTTTGGATGATGTCCAAACGACCTCAAGACCGTTTGGGCTAAGTTTGAGCCCAATTGAAGGTCAATTGATAGGTTCAACCTTGAATTGATTCACATTGTTGAACATTGATGACCAATCAACTTGAAACCCTAATTGAGAACGATTGAACCCTAATTGGCTTACAATTGAGGGTCAATTTGATGATTAAGTGACTAAGGCTAACCCTAATTGATTCAATTTATAAGTGGTTAGCATAGCTTTGATCAAATGAGGGCTTCAACACACATATCCATGAACATTGGTAACCTTTGAACCACTTTGGAGGTCCAAACGGTTTGAGCCCTTTTTGGACCAAACGGTCTCAAGACCAATTGGATCCAAGACCGTTTGAGACCAAACGGTCTCAAGACCGTTTGGGGCCAAACGGTCTCAAGACCGTTTGGGCTCAAACGACCTCAAGACCGTTTGGGCTCAAACGACCTCAAGGTCGATTGGTCCAAATGACCTCAAACCGATTGAAGCTCCAAACGGTTTGGAAGTCAACCCTTCCAAATGGTCTTCACCTCCAAACGGTCTCAAGACCGTTTGGGTGGTTGAAATCGTTTGAAGGTTGAAACCGTTTGGAGATTGGTGATGGTTTGTACTTAACCATTTGATGATGTAATTAGTTCAATGATGATTCAATCTAAACCCTAATGGTAACCTAGGTCATTAAGGGACTATGTGATTAGTGAGTTAACCCATGATGGTAATCATGTGGCAAATTACCAAAATACCCTTGAGGGGTCTAAAGGGGTAAAACCTTATTCTAATCAAACCCTAATCACATGATGTTGATGTTTGGGTTCATGTTAGTCAATGGAGACTTATCTCAACCTGATCTAGAGTGGTGTTGTCACCATCTACTAGTGAGAGGAGAGAGGAAGTATTTCTAGAGAGAGAAAGTATCCTAGAGAGAGAAAGTACCCTTTTTAGGAGGAAACTCTAGTGAGATACTTCAAATACACATGAATGTGCATGATTAGGGAATGACCCACCTATGTGAGGTCATGGAAACCCTAATTATGATATCTAATGGATCTTAATCTTAATTAAGAGTCTTAATGATGATGTTTCTCTTACATTATGATGTAATGAGTACAATTCACCATGGAGTGAATAGTAAACCCTAATTTTAGGGTGATGACATGAAAGATGAATAGTAAACCCCAATTGTTGAATTGTTTACTGTCATCTGTCGAATTAACCATGCAGGTTATTATGAAATGATGGTCACACCCAGGTATGGAATACCATGTTATATTCATTGAAAGCATGTTTTCAGCTTTATGAATAGTGAACCATCTTGATGCACTGCTAAGTGACATCTTTTGTGATTTATGAGCTGTAAGAGCCATAAATGTTATCAAGGTCATGCTGACAGATGACTTGAGATGAAATAACTGATGATTGTGAAGAGTTACGCCTGCTACATTTTAGTATTCCCATATATAGCTGTATTATTGTATGATGATAAGAATACTGAATGTACCTAACTAATCAAGTGAAATGTAGAGCCCTGATCATAGATCCATCATTGTCAGAGTCTAAATGATGGTGAAACAGGTTTTCCTAAGGGAACTCCTGGATCACATACTTTTGAGTATGTGGGGTACATGGATGTGTAGAACCTGACATCCTAGTGTAGGTATTTGATGTAGATTCTTGTAGTCCGTCATACCTTCACTATAAAAGAAAGGGTGAGTGGATGATGTAGATTCTAGTAGTCCATCAGACCCCACCACAAAGTCCTAAAGGTGAGATGTATCTCTACACTCCCTTAAAGACACAAATACCGTATCGGTGAAAGATAAACAAGAAATCTTCCGATAGCGAAGAGAGTACAGAATGCCACTGTAACTCTAAAAATAGCAAAGGACCAGAGTACCCTGGTGAGCTATTACAAAGACATCCCGCCAGATGTCAAACAATCAATCCTCTAACTGACTGAGGAAGATGAGGTCATAAGAATCCGGCTCTTTTAATGACCTATGTATGATACTGATGTGACTTTTTAGTGATCAGTTGGAGTATGAGTGGTATGCCTCATCTCCACAGGGCATAATAATGTTTGAAAAACATAATCAACAGCGTAGTACATCTGTTAGAGTTAACTACGAGTTATTTGATTGATGTTACCTTGAATAGCATAGATGTTCTCATATTTTAATATTGATTGAACTCTTGCTTATCATCAGAACTGCTAGTGAATATCTTGAAGGCTCTTATTGCTTTAGTTATTCCTTGCTTTGCTTATAAAGCCTAGTGGAGAGTTATAACTCTCGCTGGGGCAATTATGTATAATTGTCTCACCCCGTAGACTTCTACTTTTTAGGTGGTCGTCGAAGACGGAGGAACAAGAACTCAGGTGACCAATCCCAGCAACAGCAGCATCAGGAGCAGTAAATATCTCAGGTGGAGATCTAGCCTGCTTCATGGTGTAGTTAGAGTAAAGTCCTATGTGTCCTCTGTACTCTCAGGTCCTGGAGTGTTTTGGAGTATGAACTCTTGAGAATTTTTGTATCATGTTGTATATAATTACTCAAGAAGTAATTGTCAGTGATGTAAACAGTTAAATCCTTTTTCTATGGAAAAGGTTTGTGATTTCAGGCTCTTGTCTCGAAAAGTTTTAATTTCCCGTGATTTTTGTCTTCCGCTGTTTATCGATTGCTTCCGCACATGTTTAAATCGGGATTAATTCGTGGTTTGGAGATCGGAGCCCACAATTAAGTGGTATCAGAGCTCTAGGTTCGCCGAGTCTACAGAGGCATAGGATTTAGGAAGTCGAGTCTATCCTTAGTATTCCTTCCTTATCTAATAGAATCTTCTACTCCTCAGGAGAAGAAGATACTTAAGATGTCAGAGCCACATGATGAGTATGTGGAAGAAAGTAGTGCCAGTGCACCTCAAGGCGGTGCAGGAGTACCAGGGGTGGAACAGCCTGTACCAGAACAACCTAGGGAGCCACCCCAGTTTGACCCAGCTGACATGGGTAACCCAGCAGTCCAGACAATGTTTGGGCAGTTCATGACTGCCGTGACACATATAACCGACATGTTGCCTATACCTGCACCTAGGGCACCTGTCCAACCAGAGGGGCAAGGTATCGGGAAGACGTTCGAGCGACTACGTCGTGTCGGAGCTACCGAGTACCATGGGACTGCTGACCCCGCAGATGCTGATCTGTGGTTGACAGAGCTGGAGAAGGTTTTCAGGATCCTCAACATCCCTGAAGCTGAGAAGGTTAGACATGTTGTCTATCTTCTCAAAGGAAGTGTTGGTCACTGGTGGACCATGGAAGAGCAGAAGAGACCTGGAATAGAGATCTCGTGGGAAGACTTTTGGCGAGAATTTGTTCAAAGGTATTTCCCAAAGACCTTCCTAGATGAGAAGATCTCTCAGTTTGAGAGACTGAGACAGGGTATGATGAACATTAGCGAGTACGAAGCTAAGTTCATGGAGCTGTTGCGGTTTTGTCCGCACATGGCTGCCACAGAGGAAGAAAGAATCAGGAGATTTGAGAAGGGGTTGAATGCTGACATGTCTACCCCAGTGTCTGCCTTAGAGAACCGAGAGAGATTCTCTACCTTCGTTGAGTCAGTCCGAAGGATAGAGAGATCTGTGGTTGAGAAGAGGCAAACACAGAAGAGGTATCCACAGTTCCAGGGTTCTTCATCTATGGACTTTAAGAAGTCTAGATCCTCTGCACCTAACCCTCCACCATCTAGATCTAGTCCTCAGACTCAGTGGTCTCCTAGTAGAGGTAGAGGAAGAGGACAACCACCTCGGGGGACACAGAGTTCTGCATCAATGTCTGCTACCGGACCACAAAGACCGCAAGAAAGAAGATGCTACAACTGTGGTAAGGTGGGACATTTGATGAAGGACTGCCGATCTAGGCCTGTCAGTGTGACACAGCCTCCGAGACAAGGACAACAGGGATCACAGGGAGGACAATCTCAAGGAACAGGTCGAGGACGCGGGCAAGCGTCTCAAGCTGGATCATCAGCACCACCTCAACAACAGGCTACGACGAGGTTCTATGCTATGAACCCACCAAAGGCAGTGGTCAATCCACAAGTAGTGACATGTCAGATGGAACTTTTATATTCTGATATGTCTAAATCTTGTGTAGTATCTATTTTGATTGACCCGGGTGCTACGCACTCTTTCATCACTCGAAGAGTGATTCGTATCTGCAATATGATAACTAGTCATAGGGCAGATAAGTTGTTGTTGGAGACTCCGTTGAGTGGGTCTGCTGTTCTGCAAGAAGTATGCTCTCCTTGTGTACTTTCCTTTTCTAAGCATCGCATTCAAGTGGATCTTATACCGCTTGATATGCAAGGATTTGATATAATCCTAGGGATGGATACCTTGGAAAGGTATCGAGTTGTCTTGGATTGTGAGTCCAAGCTGGCAGTGTTTGCTGATGAAAGCAACACATGGATCTTTCAAGGTGAAAGAAAGATTCTGCCCACCAGTCTTGTATCAACTATGGTTGCTGATAAGTTGATGAGGCAAGGATGCTATGCATTCTTAGCCCATGTGGTAGATGTTACCAAGGAGAGTTCCAACCCTGCTGAAATTCCGATAGTCAGGGTATTCGAGGATGTGTTTCCCGAAGAACTTCCTGGTATACCACCACCCCGGGAAATTGATTTTGAGATCAATTTGGTCCCAGATACGAAACCCATAGCCCAGACTCCGTATAGGATGGCGCCTGCTGAGATGGCAGAACTCAAGAAACAGCTTCAAGAGTTACTTGAGAAGGGTTTCATCCGACCGAGTACCTCACCTTGGGGTGCTCCGGTTTTGTTTGTTAAAAAGAAAGATGGACCGATGCGGTTATGCATTGATTATAGACAACTCAATAAAGTAACAATAAAGAATAAGTATCCTTTGCCGAGGATTGATGATCTTTTCGACCAGTTGCGTGGTGCAACAGTCTTTTCCAAGATAGACTTAAGGTCTGGATATCATCAAATCCGCATTAAGGACAGTGACATATCTAAGTCTGCCTTTAGGACAAGATATGGTCACTATGAGTTCACGGTTATGTCGTTTGGACTAACCAATGCACCGGCTGCATTCATGGAACTCATGAATAGAGTCTTTCGACCTTTCCTTGATGAGTGTGTTGTCGTCTTCATAGATGACATACTGATTTATAGTAAGGATGCTCAGCAGCATGAGCAACACCTTCGCCAGACTTTGACCTTGCTAAGAGAGCATAAGCTATACGCTAAGTTTAGCAAGTGTGAGTTTTGGTTATCTGAAGTGTCTTTCCTTGTACATGTGGTATCTGCCTCGGGAATTCGTGTTGACCCTGCAAAGATAGAGTCTGTTCTGCAGTGGGAACAACCGAAGACACCGACGGAGATTAGAAGTTTCTTGGGGTTAGCTGGTTATTATCGAAGGTTTATTAAAAATTTCAGTTCTATAGCCTTACCTTTGACCAAGTTAACCCGAAAGGATGTTCCTTTTGCTTGGAGTGATAAGTGTCAACAGTCTTTTCAGCTGTTGAAGGAGAGGTTAACAAGTGCACCTGTGCTTGTGTTACCTGAGCAAGGAAAGGAATATATAATCTTTTGTGATGCCTCCAAGAATGGACTTGGATGTGTGTTGATGCAGGATAAACAAGTGATTTCTTTTGCTTCCCGACAGCTTAAGAAACATGAGGAGAATTATCCAACACACGATCTAGAGTTAGCTGCTGTGGTCCATGCTTTGAAAATCTGGAGACATTATCTCTACGGAGAAACTTTTCAGATTTTCACAGACCACAAGAACCTTAAGTACATCTTCACTCAGCATGAGCTTAATATGAGGCAACATCGCTGGATGGAGTTAATCAAGGACTACGATTGTACAATTGATTACCATCTGGGCAAAGCCAATGTGGTTGCTGATGCCTTGAGTAGGAAATCAGCAACATCAACCATGGATAGGGCACAACTAAGTTCCTTAGTATGCTCTAGAAGAGATATGCTTATCTCTTTAAGGCAAGATAATGTGCAGTTGAAGGCATCATTGTTAGCTGGTCTGTTAGCTGAGATGCAGATTAAACCTACCTTAAGAGAGCAGATAAAGGAGGCACAACAAGTAGATGTTTTTGTACAACAGATTAGATCTGAGTCTGGAGATGAGAAGCGAGAAGGTTTTCATGAGTCACATGACCAGGTGGCATGCTATCATGGAAGGATGATAGTGCCAGATGTGGACAACCTGAGGAAGTTAGTCCTGGAAGAAGCTCATTCTTCGATGTATGCTATGCATCCAGGGAGCACTAAGATGTATCGAAACTTGAAGGATATGTATTGGTGGCCTGGGATGAAGAAGGATGTAGCTGAGTTTGTTCTGAGGTGTCCTGTGTGTCAGCAGGTCAAGGCTGAACACCAGAAACCTGCAGGGACAATGCAACCCTTACCCATACCACAGTGAAAGTGGGACCATGTAACCATGGACTTTGTTGTTGGCCTACCCAGGACAAACAAAGGACATGATTCCATTTGGGTAGTTGTTGATAGGTTGACAAAGACAGCGCATTTCTTACATGTCAAAACAACCTATACTGCTGAAAGGTTATCCCAGATATATGTCCAAGAGATAGTGCGTTTGCACGGAGTTCCTGTCACTATAGTTTCTGACAGAGGTCCCCAGTTTACAAGTCGCTTTTGGGAACAGTTACACAGAGCCCTAGGCACCAAGCTAAGGTTTAGTACAGCCTTTCATCCTCAGACTGATGGACAGTCAGAAAGGACTATACAAACCTTAGAAGATCTGTTGAGAGCATGTGCTCTCCAGTTTACCGGGAGTTGGGATCTACATCTAAGCTTGATAGAGTTTGCCTATAACAATAGCTATCAACATAGCATTGATATGGAACCATATGAAGCCTTATATGGCAGACGTTGTAGATCACCCTTGTGTTGGTATGAAACTGGTGAGCACCAGTTGTTAGGCCCTGATCTTGTGCAGCAAACCACAGAAAAGATTAAAGTTATACAACAACAGCTTAAGACTGCACAAGATAGACAGAAATCATATGCCGATAAACGTCGTAGACCCCTAGAGTTCCAGGTTGGAGACAGAGTGTATCTCAAGGTCTCACCTTGGAAAGGAGTCCTTCGTTTTGGGAAGAAAGGAAAGTTAGCTCCTAGATTTATGGGACCTTATCCAATTGTTGAAAAAGTTGGGAAGGTGGCCTATAGACTAGAGTTACCTCTGGAGTTGCAGAAGCTGCACCCTGTGTTTCACATTTCCATGCTGAGGAAATGTCATCCAGATACCGAGTCAGTTCTACAACCTATGGAAGTAGAATTGAATGAAGATATAACGTATGAGGAAGGACCAGTGTCAATCCTCGATAACAGAACTAAAAAGTTAAAGAAGAAGGATATAAGCCTTGTAAAAGTCCTCTGGAACCATCGTGGTGTTGAAGAAGCCACTTGGGAACTAGAAGATGAAATGAGAAGAAAATATCCTGCTCTTTTCTTACAATATGCTTTATCGATTTCGGGGACGAAATCCTTTTGAAGGGGTAAAGAATTTGTAACACCCCTGACCTGGGTTATGACCTAACCCTGGAAGTTTTGCCTAAATATGTAATTAATATACTTGTGAACACTCCGTGGCATGTAATTAAGTTCCTCAGGAACATTTACTTTCAATTTTGCTCCTTTTTGTATAAAGTTGTAGTATTGTGTTGTATGCAGGGACCTATGTGCAAATTACCCAGTTTAAGGGTTGAACTTGCAAAATTCACAAGATAAGATGTTCCTTTGATGTTGAGACATCATGAAGATGTCTATGATGAAGTTTGAGGGATTTCCCAAGCTTGAGCACCAAGGTGCAGCTGTGGAAGCAATCCCCATGCTCAGAAACCCTAATTTGGGGTAAAGTGTAATTTACCCAAATTGAGGGGTCCAACTTGTAATTTTCACCATCTAGAACATCTTTTATGACTCTTGTCATCATTTAGAGTAGAAATGATGAAAGGGATACATCATTTAATAATCAGATGAGAAAAATGACCTTTGTGATAGAAATCACCTAAAATGGGTATAAAACCCTTTCATGTATGTACCCTAGTTGAAGGTTGGATTCCTTTACCCTTAGATCTTGAGATTTCATGAGATTTGCATAAGGATAGATGAGTTTGGACGTGCCTTTGAGCAAGGAGGGACCTAGATGTGATTGCCATTCTTGTGAGGTCATTAGAGTGTAAAAGAGGCTAAAGTATATAAGCCCTTTTCCCTTGCAATTAAGTGAACGGATTTTCTTTCCTTCACTTCTCTTCCTTTCTTTCTCAAACGGCCAAGCAAAGCTCTTGAGCTCAGGGGGGGGAACGACCAACCTGTTCTAGGTAAGGGAACCCCACCATCTAGCTCGAATTCATGGAGGAATTCACTTTCTAAGGTTGGTTTTATGGTTAGCTTACCTAGTCTTCTTGTTCTAGCCGACCAAAGCAACGTTTCCTTGGAGAATTCACCTCTGACCGAGTTGTGGAAGCTCAAGGACGCCATTAAAGCTTGGAGCTTGAAGGCTTGGAGCTCTAAGATCAACCTTTAGGCGGGTTTTATAACTCTAAACTTATGCTTTATATGTATGCTCAATTCTTGCAATTTGCTTGGTAAATTCTCCTTCTACCTCCCTTCTTCCTTGCACGTTTGCAAGCAAATCAGTGGAGAAACCGCCCTTGCAAGAGGTTGAAGATGAGGGGCGTGATTCCCTATGTTACTTTTTCAAACGACCTTGGACCCTTTTGGTCCAAACGGTTGCAAACCGTTTGGGTTCAAACGGTTTCAAACCGTTTGCTCTCAAACGGTCTTGCAAGACCGTTTGGATTGAAACGGTCTCAAGACCGTTTGAAAGAGTTGACCAAGGGACGACCGTTTGAGGGTCTGTTCCTAAGATATTGAATTTCATCTCTGCAAAGAATCAAAGTCTAATTTTTAACCAATTGAGAGTTGAAGGCACTTCAACATGAAACCCTAATCGGGTGGAAAAGTGCTGATTTAACATATAGATCTTGTTGAGTTTTGGGTTGAAGGACCCAAACGGTCTCAAGACCGTTTGGGGATTCCTCCAAACGGTCCTAAGACCGTTTGGGCACAACCCAAGACCGTTTGAAGGTCTAGGGTTGAGTTAATCTAATGGTTTGAGGGTCCAATTGTAGGGAATTGATGAATTGTTGAAAATTGCTGATTTTGACCTAATTGGACTTCAACCTTAGTCAAAACGACTTGGATTTTGGTCAAACTTTGGGCAAACGGTCTCAAGACCGTTTGGATGATGTCCAAACGACCTCAAGACCGTTTGGGCCAAGTTTGAGCCCAATTGAAGGTCAATTGATAGGTTCAACCTTGAATTGATTCACATTGTTGAACATTGATGACCAATCAACTTGAAACCCTAATTGAGAATGATTGAACCCTAATTGGCTTACAATTGAGGGTCAATTTGATGATTAAGTGACTAAGGCTAACCCTAATTGATTCAATTTATAAGTGGTTAGCATAGCTTTGATCAAATGAGGGCTTCAACACACATATCCATGAACATTGGTAACCTTTGAACCACTTTGGAGGTCCAAACGGTTTGAGCCCTTTTTGGACCAAACGGTCTCAAGACCGTTTGGGCTCAAACGACCTCAAGACCGTTTGGGCTCAAACGACCTCAAGGTCGATTGGTCCAAATGACCTCAAACCGATTAAAGCTCCAAACGGTTTGGAAGTCAACCCTTCCAAACGGTCTTCACCTCCAAACGGTCTCAAGACCGTTTGGGTGGTTGAAACCGTTTGAAGGTTGAAACCGTTTGGAGATTGGTGATGGTTTGTACTTAACCATTTGATGATGTAATTAGTTCAATGATGATTCAATCTAAACCCTAATGGTAACCTAGGTCATTAAGGGACTATGTGATTAGTGAGTTAACCCATGATGGTAATCATGTGGCAAATTACCAAAATACCCTTGAGGGGTCTAAAGGGGTAAAACCTTATTCTAATCAAACCCTAATCACATGATGTTGATGTTTGGGTTCATGTTAGTCAATGGAGACTTATCTCAACCTGATCTAGAGTGGTGTTGTCACCATCTACTAGTGAGAGGAGAGAGGAAGTATTTCTAGAGAGAGAAAGTATCCTATAGAGAGAAAGTACCCTTTTTAGGAGGAAACTCTAGTGAGATACTTCAAATACACATGAATGTGCATGATTAGGGAATGACCCACCTATGTGAGGTCATGGAAACCCTAATTATGATATCTAATGGATCTTAATCTTAATTAAGAGTCTTAATGATGATGTTTCTCTTACATGATGATGTAATGAGTACAATTCACCATGGAGTGAATAGTAAACCCTAATTTTAGGGTGATGACATGAAAGATGAATAGTAAACCCCAATTGTTGAATTGTTTACTGTCATCTGTCGAATTAACCATGCAGGTTATTATGAAATGATGGTCACACCCAGGTATGGAATACCATGTTATATTCATTGAAAGCATGTTTTAAGCTTTATGAATAGTGAACCATCTTGATGCATTGCTAAGTGACATCTTTTGTGATTTATGAGCTGTAAGAGCCATAAATGTTATCAAGGTCATGCTTGACAGATGACTTGAGATGAAATAACCGATGATTGTGAAGAGTTAGGCCTGCTACATTTTAGTATTCTCATATATAGCTGTATTATTGTATGATGATAAGAATACTGAATGTACCTAACTAATCAAGTGAAATGTAGAGCCCTGATCATAGATCCATCATTGTCAGAGTCTAAATGATGGTGAAACAGGTTTTCCTAAGGGAACTCCTGGATCACATACTTTTGAGTATGTGGGGTACATGGATGTGTAGAACCTGACATCCTAGTGTAGGTATTTGATGTAGATTCTTGTAGTCCGTCATACACTATAAAAGAAAGGGTGAGTGGATGATGTAGATTCTAGTAGTCCATCAGACCCCACCACAAAGTCCTAAAGGTGAGATGTATCTCTACACTCCCTTAAAGACACAAATACCGTATCGGTGAAAGATAAACAAGAAATCTTCCGATAGCGAAGAGAGTACAGAATGCCACTATAACTCTAAAAATAGAAAAGGACCAGAGTACCCTGGTGAGCTATTACAAAGACATCCCGCCAGATGTCAAACAATCAATCCTCTAACTGACTGAGGAAGATGAGGTCATAAGAATCCGGCTCTTTTAATGACCTATGTATGATACTGATGTGACTTTTTAGTGATCAGTTGGAGTATGAGTGGTATGCCTCATCTCCACAGGGCATAATAATGTTTGAAAAACATAATCAACAGCGTAGTACATCTGTTAGAGTTAACTACGAGTTATTTGATTGATGTTACCTTGAATAGCATAGATGTTCTCATATTTTAATATTGATTGAACTCTTGCTTATCATCAGAACTGCTAGTGAATATCTTGAAGGCTCTTATTGCTTTAGTTATTCCTTGCTTTGCTTATAAAGCCTAGTGGAGAGTTATAACTCTCGCTGGGGAAATTATGTATAATTGTCTCACCCCGTAGACTTCTACTTTTTAGGTGGTCGTCGAAGACGGAGGAACAAGAACTCAGGTGACCAATCCCAGCAACAGCAGCATCAGGAGCAGTAAATATCTCAGGTGGAGATCTAGCCTGCTTCATGGTGTAGTTAGAGTAAAGTCCTATGTGTCCTCTGTACTCTCAGGTCCTGGAGTGTTTTGGAGTATGAACTCTTGAGAATTTTTGTATCATGTTGTATATAATTACTCAAGAAGTAATTGTCAGTGATGTAAACAGTTAAATCCTTTTTCTATGGAAAAGGTTTGTGATTTCAGGCTCTTGTCTCGAAAAGTTTTAATTTCCCGTGATTTTTGTCTTCCGCTGTTTATCGATTGCTTCCGCACATGTTTAAATCGGGATTAATTCGTGGTTTGGAGATCGGAGCCCACATATATGTATATATATATATATATATATATATATATATATATATATATATATATATATATATATATATATATATATATATATATATATATATATATATATATATATATGTGCGTGTGTGTGTGTGTGTATACGCATGTATGTCCCTTCTTTACTGCTACATTCAGCTATAAGGACGATCTTACTATGTTTTCATCTTCTAATTCGGTTTCCCCTGTTATACTCTAGACCAAACACAACTATTTGTGCACCATGCTTACATTATACTAGAAGCTTAATGGAGTATGATGAAAGGGTACACAATTTTCATTAATAATTTTGTGTTCTTTAACACTAAATACAATACTCACTCTAATCTATTTCAGAGGTTAGAGGGAATGGTGGAATAGAAATACAATCATTTTGTACCGTATTCTTATCATGAACTCTGATTGAGGATGCACCATACTACTTATTTTATATAAAACCAATAACATATCTCGTGATGTATAGATAGATAGATTATTAGAATCTGCTAATTAAAGGCCATCACATGAATATGGTGCAGGAAATGGTTGCATCATAATCAAGACAAGGAACCACATCCTTTTTCCCATTTAAAGTTTCATGGGAATGGAAGTCATGTTTCTGTGTAAGCCAATGTTTTATTACGATTGATGTGATGCCAATGTTCTGATTATGTTAGCATGCCTCCATTAATAGTTGTGCTAGCCCCATATAAGCTTATGAATGATTTATCAATTCTTTCTAGATGGTGTTGCTTTGTTTTACTCAAAGTAATCCTGAAAGGGTTTGTTGCCTCTTCTTGGTTCTGTTTTCTTACTCTTAAGTTGATGACTATGCTGGTAACTTCTTGAGTTTTGTATTTGAGTTTGTATTGACCTATTTGAAGATAGGCTGAAGTCATTGAACTATATCTGTGATGAATGGACATCAACTTAGTGGTAAAAGGTTGAAGGCACAACTAAAAAGAGATAACAAATAGAGTTAACCTTACGATTTGAAAAATATGAAGTGTTTTCCCAAAATTTTATCTGACCAGTAGTAGTAAATTGTTTGTGCATCTTCACATTCTATTTTTTCATGTGTACACTTTTTATACGCTAGTCCATGATCCTTCAGTTCTGAAGGGGTACAATTTCAGCAAAATAGAAGGTGGTTTTTTTTTCTGGCTATGTTGTGACTTTATAGATGTCAAGTCCAAGCTAGTGTAACTGTGAAGTTGGTCAAGGCAATGTGCGGTTGGAGATTCTTTTGTCGCCAACTATCAGGTATTGGGGTTTCTTAGTCTTTAGTGAGCCTCTGCTTTGTGGCATTCACTATTGGTCCTCTGTTATATATAGGACCCCTGCATTATGTTTTTTAATCAACAAAATCTCTTTGAAAATTTGAACTTCCACACATGGAATAGTGTTTGAATAATTTTTGTTTATGATGTGGCATCATATAGTCCTATTGAGGGTATGTGGACTGCAAACCAGACCTCTACCCAGAAGCAGATGTTGTTACATAACCTGACTTATCTTTCATTCTTTCTGAGTGCTTGTAATTTGCTCTTGAAGGGTTGTCAGATTTCTACCTAGTTGAACTAAAAACATCATTTTGTGATGGGGAGCTTGCCTCGTGTGTATGCGTTCAGTAAGTTAGGCTTCTGAACACAATGGAGTGTTATACTTCATTTAGAGCTTCACTCGGTCAATAACATCATTTCAGGGAAAACTCATAGCTGTCATGTAGAACAATTTGTGAGGCAAGGTATTATCCATAATAGTCTAGATAATCTATATGCATTCATGCTGCATTTGCATCCTTCTACAGAAAGAAACATTCTGAACCTATCAAAATGTTATAGTGCCCTAACTTCTTGGCAATTTTGTCGAATATAATTTTATTCTCTCATTTTTATTGGTTGCAATTTGTCTGTCCATGTGGACCAACTTCCCAATCACCAAGTGGGAGTGGCTACATCAATCAGGGATATAGTTATAGTGGTCATGTAAATGCTAACGGGTCACATGGTAACCAGGGTGTCTATGGGGTTGTTGGATGTTGTGGATGTAGTGTTGGACCTCATGCTTTCCTTAGAAGTGGGGAAAACATGCAGTGTATCGGTAGAATGTTTGTTACAACCAATTAGGTTCTAGCTACCTAAATTCTTGGAGGTCATTTGATTTCTTGGACATGTATTCACTCAGAGATTTCAGAACACTATATCAGCTCTTCAACTAGTATTACGTATGCAGGGGTGGTTTATTTCACCTTCTGAATAGTTATATTTGCAAAAAAGAGTGTTGTCGACAAGTTATATCCCTGCATCATCAAGGGAGATTTGCAATGGCTCACATTTATGATTGGTGACTTGTCATGTTATTTCAGAAATGTAATGACACCTACTTGTCCATTGTTTGGCAATGTACTATCTTCGTTACTTGTTGCAATAGGTTCTTCAAGAAATTGCTTCTCATCTTCTTGGTCCAGCAGACGGCTCTGGGGATCTTGATTGCACTTGTTGTCATCTTTAGGTCTATGATCATTGCTAGCACTAGAGGGGCACTTATTGTCCTCATTTTCTTTCTATTGGGTGGATTCACCTGCCTAAAGGTAATCTATGTTGTCATCTATGTTGCTACTAGAAATATCAAATACACCAACTGATTTCTAGAATGCTTTTATATCTTTTAGTAATTCAACCTGTCTCTCCTAGCACGCTAACAACTATGACAACTAATATCATATAACAATATCAACACTTAGAAACTCTTCAATAGATCTCTTGTACTTGGATGATAAATCTAATCTTTTAGCAAGCAACAGTTTAGTTTCTAAAAGATTGTGATTCTGTCCCTGTACAGTCACAAGCTTTTACATTAAGAGATCCTAAGCACAGGTGAAAATATTTAGACTCTGCTTATTATCTTATCATAGCGTATGATGTGGATAGAGAAGGTCTGGTAAGTTCCTTTCTCGAACTAATGATGCACTTGTTGCTTCATTTTTGTCCGTCACTGTGACAGAGTTCAACTTGTTTGTCATGATGTATGGCAAGTAGGTGTGCCAGACAAACCATAAACTCTAGCCTTGGTGATTGCTTCTTCTATATGCGTCTTAGAAGAACTCTTGAGGATATCAATTTTATATGGAAGATTGCATATAATATGAACCAAAAACCATACAAAATATGATTGACGCATAATTGACCATGTTAGTAGAAGTAGTACAGCAGCTGCTTCCGCTCTCTGGCTCTCCATGTAATAGATTTGGGGGCATCTTTCTAGGACACATTCCTATAAACCATAGAGGATAAATTTATACATTGCCTATAATAGTTTTGGGATGTTTTTTATTTATCCAGTGATATTTATATCTAAGACAAACAGGTCTGTTTTATTACTATGAACAATATAATTTGTATACTATGCTCTCAGAGTTGTTGGTGACTATTTCCATTTCTCATGTGCGCCTTTATACCATTCAACAAGTGAACTCTTAGCTACTTGTTATATTTTCATTTCTTACATGAACAAATACTCACCTTTTTAATGTGTCCTCTTTTCCTTTAATTTCCTAAAACCATTATCCTAAAGAAGCTTCTCCAGGCCTTAGACACATGCAGGTCACGAGTCCCTACCAAATATCTAGATGTCCTCTCCACTCTCCTATCCCCACAGTAGTTGTAGGAATGAAAGGTGTTTCCAATAAAGCAACTAGGATCTGGAGTAAAACTTCAATTTACAAATTTGCTCCTTTTAGAGGAAATTAAGATCTTCCACCCAACATGCACGTACACACTAAGTGATGTCTATAACTTCTCAAGGATGAAGGGTAAAAACTAAGAAGGATATTGAACATCTAGAGGTAATGCACCCTGTTTGAGGATATGATATGATACTTTCCAACATTTGGAATATACCACTAGTTTGCATTTACATCAGGAACTTATCCAAGTTATGGCTTGTTGCATTTTCTATTTATAGAATTCGAAAGTAGCAAAGTGATGTATGTGATATTGGTGTAAGTCTCTACATTGATTATCTTGACAACACGATCATTGTCGGAACCTATTTCCAGCTGGTGCTTTGTTTAGATATAGTTCCTTAATTACAGTGATGTGGATGCCAAATTGCATGCCATTTTATTTAACTTTCTCTAATCTTATATACAACTTGATGTTTTTCCAGGTCCCTTGTTGTTAAGAAGAGAAAAATAACTTTGGCTGGCCACACATAGAACACAAAGAGGTCCTCAACTTCCTTTTCTTATGATGCTCCTTATTGATATTAAGCTAGTTCAGTCACTATTACATGTTCTTTTTTTGGGGTGTCCTAGAGTGTCTAAGTTGTTCTCAAACTTAGTCAAGAACTGATGTGTTCATTATCACTATGCTTGCTGAAGCCTGCATTTTGATGTTGTGGATTTGTTATGGTTTTAGTGTCAAGTGTTTTTGGATATTCTTTTTGTTCATGTTTCTCTGGTTATAGATCCTGAGTTTATTGGCTGGATTTCAATTTTGTATTCTAGTTGGACTGACTTCCTTGCCTCAGAAAGTTATTTGCTTTTCTTGTTTTCTGTTTTAGCTTTTACTAACTGATGCATTTTTTTATTTTCTGATTTAGCTTTTACTGAGAGATGCCTATTCTATGATCTACAGAGGTTGGTAAGTCATGCTTTTATTGCAGTATGTTGATACTGACAATGTTTTGGGTTGTAGAAATTTTTGTGGGGTTCAATAGCTTGTTCCCCACATTTGAAACTTAACAATATATGATACACCCTATCGTTTAATCACAAACTAATACAAGGCGATTCATAAATCCACATGTTGTTTCTGCCATTTACAGTGCAAGCAAAAATTGTAACAGTAAGATTTTTAGTTCCTAACATATTTATGCAGCAAGAGTTTCATCCCAAGAATTAGTAACTCCAGGAAGGAAAAATTGCAATCTGTTCAATACCTCTGTTGAGTCTTTGATGATATACCTAGATATATTCCCATGATCTCTATATTGTGAGAGAGTTATTATGTCCAATAGCTCAACTCGTGTACCCTAGTAGCACCTTCAGCCATAATATCTCTGAATTCATCCTGGATAACTCAATTTCAACTAGAAAGAGGGGAAGCGTATCACAAGTTCACCCAAGTTCAAACTCATTTAGCTGATTGTTATCCATTCCAGGTTCAGGTTACAAGTTGGAGGATTTTGATTGATTTGAAGGATGATATGTCTTATGGTATGTCATTTCTTCTTATTTCTATTGCATCTGCAGGGAAATTCTGATGGTAAAAGTGTGGACTTACAGAGCCAGCACGCACAAGCTCCTCCATCTTCTACATCTCAACCTGAGTACATTTGTGATAATCATATTTATACAAAGGTAAATTTCATAGATTTGCAAATCTATATTACCACCATATGAGTTTTGTAGTTTGTGCTAGTTTACTTTATTAACCTTGAATGAGCACGATGGCTCTAATGAAACTGTATATTACACTAAAATCTTTGCTTGACGTAATTTAATGGTATTCTATTTACTGTATATTCAAAGCTATTCGAAGATTGTCTTGGCTTGAAGATACATGTGTAGATCTGCAATTGTTAGATACTATAACAGGGCACTAGACGTAGTGCATTTAATCCATATATCATAGAAAGGCTGAGCTTATTAACAAACAGAATAACAATTGTTAATAAGAGTTTGAAAGGATGGAGAAAAGCGTTTGAGGGAGTAAACTGAAATGACTTTTTAAGTTTTCATTGAAAGGGCTGTTAGTACCATGAAAAAGACTGCGCCTGATGTTCCTGGATATAATGGTTTAAGAGAAACAAAAATTTATTTGCAAATATATCATATTATTATGTTGTCAGTGCAAAATTTTGTGTTCTGACTTAGCTGTTAAGATGGAGTCAAGGCAGTGGTGATATTTTGAGTGCATCCATTTTATCTTTTAGGATTATGTGGGCATATGATTGCAGTCGAATTCAAACCCCAACGGGACCCATCTCAACCCATGCAGATGTGGTAAACATGGTAGATCATACATTGAGCGTGATCAAGAATTGCTCAATTTTCTTTTATATAGCTGCATATGGTCTCATGTCTGTTTTACTTTTCAACTGATATTTTTTGTTGGCAAAGAAATGTATATTGGCTCTCTGTGTACTGTCACATACATTATCAGGGCAACCTAAAAGGCACCTCTTAACTACTGGATCGAGTGTGTTTGTGAGCACTAAACGTCTCGTTGCTGGTGATTCTGTCCTTTTCATAAGGTTGGTTTATATATCTGTCTACATGATTTAGTTTTTTTTATATATAATTCATATTCTATAACTTTCACGTGTTTCCTTCTTCAACCCATCATATACATATCCTTAGAGATGAAAAGTCTCAACTTCTTTTGGGCATAAGATGATCTAACAGACAGCAGACTGCTCTTTCATCTTCAGTCTTGTCTACTGATAGCATGCATATTGGAGCAGCAGCAGCAAATAATAGCCCATTTACGATATTTTACAACCCAAGGTAACCAACTAACCATGCATTCTTGAATCTACATACAACTTCAATTGTTGACTTTTAATGACTTGGTGCTGTTCTAAACAGAGCAAGTCCTTCAGAGTTTGTAATTCCTCTAGAAAAGTACAACAAAGCCATGTATGCACAAGTCCTTCAGAGTTTTTTTGACTTTTTCATTCCTGAATGATCTAAATTCGCTTTCGGTTTTGTTGCAGGGTATACGTGTAAGAGATATTTTCTTATGGACATGCGTAGCGTTGGTGTTTTCGATGTTGACAGTAACCATGAAGACCCGCAACTCTGTGCCTCGCTTGCAAGTGACATCTACAAGCACTTACGGTTAGCTGAGGTTGGCCATTTTCATAAAATTTTAGTGTTCGCACGTTCTAATTCCTGTTGTGACATTTTCTTTCATGGGGATGTTCTTTCCTGCTGCTATTATTCTGTTCTGGCTGCTCCCCTTTTGTGATGGCTGTTTATGGTTCTGCTTAGAGGATGCAATTGCCATCTTGATAGCCATGGTATCTATTCGATGTTTATGGATGGTTGATAAATTGTTGCCTCTATGCTACTCCTGCTACTCCCCTCTCACTCTTGGAGTGATGGTCCAACTTCTGTGATGGTTGTAGTCTGTCCTGTGCTATGATGCTCGGCTGTTGGCCTGGTCTTCTGGTTTATGTCTTCTTCTCACTAGTGATGATTCTTTGGTTGGTGGATGGACTCTCCCTATTCTATATCTTTATGGGTTGGCTTTGTTCTTCTGTTTCTATTGTTGTGTTCCTTCTCATTCTTGGGGAAGCTCCTTCTTGCTGCTTTTATTTCTGTATGAGTGCTCCCTTTTTGTGTTGGTTGTTAGTGGTTTGTTTGGACCTGGAGGATGTAGCTATTACCTTGATAGTTATGGTCTCTATTCGATGCTCATGGCTCGGTGTTGAGTTGTTGGCTCTATGTTGCTTTGGTGTTCCCCTATCACTCTTGGAGTGATGGTCAGGTTGGGTTTTGATGGCTGGGTTTTGGGTCATCAGTTCTCTGTTCTATTGAGGTAGCTTTTTGTTGTTGCTCCCCTCTCACTCTTGGAGTGATGGTCGAGCTTCTGTGATGGATGTAGGCTGTCTTGGGCTATGATGTTTCGTTTGTTGGCCTAGTCTTCTGTTTTATGTCTTCTTCTCTTCGGTGATGATTCGTTGGTTGAGTGGATGAAATCTTCCTATGCTATATGTTTGTGGGTTGGTTTTGTTCTTTTGTTCTGCTGCTGTGATCTTTTTCCTTCTTGGGGATATTCCTTCTTGCTTCTGGCTGTTAACGGTTTGTTTGGACCTGGAGGATGTAGCTGTGATAGTTATGGTCTATTTTCGATGCTTATGGCTGGTTGCTGAGTTGTTTGGCTCTATGTTGCTTATGTTGCTCCCCTCTCACTCTTGGAGTGATGGTCGAGAATGGGTTTTGATGTATGGGTCTTGGGTCTTTGTAGTAACTCCATAGTCTTTTTCCTATTGATTCATTCTTTTTTATAGTGGTTCTTTCATATTTTTCTGAAGTCGTTTTCTGCAAGCTTTTACTTTTTTGATAGACAAAGAAGAGGCATGCTGCCGATTTCATAGAAGCAACTCAAAAAGATATAAATGCAAGCATGCGTGCTATTCTAGTGGATTGACTGGTTGAGGTGAATTACTTAACGTGATGGGTTTTGCATAAATTAGATTTTTTTTATTTTCGTCTAACCTATATCCTCTTTTCATTGGAAGGTTTTTGAAGAATATAGGTTGGTTCCGGACACCTTATACTTGACAGTTAATTACATTGATCGCTATCTTTCTAGCAATGAAGTGAATCAGCAGCGTTTACAATTGCTCGGACTAGCTTGTATGCTAATCGCTTCGTAAGATTGACCTTTGTCTATAATATTTCCTCCTGCCCACCATTTATTCCATATGCTTAAATAGATGAATTATTCTTTTGATGCAGAAAATATGAAGATATATGTGCTCCTCAGGTGGAAGAATTCTGCTATATAACTGATAACACTTACGTTAAGGAGGAGGTGAGAATTGATGTCCTTTACCATGCTCGTATTCACACTTCTGTGTGTACCTAACAATGCCATATACAGGTTCTGCAAATGGAAGCCGGTGTACTTAGACACCTCAAGTTTGAGATGACTGCTCCAACCGTGAAATGGTTTTTGAGGTATTCCACATTGCATTGATGTATATAACCCGTGAACACTGCTTTAAAATTTTCTTAACTTGACCTTGACAAACCTTTTCTTCTTCTTCTATAATTATAGGAGATTCTTCCATGTAGCTCAACAGTCAGAAGGGGTAAGCGTCTAGTTCTCACTGTTGTCACCTTTTAAATATAGTTCAGGTTTTTAAGTATTTATCCATATTTTTGTTGCAGGTTCCTTCTCTGCAACTTGAATTCTTAGCTAGTTATATAGCAGAGTTGACACTCTTGGAGTACAGTTTTCTTTCTTATGCTGCATCGTTAATAGCTGCCTAACGGTCTTCCTTACAAAATTTATACTACAGTCAATGAGGAAACCTTGGGTAAACAGTGAAAATAGGTCCAACCATCAGCTTGGTATCATTCTGCAGATCAATGAGAATGACAAAATGTAATATAGAGGTCATCATGTATAGGTAGGAGCTTATTCTTAAATGCAATGGGAGAAGAAAGCTTATGGAATAGGTAAGTTATGAGTAGGAGAAACTATGTTTTCTTGTTTCTTTCGGGAGCTATATCTCAAAACTTGTATGTTTCTTTGTAGGTATCCATGGTGGTTCGCACAAAGTGGATGCTACCATCAACTTGATGGCGCTTGATCCACAAATACAAAAGTACAGAATGTATAGATTATGAGAAGAAATGCCAATATGTTCTGATCCAGGGGATTCACCAACCAAAACTAACCATACATGAACCTCTACATGGAAAGGCTGCAACTCGAGCTCTGGGAGTTTATGAGGACATGGCACATACCCATATCATGTTTGGGATTGGAAGATTCACCACTAAAGCTGAGATTCATAGGGCTGTTAAACTCACTGTGAATTAGGTGGAGGAACTAAGGGAGATGAGCCCTCTTTATATTGTGCTTTGTAGTCTGCAGTGGATAGATGTAGTCAGAAGAAGATATTGTATACATGTGTCTTTTTTTCATGCATATTGTAAAACAGGGGCCAGGTTAATGTCCTCCCCATGTGTACTCATTGTTCAAATATAAATAAAAGTATCATTGGTGACATTGTAAGCACAACTCGATCTTGAATAACATTCATCTGTTTTCTTATTGAAAACCACTCTATATTGGCAAGCTAATGACTGGATACATAATGTCTCTCACTACATATGTATGTATAGTACATGGTGTCTTTCACTACACACTAGCTATAATTACATGTGTAGCAAGTGCTAATTTTTGCTATACATGAACTACAAATACAAATTGTAACCAATGCCATCTCTCCCTACATATCATAGGTACAAATTGAATTGTAGTCATACATTTGGCTACAATTGAAACTACATGTTTATGTGTAAGGACATTTTTACCTACAATTAGGGTTACATATGAATTTGTAGCGAGAGGAATAACTAACTACAACTTAAAAAAATGTAGCCTAAACAATTAGCTACACGGGTATTAGCTATATATTATAAATGTAAGGATAAATGTAGCCAAAGCTTTTAGCTACAAATTTTGGGGCTTTCGCTACAAATTTTTTTGTAGTTAAAGACCATATTTTTCGTAGTGCTTCCTAATGAGTTCTATATCAAATATCTGTATATTAGGTTAAGGACATGTTTCTATTGTGACATGTTGAGTTTTTTGCTATGTTATATCCACCACAATTTGAGTTATAAAATAATACATTGATTAATTTAGGAAGCATTGATATGTTGTTATGGCTGTCCACAAGTGTTTTTATAAGAAAATTGTGTGTTGAATGGGGTTGTGAACAAGGGACTGGTGTTATATTATGTTGGCCTAGAAACCTGTCCAAGATTTACTCATTAGGAGTAAATCTTGGATAGTCCCCAATTTGGGACTATTCTTGAACACCTAATCTCACTTAGGATGTAAGTGTATAATGTGTATTTGGTTTTCAAGAAAATTTCGATAGCATTTCCCCATTTGTTTTCTAAGTACATATGTACTTGGAGAACAATGGGGAAATGTTGCCGAAATTTTCTTGAAAACCCAATACACATTATACACTTACTAGTGAGATTAGGTGTTCAAGAATGGGATAAGTGGTACACATTTATTATATATAAGACCTTAAACCCTAAAGTTTTAACCATAAACCCTAATCTTTTAACCCTAGACCCTAATCTTGTTCTAATATATACTTGTTTTCTCTTTGATCATAGAATGGATAGATCATGGATGTCCATTCCAAATCGCTGCACCCCAGAGTTTATTTTTGGTCTTGATTAGTTTATTAGATTTGTCGAGGAACATAGGAAACAACCTGGAGATAGGTTCTACTGTCCATGTAGGCATTGCGGTAACAACTTGAAAGTCAACACTGGTGACGAAATAAAAAATCATGTTATGTGTAACGAGATTGTACAAGGCTATACATAATGGCACTGGCATGGAGAAATTTCAAACCTGAAATCAGTGGATGTCAATAGCAGTGCTTGTGTGGAAGAAGAAATTTCCTCCAATGACGTAGATGTAAACGAACCAGTTCCAGTAGACATCGTTGATGCGATGTTGGATAGTTGTGGGGTAGAGCACACCAATCCACCTCCCATATTTAGAAACATTGTGCATGATGCTGAGATACTGTTATACACAGGTTGTAAGTTTACAAAGCTTAGCACTGTGTTGAGATTGTAAATGAAGAAAGCTAACAATAGATGGAGCGACAAAAGCTTCACGTCATTGTTGTCTTTGTTGAAAGAAATTCTTCCTGAAGGAAACGAGCTGCCAATATCTACATACCGGTTAAAGAAATTGTTGTACCCATTGGGAATGGAGGCCAAGAAGATACACGCATGCCCAGATGATTGTGTATTGTTTCAAAAGGACTATGTGTGTGGCGACCGTCTTGCGAAAACATGATTAACTAATGCGGAAGCAAATTATTTGCAGCAGATTACTAAAAATCACTAAAAGTTTAAAACTTTTTCAAGAGATCCATTCACAGGAAAACTCTTTAACCAAGAACCAAAGTATTTCAAATTCATCCTGGTTCACAAGTATACAACATGTACCATTCCTTCTCAAATATTACAACATCAACTATCTTATAAACATTATATATAGACAATATACGAATCTCGAGGCATCAAGCCAAAACCTCAAATTGATTCATAAGACACTGACTAAAAACTCCGAGGACCTGAGAGTACAGAGACGACACATAGGACTACTATCTGTATGACTAGACAGGTAATATCTCCACCTGAGATCTTATTGTTGTCCCTACTGTTGATGTTGCTGTTGCTCTTTCCTTGTTCTAGGATTTTTGCTTTGCCTCCCATGCATACCTAAAAATGTTTCCCACGGGGGTGAGACAATTGAAAATTGCCCCAGCGAGAGATATAACTCTCTGCCAAAAACATTGTTATTGCATTTTATTAAATTAAAACTGAGCAGGGGTTAGTTTTACATTATCATGCAGAGTTATTCATCATAGAACAGAATAAGATAATCTCCATTCTCAAGGAGGTCATTGCATCTACCCATGGTAGATAAGTAATTCATCTGTCTACCTTGCAGAGAATATAAAGAAACATAATTAACATTTAACTAATAAGGAATGCACAAATAAATGCAACATCAGCCAATGAATCTCCGTATTCAATCCTTAAGAAAACATGCTATACGGCTGATTACATTTTACAATCACACTTATGCTCTGAGGAGATGAGATATACCGCTCATACTCCAACCGACCATTACAAAATCGCCTCGGTACCATACATAGGTCATCAAAAGAGCCAGATTCTTATGACCTCATCTGTCTCGGTCAGTACGAAACCACATGCAGGACATCTCGTGTCTCTGCTAACTAGCTAGCTAGGGTATTCTGCCACCTTCACTACAGAGTTACATCGTCAACTGCACTCTCATCGCCAATCGAGAGATTTCTTGTTTATCTCCTCGATCTGACATTAAGTATCATTGGGAGATTCGTGATACATCCATCCCGACATATTCATGAAGGATTGAGAGGTTTCTTGTTTACCTTCCAACAATCTCTTCAAGAGGACGTAAGGATATTTTCGCCCATTTACCCCCACATATTCAAAATATGTGCTCCGGGTTTTGCAGCGGGCACCCGTTTCACCATCACCTATTCCTGACGATGATGGATCTATGGTCAGAGCACTACATGAATAGATTTCACTTGATTTATTAAGTACATTCTCATATTCTTTTAGCATCAGCCAAGTTCTCAAACATAACTTATTACAACAATGCTATAAAGAGACATGTACTACTTTTATCAGATTTTTATCAGTCTTTCCAAGACCCTGGGAACTCAGTCCCTCATTTCAATACTGGGATTTCTCATCCCTTCACATTCTCATCACCATAATCATATGGTTCTGGTTATTAAAACCCTTAACTCATCATTGAGCATTATTATACCTTTTTCAGGTAACTATCACCTTTAGGTCATCTGACCAAGGCATTCATGATACTTGTTACACAAGCATCACACCTGGCTCACAAGGCCATGAAATATCTTGTCACCTCTCACTAGATAACAACTTACTCATGTGACTCATAAAAGTCCATTCATATTGCTTCTTTTACTAAGCAACAACAACATTAAGGCACATAATGCCAATCAACATTTATTATATAAATGTCACAGCTCAAACTATCTATATACATCACCTCATAATATCTGTATGGTTATTAGGCATGATAATAGTCATACAAGATATTCACCACATCATGTGATGCAATAGTAACACCATTATTCCTCTACCAGGAATTAGGATTTACTATCAAATAGGGCTTTTCATTCCCTTTACCCAAATTAGGGTTAGGGTTCCCCATTTCTCATTAATAAATATTTCATGATCTCATTATCTTTCCAACCCTTAATACATTATTCCATACCTCTGGGGCATTCAAGGATATCATATTTGATTATTCTTAGAACATTACTTTCATCATATAGCATTAATGATCATCAATTCAAGGTATGAGTTCATTTCTCATCCTCATCATGGTATGATTATATCATACACATCATTTGGGCTTAACCCCATTCTCAAGGTACATTAATTAACACTCAACAAGGTGCAACAACTCATTACATTTCATTGTAATAGTTGCATAACACACTTCATAAGTTTCTTACCCAATTATATTGGATTTGGAGTACATCAAGGCATATAAACCATGAAGTGTTGAATATGATAACTATCATATTTTGATGTATCACTTTCTCACCACTTCAGACTCTCCTGAATTAGCCATCTTATCTTGTATTAAGGTATTTCCCTTCTTAATACATTCCTCACTAATCACTTACCTATAGCATATAATGCATAAGCCACACATTAGAGTTGTCCAACTATCTTTAATGATATGGACTTGTCTAATGGTAAAGACATTGCTTACAATTAGGTTGCATATATTCAACGACATGAAATGTTTCACCTTTATAAGGCCATTCCTTCTATCTCATCATTATGGTTTCTTTATACCCTTACTTAAGATTAGAATTATGATTCATTGTCATATTATCCAAGATTAGGGCTTTATGTATTATGACTCCTCATTAGAGTCTCACATGCCTTGTTACGACCCCACCTCCCGATAACCCCCAATTAAGGGAGACCGAGAGGTCGAAGCCGCACCCATGACTTCCGGATCAAGGTTCAGCAATTAACCAAGAATAATTATCAAATTTTAACATATTAAACTGAAAAGCTGTAAGAAAATAAACTTTTCATACCTTTTGAAATTTTGGATTTCTAACTTCTATCCACTTAATGATTCTATGCTAACTAATCCTCCTTGTATTATTCTTCATGTATTTCACCATGTGACGATTTTCTGTTTGTCCTTTTGGCTTGTACCTAAAACGTCGACAAACAAAACGTCGGTCAGCCGAAGCTGGTATGTGGGGGAAACAATAAACTTGCAATTATGATAACCATGTAATCATTCAATTAATCATTTAACAATCAAGATTACGTCTTAAATATAACTCCGCGATCCACAAGTTCCCTAACCTCTGAGCTGTCCCTGTAGTGGACTTGGACACTACCTTCCTTATGGTAGATCCCCATTAAACCCCTCATGGTCCCACCTATAAGTGAACCAGTTTCTAGGGTTGAGTCACATGGAACTACCCGTAGGCAGACCACTCCTTAACTCATGGTATGCTGAAGAGTCTCATGAACCACACATGGCAGCTCAGTTTCTAACTCTCGGTAACCTAGACCTTACTCTAGGATTACCCCTTTTTCAGCCTTTTTAAAGCAACAGAGGTGAACACGGATCTAGCCAGTTATATGCATACTTATGGTGATAATCATAGTCACTTTATAGTTGCATGAAATAAATAGACATTCAACAATTATTTTCAAGCAACCGATAAATCATTCGGAAATCGCCGCGAAACTAAAGCGATTATTCATAAGCGTAACCACATACCTGATTTGATGAATCATGTAGATTATTCAACATTTACTTCATGTATATACAATCAAGCCAATAAACAGATCCAAGAAAGTAATTCAATCATCACATAATTCCTGAAAAGAATTTGTACTCTACTGTTACACACTTCATCAAGAATCTACTCTATATACTTGAATTCACTTTCTAGGGTTTCTAATCTGTATTAAGGTTTCATTGATATTCATTAGGGTTTCTTAGACCAATTTCTCACACTTTATCCCTTTTTGGTTAACAACCCTAAAATACTCTTTTCTACTCATATAAACCCTAATTGCTCAAACTATCCATTTTAATAGTCTTTTATACTCAAATCGACTTAGGATCATCATATCCCTATTTATTTATAGATTTGGACAATTAATCCAATTAAAAGACATATTCTCCCAAATTAGGGTTTTCAAGCTCATTAATGCATAATTATGCACAAAACCCTAACTTAAGCCAATTATAAAAAAAGATCATCTTTTAAATCCTATTTTCATTTTTTTATTAACCATATGTTAATATTGGCTTGAATTATCCATTGAACAACATTAAATCCATCTTTAATCAAAATTAAGGGTTTTCCATTAATCAAATCATTAAAGATGATAACTTTATGTACTTTTCACATTTCAAGCATATTTATGTATATAAACCCTAGATTAGACTAATCATGTGCAAAGTTCTCCCTTTTTGAACATAATGTACTCTTATACATTTAACAGGTTAACATCAATTCCAATGATTCATTAAACCTTATTAATCACTCTAATCATATCAAAGTAGGGTTTCTTTAATCATCATTATGCTAAAGTTGATAAATTACACCACTTTTCAAATTTCAAGAGGAATTGGCTTATAAACATATTTTATTTAGATTCCTCTCGATTTTCTGAGCAAAATTCATATATTACTTGTTTTAATCCGAATTACGAATCAGGAGATATGATTTTAGCAAAATTTACTTACTCTGGCCAATCGGAGGGCGCCACATGGTTGTTTCCATTCAACATTGTAGGTGGCTTTGGGAAACATAACCGAGTTACTGAATTACCCCCGGCGCGACTCTGCATTTCTTTGTACCTCGGAGGGCAAAACGGTCCAACGACTGATCCCTCGTCTTCAACCTCTCGACAGAGGTTGCTGTCGCCGCGCGCAGGGCTAGGTGCGCCTCCCCTTCCCAACTCCGGACCTGAAGGCTTCAGAAAATCCTTCCTTTACCTCCGTTGGACCTCCCCGCACCTCTAGGCATCCTCATCTTGCAGCCATGGTGGCCGGTTTGGCTTGTGCGGGCCTACAACGTTCGGCCGCCCAAGCAGCTGTGCTGCTGCTGTGCCGCGTAGTGCAGGGCACGGAGATGCAAACTCGACCTCACTCCGTCTTCGTGGTATCGTCAGCTCCCACCTGCTGGTGCTCCATCCTCGTAGCCATGGCGGCTGGCTTAAGCTGGTTGGGCCTGCCATCCGCAGTCGGCCTGCAGCCGTGCTGCAGGTGTCGCACGAGGATAGCGGCCAGGAAAGGATGGCCAACCACCCCAGAGTAACGTGGGTGCTTCTTCCTTCTATCGAGATCCCTCCACTGCTGCTGGATGCCATTGAGGTAGTCCCATATGTCCTCGGTTAGGGTTTCAAATTCAAAGGAACAAGAAGAAGGTGAGGAAGAGAGAGATACATAGAAGTTCCCTTTAATTCGAGCCATAGTCTCTTCCCTTTATATAGGGGTGAGCATTCACACCCCAAGAAGAGCATCCACGAGGACTTAGTCCTTTTTGCCCAAAAGGAAACATGTTTTCCTTAAACAACAAGCCACCTCCTCTCTCATCATTATCTCCTAAGATAAATATATTATTTGGATAATTAGGGACTCGAAAACTCTTTCCCTTTTTCTCTTTATGCTTGGATTTTAATCCATTAGCCACGAAATCCTATTTTCCTTTATTAGAAAATACTTTTCTTTAAATAACACCACATAATACATTAATAAAGCAACACATTATCATCTTATTTTTCCTTTTTAGTATTTTCTCTTTCTTTCCTCTTCATTGGGACTCCTTGGATCCCAAGATATTCCATTATTTCGAAATTCTCTTCATTGGATACTTATTATCCTTCTAGATGCATCATTATGCATTATTTCACATTATCTTGTTTATCTCTCATTAAAATAGTTCTTTTTGAGAAATTCTCTTTATTTCTCTTTTATTTTCCTCACCGGAATTCCTTTTATTATAAGAAATCCTTGGGATACGAAATTCCATAAAGGGTAATTCAATTATACATCTTTTCACTTAATTTCCACATTTTATCAATGTTTTCAATTTCTTTCTTCATAAAGAAATACTTATTTAATCTTTTCTTTTCTTATTGCTTTTTTTTGCAACCTTGGACTCCTTGGTACCCAAGAAACCCAAGAGGCACGAAATCCTCTTTGGATTTGCCTTCTAGAGGTTTCTACATATTTCTTTTCTTCAATTATCCATTTATTCATTGAGTTTTCTTGTTATTCGGGCCCAATAGCCAACAAAGCCCAAAATACAACCAATCAAGGCTATTGTGAATGGAATCCATTTATTCAAAACAAATCACATCATTATTTGTTCAATTATCCTTAATATGAGAAATTGCATTTCTCACCAATTGAACCCAAAAATTGGGGTTATAACATGCCTTCACCCTTCTTAGGGCCTCTTATCACAACACAACATTAGTACGTCATGTGGTGTTAATACTTAGTTAAGGTTTCTCATGGAATCACCCTCAACTAGGGTTTCCACCATAATTTCCCACAATTTGGGTTTACTATTCATCTCTATTAGGATTTCATTTAATTATCCATAATTGGAGATTCACTATTCATCCCAATTAGGGATTTACATCTCTTTTTCCTAAATTAGAGTTTCACTTATGATTACCCTAGATTAGGGCTACATCCTTACCCTAGATTAGGGTTTCATTTAGAATTGCCCTCAATTAGGGTTAGAATTCAATAACCCTGTCAATTAGGGTTTATGTTCATGATTAGGGTTTCATGATCTCTTTACTTAAGGACCATACCCTTAATCACCACATGAATCATATTCACATTATGAATTCATGCTAACATCATCTCAACTTGATAAGGTCATATCATCCCTTCAATAAAGTACATACAACTATGAATGACATAGTGTACCAAGTCATTGATCCTATAAGCAATTAGGGTTCATCCCTTAATTGGCACTAATCACTTAGGTACTAATAGGGTTTCAATCTTTGTACCTTCATTGATTATCATTACTAACCATCATTGGATCAATGAGTCATTCATCATCTCTGTTCTTGAGAGATTCAATCACCTTGGACCTCCATTACACAAGGTATCCAATTGAATTGATCAATTGAATCTACAATCAACTTTGACTACTTGACCCCCAAACGGTCTTGATCTTTCAAAGTTCAAACGGTTTGAAACCGTTTGGTAAAGGTGGTGCTTGAGACCGTTTGCCCAAGTAGGTGAAGACCATTTGCCCAAGTAGGTGAAGACCGTTTGGCCAAGTAGGTGAAGACCGTTTGGACAAGTAGGTGAAGACCGTTTTCCCATCACATCATCAAAATCCAAGTCAACCAATTAGGGTTTGGATCATTGGATTGATCACCAAATCAACAATTGATTACACTTTGACTTAGTATCATTGGATCATCAATTGCTTAACCATACTCACCCCTAGACCTCCAAACGGTCTTGGGTGACCTCCAAACGGTCTTGAGACCGTTTGGATGAGCTCCAAAAGGTCTTGAGACTGTTTGGCTCATCCAACCCTTGGATTCTAGTGAAAAATCATTAGGGTTTGAGCTATTGAGTTGATCATCAAATCAACACTTAATTGCAAAGTGGTTTGGTACCTTTAGACCTTCAATTGGTCAACCATGCTTAACCCTAGACCTCCAAACGGTCTTGGGTGATCCCCAAATGGTTTTGAAACCGTTTGGGTCAATCAACCCAAAACATCAACTCATCCCAATGCAAAATCAACACTTAGCCGATTAGGGTTAACACCATATCTTTGGATCTTCAAACACATATATATACTTGACCCTAGACCTTCAAACGGTCTTGGGTGACCACCAAACGTTTTTGAAACCGTTTGGGTGATCCCCAAACGGTTTTGAAACCGTTTGGGCTAATCAACCCAAAATCTCAAATCAACTCATTGGAATTTCAGCACTAATTCCAATTAGGGTTTGCCTAATTGATTAGCCTTCAACTCACGATTCCTTCGGAATTAACCCCTAAAATTTGGTGAGTCTTTAACCAACATAATTAGGATCAGGAATCTCAAACGGTAAACCCTTGGTCAATGCTCTCAAACGGTTTTGAAACCGTTTTCCCAAAAAGTCGAATTAATCAAGCTGAAAAAGCAGCACTTAATCCAATTAGGTTTCCCTAATTGATTAGCCTTCAACTCACGATTCCTTGGTAATTAACCCCTCAAATTTTGTATGTTACTAACCAACATAATTATAAACAGGAATCTCAAACGGTCAACCCTTGGTCAACTCCCTCAAACGGTTTTGAAACCGTTTGCCCAAAAAGGTCAAGTTAATCAGGTTGGAAATCAGCACTTAATCCAATTAGATTTACCTAATTGATTAGCCTTCAACTCACGATTCCTTTAGATTTAATGCATAAAATTTGGTGGGTCATTAACCAACATAATTAGGAATAGTAATATCAAATGGTTTTGAAACCGTTTGCTCCCAAACGGTTTGCAAAGGTGAAACCGTTTGGTCCCAACTTCCAAACCGTTTGCCCAAGATATTTGGGGAGGTGTGTGCTTATGATGATGTCATCATCATAAAGCTTCATCCCTGAAGTTCTAACAACTTATGATTTCATGAATTAATCAATTTCAACCAGCAATTAATCAAGATATTGAAGGAATAATTGAAATTACAAGATTAATGGTTGAATAACAATGAAAAAGGGTTCAAGTTATAAAACCCACCTCAAATCTGATCTCCAAGCTCCAAGCTACATGGCTCTAATGGTGGATGAATCTTCTCCAACTATTCCAAGGCTCAACTTCAAGATTTGGAGTGAAATGGTCGGCTAGAATTGAAGATTGAGTGAAGAAATGAAGGAATTACACATTGTTTTATGATTTTCACCATGAAATCATGAAGAACGAAGATCAAAGGCTTACCAACAGGTTGGGGACGTGCTCCCTGATGTCCTTAGACTTCTTGGTCGGTTTTGCAAGCAAGGAGAAGAAGTGGGGTCGTAAAAGCCTTTCATTTGGCTTGGAAAAGGTACTTTTATAAGAAAATTGAGGAGAGAGAAGATACTTTATAAAAGTCTTTTAATTCCAAAGTTGTTGCCACCACTTCCCCCTTGGTTTCTTGCATGCAAGGGCATCTCTATCCCCACCGAACTCCCTTACATTATCCATGAATTAAGGGAAAAGAAATTAAGCACCTTAACCCTTATAATAAGAATATCCTTATTTGAGTGGAAATTCTTTTTCTTATAATAATGGTGAGTGGAATTTCACCTCCTTAGGATATGCTCGTGCCTTTGCAAGGCTTTAGGCTTATCCACACACATCTGAATCCAACCATTTTAATTTTGGTTGAAGGCCCTTTAATTAATACATTCATTTTTCCCCTAAATTGGATTAGGGTTTCACTTAGGATTAAATCTTGATTATTTTAATATCAAGATTCTCTCTCCTCCATCTTAATTCAAATGAGAAGTATCTCTCATTTTCTTTGCTCTAAATGATGTCAAGAAACATTAGGGACATTATTGAAGTGGTAAATTGCATATTGAACCCTTGGTTTTGGGTAAATTGCACATTACTCCAAAACTAGGTTTTTATGCACAAACATTGCTTTATCAACTCTTTCTTAGTGTTCAGGCTTCCATAAGCCATACCTTAGAATAATTTTCACTCTCATGATGCTTCAACACATGAGGAACATATTATCATGCACAATTGCACTTAAACCCCTCAACTTGGGTAATTTGCACTTTAGTCCAATACAAACAAAACATTGATTTCAACAATGTTCAAAAAGGACTAGAATTGCAACATAAGTTCCTCTTGAGGCCTAATTACTTTTCATAAGATGAGATTAAGAATTTAATCACATTTCTTAATCAAAACACCTAGGGTTAAAGTATAACCCCGGTCAGGGTTGTTACAATGTGGATTTAAAAAATTGTCCTAAATGTGGTGCGTCAAGGTATAAATCGACGACTTTGGGGGAGTCTAAAAATGGTTCTCCTACCAAGGTGATGTGGTATCTACCTATAATATCACAGTTGCAACGCTTGTTTACCAATATGATAGATGCGAAGAATTTGAGGTGGCATGCAGATGTTAAGAAAAATAATGATGGGATCCTACGACATGCATCTGATTCCCCACAGTGGAAGAATATTGATTTATTATACCCTAAATTCGTTGAAGAAGTCAGGAATCTAAGACTTGGACTTTGTACATATGGGATGAATCCATACGGGACATTGAGCAGTCAACATAGCACTTGGTTAGTTATGCTTGTTATATACAATCTTCCTCCCTGGTTGTGTATGAAAAATAAGTACGTTATGTTGTCGTTCTTGATATTGGGCCCTAAACAACCTGGAAATGATATCGACGTTTATCTTGAACCTCTGATTGATGACTTGAAGAAACTCAGGGGTGAAGGTGTGATGACCTATGATGCCTCACAAAGAGAGACATTTCATTTGCACACTATGTTGTTTTGCAGTGTGAATGACTTTCCAGCATATGGGAATTTGTCCGGATATAGTGTCAAAGGATCTAAAGCATGTCCTATATGTGAAGAGAACACTGATTCAATATGACCAAAACACGACGACAAGACTATATATCTTAGTCATTGAAGGTTTCTTCCAAAATTCCATCCGTATCGTAGGTTGCACAAAGCATTCAATGGACGAAATGAGGAACAAAGTGCACCTAAACCTATACCATGGGAGGATGTTTATGAAAGAGTAGAAGACTTTGACAATGAATTTGGTAAGAGATCACAATGTACGATGGCCACACGGAGTGACAAATCTTTATTCAAGAAGAAGTCAATATTTTGGGATCTTCCTTATTGGAGTTCTTTGGTAGTCATGTATTGTATCGATGTCATGCACATTGAGAAAAATGTCTGTGATAGTGTCATCGATACTCTGTTGAATATACCATGTAAGACTAAAGATGGGATAAAATCCAAAATGGACCTACGTGAAATGGTAATAAGGACAGGATTAACATAAGTAGTTAGTAGCGATCAGAGAACATACTTACCCCCCGCTTGTTATACGTTGTCGAGAAAGGAGAAGAAAGCTTTTTGTGAATGCTTGGTAAATGTTAATGTGCCACATGGTTACTCATCCAACATCCGTACATTGGTATCAATGAAAGATCTAAAGTTCAATCTCATGATTGTCACACTCTAATGCAACAAATATTGCTCGTGGCAATTCGATCTATATTGTTGAATCATGTAACGTTTGCAATCATCAGACTTTGTTTCTTTTTCAACAGTCTGTGCAGCAAAGTTATTGACCCTAATACTCTCGATAAATTGCAAAGAGAAGTGGTTGTTACCCTATGTCAGCTTGAGATGTATTTTCCTCCTTCGTTCTTTGATATCATGGTACATCTTGTTGTCCACTTGACTATGGAAGTGAAAATGTTGGGACCAGTTTTCTTGCATTGGATGTATCCCTTTGAACGATACATGAGCATTTTTAAAGGTGATGTTTGAAACCGTTATCGGCCTGAAGGGAGTATTATTGAGGGTTATGTGGCGAGAGAGATTATGGATTTTTGCAATGACTTTTTGAGTGGTAATGATGCTCCTATTAATGACAAGAATATTAAGGAGTATTTTGGCAAAGGAATTTTGGGATCACATATGAAAGTAATCAATCGCGAGCAGTTGGAATAAGGCCACTTGTATATTTTACACAACATCGACGAAGTGAGTATTTATATCAAGGAACATACCAATTTCATCAAGAGACAATATCCTCGAGCCAATTCAATGTGGCTTGCTAGAGAGCATAACAAGACATTTATTAAGTGGTTTGAAGATAAAGTCTTACATCAACTATCTCAAACACCAGATATTAATCTTACTGAAACTATCAAATGCCTCACCTTTAAACCAAAATTGATTGTTATGTCTTATGAAGGGTTTGACATAAATGGATTCTCATATTACACAAAGCGTCAAGATGATAAGAGTGTCGTCCAAAACAGTGGGGTCACCCTTCAAGCGTCTTCATTGTTTTTTGCAAGTGAAAAGGATAAGAGTCCATGTGAAGCTAAAATGTCATATTACAGTGTCATTGGAGACATATGGGAGTTTGACTACGTATATTTCAGAATTTCTCTCTTTAAATGTAATTAGGTTGATAACACCAAAGAAGTTATAGTGGATGAATTGGGTTTCACATTAGTGAACTTTGAAAAGATTGGCGAGAAGGGCGAAACAAGTATTTTATATCAATGATCCTGCAAATGATAAATGGTCGGTTGTTCTTCATGGTAAAAGACAGTTCATTGAAGATCCTATAGATGAAGAACAGTACTATGATAAGTATGATGACTCCAGTCCATTCTCAGTTGGGTTGCCAACACCACAAAATATTGAAGCTAATGATGAATTGTATGTGCGCGGAGATCACAATGAAGGATTGTTAATTGATAAAAGATCGCAATATTAGAGGCATGCATGTTTATATTTTTTTTATATGTTTTATTTTTCTAAATGTGAACTTTAGAATGTGAACTTTACAATGTGAATGTGAACTTTACAATGTGAATTACTTTACAATGTGAATGTGAACTTTACAATGTGAACTTTACAATGTGAATGTGAACTTTCATATGGATGAGCATTGTCCTGATGACTGTGCTGATGATTACCGTGAGGGTGAGGACATCAATGCACCGCCTCACAATGTAAGTTTTAAAAATACATCCATGAGGTTTCTATCTATATGTTCATTTATAGTTATATCCTGTAAGTGTGTTTTTTTGTCAAATTTTAGGTTGGTGATGTACCCCCTGAAGAAATTGGGGCACTTGATGAGCAGCAAAAAATATTGAGAAAGTGAGGAGCATCACAATGATGAACAAGTTACTACAGTAAAGGGGCAATGGACCCAAACTGGTTGTGGATTTTGATCATGCAGGAAATCCAGTTGGAGTGAACCGCAACTCATTTATTTCATATCTTGGGGTTCTTACTCACAGCCATTGTAGTCCTAATGTAGAATCCTGGCATAAAGTTCCTAAGCAGAAGAAAGACTTAGTATGGAAGGAACTATGCATGAGTTATTATTATTTGCAATTCTATTTTTGTAGATTACTAATTTTTAGGATACTAGTTAATAGCAATTCTATTTTGTAGAGTATATTTGATATGGGTGAAAAGTTGCATCGTAAATGCATGATACAATGATGTGGGAGGGTCCTAAGGAACTATAGGACAAATCTCACCTGAGATTACATACGCGATGCTGAGAAGAGGTTCTTGATTGATTTCCAATTCTAGACATTGATCACTTTTTGACTAACTCTACACTAATAATTTTTGTTTGTATTCACTTTGAAAAGTAAATTTAGGCAGAAGGCAGCCACTGAGCAATGGAACTACATGGACCCCAAAGACTGGGAGGGGTTTGTTACCCAAAGAAAAATGGATGAATTCAAGGTACCAAATGCCACTCCCAAATTTAATTAATATACGTTCTTATGTATTCACCTATTCAAGATTAACCTTTAGTGTTACTAACCAAATCAATGTGCTTACTAATAAGGCTATCAGCGATGCTCAAAGAGCAAGGCGTGCACTGAATGTACATGACCACACAATGGGTCAAAGAGGCTATGCAGGAGTTCGCCAAAGACTACAAGCTGAGTCTACTGCTCAGTCTGCTACTACTCAGGAGACTGCAGAGTCCTCTACTATTGGTCCCACACCTCTGCCTTACCATACTATGTGGATAGCTGACAGGAAAAATAAGAAGGAAGATATAACAAAGCCCGTAACGGCTGAGGCGGATGCAAAAATGGTAAAATTCAACTTTTAGAGTAATCAATCGATATTGATTATTGTTATATTTACTTACCAATTTCTGTTGATGGCGATTAGCGCGAGCTGCACGAGCAGAAGAAGGGAGGCAAGTTCATCCCTGAGGGCACAAGGGATGAATTGACAGTTGCTCTGGGTAACCCAGAGCATCCTGGATGTGTTAGGGGTGCATGCGCTGGTGTGGGCAACAAAGCATTCTTTGGGCCATCACAACACAAACCAATCCCAAAAGTGGGACTTTCACAAGCTGAGGTAACTTATTCTTTTTTTTAAGAATGTTATTGCAAAAGAGAATTCAATAATTAGAAGCTAGTGTTTCTTTTGTCCATGTATAGGTAGATTAGTTAATTGATAGGAGAGTCGAGGAAGCACTTGATAGGAGAGTCGAGGAAACACTTGATAAGAGACTTAATGAAGCAATTATCAAGTGGCAAGCATCTCAAACTGCCACTCAGACAATACCTATGGTGGGCCGCTCTTCTCCTACTGTGGAGGTTGGGAGTTATCATGTAGACCCACCACCTAGCACGTCCGCTGTAAGTATTTTTATGACATATATAATAGCTAGTCTTTTCAAGATGATATTTATGTATATATGCATATAACATTCTTTATGTAAATTTGTAGGGGTTGAAGCTATGTCGTCTAAAATGTCAAGAATATATCGTTGCAGAGCACATGCTTACCCAGCCCTTCCAGGGGAGATGTTTCATGGGACTCCAGTACCAGTTGGTGCGGTTCGTGTGAGCCTGATACATATACTCCCCGATTGGAGGGATCTTACACTGCCATATGCCCATCCAGATTATGAAACGCTTGGTGAGGCAGAAGGCAGAGTGATAATGTGGCCCAAAGCGGATGGCGTCTATACTAATATTGTATGGTAAATTTACATTACGTTAATTTGTTAGTGTGTATATATGAGTCAATTGATCTGAAATTATATATACATGTCAAAAGGAAGACACCTGCTACATCTTGGCCTCCACCTCCACCTCCTAAAGTACCAAGTTGGCTTCTAAGAGACCTACACACCTCGTTAGGTCCTCATTGTAGGGGTATGGCAGTATGGATAGGCGAACATGATTCAAATTGCCCTATAAATGTTACTATTCCGGAGGATGATGTAGGTCAATCATACGATAACAATCTATTTATACAAGTTTTGCAAATGTATTAATGCATACGTAGTACAAGTTTTGCATACACATTAATGCATACATATTAATGCAGGTCAATCATACGATAACAAGCTATTTATACAAGATATTTTGGAGTTGTTTTGTTATGATTGGTTGAACACATCTATGATAGAGCTGTGGATATGGTGAGATCTTATTTATACATCCATATACCTTGTTTTATATACGGTGATCTGGTTTTTTATATATTAATACATACATAATACATGTTTTGCAGCCACTTACACAAGATATGTACAGATTTTACATTTTCCCATGTGGGATTTTTTGTTCCATCTTTGATTAGTCTTGTAGATACAGACCCTTCTTTAGTTACTTCATATTGCTGTGCTGCTTTTGAATATTTTGGTAAAAATAAAAAGACGGTGATAATAGCTCCATTCAATGTCGAGTAAGTTTACTTTACTTATAATTTGGACTTAAGAAAATTACATTTTTATTGTGGATTTTGAGTTATTAATTTTTAACTTTCTTACCTATAATGGTAGGCATTGGGAGTTACTAGTTATTGTCCCCAAGACGTTCACTGTCTATTATCTAGATCATGCGGGGAAGGAATTGAATACATTATATGGACACACAATGAAAAGACCATTATTCTTGTGATAAATATTTCATATTTTTATATCTGTTAACATATGTTATTACATTACTATTTAATTATGCAATTTAATGTGTTACATTAACATGTAGGGCTTTGTAAGAGTTCAAAAAAGCTGGAGGAAAGGTCCCCAGGAAAAAGAATCAGCCACTAATTTGGGAGAATGTGAAACTAATTTTCCGACTCCAATGTATATATTATTTATGTGAACTGTGCTTATTTGTATTTTTGAATATTTTGTATGTTTCAATTTATAGTGTGCTACACAAGACAACGACTGGGCATGTGCCTACTATGTGATGCGATTTATGAACCTAATCATCAAATATGCCGCAATGGAAATCAATACTATACATAAGGTATTATATATAGTCTCATTAGATAATATGAAATATATCAATCTTATTATATATTATTAATTATATATATACATCATTCTCTTTGTAGGTGTTTAAAACTGACTTCAGTACAAGTAGAAAGTTATTAGATGTACATACTCCCTATACAAGGGAGGAATTAGATGTTATACGAGAAGAATGGGCAAAAGCCCTACAAGTAGTGGGCATTTTTAAATATAATTGGGGTTCCGATGACAATGATGGCGATGATGAATAAAGAATGATATTTCTAAACTTTGTTCTCATAATTATTTTTGTGTGAATGTGAATGACTTTTTCCGAATTGTCATATGTGTGAATGTGAATGACTTTTTCTGATCAATACATGAATGGTTCTACATGTGTCTGAATGTGAAAAGAGATGAAATAAATGGAACTGAATGTGAATGTAAATGACTTTGCAGGTTTCTACATGTATCTGATCAATACATGTGTCTGAATGTGAATGACTTTGTAGGTTTGCGGCATGTTGTTGGCTGATATCAATGGATGTTGTAAACCTACAGTTCAGAACTAAACTGTAGGTTCTGCATCCTGCTGACCAGCCATACAATAGGCCTGCAAACTGACAAGAAAAAAAATTAGAACATAGGCATTGGTTATTTGTATAAAACCAACACCAAAGACATACGACGTCAGTTATTAGCAAAAAACTAACGTCTTTGTGCTCTCGCTGGCTTAGTGGCGGGAAGGGTAATGTTGTCAATTTTTATTTAATTACTGACGTCTTTAACTATGATATAGTGTCAGTTTTCTTTAATAACTGACGCCTACAGTTCTCTTGCTGGTGCATTTTCGGTGGCGGCAAGGGTTATGGCATCAGTTTTTATTTAATAACTGACGTCTTTAACCATTATATAGTGTCAATTTTCTTTAATAACCGACTCCTATAGTTCCCTTGCTGACACGTTTTTGGTGGCGGGAAGTAGGGGTGTAAACGGTGCGGGTACGGTGCGGGTCTGGCCATACCCATACCCATCTAATTTAGCGGGTCCGGTTCCGGTTCTAGACCCGCATAATATAAAACCTGGACCCGCACCATACCTGTACCCGCAATAATAGCAGGCATGTGGTGCGGGTATGCGGGTAAGCGGTTCTATAAAACATCATATTTTTATGTAAGAGAAATGACTATGATATATATATTTAACACAATAAGATATTGTTATCACATAGTATATTAACATGTAATAGTTATATTAGACAATGTTGTATTCTACACAATAACATTAATTGAGTAATTGTTTACATATTTGTAGTCATGATCATGACATTTAATTTATATAGAAAGTAATGTAAATTAGTAGACATTTTAATTTTAAGTTTACATATGATGTTCATTATTGTAACTAGAATAGTTAATTCTTAATTATATGACTAGTTTCAACCTTATTGTGGTTAGAGTAGGATATAATCCCAATAATTATATTAGTTAGACTAGTAAAGTATGATATATATAACACATTATTTTAGTAGTTAGTTATGTATAGAGGGTACACGGGTCTAGTGGGTCTGGGTCCAAGCATACCCATTATTGGACCCGCTTATATGCGGATCCAAGGGTATACAGGTCCAAGGGTATGCGGGTATAAAAATTAGACCCATGACGGGTTTTTTAAGGGTCCGGATTTGTAGGTCTGTGGGTCTACCCATACCCATTTACAGCCCTAGTGGGAAGGGTAATGGTATCGGTTAGAAACTGACGCTAAAGGTGTCGACTTGTAGCGACGCCTACTTGGGTGTCACTTGGAAACCGATGCTAAAGGCTCTAAATAACTGACGCCAAAGGCCTTTTCTATAGTAGTGAGATCTTAGCATAATCTTGAAGGCACAAGATCAATTAGAACTTGATTCAATAAGATGAAGGTCAAATTAGGGTTTTCAACAATACATGTATTGATGACTAATCAATTAGGATTTTTAGATCCTTATATTGACTTTAGGTGGTTTACTCATCCTTGATCCAAAATAACAAGTGATCATTGTATTACTATTCATTTCCGCATATTATTCATCATCACATTAAAGGATGGTCTTCGACTTAAGTCATGTAGGATAAAACCCTAACTCGTCATCAAGAGGATCAACTTGTCATTAATAGGAGTCCAAGAGTCAAGATTCATGACAGATTCCACAAGATGATCTAAAAGTAATGTTCACAAAATTGTCAATATGGTTCCCAAGTTTTAGCAAGGGGAAATCATAAAAAAATAGCCATTAGCATCAATCACCATTATATTAGGGTTAGAAGACACAATCGAGTTCATGTAATTTCCTCATTATAACCATCAACTTAAGGTTAAAAGTTGATTCAAGATCTTCATTAGAAATCAACATTAGCCTCAAGATTAGTTGAGTCATCATGAATTGAAGTCACATGAATGTAGTCAGAGTCAATATGAGGGTTTAAGTTAACATGATCAAGTATTTACAAAAGATACATATTTGATTTTTCAAAATTCATGAATGATTATATTTTAGGGATATATATGAATAGGGATGAGAATTAGATATTGAAATCAATCACAAAAGATGCACTCATTTTCTTTGTGAAAATAGACTGTAAATTTGTAATATTTGGAGCTTGTATGTAATTTCTACTAGTTTTACAAGTTTGGATGATTCTATAGCAATTAAAAAGGATAAGAAGAAATATACTTTAAGATATGAAACATTGAATCTATGAATCAAGATATCATATAAACTCTAATTGTCATCCCACACTTAGAAATCATTGACCCAGAGAGGAGGGAGAGGCACACAATGCTGAGAAGATGATACATGCAAATCACATGTTAAACACAAGTATATGTATCAATGTAATATAGGCCTCAAGAGGCTCGGATGTCGAACTCAAGGAAACGTTCTTCTGAGACTACTACTAACTGTAATGTGATCAACTAGGCTGACAAAAACTTTGAGTGAAGATTTAATTATATAGATCAAGAAAATAAATCTAAGATTACTGGTTGTTTTAATCTTAAATGGAGATCATTCCTTAGGATTACAGTTTCACCATGGCTAACATTGTAATTAACATCATATCATTAATAATTATCTCTTCTAACTCTCGATAAAGAGACCTGTAGCAAGAATTACCCACTCTCACAACATAATTAACTACCTAATCTAATACCAATCCCACTCTCGTAGTAATCGAGTTATTAGTTAGGTGATTTACTAACTCTGGATAATCTCTTCACATTTGTAAGACTCCTTTCTCAAGGTGTGATATAAAACATGTAATTCTATGAATTTTCCAACCCTTAATGCCTCTTCTGAAGCAATTAATAGTCTAATTAACTACCTACGATGATCAAGCATGGATACTTTGTTATACTTTCATAGAATTATGTTCAGAAATTAAGAGAAAAAGATATATTAATGCATAAAAGTCAATTACAATGTATAACATGGCTACTCTCGGGTCCTAAGGAATAAGAGGATTAGCCCCGCATGATTTCCATTGTTAAATACATAAGAGAGAAGAAGAAAAATGTGGTGAACATTAGAGAACTAAAAGAACCCCTGAAGAAGAACAAAGGATGACTCCCTCACGTGAATGTGTGGTGCGATCTTTTCAAGGCTACACACTAACCAACTAAAGGTGGCTAGATGCAACCCTAAGGGAAAACACACAGATCTCTCAAAATTTGTATATGGACCTAGTCCAACGCAAATGCTCAACTAATCACACGTACCCGCAAGCGCACAGGGTCATGCTGTAGTACAGGCTAGTGGTAAGATTAGGGTCGATCCTCAGGGGGAGAGGGGGCACTAGAGATAGGTTAATGTTGGTTATGTTCCTAAAGGGGAGATTAGAGTTTGAGGGTTTAAAGTTGAGTTTGATTGATTATGCTATGATTGCAAGCAAGAAAGAGTAAGAAAGAAACTAGATTAACAAAGACCCTAGAGTACTTTGAACAGGTTAAGGTTAAGAAACTAGGCAAATCAAGCAATTAGACTAGAGCAAGGAGTTAAACTACACTAGCAAGCCAAATTATCAACTAAGATGCAAGCTAAGCAAAGAGACAAGCAAGAGCCTAAATTATCACTAGTTAGCTAAATTAACACCAACATGCTCAAAGGAGCTCTAACTACTTGAGCAAGAACTATCTCTCTAGAACTAAGCAATTAACTAAGAATGAATAGAGGCAATTAACTAAACTAGCATTAACAAGCTAAGAATGTAAGGGTGTATTTTAAGCAATATGACAGATAGGTGGGCCATTTGGGAATGCAACTTGATATTAGTTGGAGGAAGGTCAACATAGCATGCAAATCTCACATTTCAAACTTGATTATCAAACCAAACAATAAAGCAAGTGCTATTAGAATATACCCTATACTACTAGTTGGAGAACTAGGGATAGATGTAATTCTATTAGGACTTGGCAAGTCTAGGTTTCTAGGGTAAGCGGTATTAGGACAATTGAGAGACAAGGGTAGGAATTGGAGTAGAGATGAGGGTGTTTCATCTCATGTTACTTGCCATCTAGCCTTTAGGAAACTCTAGGAAATTGCACTAATCACACTTATACTACCTACTTATATCTCACACTTACTTGTAGAAGAAGGGAAATGTATGTAGGAACAAAGGGGGATAGCTAGGGATCCACTAATTGGACCTAGGAGCCATTCCTAAGATTGCCTCATACATTCCAATTTCCCCTAGAAGCTAAGTGTCATCAAGCATAACAAAGCAAGCAATTTATGTTTAAAAGCACACACCACATGCAAGATAATGGAAAACGAGATAGAAGCAAGAGGCAATCATCATAGAAAGAAATTATATTCAATACAAGTTATTTTCCCCCAACATGGTATCAAAGTCACATTTTAACCCCAAACAGCCCACCACTAGGGCTTAGCTAGACATGCTAAAAAAAAAGATAAAATAAATGAGAAGGGGATAGGACACCATGGAGCTCGAAGTAGATTCTTCTTCTTCACCTCCTAGCTATTGTAGAACATGGCTCCTCCTCCAAGGGGAGTGAAAAGCATGGGAATATGGGGGATTATGGAAGGGAACCTAGAAACTAGGTTTGCATGGTGGAAATGGAGTGGAAACTGGAGTGGGAGGTAGGTGAGTGGAGTAAATGTAAGGAAGGAAATGAAGTAACTCTAGAGTAGCTAGGGAGAGGCTAAGGGAAGCTAACCCTCGTGTTGTGGCCACCACCTATGTATATATAGGTGGTGGGGAGGCACTAGGGTAAGTAGGGGCAAAGTGGGAAAATCACTAGAGAAAATGGGTAGGTTTAGGTGGTCACAATGGCCGTGGAGAGGTGCCACAACCGTAGTGGAGGTTGCATGGAATGATCGTGGGTAGTGGAATGGCTGAGGTGGGAAGTGGAGTTGAAATAGTATGAGTGTACATGGTGGCCACAGCCGTGGCGGGGTGCCACGGTCGTGGCGGGTAGAGGGTTCCATGCCCGTGTGGAATACCACGACTTTGTTGGAGAAGGAAGCCACAAGTGAGGTTGCTCTGAGGTTGTTGTGTCTTCAGCTCGCCACAGGCATGGTGAGCACCACGGGCGAGGTGGCCTTCAAGGGCTACAGTCATGCTGATGGCCACGATCGTGATCATTCACGTGTAAAGGGACCAAGTCCTTGTTCATTTTTAGGATTGACGCAATTTTACTGTGCGCTAAAATGCAAGTGAACGCGTCAAGTAGTACATGCCTTTGTGAGGCCCGAGTCGAACACAGGGATACTGGGAATTGTTGGAGACTCCTACTAACTATTTGCGACCAGCTAAGCCGAATAACAAATTGAGGGTTGTTGTTAAAATTAAAAGAAAATAAAAACAAAACAAAACAAACGATGGATTAAATGTAAATTTAATCAATTCAAAAGGGTATCTTTAGGATTGCGGTTTCACAGCGGGTTTTCATTGTATTAGATTTTATATAATGCCTCAATTTTATCTCTCTATCCGGGTAGTGGCCTGAAAATAGAATTGCCCACTGTCGTGGTGCAATTCACTACCTAGGTCTAGGTTGGTTCCACCATCATAGTAACCTATACCCTAGACTAGGTGCATTATGAACGATCTCTCAGTATCCACCATTAATTTTACACCACCTTGGTCAAGGGATTTATCGATTAATGTAGATTTCGTCTCTTTTCATCCGTTAATCCTTCTTTCAAAGTGATTAAGGGCATTAGGTTATTATTATGGTGATCAAGCATAACAATATATGGAGAAAACGAAACTATACCACGGATTTAAGAGATAATATATGAATTACTATTATAAAATTATCATACAATGAATCCCTGGGCTACTCCCGGTCCTAAAGACGAAGGGGATTAGCCCCGCATGTTCATCTCAAACAAGTACAAGGTAGAGATAGGGAAAATCATGTGAAAAACGTGAATTGAGAGGTGAAACCCCTGAACGGAGAAGAACCGGTTGATCCTTTGCGTAGAACACGTGCTCTCCCACCTTTCGGTGGTGAAATCCATCTTCTGTGGCGCCCGAATCAACTTGTATGAGCTTCTGGCCTCCATTCTCCTCTCTCCTGCTCCTCGGTACTCGTGCAATGGCTAATCAGATCCCCTCCACATCTGGGCGGCCGTCATTAGGTATATCTCCCTCATTAGGTCGCTAATTAACCGTAGCCGTCCGATTGAGATCATTAGGAAGCCAACTCATATCCTACGGTGTCGATACCATCAACGCGAGTCGATGGTATCGACCCGCTGTAGTAGCGGCCGCCCTTCTTTCCTTTCGTCCGAGTGCCTGATGTAGTCATCGATAAGGTCGATGGTATCGACTACCCTTTAGCGACAGTTTTGTCATTTTGCATCGCTATAGCCTCCGTGCGTCGATGGTATCGACTTGGTGTCGATACTATCGACTGCTCCTTCACCAACAGCCTGATGATAGTTCGATACCATCGACATCCCTGTCGATAGTATCAACTTTTTGCTGATACTCGCGGCTGGCAGCCTATGATCATGTCGATGGTATCGACTTCCTTCGATGGTATCGACGGAAGCAAATACTCGTTTGTCCTGAAATTCAAACACAAGATCACATAAATTCACACAAATAATAATATTTTGACAATTGATGCTCAAAATGACGAAATAAAGGGGATTTGACATAAAATAGTAGCAAAGACCAAAGTGAATGAATTATGCCACATTAACCATAAAAATGACTAATAAAAACATAAAACACATATGAAACAGGTCTATAAATGCGACTCAAAATCATCACATCAAACTCCCCTAAGCTTGAACGTTGCTCGCCCTCGAGCAACTAATCCTTAGAATAGAATTGCTAATGTCAACTGAAGAACAACGCATCACAACCAACATCCAAATGACTCCCACCTAACAATCACATACCGGCCCTCTCTAACCACAGAATGGTAATTACCATGTCGGCGACAGTAATCATTCATAAGAGAAATTGACCTCAAAACTGATGAACACTATCACGTAAGGCAGTTAACATAATAAAACTCGCCGGTTCAGACTTGGTGCATCTTGTGATCTCCTATACTACGTTGCTCGCCCTAACTACCATCTAAATGGAAGTAGTTCTCCTGATATGCATTAGTGAGGAGAAATTCACGGTGGCCTACCAATCCGAGCAACGGGTGGATGAAGATGGGTGGTTCATGGAAGAACGTGGAAGTGTTGTACAGTTTCAACATGCATAATACAAAAATGTCCTACATGATGCAAATGCACTTGAGAAATGCCCTAATGCCTAAACTTGGGTGGAATGATGCATGCACTAACCATCCATCTCAAAACGAGATGGGCATCTAATTAAGCTACATCATGTACTCAATTATCTTGAAATGCAGGTAATATTATGTTCCTTTCTCCTTCTTATTCTACTTTCTTCTAAATAACTCTTTTTTTTCATTATTCAAATTTTCAAAAAAAAAAATTTCAAACCCTCATATCCATAATTGATAATGAATATTTTGTTGGGCTTATTTCTGCATACTCAGAAATTTGTACTATTTAGAAGGTATGGAACAATTTAATTCACCATTGGAGAAAAATTGAGATACATGATATGCTTTATGTATGGAAATTATGAATGCAACTACATGGCATGCACCTAAGGGTAATGTGCATGTATCACTATTCTAATTTTTTTATTTTTTATTTTTTTTATATGCAGAACATATGGAAATAAATTCAATGCAAGTCCTATCTAGATGCTATGCAATCAAAAAGAGTTAAAACTGTATTTTACTTCCAATTCTTGGTGGATTGTGAACATTAATGAAGTGGAAAGATCACAAGATTAGATGACTGAACCTTAGAAAGATATTATGTGTCCCTCCTTACTGACCTGTGTAGTAGTTAAGAGGTTTCTCTCTCTTACATCTAATTAGAGTCTCATTACCATTTGGTCAGTTTAGGCTCAAACAACCATTTTCGTCCACTTTCATGAATCATTAGGAGTACAGTTGTGAAATTTTGTTTTAAAGTTGACAAAACCAATCATTTTCGTAGGATATGTGCCCAAGGTTAAACAAGACAAGCTTTCCAAACACACAAAAATTTCAAATTTCCCTTGATTTTCCCATGCACTATTAATGAGATGACACAAACTCTATGACATCCACGAGTACACTAGATAGCATGTGGATCCTACAAAAACTAAAATTGCAAGAAACAAATAACAAGAACAAAAACAATAAAGTTGAAAACTAAAAACATTAAAAGATAAAGTTGTTCCAACTACCCCCCTAAGCTTGAATTCGACTATGGCCTCATAGTCAAAAACAAACTTAAGGATTGGAATAGTGATACCGAATCATTCTTGCAGTGGTGGAGGCGGGTACTGCGGCGCCGTGGGGTCCCAAGACGGGTATTGCCCCTGGAAATGCGGATCGTACTGGGGCATTGGTGGAGGCTGTGGATACCCCCCAAAATAATTCTGGCTCCAGTAACGATCGAAAAACGGCTACTGCGAGTCGATGGTATCGACACGTTTCGATGCTATCCGCCCCCATTGCGAGTATCGACGGTTGTCGATGGCTAAATCTTGAATCCCGGATCGTTGACGTGTCGATACCATCAACATGGGTCGATGGTATCGACGCTGCACCCGGATCGACCGTCTTGATGCCACGATCGCCGTTGATTTGTTTGCGCGGATCGGTGATGTGGATGGTCGATACCATCGACGCGGGTCGATGGTATCGACTTGTCTCTGTTGCAACACCGCCGCTTTGCGTCTCAACCTGTAGCCGTGTCGATACCATCGACCAGGCCGTCGATGGTATCGACTTTCCTGAGTCGATTTTGTCTGTAAATCTCCAGAGATCTCGATGGTATCGACTGGTGTCTCGATACCATCGACTTCACTTTCACGACCTTTAGGTCGGTCGATACCATCGACGAGGCCGTCGATGGTATCGACGCAGTGTGAAATCTGCAGTCGTCAACATGTTCCATGGTCGATACCATCGACCAGTGTGTCGATGGTATCGACTCTTCCTCAGCCTGCACAAAGAACAAACCGATCACGATATCTATTTTATACTAAAAACTAAGTAAAAACAAATTAAACTATGAATGTAAATGAACTAAATTGAGGTACCAATGGTTGGGTTGCCTCCCAATAAGCGCCCTTATTTAACATCTTAGGCTAGACGATTTTTGGCATTTTTATCAACTTGGTACCTTGGAGAAGGTGCTCAAAGGATCGTGCGGCAACTTGAACTCCACGCGATCTTGACCAATTCCCAACATGAGCTTACCTCTCCCTATTGCAGTCACTACATCGGCCGTTGCTTGAAACTGCCTCCCTAATAGCATCTCGCTACTCTCAAGCTGTGACATATCCATGATTACAAAGTCCACAGGAAAAATGAATTTGTTCACTTTGACAAGAACATTCTCACAAACTCCATGTGGCCTTACAATAGATCCATCTGCTAATTCAATGGTTGCCGCTGATTTCTTTATGTCGTGTAACCTGAGCTTTTGAAATGTGGGCAATGACATGAGATTTATGCTTGCGCCCGAATCACATTGAGCTCGTGGGAAGTGTTTATCACCTATTGAACATGGAATATAGAAGCTCCCCGGGTCTTTCTTCTTCTCTGGTAAATTCCCAAGGATCATTGAGCTTACCATTTCATTCATCCTACACACATCAATATCTTTGATCCGCCTCTTTTTATTAATTATTTCTTTAATAAACTTCCCATAGGCGGGGACCTTCTCAATCATCTCCACCAGAGGAATATTGATATGTAGCTTTCTGAATATCTCTAAGAATTTTCTATAATGCCTGTGCTCCTTCTTCAGCTTTGAGTTGTCCAAATTTGACTCCACTGCCGCATTACCACGCTTGTGGGGTGGCACATATGGGCTTTTCGGGGCCAGCTCCCCTAGGCTTGCTTCAATTACTCCCTATGGCGTGGGCTTTGTAAGAACATCATCAACATGTGGCTTCTCTCTCGCAATAGATGTATCCGCACCGTGACAGGAAGCCTTAACTTGCTCTTCTTGGCTAGGCGGGGACGCAACTATGGGCTCTTGGCGGGATTTCCTGAAAAGAGTGTTTCCACCCGACAGCAAAAGGCTGGTATGTGTATGCTAAGGAAAACTTTGAGCAATATAAGGATATAAAGGACATCAAATGTAAAGGCTCCCCATGCAAGATATAAGGACTACCCACATAGGCATAAAAGATAAGATTCATAATAAGAGAGATACTTGCCATAAACAAAACAAATAAGATTGTGCAATACTGGCACATAAGGAGGCAGTAGGGCACACACCCCACAACATCACCAACCTGCATGCATGTGAGATAAACATAGCCCTAGAACAATATAAACACAATTGGCGGCCAAGCACAAACTTGAACCTGATAGAGAAAGGAATACTGCCAATCTCCCAAATATATAAAATTGAGTATGGATTACTGCCACACTCGATTATAGAGGAATGGTATACTGCCACCCTCCAAATAAACAATAGGGGATTACTGTCCATAATACGTGCGAGGATATGGTATCGCCGGTGTTGCTTCCGTAACTAACCTCATTTTGCTTTGATCTTTTGCTTCTGGCACCTGGGATTCCTCCTCATTGCTTACCACAGACATATACTTCACTTGATGGTGTGTTTGGGCCACATTTGCATTCTCGGCTGGTTTCTGCTGGTTGGCGTGCTATGGCCGCCACTTCACTTGAAATCTGAGCCAAGATGGTTTTCAATGACCGCATATGTGCTCCATGGCTTTGTAGTGTCTGCCCAAATTTGGTTAAAATATCACCTTGAGATTGTAACTGCTTACCAAACATAGCCATCATTTCCTGATTTTGCTGCACCATTTGACTAAGTAATTCAGTGCTCTTATCCTCAGCTCTCGGTTGTGGCTTTGTCTCCAGGTCTTGTTGGAAATTATTAGGATCCTTCCAGGAGAACTTTTTGTCTCTCCTCCATGCATAGTCATTGTTTCTGTAGCCCTGTTGTTGCATGAATTTGACTTGGGCTTCCTCATCCTCAGATGCATCATCCTCCTTTGCTAGCAGTTTCTTTGCGAGAAGATCCATCTTCTCATTCAGATTCTTTATCGCTTTTAATTCTCCTGCCACTCGAACCTGCTCCACGGTGCCTCTTTCTCTCTCACCCCATGACTGCTTTCTAGCCATATTCTTTAGTATCTCCCAGCATCTGGTGTCCGTATTGTTCAGGAAGAATCCTGATCCAGCTGAATCCAGATTACTCCTATCGTGCTCGGAGAGAGCAAAATAGAAGATCTTCACCTGCGTCTCTTTATCCAGCCCGTGATGTGGGCACCTCCTCAGCATGACCTGAAATCTCTCCCAGGTCTCAGAATATGTCTCACCGGCTTGTTGGGTAAAATTATGAATCTTCCGGATCATGTCGTTAGTCTTCTCAGGAGGGAAGAACCTCTCAAAGAAAACCTCCACCATATGGTACCATGACTCCATAAACTCATCATCTAAATTGTGTAGCCATTCTCACGCGGCTCCCACCAATGAACTTGGGAAAAGCTTAAGATAAAGTGCATCCTGTGGAAACCTGTCGATTTTAACCATGTCACAGTTCTCAACAAACTGACTTATGTGCGCGACAGAGTCCTCATTCTTGAGCCCATGAAAAGCATTCGACTTCACCGGATTTATCAACGTCGGATCAATCTTATATGTAGGTATGTTGATTGCCTGCTTCTTTATAGGCCCTTTTGAAGCGGATGCGGAAGAAGCCTTGATCTTCTCCCATATTGTTTGTGGCTCATCCATCTCTTCTTGTTCAGGTTCTGACTCTGTTTCCTCAAGATGGTCCTGATTATAATCGTCCTCGTCTTCTGGTCCCGTACGTGGGCCCTCTGGTGCATGTCACGTATAATCAGTGTTACACGTCCGCACCATACACAGTACCTGAAATAAGAAAATTCGAATTCAGTACAGTGCTGTGATGAGTATAAAAAATTATCGAATAATTTATAAATATTTGAAGTTGTTTCAAGATAATAAAAAAAATGTGGCCTAGAATGGCCGCTCGTAGCACTCAAAGTGCCAACAATTCGCCGTATCCCCGGCAACGGCGCCAAAAACTTGACGCAATTTTACTGTGCGCTAAAACGCAAGTGAACACGTCGAGTAGTAAAGGGCTTTGTGAGGCCCGAGTCGAACACAGGGATACTGGGAATTGTTGGAGACTCCTACTAACTATTTGCGATCAGCTAAGCCGAATAACAAATTGAGGGTTGTTGTTAAAATTAAAAGAAAATAAAAACAAAACAAAACAAACGATCGATTAACTGTTAATTTAATCAATTCAAAAGGGTATCTTTAGGATTGCGGTTTCACCGTGGGTTTTCATTGTATTAGATTTTATATAATGCCTCAATTTTATCTCTCTATCCGGGTAGTGGCCTAAAAATAGAATTGCCCACTGTCGTGGTGCAATTCACTACCTAGGTCTAGGTCGGTTCCACCGTCGTAGTAACCTATACCCTAGACTAGGTGCATTATGAACGATCTCTCAGTATCCACCATTAATTTTACACCACCTTGGTCAAGGGATTTATCGATTAATGTAGATTTCGTCTCTTTTCAGCCGTTAGTCCTTCTTTCAAAGTGATTAAGGGCATTAGGTTATTATTATGGTGATCAAGCATAACAATATATGGAGAAAATGAAACCATACCACAGGTTTAAGAGATAAAATATGAATTACTATTATAAAATTGTCATACAATGAATCCTCGGGCTACTCCCGGTCCTAAAGACGAAGGGGATTAGCCCCGCATGTTCATCTCAAACAAGTACAAGGTAGAGATAGGAAAAATCATGTGAAAAACGTGAATTGAGAGGTGAAACCCCTGAACGGAGAAGAATCGGTTGATCCTTTGCGTAGAACACGTGCTCTCCCGCCTTTCGGTGGTGAAATACGTCTTCTGCGGCGCCCGAATCAACTTGTATGAGCTTCTGGCCTCCGTTCTCCTCTCTCCTACTCCTCGGTACTCGTGCAATGGCTAATCAGATCCCCTCCACATCTGGGCGGCCGTCATTAGGTATATCTCCCTCATTAGGTCGCTAATTAACTGTAACCGTCCGATTGAGATCATTAGGAAGCCAACTCATATCCTATGGTGTCGATAACATCGACGCGAGTCGATGGTATCGACCCACTGTAGTAGCGGCCGCCCTTCTTTCCTTTCGTCCGAGTGCCTGATGTAGTCTCGATACCATCGATGAAGGTCGATGGTATCGACTACCCTTTAGTGACGGTTTTGTCGTTTTGCGTCGCTGTAGCCTCCGTGCGTCGATGGTATCGACTTGTATCGATACTATCGACTGCTCCTTCGCCAGAAGCCTGATGATAGTTTGATACCATCGACATCCCTGTCGATAGTATCGACTTTTTGCTGATACTCGCGGCTGGCAGCCTGTGATCATGTCGATGGTATCGACTTTCGTCGATGGTATCGATGAAAGCAAATACTCGTTTGTCCTGAAATTCAAACACAAGATCACATAAATTCACACAAATAATAATATTTTGACAATTGATGCTCAAAACGATGAAATAAAGGGGATTTGACATAAAATAGTAGCAAAGACCAAAGTGAATGAATTATGCCACATTAACCATAAAAATGACTAATAAAAGCATAAAACACATATGAAACATGTCTATAAATGCGACTCAAAATCATCGCATCAAGGATCTTCATGCATATTTCACCACGACCATTTTGATGGCCACAGGCGAGGTGGGAGATGTTGGCTAAGACCATGCTGGGTTCCACGGACATTTTGATGACCACAACTATGGTCATTCATGTATAAATTGAGCAACTTCCTTGTGACTTTTGAAACTTAATTCCCACAATTGTGGTGATGTACCACGACCATTTTGGGGTGTCTTGGTGTTGATATCCACTTCAACTTCTTCATATAGCCCCTTTTTACTTTGAATTGCTCCTAAGCATCTAAGGGAAGCTCAGGGAAGAGATAGGTCCACTCTTGGGTTGTAAGAACCCAAAGATGTTCTTCATCTCCCTTCCACACATCAATGCATGCATAAGTGCCCTAAAATACACACAAAAGGAGGTGTAAGTGCATTTTTCATAAAAGATAATATTGAAGGAAATAAATTGTAATCTACGATGTTCAAATGTGATTATCATACAAAAAGACACAAGATGAAGCCCTAAAATAGGGTTGCATCAATGTGTCAATTCACTAATCTCGAGATGCAAATTTGTCCACTGGAGGTGCTCGAATCTCCCAGAACATGGTTTTCTCCTCTCTTTGCTCTTGGCTCCATACAATGGAATAGAATGAGATAATTAGGTTTGGCCGAACTCCTCCTAAGTTATAGAAGTGACTTAGGGCACCATTAATTGCCAACCGTTAGATTAAATGCATTTTTCATATCTTTCTGATCCCACCGTGTCAATACTGGCAACTGGGTGTCGGTACTACTGACGCCTTTGATAGTTGTGGTCGCCTGTGCAGTTGATAGTACTACCAGATTGATGTCAGTAGTACTGAGATTTCTTTGAGAAATCTTGAATCCTTGTTGTGATGTTATAGGTAGCATCGACTTCCTTGGTTGGTACTACCAAGTTGACTCGATTCAACATGCTCCTTTTTTAGCATGAGTCAGTACCAATGACAACAGAGTCGGCAGAATCGAGATATGAAGTTTCTTGTAGATTTACCTGAAATCCACATTAACTAAACATAAGCTCTCAAAAAAATAATAAATCTAACAGGAAAATTAAAAACACATTTATTTGATGTAAATAAGTATCACATGCTAATGATAATAAATAATGCATAAATCAATATGAAAATGAAAAATAAGTGCACATAAATCAATTATAAATAGCTTGTGAAAATAAAAATTATTCGATGCATCAAACTCCCCTAAGATTAAATGTTGCTCGTCCTCAAGTAACACACCCTAGGATCTGTTTGAGACAAGTCGGCAAAAGGACATAAAATATGAATTTCTTTTCTCAACTATCCCCACCTAGCGGTCCCAACCTGGTCTTTATTGACCACTGAACAAGTACTACTCTTAAGTGACCCAAAATATCCATAAAAGATATCCAACCTTAGATCAGTGAAACACTATCAGTAGAGCAGTTAATATCATAGTCAACTAGGCATTCGCTTGGTGCATCATATGATTCCCAATCTACACTACTCTTTCCTAACTACCAACTACTTGGAAGCATTTCTCTTATAAGAATGAATGAGGATAATAATAAATTAAGTGGCCTACCAATAAGAGCAATGAATAGAATGAAATAGGTGGCTAGTGAAGAATCACAAGTAGCATATGAATTATTTATGCAAAAATAAAGCATGATGAACCTATATGGCAAAGATAATGAGAAATGCATGAATCTTAATGCCTAATATTATGGGTGTAATGACGCATGTATTGAAAATATTATCAAATGGATGAGAATAAAACAAAAAAGAGAATACATCTTGTGAATGTTTCCATTCCTTTGTAAAGAGTTTAGGGTATCTTTTCTTCCTCTTTATTTCATAACATTAAATTTGTTTTCTACTTTTTTTCATTGGCCCAATATTTAGCACGATGGAAAGTTATGCTCGGGATTCACTAACATGTCACATTCATTTCATTTTTTTCTTGCTTTTTCTGACGGTATGGATGTGTATCACTGCACTATATTTTCAGAGGAAAACAATAAAACCACATGATGTGAATGCTAAAAAAATGCATGCTATATACATGTATTGTTATTGTTATGCAACTAGATGGTATGCACATAAATTGTTTATGTATACATTTTTCATTTTGTAACTAGTGTAATAAAATAGAAACTAACTATCATGTCACCTATTATTCCATGCAATGCAACCAAAAGGAAATAATTTGGATTACTTGATCATCTTAAGGCGGTGGATCAAAATGAGTGGAAAATGGATGAAATCACATAATTAAGAGACAATGCCTTTCATGAAATATGATATGTCCCTCTCTAATGACCTGTGTACATGGTAAAATTAGGATTTCTCTCTTAAATTTCAATTTAAGATCCCATTAATTGTTTGATCAATTCAGTCTCAAACCCATCTTCACCCACATTACATGAATAATTAAGATGTCCATTCATATCAAGTGTCCAAAAGCTGACTAAACCATACACTTCCTCTAGGTGATGTAACTCAAGAAATTTGCAACTAATCCATTATATTTTTTCATTTTAATTTCCATTGCAAACACATGAAAGCACATGAAAGTGACATGAATCATGAATTTAAGCTCCACTGATAAAAAATGCTTTGGGATTTCTACAAAGTGGGGGATACAAAAGAGGAGGATAGAATTCCATGAAATTGATGCACCTGCAGATGATTTGATCGACCGGTGTTCGACCCCGTCATTAATGGTCGGCAACATGGTTTTTTCGATTACACTAGATAGATTTTAGATCCTAAAATTTGGAAAAATAAAAGCTAAAAAGCAAATAATGACTAAAAGAAAAATAACAACTAAAGGATATAGTTGTTCCAACATCCCCTCCCACTAAGCTTGAACATGACTATGTCTGCATAGTTAGAACCCAACTTAAGAGGTGGAACAGTGGTACCAGATCAAAAGGGTGGTGGTGGAGGTTGTGGCATGTTAGGATCGTGCGGGTAGAAGTTTCCCTGAAATGATGAGGGCTATTGTAGCATATGTGGAGGTTGTGGATATCCACTGAAGTAGCCATGAATCTAGTAGTTGTTGAAGAATGGTTGTTGGTAGCTCTCCATCCTCAGCATGCATGTGTGCATGTTCTCTTGGTTGGCTAAGAGAAATCATTAATTTTTAAAGATCACTTGCAGTATCTAATAGAACCATCCTTGGACATCATGGATGCCCACCAATGTAGCAGTCTATTGGTGTTGCCCATGCTGAATCTCCTGAAGCATGCCATACATACCTACCATTGAATAGGGATCGTCCTCCTAGGAAGGTGGTGGATTAGAAGAACTAGAGGCTCCATGTACTCTAGGGCACTTACGGGGGGGGGGACTACCTCCTCATGATTGGGATGGTGTCCTCCTCCTCCTATTCTTCTTCTTGCTCCTGTGGTTTCTATTACTCGACATCATCGTCTTCTTCATCGTCCTCCGAGCCATCCTATACTGACCACCTCATGTGATACATGCCTTGCAAGTTGAAGACTAGAGGAGTCATCCAAAGTGTATGGGAGGAGTCCTCTACACCACTCTCTTCACCGACATCATCTGTTGGAGGAAGAAAGAACCAAAGTCCACATTATTTCCTCCTAGTTCTAGAAATTTGTAGAGGAAGTAGAAATCTGCCCGCTGAGTCTTCCCCTACCCCTGACTTGACTTGGAAAAGATGGTGTTGGTGAGGAAGTAATGCAGGATGCGAGAAAATGGATGCTCAATGTCGATGATGAAGTTGGTATGCCACTTGATGTGGTATCCCTCTAGCACCCCCACCAAAAGTTCCCATTCACCCTTGAAGTCAAAGTTGTTGGGAACAAAGTGTTCTTCACCCATCGGCCACCCATAGTTGGCATTAAATTGCTGCAATGTTAGTTGATATTCACTGTTGTAGAGACAAAACTTGACACGAACTTCCCTTCATTCATCCCCATGCTCAGGGATACAACACATCTACAGCAAGGCCAAGAACTCAGTGACGAGCTTTGGGAAGGATAGACAATCACTAAAGAATGGGTGATTACCCAATAGCTCTACACACTTGCAGATCTGGCTGAGATTGTCGATGAATCCCAAAGCTATAATGAATGCACAGTCTCCATAATGTGTCACTGTGATTTCTCTTCATCAGGTCATTGTATATCTTCTTCACATTGGCATTGGGATGGGCAATGCGAGTTGGTTTTGGAACCAACTCAGTATGCCTAGCTGATGAAGAAGAACCTCTCCTGGATGTCATCTTGTTGGTACAAGAAAGGGATGGAGAAAAGGGAGCTTGAAGAATACTTTGATCCCCCGATGTTACTTACAAAATACTGCTTGAGAGAGGTGTGTTGAAGGTGTGAAGAAGACAATACACACACCCCTCCTTATATAGATGTCGACCAACTTGCTATCGATGCATTGGTAGTACCAACATGGAGTTGGTAGTACCGTCTTTTTCTCCATGATCCATGTGACTCGGTACCAACCGTTGATACTAGCACTCCTCGTTCGTTGATGTCGGTTGATGTAGATCGCCATGTGTCAGTAGTACAACAGATGTTGGTAGTACCGACTTTCAAAAAGTCACAAGTCAGATCGGTAGTTCCGACTATCAGATGCGACAAATCTGAATCGCCGATGGTGCTCCCATGGATTCTGGTCTTCAGTTGTCGGTAGTACTGAGTCATTTAAAATTCTCGATGCTTCCGAGCATGATCTCGGTGTTTCGAACCTGGAGCTTGCATTTCTGTCAGTACTACCGACTTTGTGTCTGTGGTACTGAGTCTTTATCATTTAAATTGGCTCCTTTTCTGCAAAAAGTTGCTGCTACCGAGCTTGTGGTTGGTAGCACTGTGTTCCTTTGAATTTTAATTCAGCCCCCCATGATGTTGTGAGTAATAGTGACCCTGTGGTCGGTAGTAATGAGTTAACTAAAACTTGATTCCTTTTCCCCTATGATGTCGTCAGTACTACCGACTCTACTGTCAGTAGCACCGTCTTATCATGAACTTGCACCCCAAACAAAAATGATCAAGTCACCTTTTTTATATGAAACTAATAAAATGCAAATTAAAACTATGAAAACTACATACTCAAATGTAAAGAACAAAAAGATGATTTGGCTGCCTCCCAATAAGAGTCCTTGTTTTACGTCATAGGCTCGACGAACAAAGCACAAAAGATCATTGAATTTCAACAAGCTTCAACTCCTCTTCTCTCTGGACCACATCTCCCCCAAAGTAATGTTTAACCGCTGGCCATTTATAAGGAATGGATCAACCCCATTTTTTATAACCACCACCCCATGGGGAAAAAAACTAACTACATCAAAAAGCCAAGTCCAGCTAGACCTCAATTTACCAGGGTGTAATTTCAACCTAGAATTGAACAGAAGCACCTTCTATCCTAGAGTGAAGGCTCTATGTAAGATGTGGTGATCATGAATATTTTTGGTTCTCTCTTTGTAGATCCTAGAGATTTCATATGCATTAAACCTAAGTTCATCTAATTCATTCAATTCCGATATCCTCTTTCTCCCAGCATCATCCAAATTGTAGTTCAATTTCCACAGGGTCCGTTTAGCTTTATGCTCTAACTCTACGGGTAAGTGACAAGCTCTCCCATAAACCAACCTAAAAGGAGTTGTTCCTATAGGTGTCTTATAGGCTTTCCTATATGCCCAAAGAGCATCATTAAGCAACATGCTCCAATTAGTCCTCTTTGTTGAGACTGCCTTTTCTAAGATTGTTTTAATATCCTTGTTAGACACCTCAACTTGTCCGTGGGTTTGGGGGTGATATGGAGTACCTACCATGTGTCTAATTGGTCAAGTGAGATCCAGCATCACCAATTATCAATCTGGGCACCCCAAACCTACAAAAGATATGATCTTTTACAAACCTACATATGACTTGGGCATCATTGGTGCAAGTTGGAATTGCTTCCACCCACTTAGATACATAGTCAATGGCAAGTAATATGTATAAATTATAATTATATGACACAAAAGGGCCCATGAAATCAATTCCCATAAATCAAACACTTCCATTTCCTGAAAAACATTTAAGGGCATTTCATGTCTCTTGGAGATATTCCATGCACGTTGACATGCATCACAATGAAGCACAAAACTATATGCATCCTTGAAAAGTGTTAGCCAATAAAACTCACTTTCCAAGACCTTAGGCGTAGTCCTAGAACTAACATGGTGACACCCAGTAGGTAAGGAGTGACAATATGCCAATATACTCTCAAACTCACAATCGGGCACACATTTCCTTAAAATCCCATTCTACATTGCTTGAGAAAAATAGGATCATCCCAAATGTAAAACCTCAAAGAATGGAAGAATTTATTTTTCTCCTGATTTCCCCAATCTTTTGGCATCTCTCCATACGCCCAGTAGTTCATAATGTCTACAAACTACAGATCTTTGTTTTTCATGGCAAAGAGCTGCTCATATGGGAATTCTTCCATATTAGGTATGCATGTGTCCTTTTCATCCGCTCTTTCAAGCCTAGACAAATGATCTGCCACTACATTTTTAGTGTCTGCTTTATCCTTGATTTCAATTTAAAATTCCTATAGTATAAAAATGCACCTTATCAATCTAGGTTTGACATCCTTCTTCTGCAACAAATATTTGATTGATGTGTGGTCTATCCACACAATGACCCTAGCCACTATCAAATATTGATGAAATTTCTCAAAAGCGAAAACTACCACCAATAACTCTTTTACCGTGGTTGCGTAATTTAATTGGGCATCATTTAGGGTCTTTGAGACATATTAAATGACGACGGGAACCTTGTCCTGAGCCAACCATTTAGGGTCTTTGAGACATATCAGAAAAAAATGGCGATCATGCATATCTAAAAAGCAGCTATTGCATTACACAGACCAAAAGACATCTGATGATATTCGAAAGTGCCATAAGGACAAGTGAAGGTGGAATTCTCTTGGTCTTGTGGCTAGATAGAAATATGGTTGTATCTGTTGGATCCTAGATGGGTGATTGGATGCTCTAGAGGGGGGGTGAATAGAGCTGAAAGCACTTAAACAAAATTCATTAAACCTTCAAGATATATGACAAGATAAGGTTGCTAAATAGGCAATTTGAGTGCAACTAAATCATGCATAGCAAGGATAAGAGAGATTGAACATGCACCAATTAGACAAGCTATTTAGAGTGGTTCCACACTTCAAACTAGAAGTGTGTCAGTCCACTTGCCTAGAGAGGTCAACCTCTAGGACTTCCAACAATTGCACTCTTATATTCACTTATAAGGCATACAATGCATGACCAAACAAAGGACTTACCTATCCAATACAAAGAGTCTTCAACCTTACCAAGGACTTACCCACTTTGCAAGAGTCTTCGGCCTTCTCCAAGGACTTACCCACTCTTGCACAAGTCTTCGGCCTTGTAGGAATTACCCACTCTTCTTGGATCTTCCGCCTTTGACTTCACCTTCACTCGGAGAAGCTTTCCACCAAGGTCTTACCTACTTGAGCTTGAGTCTTTTGCCTTCTCTAAGGGCTTACCCACTCTAGCTCCAAGTCTTCGGCCTGGATCTTCACCAAGGGACTCCTTCCCTTGTTCTTCTTCACCTCTCTTGGACAAGAGAGAGAACCTTCATCTTCAAGATTACAAATGAGAGATGGGGAGGTGGTGGAAGTGAGAGCCTCACAAGATATACATATACAACTAGCTCTCTTACAAATCTCCTACTCACTCTAATGGATGTTGCAAGTGATTAAGCTTAGAGAGAGAGGAGGCTGTAGGAAGTACTCAACTATAGAATAGGAGCCTCACATAGAGTTTGCAATGAATGCTCAACCTTGGAATGAATCCCAAGGGGTCCTATTTATAGCTGGGGATGCCTCTTAACCTTTGGGAACACTTATGAACGAAAACTAGCCGTTTTGTGGCTTGCAACAGATCTATTTTCACTTGTTGCAACTCCACAATGGCTAGAAACACTTTTATGCACTTTTCCGTACAGTGCAATCGGTCGAGTTTCTATGGGTGTAACTCGACCGATCAAGTAGCAGGCAAACCGATGTTCAAAGGATCGATCGAGTTTGTCCTGAGGAAACTCGACCGACCATTTCAACTAGAAATGGCCTACTACCCAATCGGTCGAGTTCTGTGAGTGTACAACTCGACCGATGCAATCTTCAGAAAATCGACCAAGGTGGATCAGTCAAGTTTCAGGGTGGGAAACTCGACCGACCAAGTGCCTGTAATTGATTTTCAAAGATGCATCTAAAGTGCTCTAATATTCGATCTAACTGCTCCTGATATTTTTCTAAGCTTAATTACAAGTCATACAATTATTACAAGTGATTTACAACATGATTCTAATGGATATACATCATATTACAAAAAGTGCACTTGTATGACTTTGACTTGTCTTTTCTCCAATTTGAGATGCGCAAGTTAGGGCAATTGGAGTGTGTCTATACCTAATCTGAAATCACTCAAGTAGAAGCATTAGACACCAATATGTGGAATGGTTAGTCATCATCAAAACATGGGTTTAGTCAATTTAGACGTGAGTCAACATTGACCTAATTGACCTTGAGTCAACAGTATCCAGAATAACTGTCGAGAAAACAAAGTGAGAATGGCCAGCGAGCCTCTCAAAATTTGATCGATAAAAAGGAGCGGAAAATGGTCTTTCAAAGTGGCAGCATTCAAACATCGGTAATCAATACATACTCACCACCTAGTCACCAACCTAGTAGAAATTAACTCACTAGCCAAATTAGTTGTGACCGTTAATCCCCTTTTCTTAGAAACCACATGGGTTGAACTAACCCAGTTAGAGTCAGAGATAGCATAAATTATACCTATAGATAAAAAATTTACTACCTCTTCTTTACTACCTCAGTCATGATAGGATTGAGTTGTCGTTGAGGTTGTACTATGTGCTTGGCTCCTTCTTCTAGTCTGATCTTGTGCTGGCAGAAACTAGGGGAGATCTCCTTTATGTCTACAACAGATCATCCAAATGTTGTCCGATGGTTTTTCAAAACCACTAGTAGCTGCTCCTCTTCCTGAATGCTCAATGAAGACGAGATGATGACCGGAAGCTTCTCTTATGCTGCCAACGAAATATACTTCAAGTGCAGTAACAATGGCTTCAACTCAAAATCTGGGGGACTCTAGAGAGATGGGATCAATGGTGGAGGAGGTGGTCCTAGATCCTCAAAGTGCATGGTGTAGTAGTAGAGTAATGCCTTGAGAAACAAGACACACTCCTCCAAGGAACAACGTCGGGTTTAGTCATCCACCAGATTCATCAGACACACCTCCAAAGGAAATTGTAGATATGCTTGAATAAGAGTGGAAAAAGTTGCCTCGTCATTTGTTATTGGGAAATACTCCTCCTCTGCATTATCTGGATATTGAACTGCCTTGGTCAATGAAACTTCCTTTGTGTTCTCCAAGATATCCACTTCTGGTGTGCCTTTGTAAACCTATGTTATCACATGAGCCATGTCTAGGAATGGTGTCACCAGAATAAAGACATCTTTCCTTGAACCTGATGCAACATGTGACATTGTTCCTTATATTCAATTGTTTGTGCAGACTCAGGCATCTAGATTTCAAAGCAATATTCTTTGATCCCCAGTGTTAGTCTTCCTCTACCCATCTCAAGTATCATGTTTGTTGTGGCTTGAAATGGCCTCCCTAGTAGTAATTCATTGTTGTGATAATCATTCACCTCCATTACCATAAAATTTGCTGGAAATACAAATCTGTCCACCTTGACAAGAACATCCTCACAGATACCATATGGCCTGGCCACTGAGTTGTTTTCTAGTTGTTTGGTCATATTGCTCCTTCTAAATTCTTTAAGGCCCAACTTCTTGTAGGTAGTCAAGAGTATAAGATTAATACTTGCCCTTGAATCGCATAAAGCTTCCCCAAATGTTATCTTCCTGATGTAACATGATATGTTGAAGCACCCCAGATCTTGCCTTTTTGGTGGCAATGTTCCCATAATAAAAGCACTAATTTTCTCCTTCAATACCACTACATTTGAATCAGTTGTTCTCCTCTTCTTATTGATTATGTCCTTCAGAAATTTGCCATAGTAAGGGATCTGGTTAATTGCATCAGTCAATGGAATGTTGACATGGAGATTTCTAAAGCTATCTAGAAACTTCTAAAATTGTAGGTCAACTTTCTTTAACTTCAATCTATACAAAAAAGGCAATGGAGACACCAACTTCCTCTGGTGAGGTGGGACATTTACCTCCTTTCTTGTCTCCTCTGGTTCATGAGTTTCATCATCAGTCGTAATGTTCTCTATTGCAGTATCTGGCTCAACTATGTCAACAGTCACTGTGACAGAGTGAGTTTTTACATATATATATTATTATTTAGTTTCTCTCTCTTACAATTTTGATTGTCCCAATTATGCCCTCAATCATCTCTCTCTCACTAAATTGATTAAATGGATTATCAATTTCACTTAAGATTATCCATTATAGTACATAAAGTCAATAATACAAGTATTATGACATTTAGTCAATTGACATAGTCAATAATCAAATTTTGACTCCAATCTTGCACCATCGCTACATCATAGTATTATAAAGCTATGCCTAAAATCTCATTAGAATTGGACGTATCAATCATGAGTTATTCACAATTGAATTTTAAGTCTTTTAAGTTATCTATTAATACCTAAGACCTAAGTTTCCTTTTCTATTTGATTTTAATTTTGTCACGCGGCCCATTTTCTTTGCCTTGACGCGACCCCTCGCTGGGACTTGATCCTAGCCATCCGATCAGGTGGACCGTGATCCGTTCAGGATCCAAGGGTCCAGGACCCCGTCTCCTACCTTCTACCTCCTTCAGCTTCGACCCCAGCAGAACGCCAACCTCAACAGCCACCTCACGCGCTCAACCCCCACAACAATCGCGTGAGATTCTGGGAGGAGAGACTCCTCTCGTCGAGACTAAGTCAGCAACCCCTCGCTCGACACCCCTCATGCTCGGAATAGGGAAAACGACCTCCACCCTTTCCGCACGTGTCACTGGTGGCGGCGCACGAATTAGAGCTTAGCTCTCTACACCCCCTCGCGTGTATTTAAGACCCTCAAAAGCTTCCCCGACCTTCCTTTAACCTCTTTGCACTACCAATTTCTACCAAGACTTGCCCTCTTTCCCCAACCTCGAGCGAGCTCCGCCTCAGCTGTCTCGACTTCCCCCTCACTCCAGAAGCTCCCTCCATCTAATTGAGCGCGACAACACCATCTAGGGACCCCGATGAGTCGAGGAGCGCCATTAGTGGATGTCGCGGAAGCCCTGAACCTCGGGTCGACAAGCTACATAACCAAGCTCTAAGAGCTTCACCTCCGGTGAGGTTGGAGCTTGCTAGGAACCGAAGGAGGATCGCGAGCACCTCAGCAGACATCGGCGGAGCTTCGTGACCCCTCAATCCAGCCGGAGGGCAGGTAAAACCTTGGAACCCAATTTCCGTTTACAGAGCCCCCTGCCATCGCAACCATAGCTGTAGTTAACCTCCGGTGAGCTTCTTGGGCTCGTTGAACTCAGGAAGACCCCACAAACGCAACCCGCTCATGCTCAAACACTCCGCATCCACCTAGCTACCCCACTCCTTCGCCATTCCTTGCCTCAATTAGCTGCTGCCATGGTGCGAGTCACAGATGAATTGAACCAACGAAGACCCCACTCTGTCCAAGAGTGGTCGCACAAAGAACTCAACCTCAGGGGCATTTATGTCTTTCACCCCATCTTTGACCCGGTTGACCGAGGCTGGCTCGCGGGTTAAGGAGAGGATCCGCGTAGCCGGATCCCTCTTCTGATATGTAAGACCAGCAACCCCTTTTTTCGTTTATCTCCTCAGAATTTTCCTGATTGGTCAGAATTGTGGAAACCCTAGAAAATGATAGGAATATCAAAACATATCATATATCATTTTCATCGGGAAAATGCAATCTATTTAAATAAAATAATTTCAGGACCTAGATACGATCCCTTCTCTGAAAATATGGCCTACATACCTAATGACCCCTTAATATTTATATATTGTGAATAATGGTCATTACTGATTTCCAATCTGCCTTGGGAATAGATTAAAACCTAATTAGGGTTCTAAACACCATGTTATCCGAAATCATATCCAAGAAGGATAGTTGATCCAACAATGATGAAAAACCCTAATTTGGAGATTCCACTCTTCATAATGTATGCCTTATACAATTTTATGTCATACAAATTAATTGCCTTGAATGACTTTGATTAACCCTGACCTTAGAACCAACTCTGACCTCCCGAATCACATGTATCCTAAGAAAATGATATCCCAAATGACCTAAACCCTAATAAGAAACCCTGATGTGGAATAATGAGAATCCACGGTAACTTTAGGTTTTGTTTATATTTCAGGGTGATCTACTATCTTTTCTTATAACCTAGGACTTGTGGAATCCAGATCTGAGAATTAGAGGTACGTGGATATAATTATATGACTAGTTTTTGCTGGATGTTAAGTATATGTAATTGTTTGCATGAAATTGATATACATTGATGGATGTGGATATATGATTAATTGATGATTTGTCGCCTTGAAAATGAAAGAACATAATTTAATATAAGTGAAATGTAGTTACTAGTGGTGCTCATTAATCTCCCTATTAGTGAGGGAAAGCATTAATGTTGACTAGCACCTCCCTAATGGTACAAGGTACGCAGGGAGATCCCTAATGGTACAAGGTACGCAGGGATAGGGCCCAATATTCATGTTTGTTCTAAGTCCACCATAGTAATGCATATTCATTCTAAATAAGGACAATAACTTGAGATTTCCTAATTTTCTGCCTCTAAATGATGTTTTCATTCTTTTCTCCAATTTTGAGTATTTTATATACCAGCATAGTATAGCTTTTAATTCCACGTACCGACTTTGTTGATGTTTTTGTTTCTCGTATTTTCTAGGTACAAGGAATAATTGATAATAGATGAAGCACTTTAAAGTACCTGAAGCCACTAAATAAAGATCATGGAGGATATGAGATAGATTTCCACTTCTCATCATGTTCATTTCAGTTAGCTAGTCTTTATTCTTCTAGAAGATGTAATAGGATACTATAGATCCTATGTAATAATCACATTTCCTTTTCATAAGACTTATTCTTCTCCTTTTCTCAAGTATTAATATGTATGACTTTATCTGTTATCAATGAATGAATCGTTGTGTGGCTATTACTGATGATGTGGACACAACCTTGGCTTATCTCTGATTTTAGATGACTATCTTGATTTCCTATATTTTCCCTTTTGACATTCATAGATATGAGTGCACACATATCTGTGCATGTCACTAAGGAACGTATATGGAAATTGGGGTCGTCACAGTTGGTATCAGAGCCATTGTTCACACATCATAGTCACATGACTTTCATTCACCCTATTACGAGTCTAGGGTAGTCCTTGAGTTAGTGATGTGAAGGGTTGAGGTGACTAGGATAGCATCTGCCTAAGGTCTGGCTAAAGTCTCCGAGCCACTTTGCTTGGCAATCACGAGGCTACCTATAAGGCAGTGTGAGTCTACCTGGACGATATCCTAAATGTCCCTTACTTCTTGGGCATACCTTTAATTAGGATCCTTCTCATCTATAGAAATTCCCTCTCATCTTTTCTATAGGAATATTTTCCCTCTTATCTCAATTTTTTTTGAAAATTGTTCTTCCCTTTATCTTTATGATATAAGATTAGGAAAGAGTCTCTCTATTTAGAAAGTCTTAAGGACCGACCAATAAGGACTTTTAAGGTATCCTCCATAAATTGTAACATCAAGAACATTAATAAATGATATAAGAGAATAATGAAATGACATATTGATAATGACAAATATAATTGTTGAGTAATAAATCTAATATATCCCAATTAATTTCAGGATGCCTCCTAAGACTCATAGCTTAGGGGAATCGTCCTCTAAGAAAAGAAAAGAGCCTGAAACCTCTAAAGTACCTGATCCCGATGCTACAGCCAAGGAAAGGTGGGAGGAACAGAAGAAAATCCTTCTAGATTTTATGGAAACCCTCGCCACAAAAGGAACCCTTGAACCTAGCTCATCTATGAAGAAAGAAGTAACGGTGATAGATTTTATTAAACTAAACCTTGATTCCTTTTGGGGAGAGGATCAGCCTGAGGTCATGGACAAGGCTGAAGCCTGGATTTTGTCCATAGAGAATGGTTTTCATACCCTAGAAGTACCCAATGAGAAGAAGGTCAAGTTCGCCACCCATATGCTTAAAGGAGGGGCAAAAATCTGGTGGGAGAACTATGGCGGGAATAGGGGTGAGGAAATAGACGACATGGAGTGGGAAGCCTTCAAAAACCTCTTCACGGATCGTTTTATGCCCATAGCTGAGAGGAAGAGGAAGGAGAAGATGTACATGGAGTTAAGGCAGGGTAGTCTTTCAGTAGCTGATTACACCTGGAAGTTTAGGCTTCTGGAGCGTTATGCACCCATCAGGACTGAAGACCGTCTTACTGAACACTATGTTGACTGCCTTTCCGCCCACCTAAAAACCCTAGTCATAGCCTCTCGTCCCAGAAGCATAGATGAAGCCCTAGATATGGCCCTCAAGCAGGAGAGAGAGTAGGGCATGCAAAAACCCTCTAGCATGGGATACTTAGGGTTAACCACAACTGAAGAGGACAAGTCTAGAAAGTTCCATCCTGGCCATAACAATAAGGGATCAGGGAAACGAGGAGGTTCAGGAAAGGGAGGACAAAAAAGCTACCAGAACCATCCGAGGACAAATCATCCCAAGTGCAAGACTTGTGGACGTTTCCATGGTGGAGTATGCCGCCACACCAAGCCAGTCTGCTATAACTGCAAGAAGGAGGGTCATTTCGTCGCCAAGTGCTCCACTCCCTCCATCTTTGGCAATCCTGCAGGTGGTACTCCTCAGCCTCAGGGACACCGCAATGGTAGGGTATTTGTAGTAAATGCAGAAGAGGCCAAGGCAAACCCACACCAGCTCTGTGAAGGTAACCTAATTTCTTTATAATTCAATATCTTTTTCAAGCCTGCAATTATTCATAATTTGATTACCTTATGTAGGCACTGTATTATTAAATGGTCATCCAGTTAAGGCTTTATTTGACTCTGGATCTACAAATACTTTTATTTCTCTTACTCTGGCATCCATATTAAATCTTCACATAAGGGATTTGGGATATATTTTGGACGTGTCTACTCCGAGTGGCAAAATACTCACAACTCTACAGAAAACCAATGAACTCTCTCTTAAATATGAAAATCATGATATGCCCTTTGAATTCATTCTCTTAACTATGGAAGACTTTGATGTTATACTTGGTATGGACTGGCTATACACATACCATGCTCACATTGATTGTAGAAACAAGATGGTGGTCCTCTCTCAACCTCATTCTTATCCTGTGAAAATCCCTAGGGGAAGCAAATTCTGTAATAATATTGTAATATCCTCTCTTAAAGCTAAAAAGCTCATTTCTAAGGGATGTAAAGTCTTCCTCACATTAGTCTCAGAGACCAGTCCTAGTAGCGGGCCTGTAGAAAGTCTGGAGGTGGTACGTGACTTCCCTGATGTTTTTCCAGAGGAGCTTCCTGAGCTGCCTCCAAATAGAGACATTGAGTTCTCCATAGATCTTCTTCCTAGAACCACTCCGATTTCTAGGGCACCGTATAGGACGGCTTCTGCTGAGCTGATGGAGTTGAAGAAACAATTGCAAGAACTTCTCGACAAAGGTTTCATTCGTCCTAGTGTTTCCCCCTGGGGAGCTCCTGTTCTCTTTGTTAAAAAGAAAGATGGTTCTATGCGTATGTGTATTGACTGCCGCATGTTGAACCAAGCTACTATTAAAAACAAGTATCCCCTTCCTCGTATTGATGACCTCTTTGATCAGCTTCGTACTGCTAAAGTTTTCTCAAAGATTGATCTCTGTTCTGGATACCATCAACTTAAAATCAAGGATTCTGATATCTCTAAAACTACTTTTCGAACTCGTTATGGGCATTATGAATTTCTGGTGATGCCATTCGGGTTGACCAACACACCAGGTGTATTTATGAATCTGATGAACAAAGTCTTCCAACCTTATCTTGATGAGTTCATGGTCGTCTTCATTGATGATATCTTGATCTATTCTGATTCTATGGAAAAACACCGTGAACACTTGCGAGCAGTTCTTGACATTCTTCAAACCCAGAAGTTTTATGGCAAACTTTCAAAATGTGAATTATGGATTGATAAGGTCATGTTTCTTGGACATGTCATTTCTGGAGGTAGTATATATGTTGATTCCGCCAAAGTCTCTGCTGTACTTGATTGGCAACCTCCTCATAATCCTTATGAAATTTGGAGTTTCGTGGGTCTGGCCGGATACTATCGTCATTTTATTACAAATTTCTCCAAAGTTGCACTTCCTCTAACCAAACTTACTCGGAAGGACGAGCACTTCATCTGGTCAACCACTTGTGAGTCCAGTTTCCAGTAGTTAAAGCAGAAGTTGACGTCGGCTCCTGTTCTCGTTCTACCCTCTGGAAATGAAGGGTTTGTCATATTCACTGATGCTTTGAGGAATGGGTTAGGGTGTGTCCTGCAACAGAATGGTAAGGTAGTGGCCTTTGCGTCTAGACAACTAAAACCCAATGAACTTAATTATCCCACCCATGATTTGGAATTAGCTGCAATCATTCATGCCCTCAAAATCTGGAGGCACTACCTGTACGGGGCAACATTTGATATCTTCACCGATCACAAAAGCCTGAAGTACATCCTGACTCAGAAGGACTTGAATCTACGTCAACGCCAATGGATTGAATACCTAAGGACTACGATTTCACTATTGCCTATCATTTGGGTAAGGCAAATGTAGTCGCTGATGCCCTAAGTAGAAAAAGGGCAGTGTGCATCTCTTTCTGTCCCTGAATGGAGGAACATGGAGGATCTAGTGGGATGGAAACTGCAGTTTCTGCCTGATCGTGTGCATGTTAATAACATTTCCATCACATCCAACTTGCATCTCGAACTTCTTGAGGCACAAAAGGCTAGTCCTGGTCTTGTAGAGCTTTCTTCTCTCCTGTCGAAGCCGCAAACACATCTGTCCGTGGGTCTTGATGGTGGTCTCCGTTACAAGAATCGTATGTGGGTTCCTGAGCAGTCAACTGTACAGACATCAATCCTAAATGAGGCACATGGGTCCAAGTACACAGTTCATCCAGGCACGACAAAGATGTACAAAGACCTACAACGTCAGTTTTGGTGGAGAGGCATGAAGCATGATATTGCCGATTTCGTGTCCAGGTGTTTGACATGCCAAAGGATCAAGGCCGAACATCAGAGACCAGGCGGTCTACTACAACCCCTTGAAATTCCGGAATGGAAATTGGAACACATCACCATGGATTTCGTGGTGTGGTTACCCAGGACCAGGAAGGGATACGACGCTGCATGGGTCATAGTGGATCGTCTCACCAAGTCAGCTCATTTTCTTCCTGTGAAGACTACTGCAAAGGTTTCTGAGTTGGCGGACCTCTACATACGGGAGATAGTACGTCTACATGGAGTCCCATCATCTATCGTCTCAGACAGGGACCCAAAGTTCACATCAAAGCTGTGGAAGTAGGTCCAAGAGGAATTGGGCACCAAGTTGAACTTCAGTACAGCCTACCATCCGCAAATAGACGGGCAGTCAGAGCGTACAGTACAGATTCTTGAGGTTCTTCTGTGAGCTTGTGTTCTCATTTGGTAAGGCTCATGGGACCATTACTTGCCTTTAGCTGAGTTTGCCTATAATAATAGCTATCAGGTAAGCATTGAGATGCCTCCCTATGAAGCTCTTTATGGCCGACCATGCAGTTCACCTTTACACTGGGATGATGTCGGAGAACGTACCCTGATGAAGTCCGAGGAGATGCAGTTGTATACTGATAAGGTTGCTCTAATTCGGCAGAGGATGAAGCGGGCACATGATAGATAGAAGTCGTATGCAGATGCTCACCGGAAGGAACATCAGTTCAAGGAGGGCAATCATGTCTTTTTGAAGATCCGACCTATTCGAGCTTTAGCCAAGAACAAAGGAAAGCTCAGTCCTCATTATGTTGGACCCTTCGAGATTCTAGAAAGGGTTGGTGAATGTGCCTATCGTCTTGCTTTGCCATCTCAGTATAGTGCCATGCATAATGTGTTTCATGTATCTAATATGAAGCCCTATGTCAAGGACTCCAGTTATATCTTGAATCATGAGCTTCTCGAATTGAAGGATGATCTGTCATATGATGAGTCCCCAGTCAGAATTCTCGACTTCAAATCAAAGGAGCTTCGCAGTAATCATCATATTGAAATTGTGAAAGTTATCTGGAGCCACCATGATGAAACAAATGCCACTTGGGAGCTAAAGACCGAGGTCGAGCAGAAATCTCCATATCTTTTCCAGGCTGCTTGAATTTTGGGGACAAAATTCTTAAAAAGGAGGGGAGAATGTGACATAGTGAGTTTTTACATATATATATATTATTATTTAGTTTCTCTCTCTTACAATTTTAATTGTCCCAATTATGCCCTCAATCATCTCTCTCTCACTAAATTGATTAAATGGATTATCAATTTCACTTAAGATTATCCATTATAGTACATAAAGTCAATAATACAAGTATTATGACATTTAGTTAATTGACATAGTCAATAATCAAATTTTGACTCCAATATTGCACCATAGCTACATCATAGCATTATAAAGCTATGCCTAAAATCTCATTAGAATTGGACGTACCAATCATGAGTTATTCACAATTGAATTTTAAGTCTTTTAAGTGATCTATTAATACCTAAGACCTAAGTTTCCTTTTCTATTTGATTTTAATTTTGTCACGCGGCCCATTTTCTTTGCCTTGACGCGGCCCCCTCGCTGGGACTTGATCCTAGCCATCTGATCAGGTGGACCGTGATCCGCTCATGATCCAAGGGTCCAAGACCCCGTCTCCTACCTTCCGCCTCCTTCGGCTTAGACCCCAGCAGAACGCCAACCTCAACAGCCACCTTACGCGCTCAACCCCCACAACAATCGCACGAGATTCTGGGAGGAGAGACTTCTCTCGTCGAGACGAAGTCAGCAACCCCTCGCTCGATTCCCCTCATGCTCGGAACAGGGAAAACGACCTACACCCTTTCCGCACCTCTCACTAGTGGCGGGGCACGAATTAGGGCTTAGCCCTCTACACCCCCTCACGTCTATTTAAGACCCTCAAAAGCTTCCCCGACCTTCCTTTAACCTCTTTGCACTACCAATTTCTACCAAGATTTGCCCTCTTTCCCCAACCTCGAGCGAGCTCCGCCTCAGCTGTCTCAACTTCCCCCTCGCTCCAGAAGCTCCCTCCATCCAATTGAGCGCGGCAGCACCATCTAGGGACCCCGGCGAGTCGAGGAGCGCCGTCAGTGGATGTCGCGGAAGCCCTGAACCTCAGGTCGACAAGATGCGTAACCAAGCTCTAAGAGCTTCACCTCCGGCGAGGTTGGAGCTTGCTAGGAACCGAAGGAGGATCGCGAGCACCTCAGCAGACCTCGACGGAGCTTCATGACCCCTCAATCCAACCAGAGGGTAGGTAAAACCTTGGAACCCAATTTCCATTTATAGAGCCCCCTGCCATCGCAACCATAACTGTAGTTAACCTCCGACGAGCTTCTTGGGCTCGTTGAACTCAGGAAGACCCTGCGAACGCAACCCGCTCATGCTCACACACTCCACATCCACCTAGCTACCCCACTCCTTCACCATTCCTTGCCTCAGTTAGCTGTTGCCATGGCGCGAGTCACAGATGAATCGAACCAACGAAGACCCCACTTTGTCCAAGCGTGGTCGCGCAAAGAACTCAACCTCAGGGGCATTTACGTCTTTCACCCCATATTTGACCCGGTTGACCAAGGCTGGCTCACGGGTTAAGGAGAGGATCCGCGTAGCCGGATCCCTCTTCTGATCCGTGAGACCAGCGACCCTTTTGTTTCCGTTTATCTCCTTAGAATTTTCCTGATTGGTCAGAATTGTGGAAACCCTAGAAAATGATAGGAATATCGAAACATATCAAACCTATATATCATTTTCATCAGGAAAATGCAATCTATTTAAATAAAATAATTTCAGGACCTAGATACGATCTCTTCTCTGAAAATATGGCCTACATACCTAATGACCCCTTAATATTTATATATTGTGAATAATGGTCATTACTGATTTCCAATCTGCCTTGGGAATAGATTAAACCCTAATTAGGGTTCTAAACACCATGTTATCTGAAATAATATCCAAGAAGGATAGTTGATCCAACAATGATGAAAAACCCTAATTTCGAGATTCCACTCTTCATAATGTATACCTTATACAATTTTATGTCATATGAATTAATTGCCTTGAATGACTTTGATTAACCCTGACCTTAGAACCAACTCTGACCTCCCGAATCACATGTATCCTAAAAAAATGATATCCCAAATGACCTAAACCCTAATAAGAAACCCTAATGTGGAATAATGAGAATCCATGGTAACTTTAGGTTTTGTTTATATTTCAGGGTGATCTACTATCTTTCTTATAACCTAGGACTTGTGGAATCTAGATCTGAGAATTAGAGGTACGTGGATATAATTATATGACTAGTTTTTGCTGGATGTTAAGTATATGTAATTGTTTGCATGAAATTGATATACATTGATGGATGTGGATATATGATTAATTGATGATTTGCCGCCTTGAACATGAAAGAACATAATTGAATATAAGTGAAATGTAGTTACTAGTGGTGCTCATTAATCTCCCTATTAGAGAGGGAAAGCATTAATGTTGACTGGCACCTCCCTAATGGTACAAGGTACGTAGGGAGATCCCTAATGGTACAAGGTACGCAGGGATAGGGCCCAATATTTATGTTTGTGCTAAGTCCACCATAGTAATGCATATTCATTCTAAATAAGGACAATAACTTGGGATTTCCTGATTTTCTGCCTCTAAATGATGTTTTCATTCTTTTCTCCAATTTTGAGTATTTTATATACCAGCATAGTATAGCTTTTAATTCCACATACCGACTTTGTTGATGTTTTTGTTTCTCATATTTTCTAGGTACAAGGAACAATTGATAATAGATGAAGCACTCTAAAGTACCTGAAGCCACTAAATAAAGATCATGGAGGATATGAGATAGATTTCCACTTCTCATCATGTTCATTTCAGTTAACTAGTCTTTATTCTTCTAGAAGATGTAATAGGATACTATAGATCCTATGTAATAATCACATTTCCTTTTCATAAGACTTATTCTTCTCCTTTTCTCAAGTATTAATATGTATGACTTTATCTGTTATCAATGAATGAATCGTTGTGTGGTTATTACTGATGATGTGGACACAACCTTGGCTTATCTCTGATTTTAGATGACTATCTTGATTTCCTATATTTTCCCTTTTGACATTCATAGATATGAGTGCACGCATATCTGTGCATGTCACTAAGGAACGTATATGGAAATTGGGGTCGTCACAGTCACTATCCGCCCTGCGTCATCTGTGGCTTCCTTTGCTTCCAGGATAATCTTTTTATCATTAAGCACTTTCTTTCCATTGTGAAGCAACACCACCTTAACATGTTGATTTCCAGATGGTATATAAGTATTTCCTGGGAATCCCTACTGACCAGGTTTCTTCAAAGAAGCCACTTCCACTGCTATCTGAGAGACCTGAGTCTCAATAGTGCCAATATGTGCTCCTTAGTTATGTAGTTTCCTTTAGGTCAGTCCAATGAGCACTTCATTCTGGCTGACCAGCTTACCTAGCATGTCCTCAATGCAGTCTATCTTGCTAGTGCCCCTTTCATGCTGCTGTGCATTTCCTTGATGTTGTCTTGTGATGGGTCCTACTAAAAATTATTGGGATCCTTCCATGAAAACTTAGGATCATTCCTCCATGAATAATTATTGCCCCTATAATTCTATTTCCGTATAAACATGCACTCTTCTTCCTCTCCTTTAGAAGAGCTTCCATCCTTCTGACATAATTTCTTAGCAATCAAGTCCAATTTCTCATTCAATGATGTAATCACCTTAGACTCTTCAACACTTTAATGGTTGTTGGGCGTTCTCTTTCTTCTCCCCATGACTGGATTTTAGCCATATTCTTCAAGATCTCATGACACCTAGATGGCTTGCTGTTGACGAAGAAGCATGTTCCTACACTGTCAAGTGTGGTCCTCTCCCCTTGATGTAGCCCATAATAAAAAATATTTTCCTAGCCATACAAATCGATCCCATTATGAGGGACCTGTTGGCTAAATTGGACATTATTATAATCTCTTTGTTTTGATGATGACAAACATTTCATTCTTGTGGTTTTAAAGTGCTATTTGAGTATTTCAGGAACAAGCATATAAGGTGGTGGATAACAAAGACTTGGAAGAACAATTTGATAAAATCACTTTATTTTCATGATTGTAATCAAATGTAAATTCTTGTACAAGTATATAATGTACAAGTAATTAGATATCATGTAAATCAAGCGTTTAGATCTTCCCTATCCACTCACAACACTTAGATAAGTCATTCCCCAAGATAGTATCACAATTGCACATTGATACACACACTTAGTAAATGAATACATTGAGTCAGTAATATTCTCGATCGACAAATCGTCGATCGAGAAAATATAGGTCGACAAAAACTTCGACCGAGAAACTCTCGGTCGACAAAATCTTCGATCGAGAATAGACCCTACTAGCCGTTAGACCCAGCAGACAAGGTGGTTGGGAGTTGGAAATGAACGTTGTAAACACTTGCTCCAGGAAGTCTCTCGGTCGACAAATCTTCGACCGAGAAGGACTCTCGGTCGATAAATCTTCGACCGAAAAGAGTTCTGTCTGCACTTTTCAGGGTCAATTAACTAGCCGTTGCAAATGCAATTAGTGGACACATAACGGCTAGTTGAGCACTAAGAACCCCCTAGAAAGTGTCTAGAACGTCCTTAAGCACTTGTAGGCCATTTCTATAAATAGGACATGCCTTAGGACACATAAACTCACTAATCTACACTTGTGATACACTTGAGCTTACGCTTGCAATTGTCAATCTGTTTTGAGAAATTGAGCAACACTTGCATTGGCTATTCTTCTCCTTGCTCTAATTTCGTGTCCTATAGGCTAGTATCTCCTATCCACAGCAATCACACTTCCATATACATTGGTTAGGAGATCTACACACTTGATATAGGCAAATCAAGCCTTGTGCTTCAAAGGTTAAGTGTAATTTCCATTTTCCTTCTTGTTCCTTTTATCCTTTGTATTCTCCTTGCTACTCCTAGGGTTGGAGGCTGCGGATTGGAGAAGGTTCTTCTCGGTGGAGAAGGTGGACTTCGAACTACTTCAAGAAGGCTATTGCAACGGGAAGCTACTTCAAGAGGAAGGCTACTTCAAGGGGGAGCTTGAAGTTACTTCAAGAAGGATGCTTCAAGGTTGGTGCAATTACTTCTAGGTGAAGGATGTTCGAAGGGTTTGGTGAAAGAATTGTAATTTTATGTAAAGTCCTTGCGAGGTAATAAAATTTAATTCTTTCAAAATCCCGGTTGGGTAAGCAACCGGGTAGTGGACTGACTTCCTTAGTATTTTCTAAGGTTGGAACCACTCTAAATCCTTGTCCCCTTGTCCAATATTTTTGTGGTTGGTTGTTTGAGTTAAATAATTGTTAAATTAAATTTAAAACCCTATTCACCCCCCCTCTAGTGTTTTTTTTCAATTGGTATCAGAGCAGGCTTCAAGAAGCTCTAATCGAGTCTTGAAGTATGAAGGGTGGTGGTGTCTACAACCGTAAATAAAGGAAAAGTATGGACCAATCTTCAACATGTTGCAGTTGGTGCTTAGGAACAAGCCACACAACACTTGGTTGCCCATGGAGGTCAAAGAAGGAAGATACGCATAAAGAATGCCTTATTGCTACAATAAGTGAAGAAGAAGAAGAGGTAAGCCTTTTTGATTTATGTAAAGAAGAGCTAGTTGCTAGTCTTGAAGAGACACATAATAAATATATTGAATGCAAGAAGAAATTGAAGAAATCTAATAAAGAAAATGATGAGTTACATGCTAAGCTTCTTGCTCTTACATCTAAAAATGAAGATCTCAAAAAGGTTATTGAAGGTCATGAAATTAAGCTAAAATCTGTAGAAGCAAATTGCAATCTTCTTTCTCTAGAAAAGTTAAATTTGCAAACTCAAGTAAATGATCTTAAAAAACAACCTGTTCTGTGTACACATCTAGATTATGATACTATAGTGAAAGAAAGAGATTCCTTGTTATCTAATCTAGATCAAGCAAAGTTAGACATAAATAAAAGAATGGATGAGATTGTTAAGCTGCAACAAAAAGTTAATAGTTTGAGTAACAATGATACTCTTGATAAAATTTTAAATAATTCTTATCATCAAATTGGAAGGAGAGGACTAGGATATGAGTCTAAAGGAAAATCTTATCAAAAACCTAGTTGGGGAAGAACACAAGTGCCAAAGAGTCAATCTATGTATGTACCCAAAGGCAAATACATACCCAAGAAAAACCTTAAACAAAATCATAGAAAGACATATGAGGTTGATTCCATATGTTGTCACTATTGTTTGCGTCTTGGACATTATTATTTCTCATGTCCATACAAGAAAAAGGATGCTGAGTTAGTATGGGTTCCAAAACCCCCAAGCTAAATGAATAAATTTAAGTTGAGATATGACCAAAGACTATAGTTGTATATCTCTATGTCTATCTCAACTTAACATAATGAAATAACAAATTGATTCAAGTAATTAAAATTTCTAAATCTACAAATCTGCAGAGACACATCCTTGAAAACTTGTCTTAATTAGAGTTCTTGAAATCTAAAGATTTAAATAATATTAGTTGAGATTTGATCAAAATGTTGCCTTGATATTCATATGTTTTATCTCAACTAAAATGATCTTTAAATTGCATAATTGAATTGGAAGTGATATATGTTTTATTTAGAAACAATTACTGAAAACAATACAGAAACAGTAACAATTTCGGTCGAGAAATTGTCGACCGAGACAATGTCGGTTGAAAACTTTTTCGACCAAGTAAAACTTTGGCAAGACTGTTTAAATAAAAGACACTTAAATCACAATCAACTTAAGCATATAATGAACTTTATATATTCTGGTGCTTTAAACATTTGAATGATCCAAATCAAAAGGAAGAATATATGAGCATCAAAACTAAATACTTTTCGTGATTAAATTATCAAGTATACAAGAGAAAAAGATAGATTTTACTAAAATTGCTGCAAAAATGATGCTTGCAAAGAAAAATGGTACTAAAATCTATACTCTTACTACAAGTAGACATACTTGATTGGAAAAATAAGTCACATATCTTGAAGACAAATTTCCCAAGCATATTAGTAGTTTGCATCATTACATATATGTTAATAACATCCCTATTAAACTTGATGCAAACCACAACTTGTAAAATTTTGATCTATATGCAAATTGAAATTGATTATGCTTTCTTTGAAAATTCAAATGTTATCAAATTTCAATTGCTACTTTCTTGATGATTAAGCATAAATAGTCTATCTTAAAATTTCCATTAGAATGATAAAGATAATTTGTTCTAAGAAAATCAAAAGAATAAATATCATTGTGACATCAAAATGTATATGCACAAATTAAGTCTGAGATATGATCAATAATCTTGAATTGAGTAACCTTATATCTATCTCAACTTCACACAGTTGAATAACAAAGTATTACAACACATAAACTAGAACATACATATTGCGGAATAAAATCTGCAGAAACATTCTCGGTCGAGAAATACTTCAACCGAAAATAATTCAGTCGACAAATTGTTCGACCGAGCAAAAGTCTGGAAAATATGTTCTGTTGTTTCTTATTTGCTATCAATTCAACAATAATAAAAAGTTCTTTAATCAAGAACAAATCTTGGAGATCATCTTTGAAACAAGACATATTGATCTTTTGCATCATGAATTAAGATATAAAACTATACGAAATCCTTAAACATATTGCAAAAGTGTTATATGAAGATTGATTTTGAACAAACCTTATTCATTTATTGAAAAAGTTTATTAAGCATATTCATTTACATGGTTTGTCTTAAATTTGAAAATCCATGAACCATAAATGAGATTATCTTGGTATTATCCTCTACATGGTTTGACTTAAAATTGAAAACTATGAATGGGTTTAATCAAGGAAGTTACTATTTTATCATAATCCACATGGTTTTTCCTAAGTACTTCTTGGTATATCTATATAGGAACCATGTGTGTTGAAATTTAGCTTAAATGATCATAATTATTGAATTTATATGCTGATCATTGTATTATGGATATGCTTCTACTTTTCTATCATAATTTGTTGTGCCATGATCATTCTGTTTCATTGGTTTGTCTAAAATAATCTGTGATGCATATATACAAACCATGAATGGATATTATTCAAGATCATTGAAAATGCCATAGCATAAATGCATCTTGACATAATAGATAATGATTATTGTGAATGATGATGCTATGACAAGACAAACAGTGTCTCTTAGAACAAAAATATTAATGTTTTATCTATTTGCTTGTTCTAAGAAATCAAAAGCAAAATCTTGATTTTAAGATATTAATCTTGCTTTCAAGGATATATGTCTCTAAAGAATCTTATGATTAATCTGAAAATGAGGGTACAAAAAGAAATGGGAATTGATATTTATGTACCTATAGCAAAGCTTATGAGATATCATTCAAAATGAATGTAAAACATACATTTTAGGAAAATTAAAGACTTCATTGTGATGCCTATATTAAGCTTTCAATTGATAAAACTTCTTCAAAATAGGTATCACTCAAAATGCTTCAAATTAATATACATTTGATCATATGACATAAAAACTTTATATTTCACATATATTAACATAAATGTGTAATTCAATGAAAGTGCTTAAACTGTAAATCTGTAGAAATTGCCTCTTGGTTGAAATCAAATTTGACCAAGGGGCGCTATGGTCGTAGTCAAGGTTGACCTAAAATAAGCTTGACAAAATGCTTATTTTGTACATCCTTTTACTGCACTCAACCTTAGTATCTTGATTCAAAAAATGTGTTCTAATAAAAGGACAAAATCAAATCTTACAAATCATTTGTGACCTTAAAATCCTTAAATTGTCTTAATTATAAGATTAAGGGGGAGCTCACAAAAACAAATTTGATTATAAGATTAAGAAGCTTACAAAACTTTGAAGCTTGTTATGACCTTAGTATTCTTAAAAGTAATTTTTATGAAAACAAAGAAATCTACACAAATTCATATATATTGTTCTTAATGGAATTCTCTAAACAAATTAGGGCTTAACATCCCATGCATTTGATTAGAGGTACTTTCTACTATAAGCTTAAAAGAATCTCACATCATTTCAGGGCTTAACATTCCTTGTAAAATGGGTGAGAAATCAATACACACATGCCATGAACTTAAAAGGAACTCATATCATTTCAAGGCTTAACATCCTTTGCAAATGATTGAGAAATAAATTGTGGCTAAATTTAACATTAATTGGATTGCATTAATCCCTTGATTTTAAATTAAATATCTCTTTAAGGGGGAGCATAGCATAAAATTAAGGGGGAGAAATAAAAAGTAATACTAAATGATTATCTTGGATATCTTTTTAAAATGACAAAGGGGGAGAAATAATATAAAATCAAAAACATAATGAGTTTCATAATATCTCAGCCAGTACCCACTTGCAAAAACAAGAATGGCTACAAAAGGTAAACTTCAGGTATGAAACTCATATGCTTTATATTTCCTTATTTTATGTTTAGGAACTGTTTGTCATCTTCAAAAAGGGGGAGATTGTTGGCTAAATTGGACATTATTATAATCTCTTTGTTTTGATGATGACAAACATTTCATTCTTGTGGTTTTAACATGCTATTTGAGTATTTCAGGAACAAGCATATAAGGTGGTGGATAACAAAGACTTGGAAGAACAATTTGATAAAATCGCTTTATTTTCATGATTGTAATCAAATGTAAATGCTTGTACAAGTATATAATGTACACGTAATTAGATATCATGTAAATCAAGCGTTTAGATCTTCCCTATCCACTCACAACACTTAGATAGGTCATTCCCCAAGATAGTATCACAATTGCACATTGATACACACACTTAGTAAATGAATACATTGAGTCAGTAATATTCTCGGTCGACAAATCGTCGATCGAGAAAATATCGGTCGACAAAAACTTCGACCGAGAAACTCTCGGTCGACAAAATCTTCGATCGAGAATAGACCCTACTAGCCGTTAGACCCAGCAGACAAGGTGGTTGGGAGTTGGAAATGAACGTTGTAAACACTTGCTCCAGGAAGTCTCTCAGTCGACAAATCTTCGACCGAGAAGGACTCTCGGTCGACAAATCTTCGACCGAAAAGAGTTCTGTCTGCACTTTTCAGGGTCAATTAACTAGCCGTTGCAAATGCAATTAGTGGACACATAACGGCTAGTTGAGCACTAAGAACCCCCTAGAAAGTGTCTAGAACGTCCTTAAGCACTTGTAGGCCATTTCTATAAATAGGACATGCCTTAGGACACCTAAACTCACTAATCTACACTTGTGATACACTTGAGCTTACACTTGCAATTGTCAATCTGTTTTGAGAAATTGAGCAACACTTGCATTGGCTATTCTTCTCCTTGCTCTAATTTCGTGTCCTATAGGCTAGTATCTCCTATCCACATCAATCACACTTCCATATACATTGGTTAGGAGATCTACACGCTTGATATAGGCAAATCAAGCCTTGTGCTTCAAAGGTTTAGTGTAATTTCCATTTTCCTTCTTTTTCCTTTTATCCTTTGTATTCTCCTTGCTACTCCTAGGGTTGGAGGCTGTGGATTGGAGAAGGTTCTTCTCAGTGGAGAAGGTGGACTTCGAACTACTTCAAGAAGGCTATTGCAACGGGAAGCTACTTCAAGAGGAAGGCTACTTCAAGGGGGAGCTTGAAGTTACTTCAAGAAGGCTGCTTCAAGGTTGGTGCAATTACTTCTAGGTGAAGGATGTTCGAAGGGTTTGGTGAAAGAATTGTAATTTTATGTAAAGTCCTTGTGAGGTAATAAAATTTAATTCTTTCAAAATCCCGGTTGGGTAAGCAACCGGGTAGTGGACTGACTTCCTTAGTATTTGCTAAGGTTGGAACCACTCTAAATCCTTGTCCCCTTGTCCAATATTTTTGTGGTTGGTTGTTTGAGTTAAATAATTGTTAAATTAACTTTAAAACCCTATTCACCCCCCCTCTAGTGTTTTTTTTCAGGACCTTCCTCAACATGTTCTGGAACCTCTCCCATGCTTTACAGTAAGATTCTTCTGCATGCTACTTGAAGTTGTATATCTTTCTGACCAGCTCATTATCTTTTGAGATGCAAAATAACACTCAAATAAAGTGTCTGTCATCCCTTCCCAAGTCTTAATGGATTCAAGTGCATCATCGGATCTCAGTGGTGTGGCCATGGAAAGCATGTGACTTGACCAATGCCACCAACCTAGGATCTATCTTGTATCAACCCACATTTATGGCTTGTCTTTTGATTGGCCTAAGCTGAGTTGTTGAGGAAGATGCCTTGATCTTCTCCCAAATAGTCTGTTCTTCTGATGCATCCATCATCTGAACTGGTTATGGTTCCTTTGGTGGAGGTATTGGGGTCTCAGGTGTTGGCATCTCTGGTGATGGAGTTGGAATCAACCTTGGTACAGAACCACTATATTCATGTGCTCTACATAAGAAATCCTCCTAAAAAGCACTTTGTGGTGATGAGGCTCTGTAATCGGTGCTTCTTGTTTGCACCATACACTAGTATCCAAAATTGTTGAAACTAATGTGAGAACAGATATAAATGATTAAATAAATAATATTTGAAATTCAACTTAGAAAGAACAAAAAGAAAATAAAGGTTGTGGCCTAGAGTGGTCGATCAAAACACTCGTAGTGCTGGAGTTGTCATTTCCACGACAACGACACCAAAAACTTGATACACACAAAGCACACGTTAAAAGAAAGTATACATATCAATGCAATATAGGCCTCAAGAGGCCTGCATGCCAAACTCAGGGAAACATTCTCCTGAGACTATTGTTAACTGCAATGCGATCAGCTAGGCCGATGAAAACTTAGAGTGAATGTCTAATTATCTAAGTTGCATAAAATAAATCTAATATTACTGGTTGTTTTCATCTCAAATGGAGTGAATTCCTTAGGATTATGATTTCACCATAGAAAACATTGCAAATAACATCATATCATTAACAATTATCTCTCCTAACTCTGGACAAAGAGACCTGTAGTAAGAATTACCTACTCTCACAACATAATTTACTACCTAATATAATACCAATCCCACTCTCTTAGTAATTGAGTTATTAGTTAGGCACTTTACTAAAAATTTTGTGTAATTTCTTCACATTCGTAAGCCTCCTTTCTCAAGGTGCTATATAAAACATGTAATTCTATGAATTTTCTAGTCCTTAATCCCTCTTCTGAAGCAATTAACGCTCTAATTAACTACCTACAGTGATCAAACATGGATAGTTCATTATACTTTCATAGATTTATGTCTAGAAATTAAGAGAAAAAGATATATTAATGCATAAAAGTCAATTACAATGCCTAATCGGGATACTGAGGAACAAAGGGATTAATGCCATGATTTCCATTATGAAATACATAAGAGATAAGAAGAAAAATGAGGGAAACATTAGAGAACTAAAAGAACCCATGAAAAAATGGTCCAGATGACTCCCTCACGTAAACGTGTCGATTCACGAACTTTGGGCTGCAAATCTATCCACTGGAGGTGCTCGAATCTCCCAGAATGTGGCTTTCTTCTCTGCTTTCTCCTTTCCTTGCTCATGGCTACCATACAATGAAATAAAATGAGATAATTAGGTTTTATCGAACTCCCCCTAAGTCATAGAAGTGAATTAGGGCATCATTAATTGCCAACCATTGGATTAAACCCATTTTCTAGATCTACCTGATCCCACCGCGTCGGTACTACTGACACCTTTGATAGTTGTGGTCACATGTGTAGTTGACGGTACTATCGAGTTGATGTCATTAGTATCGAGATTTCTTTGAGAAATCCTGAATCCTTGTTGTGATGTTGATAGTATCGACTTCCTTGGTCAGTATTACTGAGTTGACCTGATTCAACATGTTCCATTCTAAGCATGAGTCGATACCATTGACAACAAAGTCGGTAGTACCAAGCTAACATGAACATTAAAAACACATTTATTTGATGCAATTAAGTATCACACGCTAATGAAAATAAATAATCCACAAATTAATATGAAAATAAAAATAAGTGCACCGAAATAAATAATAAATAGCATGTAAAAATGACAATTTTCTAATGCATCAGAAGCTCGATGAAGAGCCATCAGAGAGGAAAGGGAGAAAAGTGCAGGTATGAGAAGGAGGAGGCGTGAGTGTGTTGATGACATTTGGGGGCAAACGAAGAACTTGAGAGGGCTCTTATATATGGGTGGGGAGTCTACAGTTAGGTTTTCATGGGGCTAGGTTTCCCATGATGGCATGGGAAGCATTGTTTCTCAAATCTCCTTGAATCACTTTCATTAGGGGTGTATCTGTGGTGCAATCAGGTCGGGAATGAAAGAGGATGAAAATGTAGGAAAAATTAGGATGAAAATAAGGGGGTGTGGTCGTGATCTGTATGTGACTATAGCTTGGGCGGCATGTGCACTGGATGACTTGAGGTAGGGGGCAACTCAAAGGGTCATCAGATTGTGATACAAGGGAAGACCAGTTTGTCACCTGCTTAGGCTAGCCATTGTGCCGTGTGTGCAACCAAGGGTCTAAGACCCCAATCAGCACCATGGGCAGGCAACTAAGCCTAAATATCAGCCCAATAGCATAAATGGAAATTAAAAAATGGCTTTTTTTGTAAATAATTAGAAAAAAAATTCTAGACAGAGGTAGAATATCCAATTAAAGTTAAACTTAGTCCAAGGGTTGGAATTTAGCCTAGAATATTTGAAAAAAAATTGAGGCCCAAAAGGATTAACACATCAAGTTTCCAAACAAGTGTCACCAAAATATCTGGTAATTAAGGGATGATGAAGTGGAGTCATAAGTCAACAAAGAAAAGGGTAAAAAGGTAAAAAGACTAGGGACTAAAAATATCAAATCATCACATCATTCCCTCCTTAAGAGGATTTTCACCTAAAATAAAAAAAACCTCAATAAATTGGGACCATATGTTCCATATCATATTGTCTTTCATACTTGACATTATACTCATGATATACTTCAAATAGTAACTCATAATATTGAATTGAACAATTATAGGTCAAAATATCATAGCTCATTAATTCAAGTGGGGAGTCATATTTCAAATCGGGTCCCAGTCAAGTAAATTTGTGGATACAAGGGTCAATATTTTGATATCATATATCATGGATTCAAAGATTCAAGTATAGGGCTCTTCCATAAACAAAAAATTCACAATATATTGAGATATCAATATTAATTTCATCATAAATGATCCAAACCTAGGACTTTGTATGAACTTTAACCCTATTCATATATTCAATTTCACCATCCTCACAATTCAAGATTCTTTCAAAAATATTTCAAGTTTTGAGATTTAAATGAGAGAATTTGAATTGCAAGAAGTGATCACCTTTTTCCAAGAAAAAAAAGATGTGATTTTAGATAATATCCCAGGGAATGAACTAAGGATGAATTAAAGGTACCTAAGGAATGGACCCATCAATATTGCTTCTCCAACAATTAGTCCATCCTAATATATGATACATGCACAATATTTTAAAAAAGTTTGGAAATTGGGATTACTTGAATGACATTATAGTCATAGGGGCCTTTCAACTATTGAAGATTATGTATAGGTTCTCTCACATGGAATAGACCATCATACTAAAGATCTTGAGTTCACTTCGAGTAGATCACAATTGCATTATTATAAGAGTAACTTTAATTCTCATAATATAGTTCAAGTAAAGGGTCTGAACATCTTAGTTAAGTTTTTGTTTGTTTCAAATTTATGCATATTTCAATTATTATTTGTGTTACCTAAAATCAGGAGAGTAAATATCAAGTCAAGACATCCTAACAAAGAGAGAGTTAAGTTGAGGAGTCACCTTGATTCAATATAATGGGTGGTTTAGGGTGATCCTTAGAGAAAATATGAGGTGATCGAAGACTTTGTAGGGTTACAAAGAAGAACCTTTAGATCCAATTCTAAATCTATTAGGTCCAAGTAGAATGGGTAACCTCAGACAATAGTGCAAGATGGATAGGAGGTATTACTAGCCAGAACCTCTTGTGCTCAATTACATACACCCTACTTTTCACAATTGTGAACTTGAGGGTTTCCTAAGTTCATTCAAGATCTGAAATTTTGAATAATCATCATGTAGAGATTTTGTGTCTAGCTCTGATACTAACTGTCACTGATCCATTATTACCCCAAATCCCAATCTAACTGCCCAATAGAAAATGTTTAAAGGGATTGAACACACCTCTATGAGCGGCCTAAATCACACGCACAACATACATGTAATTAAATATAAAGTCTTCTTCATTAATTGAATGAACTTTATAAGGGTGTACAACATGACCCAAAGGAAAACTAGAAAAAGATACAAGAGAACAACTAAAATTACAACTAATCAACCCTTTTTACACTTAGCAATATTCTCTCGTAAAGATGTGATGGAGTTTGTTCATTTCATCAGAGTAGCTCAATCAATTGTGGAAGCATGATCTTAGTAATCCACCTACTTTACCTAAGATCATTAAATCAAGACATGTGGTCGTTGCAAATGCAATGACACACTGGTTGCAAAACCAACATAGTTCATATTCAAATATAAAGTGTGCTTAGAAGCATTTAAAACAAAAGATGTATACATTTTATGAAATCAAGTCATTGAAAACCTTGGTATTTCATCACAAGTTTTTTCCATTTTAATCAACAAGTGTCAAGTTAAGTCTTGGAAACTTCCAAATGAGTGTGCAAAGTGTCAAATGTGAATGGATATTAACTTATGAAGAATGATCCTAGCCACTTTTACAAGAAGTATAATATTAGCCACTTCTATAAGAAGTGTGATACTGGCCACTTCTAGAGGAAGTGTGATGCCCAATAATAATAGAGTATATTTTCATTTATTTTGTTTCAAGTTCCATAAACATATATAGGAAAAATAGAATGTTAATTAATAAAGAATGAAGTATCTTAGGGAAAAAATAATAGCCAAAGTACACATGAGGGATACATATCAAACAATGAGGCAATACCATAGTCAAGTCAAATAAGAGGAAAGCATACATTTTACTCAAGAGTAGAGATCTTAGCACGATTTTGGAGTCACAAGATCATTTACACTATGCTTCCAACAAGATGAGGGCCAAATAAGGGTTTTCAACAATATTGGTCACAATGACCAATCAATTAGGGTTTTTAGATCCTTATATTGACATTAGGTGGTTTACTTGTCCTTGATATAAAAAAATTTCTATTAAGTAGTACTATTCATTTCCACATTATTCATCATCATATTAAAGGATTGTGTCAAACTTAAATCATAAATCATAAAACCCTAATTCATCATTAAGAGGGTCATCTTGTCAATAATAGGAGTCTAAGAGTCAAGATTCATGATATATTCCATAAGATGATACAAAACTCAAGAAAATAGTGCTAAAAAATCAATAGGGTTCCCAAGTTGAAAAGGATAATAATAAGATTTGATAACCCTTACATCAATCACCAGGACATTAGGATTAGAGGTTACAACTAAGTTCATGTAATTTCCTTAATATAATTATCAATTAAGGTTAAAACTTGATTCATGATCTTCATTAGACATCAAGATTAGCCGAAAGATTAGTTGAAGTCATCATGAATTAGAGTCATATTAATTAGTCAGAATCAGTATTATGGCTTAAGTTAACATGACCAAGTCTTGAAAAAATATACATATTTATTTTTTAAACTTCATGAATGATCAAAATTTTGCAATAACTAAACATGTATAATAATTAATCTTGACATTAGTCACAAAATATGTGTCTCTTTTTCCCAATGAGAATGGACTGTAGATTTATATAATTTTGATCTTGTATGTAATTTCTACAAATTGTAGAAGTTTAATGATTTTCTAGCAATTGAAAGTGAGGAGAAGAAATATACATCAAGAGACTAAATACTAGAGCCTTGGATTGCTATATTTTTTCAAAGTTCAGTGTGATCCCTTGCTCAAAAAGTGTGAACCCAGAGAGGGGGGAGAGGCACATAACACCGAGAAGCCATGACACAAGGCCTCTAACAAGGAAAGTGGGGAACGTGTAAGAGAGGGAAGGAGGAATATGAGTGTGCCAATGACATTCAGGGGTGAATGAAAAACTTCAGAGGGATCTTATTTATAGGTGGGGAGTTTAGGATTAGATTTACATGGGGATAGGTTTCAATTGGTCATTGGGAGAAGTGTTGCTTCTCGAATCTCCTCAAATATCTTTTTTTAGGGGTGTATATATGGTCTATTCAGGTTAGGGAATGATAGAGGATGAGAATGGGACAAAAATCAGGAAGAAGGAGGGGGAGTGTGTCTAGGATCCATGGGGAAGAGAAGTCAAGAGCTTGGGTAGTGCATTCCCTAGCCGACCCGAGGTAGGGGATGATTTAGAGGCCATTGTATCATGACCAAAGTCATGTCTAGTCTATACCCTACCAAGACAAGTCATTGGTGCCACAATCATGTGGCCTAGGGTCTAAGACCCAGATCTGCATTACGAGAGGCCTGCTAATCCTAGATCTCAGCCCAAGAAGAATAAAAAAGAAATTAAAAATGAGATTATATGTATACAACTCAAAACATTTCTAGAGGCAAGTACGAACATCCAATTAAAGTGAAATGTTGACCCATGGTTTGGACTATAACCTAGAATATATATAAAAAGTTTGAGGTTGAGAAGGGATAAATCTAGGTCTTGAATTGAGAAAAAAAAGTTACAAGCCTAATCAAAGTAAATGCAAGGTATAATAACACATAAAATTTCAAAATAAGTGTCTCAAAGATATATAGTAATCAAGGGATGATGAAGTGGAATCATAAGCCAAAAAAGTAAAGGGTAAAAAGGTAAAAATACTAGGGATTGAAAAACTCACTTTATCACATATTACATGCACTTCAAGTTCTATGTAATCCAATCAATCAAGTGTACTCCAAGCAAGAAACCCATTTAGAAGTATGCATAATACTAAAGTATCACCATGGTTTTCATATGACTCAAATTGGGATCTATCTTGGTCTTATGGGTCTTAATTTAGGGTTGCATTAGGGCTATATTTCAAAGCACTAAGTTCCCCATGTAAAAGGTCTAATGATTTAGAAATCCTAGATTCTCATCAATGTATCTCTAAACTTGTATTGACTATGAGGTTCAATTAGCATTTAGTATGATCATATTACATCAAAGGAAAAATGTAGTGAACACATTCAAAATATAATTATTAAAACATGGTTTTTGCATCGTCATTACCTTGTATTCATGCATGAAAACACACTTTCCGAACTAGAAGCATAATCAGGCCTTGGTCTATTTTATTTTTAGTCTACATGATTTTTGATAAATTTGATATATATTTTCACTACATATGAGGTTGTAGCTTATTAAAATTTCAACATTTATTACAATATAAACATATAAGGCCAATGGGAGCACACCGTAACAAATTAAAACCTATTTGTAGTTGACCTAGGGTTGGGTCTGAGCCAATGGGCAATCGCCACATAAGCACTGAACTCTAGTGCATATTGGCCTTTAGAGATAGGGCATATGACCCAATTTCCCATGTGTGTGACCTAGAATGTAACTAGAATGTGACACGTGTAATGGGAAAATAAGTCAATAATGCATAGGGATTGTTCATCCCCTTACCCACCATGGTTCTTACAACAAACATGTCTATGAGTTAACTGAGGAGTTGACTCTGGTCTACAGATATTGTGGGTTATGCCTATGGTATGGACTACCTTCATCTAAGTCCCTGAGGCCATAAATCTCTTCATCCATCGTTGAGGTTTCCTAAGGTAGCAAGGTTGGTTCAGGTTGTATAAAAGTGGATCGAAGATGCTGAAATGACAAAATACCTTATCTCAAGGTGAACTAGGAGTCATGGAAGATTGTTGTAAATCAAAGGGAGATTTATATCTAGTCATGATAGCCCAGGATGGCCAGAGGTAGTATTTCGGTGGTGAGATTCAATGGAATGAGGACTAGAGATTGATGAAAATCCAAGGCCTTCCATGCATGCTCTCAATAGCCAAGGGATCTTCGACACCCCTGTGCCATGCTTCTTCTCGAGTGGATTGGTCAGAGAAGCCTCAACTCAGAACAAAGAGTTTGGGGTTGTAGAGTTGAAGGTGGAGAACTGTAGTAGGTTGTGGTGCTTTTAAAGGGAATTTGGGGATTGCTCTATTTTGTGTGAGTCACGAGTATTCTCTAGGTAGCCTTATATAGGAATGGGGATGAGGGGAGACCTGGCGGTCATCATTCCTAGTTACTAGGATAAACATGGATTTGGGAATCATCTTGTATATTGTCGATATTGACAACCAAGGGGTTGGTTGAGTTTCTCTCAACCTCGAGATCCAATGGTGCTAGAAATGCAAAAAGATGTGGACTAAGGAGAGAGGGAGCAGTGAAGGGAGTTTGGTACCCTAGTAATTTTTGGAAGATAGGGAATTTGGGTGAGTGAGGTGATCTCTTTGTGCGTATCCCTACCCAAAATTCTAGTTTGGGTCCAAATAGACTCCCATTCCTCACACATTTTATTTATTTTTCGTTAAAAATCCAAATCAAGGAGCTATTTCCCATTCCACTTTAGCACTTAAAATTATTCCTAACTCATGGATTCTCTTAGATTAGACATTATATAATACTGGGTCAAATGTTAGGTCAAAACAACTTTGTTTCATATACTAAACTTGGTTCTCAAGAAAAGTCTAGATAATTACTTAATTAATTACCCATGTCACAAGATAACTTGGAATCTTTTGAAAATTGGTTTATGACCTCATGGATACTTTACCAACAAACTAAAAATATTGTTGGCATTTAATTACCCAAATATCAAATTATCAATTCGTATCCCAAAGAGCCACTTGTAAACTAAAAAGTAGTTCAATTAGGCTTTAGATTGGATCCCATGGCCCATGGTTCACAACTAGGCGCTCAAATGAATCCAGAAGTATCATTATATTATTAATTCCATAATTAATGCTCGAAACACTAGATATCTTCAATAGAACCTTATATTTATATATTTGTTCAAATAATATTTACATAAATTAGACTCACAATTTAAGTTCAGAGCTCAAAGCATCAACCAAACTCATATTATATCATTTATTACTCAACTTTGATTCTCACATACTAATCTTGCATTGAATATAAAACTTCCAAAGTTTGAGGTCGTTGCATTCACCCCACTTGAAAGAAAATTTTGCCCTCAAAATTTGAACCTAATTAGGTTAGGGTGACTGACATTTCTACTAGACCCATGTATTATACATGTAGCAACCTATCTTGGGAAAATTTTATCTAGATCATTATTTGTAACTTTCATTCAGGTAAAAAGTATCTATATACCTAAGGTTGGAACCCATATTTATTCAAATAGTGGTTTTATCTCCTCATTCATTTCATTATATTATCATTTGGTGATTATATTTTCACCTAGGACTAAGTATACTAATCATCTTTCAATTATATCTATGAGATGGTGAGGTAACACCTCTATACCCCAGATCATATCATTATTCTAACTCAGGGTATCCATTCACATATGACATTTATATGTATCTGATGTGGATACCCAATCTCTCACATCCATACCAAGATGAAAAAAATATTTGGCTACAAGTCCAAATAGAAAGACCATTTTATTTCTCGTACAAGGGATGGTGCGTCCAAAAATTATCTCATAACTCCAAAATTAGGTTGACTCATTGATGTGTAGTTTTACCACATGGGAAATTATCCCGAGGTGATTAACCCCAAGTTTTAATCCTATTTCCATGTGTAATAACATGCACCCACAAGAGGACGAGTTTTATTGCAGTATATCTATAGGGTCAAAGCTAAGTGAAAACTTTCTAAGAAATCATTATTAAATCCAAGGAATTGAGATCAATGTTTAGGTAATGGTTGGTTAGCTGGTTAGTTTAGTTAAACTAATTGCAAGTGAATTACAATGGAAAAAGATATAATTGAATTAAGAATAAAAGATAGTAGGACATGTGGATTTCACCACTATCACATATATAATCAATTTAATCCTTTCAACTTGCTCAATTATGGATTTTTATATTATGACCATGTGAATTTGCATCATGCTGAAATTGAAATTACACAAGGATCTATTTTATAGTGGGATTGAGGTCATGTAACCCATAGCTCATGAACTAATCATCCTAGATAATCCATTCCATGATCTCATTTGGGGTTCAAAGCATCTAATCGACAATTTATCCTAGACTTTGTTATCTCTACCTCTTGAATTGATATAAACATGTAAATGGATTGATCAAGTCAAAGAGCAAGAAGTAAGCGACTGAGAAACAATCTAAATATCCATAAAGAGACATGTTAATAACAACTAGAATGAAATTCATGTGACAGGGCTACATTATGTGCCCCCATGAGGAAACTACTTGCCCATGTTCATGTTGATAACATAAATACAAGGAGAACAAGATGGAATCATGTCACAGAAGATGGAGAGAAATAAGGTTGGTGATATCCAACAAGAGATCCCTGCTTCGACAACAACAAGTACAATGATCTCCACAAAGAAGACAACATTCCTCCTCTCTTCTCGACTCTTTGATCCAAAAATATATTAGAACAGAGAGTAATCGATCCTTTTGTCATTAGGGTACTTTTTCTTATATAGGGGCTCCTCTAGTCCCACAAAATCTAACTTCAGATGGGCTGGTTGTGTCTTTCCAAAACAATTTGTGTCATGCGGGTCGATCAACTGGTGCTTCTAGGTTGATTAACTCACTGTTAAGTGGTTTCATAGTTGGGAGTCTAGATGACCAAATCATCCCATGAATCGACTGACTGACTGACTTCTAGTTGCTCACTATTGACGGAGTGTCAATCGATTGACTTGCATGACCAACCGGTGGGTATGCTAATTATGAGTGTCTCTGAAGATTTCTCAGTCGATTGAGCCACTTAGCCCATCACTTGACTGGTCTTGGATTGGTGAAGATATGCTGATGTTGGGTCAAGTGACTGCGGTGTCTAGTCGATGAGCCCGTGGATCACAAGGAAGTCAATGAGACTCTATAACATATTATCCTTAATCAGTCAATCGGTTCACTTAGTGAGTCGATCGATTCACTTGTTGTTTAAGGGACTCCTTATGTGGCCCAACCAATAGATCGACTAGTGAGACTAGTTGATCTGCTAACCTCCTGGATCATGGATGATGTTGTCTTTGAGCCTTCAATCACTTACAAACATAGAAAGTGAGATATGAAATGATCATTATGACTCCCTTGAGTTGGATGAGTGTATTTTCCTACAAAAGAGCGACAATTTCCATTAAAAACCTAAATTTGATAATTAAATCTATTTAGACTAATTCTTGTTAAAAATGGGAAATTAGAAAAGCAAAGTTGATAAATCTAATCTAAAACATGCAATGAAAATGAGATGAATATGATCACCGGTCATCCTCAAAAGTGACTACAAACATGGATACCTTTTGACTCCAATGATTTTTCTTAAATATCATAACCCAAGGGGAAAAGAGTTGTTCTTAGAACTCTTGAGTTTGTGCGCAGACTTCATTAGTATTTTGTTTCAATCCTAGTTACATAAAGTCTATAATTTATATCTACATCTTGGGTATCATTGGCCTTAGCCATTTGCTTAGGATTTTTGAGGGAATAAGTACCTTTTGAAGTGATCTTCTATTAACCCAAGGGCTTCATGTACTTATAGAGTGCCTTTCACTTGACCCTCAAGCCTAATGTACTCTTGGAGTGGCCATTCTCATGACCCATTAGGCCATATGTACTCATCAGTGGATTTCTCTTGACCCCATGAACCTCGTGTACTTAGGGTAGGATCACATCCTAACCTCTTGGGTCTTATGTACAGTTAAGAATCCCTACTTGACCCTAGGGTTGTCTTAGGGATCTAAATTACCTAGGTTTAACTGAGATGTTATAACTTTATTTTGTCTCTAACATTATTCATAATTTTATTTAGGATAAGAGTCCTCAATACAACCATATTTCTATGCACTGTGACTCATACCAAACAAGGAGGCTCCCGAGAAAGATGCATGCCATAGAATTCCTTTCAATGTACTTAACTCATCATTACATAACTACCTTGGAAGGGTTTTTTAGTGTTTATAGCTAACTTATTCTGACGAGATAGTGGTAAGGGATTTCCATGCCATGTATCCAAACACATATAAGACATTAAGGTTAGGCCCCTATTTAGACATCCATAATAACCTCTTTATTTTCAAATTCAAATACATGTTGGTTTACCATATTTGAGGAGGAGTCTAGTCTTGAGTGTCTTCCTATTTCTTATTAGGGGGTTAGGCTTTTTAGACACTGTCCTGGACCCACATGCTTTGGACCATTCCCCTTCTTAAAAGGTATCCCACTTGTAATACCCCATAACTAGTCTAAACACCCCTCATTAAAAAATAGCTTTGGGTCTTACATGTTTTAATATAACAACTGATCTCCAATATTTTAGGACATGCATAACCATTTATGCATACCTTACACACCTGCATGGTTGGTTGTCACTTGCATGCACGTGAGACTATAGGTACCTAACATTGATAACCAATACAAGTTAACAAGTTTGTTTTGGTTTTATTTCCTTTTGGTCTCACTCAAGTTTTTTAGTGTAGGGTTATCAATTCCTTTCACTCTTCACACACATATATATATATTCCCATGAATATTGACCTCAACATCAAAGAAGAGAAACCATAGCAATGCACCATAGGGGAGGAGGGTGCTCTGGCAGTGACACAGGCGGTAGGGGGGTCTCCGACTAGGACATGCCCCCATACTTCACCCCAGATGAAGAGATCCATGATGTGGATCTACCTGACCAAAACGACCATGAAGTGCAAGAGGAAGAGCCAGGAAACAACAAACCAAGGATGACATACAAAGACACATATTTGGGTGCAAATAATCATCACAACTTGGAATTGTTGTTTCCACAGATCTGTAAAGAGCACAGACTTGATCATAGACACCACCAAGGTAGACATGTCCAACTGAGTCAAAATCTGTGGGCACCCATGGGTCGACCCATTTAAGTTGGGTTCGAGTGATGAAATTTGCCACCCACTAGAAAAAACCCAAATTCAAACCCACCCATTTAGTTAGTGGGTTTCACGAGTGGCTTGCGGGTGACCCGCTTAATTAAATTAATTATACAAAAATAAATATTATAATATACTACTACTTAAAATAAATACGTTGGTCTACTCTTACGCATTAATTGTTAAGGAGTTCCAATCCAAAGTCAAACTTGCCCAACAGTATTTGATATTGGAGACAGATATTGAGGGAAATAAATCTGTGTCAAATACATCATCTAATTGCTCCATCAAACTTAATATGGAGTTGCAATACAAGTTACTGACTCCTACATTACATATTTTTACCTAAGAAAGTATGTGGTTGAATGGTTGTAAAAATTAAACAACAAATTGCTTGTTTAATAGTGAAAATGTGTACTAGTTGGTTTTTTGTGCTATATTTTATGTAAAAACACTAGATCATGGTCATATTTTACCGTTAGATTAGTAACTTGCAAACTATTTTTTATTGAACACATATTATGTGGGCACCCGCTGGGACGGGTTTGGGTTTGTCTTTATTTGACCTGTTCAGAATTGCATCTTTTTGACCCGCACCTGGGAGACCCAAACCCACAATGACCCAACCCAAACCCAACCCACCCACCCATTTGATAGGTCTACACTGAGGTGATCCTCTCCATCTCTGTGACAAATGAAGTTTACCAACCTATCCTGGAACCCTCAAAATTCTCAATAGTCATCAAGGTGGTAAGCATCAATGTTGGATACGATGCCCTTCTATACTGACTTTTGGCCCCGTGGAACTTGCAAAGCCAATTCCGAATCATTGATCTTGACAAAGGATACTATGTCGTCCAACTGTTGTGCAATGAAGACTATGTGAAAGTACCGACGACTGAAATTTGGATGCTCTTTGGGTACTACCTATCTATTTAGTCTTGGTTGCCTCATTTTAGACCTTTAGATCCAATACTATGAATATTAATTGTCTGAACTAGAATATCAGACCTACCCATCCACTTATATCAAAATCAACTACTATAGGGAGTAGGAAATATGATAGGAAATGCCCTAAAGATTGACAACAACACCTCCTTGGGCACCTAAGGCAAAATTTTGAAAATTGTCATGGAATTTGACACAATGAAAGCTTTATTGCTAGCAGTGTTTATCAATGGTGAAATCTACAAGATTCAGTATGAAAGCTCCCTTGAATATGCATGAAATGTGGAAGGGTAGGGCACAGAGACAAAAACTACACACACGTTCTGGACAAAGAACCTAATGAAGTTGCAAATGTCTTGAATAAGAGCTTCCAATCAAGTGTACCCTTATCCATGGTCATGCATGCCAAGAAACCATACAGAAGACAACTAAAACAAAAGAAGGATGATAGAAATGTATACAACCATGGAAATGCCAAGAGCCAACCATAGAAGGAACCCCATGATGAGCATTCAATTTTCACTTTTAAAGACAACTAAATATCTCAGAATGGTAACCCAAACAAGTGATAGTCTATGCAAAATAGAAGAAATCACAACAAAAACTTGCCTAATATAGGTAGGAAAGGTACCACTGACCACCGCCTCACAATCATGGCAAAGCTATCCAAAATTGGGAAGGTACCATCCCTGATGATAACACCTTCATTAACCTAGAGGGTGATGAATCTGCCAAAGGTTTTTAAGGTTCTCTCAAGCCTAATACCAAGTTTAAGTTCTCCTATGACTTTGGAGATCAAGAACCTCCTAGGCTTACTAGATCTAGTTGAGGAGATATCATCCTTGGAAATAGGAAGGTCAACTATCAAAACATCACTGTCATATGTAGCCTAGATCGAACAACAAAAAAGGAAAGGCATTTGAACAACCTAACAACAACAAGGTCAACAGGTCCCACACATTATTCGGCTTAGACACATATGAAGAAGATATGGAGGAAGAGAAAACCAAACCTAATATCAGATTTCAATCTATCATTGCCTGAAACACACCACCGTTGGTTATCCAATGAGTTACATTAGCTGGAACATACAAGGTGAGTGCCTTGATGATAACATCAATTATGTTTGTTACTTGAAGAGAGTCCACAATCTCTCCCTCATAGCTATCATGGAACTGAGGTGCAGTGGTAGTAGGGCTCATTCCATCATCCACCACATGGTATTCACTTCCTCGCATCATGTTGAAGATTCTGGGTTCTTAGGTGGCTATTATGGGATCAAGACTACAACATTGTGTATGTAATCTTAAATCACATGAAACTAATACATTTCAAAGTAAATCACTCCTTTATAACCTTCATTTATGGAAGCCCAAATCCTAGCCAATATAACTTCCTGTGTAATAGATTGATGGACATTTCCCTATCTATTAACAAGAGTTAGGCAGTCACTAGAAACTTCTACACCATGTTGCCCCATGCAGAAAAGGAAGGCAGAAACTTCTTTGGCCAAAGATCCAGTGCCAAGTTCAATGACACGTTACTCACCACTGGGCTGGAAGATATACTCCCAGGCTGAAAATGGTACACCTTCAAGAAAGATGGCCTATTTGAGGGACTTGACTGCCTCATCTCCAATGAAGCCTAGATGGAAAACAATTCCTACTCTAAGTCTACCATCCTTCCTCAAATCTATTAAGACTATAACCCATTCCTAGTTACCAGTGGACAACCTACAAGATTGAGATGTGCCTCCTTTAAGATACTCTCAAGTTGGATTCTAAAGATAGACTTCAATAAGTATCTAGATACCAACTTGGACAAGACTATCCTATTCACAAACACTTTACGAGCCTTCAAACTAGCTATAAATGAGATTGTGAGTTCCTCAGTATCTAAGTATCATCATCGAGAAAAAACTATAATCATCAAGGATCTCAACCAACTACATGTATGTTTACCATCTAACACACATCCTTCTGATGAATTTAGATGCATTGAGCTCCAAGAAAAACTTCAACGCATTTGGCACTTTGAAGAAGTTGATTGGAGACAAACGACCCACTTGAATAGGCTAATACTTTTAGACGGCAACACCAAGTTTTTCCATTCATACATTAAGGCTAGAATATTTAGAAATAAAATCACAAGCCTGCAGGACTAAAATTGTGAATGGATCACAGATGTTGACTTCCTAAAGCAACATTTCTAAACTTTCTTCAATGAGTTGCTGATAACACAAAAACCTTAATCAAGAGGCCACCCTTCACTATGTCAAAATCTTCCCTGCCCTTGATATCTTGCAGCAAATTCCCTAAGTAGAACCCCTACAATCGATGAAGTTAAGCACACACTCTTCTATATGGATCCATCCAAGGTGCCTGACCTTAATGGTGTCCATAGAGAGTTACCCTAGAAGAATTGGGAGGATGTCCAACACTCAATAATGCAAATAATTACTTCAGCCTTAAACACTAAAACTATCGACTAGGAACCAACCATGTCATATATTGTCTCAATTCTTAAATCACACATTGTTGAATTTTGTAATGATTTGAGATTGATTTCTCTGACAAACAACTGCCTAAAGATCATCTCCAAGATACGGGTTGAATGGATTAAACCTTTATTAAATGACTAAATTGCTCCCACGCAATCTATCTTGATACCTGGATATTGTATTACTAACAACATCCTCCTCATCCAGGAAGAAGTGCACACCATGCGTTTCAAGAAAGGGAAGAAGAACTAGATTGCACTTAAAATACATTTATCGAAGGTGTTTGGCAGGATGAATTGGGATTTTATAAAAGACACACTCCAAAAGGTGGGACTTCTAAGGAAATTAATCATCCTGACTATGGAAATCATCACCTTTAGCTCCTCCTCTATCCTTTAGGAAGGAGTCCCTCTACCTCCTCTCAAAGAATTCTAGGATTTGCTCCAGGGTGATCATCTTAGCCCTATATCTTCTTGATATGTACATAAAGGCTTAGCCAAGCCATCATTATTGTAGTATAAGAGAACAAATGGAGACCATTCACTTTGTCTAAACAAGACCTCAACTGTCCCATGCCTGCTTTGCAAATGACTTGTTTCTCCTTGCTAAAGCTCCAGTGGCCCAGGAAACCATAATTAAACATGTAATGCATGATTTCTATGTTGTTTCCAATAAAATTATCTCATATAACGAATCATGCTGCTTCTTTTCATCAAAACACTAATAACCTCTTAAAGAGGGAAATCAATAGAACTCTTAGCATCCTAGTCATTGAGGACCTCATGGGATATCTTAGGGTACCAATAGTATACCATAAAATCAACAAAAGCACACATGGTACCATTCTTGAATCTCTGAAGTCTAGAATGAATAGTTTGATGGTTCGACATCTTTCCCTTACAGGTAAAATCACATTGGCCAAATAGAATATGCATGCTATTCCATTTTGTACAATCCAGTCTATCTCACTGTCTCCCGCTCTAGGCGATGATATTAATAGGCATGTACCTATAGTTTCATTTTATTCTGGGCTAGGGATAAGAAGAATCCCTCTCTTGTTTCTTAAAAGAAAGTCTCATCCAATAAAGACATCAGAGGCTTAGGCATCAAGGATCCTAGAGAATACAAGTGTAACATCCCAGGATTTGAGGCCTCGAATAAAATGATCTTAAAAGGAATGATTGAACTACCCATATCACCAAGGTGCACCTCCTTTTCCGGGAGCCCATCACTAAAGAACTCCATAGTTAAGCGTGCTCAACTTGGAGTAGTACTAGGATGGGTGACCAGTTGGGAAGTTGATCCTGGCTTGCGCGTGAGTGAGATTAAAGCGTGCAATTAAGGCTAGTGGTGGTATGTGGGGCCAGTCATCATTCCTAAAACCCTGCTAGAGCCTTAAAAAGTGCCATATAGTTGAGACTTTATGAGGACGTCAAGATTCTAAGTGGGGGAGATTGTAACATCCCAGGATTTAAGGCCTCAGATAAAATGATCTTAAAAGGAATGATTGAACTACCCATATCACCAAGGTGCACCTCCTTTTCCAGGAGCCCATCACTAAAGAACTCCATAGTTAAGCGTTCTCAACTTGGAGTAGTATTAGGATGGGTGACCAGTCAAGAAGTTGATCCTGGCTTGCACGTGAGTGAGATTAAAGCGTGCAGTTAAGGCTAGTGGTGGTATGTGGGGCCAGTCATCATTCCTGAAACCCTACTAGAGCCTTGAACTCAAGAAACATCATCACACAATTGGGAATAGGCTTCATCATACCAAAAGGGCTAGAAGATCTCAACGTTGCTTCCATGGTTAGTTTAGATGAGATCTGGTATTGGAGATTCATCCTACACTGTCTCCTTGCCTATACTTTAAACTAGGAAACTACTGGCACACTCATTGCTAGATCTGCCTATCAGTGGATCCACAAGGATAAAGAAAAGCTCATACTTGGGAACTGGGAAGCCTTGTGGAATATCATGCTATCCAAAAGAGTTAAAAACTTTCCGTGGTTCATGTCCCACAAGGCCCTTCTCACAAAGGTGGAGAAGAGATGAAGACACATGGATGTAGATGGTATCTGCCCACAAAGTAACAACGCTAAAGAAACTATTCTACATTTCCTTAGAGACGTGCTTACTCATTTTGCACCCTTAGCCATTGCCTACTGTAATATCTAAACAAGTCACAATGAAGTGGTCCACACTGGGAAGAGGCAACCCACTTCCTTGCGTGCTGATAACATAAGTTTTGATGCACTTTTCATAGATGTTTTCATAATAAAAATAATTAGAATTAGTGTTTAGATGTTTGGTTTTGTTCATTTTACTTTCACTTTACAAATTACTAGGTTTTAATTAAGTTTTATTGATATTTGAAGGAATTTAGTGCAAAATTGGCAAAATCGATGGGTAACAATCGATGCTCTAAATTGATCACTCAGAAGTTGACAGACTCACACCGACCATCAACAAATGGGTTGACAGTTCAACTTTCCATTAATTTGTTGAAAAATCCCTGTCAAATCATTGTTGATAGATGCATTGAGCCACAACCTAATGAGGAGGAGGGTCGACAAACTAATCGAGAAAGCATCAAAAGTTCATCTCATAGCCGTCTACATTGATAGAATCTTATCGTTTCCAAGATGTCAAACAAATGCATTGACGACCTCGTTGATGAGAAGCCCTCAGTGCATCCATTAAGAGACCAGATATAAATGACCATGTGGACAGATTTCCCATCAACACCATCATTGACCGATGGACACATGGAAAGAAACCACTCCGTCAACATCGAAAGGGGTCAACAAGGCACAAGTCAAAGCCTAAACTAGGCCCTCAAAGCGTCACTTCAAATGATCTTGGATCCTTAGAGTCAATAAGATGAAAGGCTATCGCTAAGTTCTAGAGCCTAAGAATAAGACCCATCGAATCTAGATCTACTGACCTAGCTGGTTGTTGACCTCTTCCTTGGTGTCTCAATCCACTTCCATCAATGGATCTGACATACCTGCTTGCACTAAGCTAGGATCAAAAGAAGGAGAAGAGTCATCGACTTCTAGACATCAACCTCTTACTTGATCAAGCTGAAAGGTTGGTAGATCCATCACTAGATCTACCTTTATATCAACCTCTTTCTCCTATTTCCTTATTATGACTTATTCAAGCTGTAGTCAATCTCTTTCCTATTCCATGTGTGGTTAAACTCAATTACTTGGGTGGGGAGTAGCTGTCAGGCCATCCCAACCATGTAATTGTTCATTCTTCTATTTTATGGCATATGTTTTTTAAAGTTTTGTTTCTATACTCTTATTTTACAATGTTGTTTGATGATTAGCTACCCTCTTCCAGCATTTGATATGAATATTATTTGAAAGAATGATTTCAATGAGATATAGAGTATAGGTTAGTAACGAGACACGAGGGGGAGGAGTTGCTATAACAAAAGTCATGCAGTTATCCTTTGTTTTTTTGGCTATTATCTTGAGAGAGAGAACCCCTTAGATAAAATTTTGCCCAGATCTAGAAATAAGGAAGGAGAATATATCTTCTATGACTATTTGCAAAACAATTTAAGAATATAGATAATTTAGGAGTGAAGGTTTTACATTATTGTAGTTGGTCTAATTGGTGAAACCCAATCTAAGTCTCTTTATCTTTGTTTCTCAATCTATTTTTATTTCTTTCCTTTTGTTTTTCTAAAAACTTAGACTTACTTCTCAATTAAATTAATTCGTTTCTTGATTGGGACACCATCAAATTTGCTTATTTGATTCAGCTAGACAAAGCAAAGATTGCTTTGTTTTTATTTTGCTATTCTCCTTATCCCTGTGTTTGACCCCACACTATTACAATAGACTCTGTATTGAGTTGCATACATCTCTTCTAGTCAGTTATAAATTAAAAGTATGTTATCTTTGACTGGAAAATTGTGCTCACACTTTTGACACATAAAAAATAGGTGATCAACTTTTTGGCACTACTGTCGATGATTAGGCAACTAATTTTTTTTAAGAACTTGTGGTTTACTTAGTACTAGTCATTGCTTTAAATTTTGCAAAACGTTTATTAGCACCCCTTTCTACATTAAATTATCTAGTTTCCAAAGTATCATTAACATTTCCAGTCTAAAAACTCTAATCCATTCAATATCTTGTTTATAGGTAGTTAAACATCATCTCATTTTAATGTTGGAGTTCCTTACTGAATTTCTAGAGGTAGATATTGTAAAGAAGTGAAACCACTTTTCTACTAGAAAGAACAGACCACATCCCTTGAACCAAACACCACATACAATTTTTCACAAAAGGGATAGAGGTCAATTCATTCAACATGTATGTATCATTACACAATGAGTAGCAGCGGAAAAGAAATATTATCTAACAATTACAAAGCTTGATACAACACTTCACCACAAAAGGTATCTAAAGGAAAACTAAACATAAAGGCCAAAGACCAAGCCGAGGGTCATCTAACCACCTCTTCAAGCCTCCCAAAGATCAGCTACAAGATTGATGATGAAGTTCACTCTCCTCGATCTAACCTGGGGTTGGAAGCATACCCCAACAAAAGAAGAAGAAAAGAGAATACATCAGCAAAAGGCTAGTATGTGTATGCTAAGGAAAACTTTGAGAAATATAAGGATATAAATGACATCAAATGTTAAGGCTCCCCATGCAAGATATAAGGACTACCCACACGAGCATAAAAGATAAGATTCATAATAAGAGAGATACTTGCCATAAACAAAACAAATAAGATTGTGCAATACTGGCACATAAGGAGGCAGTAGGGCACACACCCCACAACATCACCAACCTACATGCATGTGAGATAAACATAGCCCTAGAACAATATAAACACAATTGGCGGCCAAGCACAAACTTGAACCTGATAGAGAAATGATACTGCCAATCTCCCAAATATATAAAATTGAGTATGGATTACTGCCACACTCGATTACAGAGGAATGGTATACTGCCACCCTCCAAATAAACAATAGGGATTACTGCCCCACAACCAAAGTAATTTACACTACTCTAGTGCTACTGAATCACATTGCATGTAAATATAGAGGCAAGTAAAGTATAGTCAGAAGATGAAACAAAGGTTGCCATCACACAATGGACAACACAAACCATATAACATCCACTTCAAAGTGGCACATAACAATATAAGAGACTAACATGCACCAAGGCACAAGAGATAGATACCAAGAAAATATCTGAGTCTACAACAAGCAGGATAGTTCACACGAACCATGATATCAAGAGAATAGACATATGTGTAGGCAAAAGTCAAAAGAATGATAAAGTAGGTGAACTGCTCAATATGGATGAATAGGGGATACAACATACCTCAATATCAAGTCCAACAGGTTCAAAGCACTTCTAGATCCAAAACTAGGTCACCAAAGAGCCTATTAAAACACATATACCGATTTTATGTCAATTTCATACATAAAGACCAAACCCTAAAAACTACCTTTTTAAATATGAGTGAATTAGGTTATGAAAACTATTCCATATTTTAGGTTATGTTATTACGAGTCTAAAACATATTTTATTATATTTTTCTGACTTATATATATAATTAGTTATGATTTATACAAGTTATTATCTTATTTAATTAGATCCATTAAATCACCTTTTTAAAACATCAGATTCAGGTGACAAAACCCATACCATCAGTTAGATCTTATTTTTATGATTCCAACAAATATTTTCTCATAATTTTCTGATCATCTGATAATTAGTTATACATTTTTAATTACTGACCAATCACATAATTCCACGTAATGAATTTGCATCAAAAGCGGATAACAGGAGAGGGGCCCACGTGACTTGGCCCAATCACAACCGGCCAAGTCACCGGTCAAACACTCGTACGACCACGACTAGAGGAGGGAGACATAATTCGTAAAAAGACGAAAATACCCCTGGTCATAACACAATGCAGAAAAGGAAAGACCGAGGGCACTGAGGGAAATCAACCATGGGGTTTGTTTCCCCCGCGAGGAACACCTCGATAGCCAGAGAGCAACAGGTCGATCCCCAACTCCAGATCGCAAGAGAGTGCGAATTAGGCTAACAGTTCTACATGATCAAAGTTCTCGGGACACCAGCGATTTCAGAGAAAGCAACTGTGAAGAAAACGTTCATCTGTAGCTCGAGAAAACATCGCCGCAATACGCTGCCAACTCTGAGGTGGCCGGGTAAGGAAGAAGAGCCAGCGAGAGGTTAAACGATGAGCAAAGGAAGATGAAGCCACCAAAGTCGGGTCGGAAAGGGAGGGAAACCGACTAGAAGGCGATCTACTACTCAACATTACAGAATACGACCCAACTCAAATGAAAAGAGGGGAAACAAAAGTACCTGCCAAAAAGATGAATTGAGGGCCGTCGAAGCTTGCCCACACCCTCACGACTCGAAGCCAACCAGGAACGAACCCCGCTGACGACCAAAACTCCCAGACGATCTCGCCGCCGCCGCAACAGGTAGCCAGAGTAGGGAGAGATGAAAGAATGGCAAACCGGATCAAAAGGACTAGGGCACGAGGTTTCTGGGGGTCCGAAGATCGTGGAGGATGCCATATATATAGGGACGGAGACCTGGTTCAACGAGGAACAAAAAAAACCAGAAAATAGAGGGGGAAAAGGAAGGTTCTAGTCGATCCAATGATTGGGAGAGAGAGTCCCACACAAAGTGGGGATCAACAAAACCGGAAAGCAACGCTGATGATAAAACGGAAATCAGAAATCACCGAGAAGGAGAGATGGGAGAGAAAAACGCAGAGGAAACTCGCGTTACTGTAGCCGAGAGAGAGAGAGAGAGAGTCCTAACGGAGGTAGGAGATGACTCCATCTCCGTCGGATTCTCATCTAAGGGCCACGAAGAAATCGGAAATCAATAGGCCGCGTGACAGCCCCAAGATTAGGAAAAATCAGAAAAATCAATTGAATAAAATAAAGGGAAATTCAAATAATTTATGTATATTCTCTTTCCTGATTTAGGGGTTTTAGAATTATCCAAATTAAACCAAAATTTGCACATATGTTAAATTAATCAAGTAGATTCCGAATATCCAATTAGTTTTTCCTTTTGGAAACCCTTAATGTGTTAATTAAATCAAATTTCATTTTCTCTTTCCTCCTTCATTAATGGTATTAGGATTATCCAAATTTTATGGAACTTGACACACAAGTCATATTTAATGGGTTGAATACGAATTTGCCTTTATTTCCAACTTTTGGTGTCACGAATTGCATTTATTTATTAATTTCACCTTTTAGGCATTTTCTCTCTCCTATAATTACCTATTAATCAAACATTATCCAAATTAGTTGCAAATTTGCCCAAAGGCATATTTTTATGTTTAGATTACGAATTTGGAGTTATTTTCCTGATTTGAGAACATTAAGTATTTTATTTCACTTTATTGTCATATTTCCTATTTTCTTTTGATAATGTCATTAATATTTATATTTATGTCCACTTTAAATGATACTTGGCCCCTAAGTTACTTTTTGGTCAAGAAAACGAATTTGAGTGCCAAATTATCCTCATGGGTTTCCAATTATAATTTTGGTGCAATATCTTTCTAATTATCTTCTTTACCCATTAATTCTCATATTACCATTAATTATTGCATTTATCTTCTCCTTTATTTAAAATTCAGATTTTCTCCTATTTCTCTTATTTTAGGGAGTGCTAGAAAGTTCTAAGACGAAATATTTTATGATTTCTATTACTTAGTGACAATTTATACTTCAACCCCGCTAATTAAAACCAAATTGGTGTTTATGCGCATACAACCCTATATTAAGAATATATGGGGAATATTTATCCAACTAAATTCTTTTATGAGTTATTATTAAGAACAAAATATTTTGTATTACTTTAATTGCATGTATTAGCTTATTCTTGTTTGGCTAAGAAAAAAGAGTGAAACTACTAGGGTAGGGTTCTAATTCTAGTATGTTATAGCACACCACCCCTTAAAGGGATTTCATCCTCGAAATCAAAACATCCATAGGAAACTTATTCACCACCCCTTAAAAGGGTTCATCTCATAAAATCAAACTTAACTTCAGTTAGAAAAGTTTCAACTATACTTCTTACATCCACTACATAAGCAACATGCAAAAGGAAACATAACTTATAAAGACTAATCTAAGGAACTATGGGTTAACTTGCTCTTGCTCAGCATCATTAACTTCTTCACCATCCAAAGCAAAAACTCTTCCAGCTCTTCTTTCCACAGGTCTTCCTCTATTATTGTTTCCATTATTGTTGCCATGATTTTGAGGAGGTGCTTGCTGTTGCTGTACTGGAGCTTGACCATTACGACGCTTAGGGCAATCAGGTCGGATGTGTCCAGGTTCATTGCAAAAGTGACATACCACTGGTGCACCCTGATTTCTAACATGAGGGCACTTCCCTGGAGGATGGGGTCTATTGCACTTTGCGCAACTATCTATTTTCTGGTCATCACCTAAGGACTTCCTTTTCTTGTCGAACTCCCTATGCTGAAACCCTGGGTAAGACTCCACAGCCAAAGCTTTATCAACCATCTGCTGAAAGGTCAAGGGCAACTGTGGAATAAGAGCACATCCCACATTGTAATTGAGCCCTTGGAGGAAAAGGTCAGCCCTACGTTCCTCACCCAAACCAACTGCATAACGCTCCAACAACAGAAACCTTTGCACGTAAGCAGAAACAGATAAGGAACCTTGCTTCAAACTATAGAACTCTGCTTCTTTCTTCTTCAAAGCAGCAGTGCAGATGTACTTCCCATGGAAGAGAGTCAAAAACTTTGCCCAAGACATAGTTGAGATATCTCTAGTCCTTGCTATTCCATTCCACCAAACTCTTGCAGGTCCATCCAAAACATATGAAGCAAACCTAACCTTTTGGTGTGGAGGGCAAGCCATACCATCAAAAGTCCTCTCCAAGGCCAAAACCCAATCATCTGCTTTGTCGACCATCTCTATCTCACCTTCACCCTTGAAGGAAGGTGGATGCATCTTCATAAACTCCATGATCGAGAACTCCTTAGGCTTCTCAGGTACAGACAGGTCTTTCATCTTCCCCACCATGGAAGACGCAAAGAGTTGTCGAAACATGGCCAACTCTTGTTCTGGAGTCATAGCTCCTCCCGAACCAACAGCATCAGAGGTCCCCTGACCAAACCTAGTATTTTGTGGCGTCTCATAACCGTACTGGTTGTCAGCTGATGAGTTATCTCCCGCTATTAGGGTTTTGCCTACATAAGGCAAGGTACTAGGTGTAAGCATCCTAATATAAAGGTAAGCAACCTAAGGGAGATGAGTTTGAAATAGTTAGATAACCGACTGCTAGTAGCTCTGATACCATGCTGTAAAGAAGTGAAACCACTTTTCTACTAGAAAGAACAGACCACATCCCTTGAACCAAACACCACATAAAATTTTTCACAAAAGGGATAGAGGTCAATTCATTCAACATGTATGTATCATTACACAATGAGTAGCAGCGGAAAAGAAATATTATCTAACAATTACAAAGCTTGATACAACACTTCACCACAAAAGGTATCTAAAGGAAAACTAAACATAAAGGCCAAAGACCAAGCTGAGGGCCATCTAACCACCTCTTCAAGCCTCCCAAAGATCAACTACAAGATTGATGATGAAGTTCACTCTCCTCGATCTAACCTGGGGTTGGAAGCATACCCCAACAAAAGAAGAAGAAAAGAGAATACATAACCATAGTAATTTACACTACTCTAGTGCTACTGAATCACATTGCATGTAAATATAGAGGCAAGTAAAGTATAGTCAGAAGATGAAACAAAGGTTGCCATCACACAACGAACAACAAAAACCATATAACATCCACTTCAAAGTGGCACATAACAATATAAGAGACTAACATGCACCAAGGCACAAGAGATAGATACCAAGAAAATATCTGAGTCTACAACAAGCAGGATAGTTCACACGAACCATGATATCAAGAGAATAGACATATGTGTAGGAAAAAGTCAAAAGAATGATAAAGTAGGTGAACTGCTCAATATGGATGAATAGGGGATACAACATACCTCAATATCAAGTCCAACAGGTTCAAAGCACTTCTAGATCCAAAACTAGGTTACCAAAGAGCCTATTAAAACACATATACCGATTTTATGTCAATTTCATACATAAAGACCAAACCCTAAAAACTACCTTTTTAAATATGCGTGAATTAGGTTATGAAAACTATTCCATATTTTATGTTATGTTATTACGAGTCTAAAACATATTTTATTATGTTTTTTCTGACTTATATATATATATATAATTAGTTATGATTTATACAAGTTATTATCTTATTTAATTAGATCCATTAAATCACCCTTTTAAAACATCAGATTCAGGTGACAAAACCCATACCATTACTTAGATCTTATTTTTATGATTCCAACGAATATTTTCCCATAATTTTCTGATCATCTGATAATTAGTTATACATTTTTAATTACTGACCAATCACATAATTCCACGTAATGAATTTGTATCAAAAGCGGATAACAGGAGAGGGGCCCGCGTGACTTGGCCCAATCACAATCGGCCAAGTCACCGGTCAAACACTCGCAAGACCACGACCAGAGGAGGGAGACATAATTCATAAAAAGATGAAAATACCCCTGGTCATAACACAATGCAGAAAAGGAAAGACCGAGGGCACTGAGGGAAATCAACCCTGGGGTTTGTTTCCCCCACGAGGAACACCTCGACAGCCAAAGAGCAACAGGTCGATCCCCAACTCCAGATCACAAGAGAGTGCGAGTTAGGCTAACAATTCTACATGATCAAAGTTCTCGGGACACCAACGATTTTAGAGAAAGCAACCATGAAGAAAACGACCATCTGTAGCTCGAGAAAACATCGCCGCAATACGCTGCCAACTCTGAGGTGGCTGGGTAAGGAAGAAGAGCCAGCGAGAGGTTAAACGATGAGCAAAGGAAGATGAAGCAAACAAAGTCGGGTCGGAATCGGAGGGAAACTGACTAGAAGGCGATCTACTGCTCGACATTACAGAATACGACCCAACTCAAACGAAAAGAGGGGAAACCAAAGTACCTGCCGAAAAGATGAATTGAGGGCCGTCGAAGCTTGCCCACACCCTCACGACTCGAAGCCAACCAGGAAAGAACCCCGCCGATGACCAAAACACCCAGACGATCTCGCCGCCGCCGCAACAGGTAGCCGGAGTAGGGAGAGATGAAAGCAGGGAAAACCAGATCAAAAGGACTAGGGCACGAGGTTTCTGGGGGTGCGACGATCGTGGAGGATGCCATATATATAGGGACGGAGACCTGGTTCAACGAGGAACCAAAAAAAACCAGAAAATAGAGGGGGAAAAGGAAGGTTCTAGTCGACCCAACGATTGAGAGAGAGAGTCCCACACAAAGTGGGGATCAACAAAACCGAAAAGCAACGCTGATGATAAAACGAAAATCAGAAATCACCGAGAAGGAGAGACGGGAGAGAAAAACGTGGAGGAAACTCGCGTTACTGTAGCCGAGAGAGAGAGAGTCCTAACGGAGGTAGGAGATGACTCCATCTCCGTCGGATTCTCATCCAAGGGCCACGACGAAATCTGAAATCAATAGGCCGCGTGACAGCCCCAAGATTAAGAAAAATCGGAAAAATCAATTGTATAAAACAAAGGGAAATTCAAATAATTTATGTATATTCTCTTTCCTGATTTAGGGGTTCTAGAATTATCCAAATTAAACCAAAATTTGCACATATGTTAAATTAAGCAAGTAGATTCCGAATATCCAATTAGTTTTGCCTTTTGGAAACCCTTAATGTGTTAATTAAATCAAATTTCATTTTCTCTTTCCTCCTTCATTAATGGTATTAGGATTATCCAAATTTTATGGAACTTGACACACAAGTCATATTTAATGGGTTGAATACGAATTTGCCTTTATTTCCAAATTTTGGTGTCACGAATTACATTTATTTATTAATTTCACCTTTTAGGCATTTTCTCTCTCCTATAATTACCTATTAATCAAACATTATCCAAATTAGTTGCAAATTTGCCCAAAGGCATATTTTTATGTTTATATTACGAATTTGGAGTTATTTTCCTAATTTGAGAACATTAAGTATTTTATTTCACTTTATTGTCATATTTCCTATTTTCTTTTGATAATGTCATTAATATTTATATTTATGTCCACTTTAAATGATACTTGGCCCCTAAGTTACTTTTTGGTCAAGAAAACGAATTTGAGTGCCAAATTATCCTCATGGGTTTCCAATTATAATTTTGGTGCAATATCTTTCTAATTATCTTCTTTACCCATTAATTCTCATATTACCATGGATTATTGCATTTATCTTCTCCTTTATATAAAATTTAGATTTTCTCCTATTTCTCTTATTTTAGGGAGTGCTAGAAAGTTCTAAGACGAAATATTTTATGATTTATATTACTTAGTGACAATTTATACTTCAACCCCGCTAATTAAAACCAAATTGGTGTTTATGCGCATACAACCCTATATTAAGAATATATGGGGAATATTTATCCAACTAAATTCTTTTATGAGTTATTATTAAGAACAAAATATTTTGTATTCCTTTAATTGCATGTATTAGCTTATTCTTGTTTGGCTAAGCAAAAAGAGTGAAACTACTAGGGTAGGGTTCTAATTCTAGTATGTTACTGATATTCTCCTCAAGGATCCAATGGCCGCACAACTGCCACCTGCTGGTAATGGTCCTAAGAATAAGCCCTCACTTTGATCATTGGTCATGGGCCATGGCAATGACAACAAGGAACCTATCTTCCTTCTTCACATTCCAATTGTGAATTTTGAGTTGAATCCTACTTTTGTCAATCTGATTCAACACGAGACTTTTGGAGGAAATTCTGTTGAAGAAAACCCCTTATCTTCACATTGATGCTTTCAAAAATCTATGTGACACCCTCAAGGTGAATAGAGTCCCTCAAGAAGTCATCTATATGATGGGGTTTTGTTTCTCTCTAAAAGAAAAATCTCTACAGTGATATCTTTTCCAAAAAGGAATCACATATTGGAAACAATTATCTGAGGTGTTTTTGAATAAGTTTGACCCTATTAAGAAAATTGTTAGATGCAAGCACAAGATTACTGGAATTAAAAAAAGACCCTTTGAGAGTTTGTATGATGCACAAGAGAGTATCAGGAGTATTTGAGAGATTACCCACATCACATCTATGACGAAGGCTTTATAGTCACCACTTTCTATGAAGGACTCACCTCAACAGAAAGGACATCGCTAAGCGCTGCAGCTAGGAGAAACTTTATGAAGCATGATGCTAAAACCACCAAGTAGATCATCAATAATACAACCACACTTCAAGCAGGACAAGATTATGATAGATGTTCAACAACAACTACATCAACCGTCAATATTTCTCCAAACTCAAAGTTACTCGAAAGCATGAATAATAAACTTGACAAGATGGCAACTGATGTCTAAAACCTAAAGGAAACCAATTCAAGAAATTTCACCGCGGCAACTATACAATGTTTCACTTATGATAAAGGGGTTCATGGGATAGATCATTGTATTTACACTCATGAAACATAAGATACTCAGACTCTTCATATAGAAGATGTGTCTTATGTAAATTACAAGCGACCCGACCACCCTGGACTTTCCTATGGGATTTGCACTTGAAAATTCCTTTCAATTAAAATGAAACATCTCAAAGCCATGGGAAGGGAACAAGATATTGTAAGAGGAACTCCGCCCAAATTCTAGCAAAGACTTCAACAACAACAAGGAAACTTCAATGGAAAACAAATGCCAAGCTTATTTCAACAACATTAGAAGACTATAACTGAATTGCATTTCCTAACAGAAAAGTTGGGAGAATGTACGTTGAGCAACAGTAGTATGATGACTAATATACAAACACAATTAGGCAATGTGAACACCCAAGTAAGTGATTAGCAGAAACATAACCAAATGATTGATCAACAACTAGCCTCCATTGTTGCATCTATCAAACGAACAAGTAGACAATTTCCATCAAGTACCAAATAGAATCCAAAAAACAAAACAGCCAAGATGGCTGCTCTCCACTCTGGGACCACGTCTTCTACACCACATCTAGGACTGGCGCCTATTGAAGAAGGCAACATCAAGAAAGGAGAAGTTCTGATAATGAAGAAATCATGAGGTAAAAACTAATCCTATCTCATCCCTCAAAATGTCATATATTCCCTCTGAAGTGCCTTTTACACACCACATTATTAAGGTGCAACTCAAGAAAAGATACACCAAGTTCTTAGACACAATTAAGAAAATCCATTTAGACATTCCCCTTCTAGATGTCATAGACGAGATGCCTGCACATGCCAAGTTCTTGAAGGATCTCATTACAAAGAAGAGAAAGAGAGGTGAGATAGAGACTGTTCACCTTACAAGAATGGAGTCTGCTTTCTGTCAATCCACCATTCTGACAAAATAGAAGGACCGCAGAGCTTTCACCATCCCTTTTCTCGTTAGAGATACTTCAACAAGATATGGCCTCGTAAATCTGGGAGCGAACATAAGCCCATGCCACATAGTCTGGCCACTAGGATGGGCCTAACAAATATTGTTAACCACAACATGAGAATTTAGTTGGCCAACAATTCCTTTACCAGGCCAATTGGAGTAGTAGAAGACGTCCTGATTAGGATAGGAAAATTCTTCATCCCTTGTGATATTATCATCATCAACATGGTTGAAGACCCTATGTGTCCAATGATCTCCGAGCAATGTTTTCTTTCCATAGCATGTGCATTAATAGATGTGCTAGATGGGCTTATTACTATTAGTGTTGGCAATGAGTCCATTGAATTTAATGTGCTTGATCATATGAAAGGCCCTTCACAGATGGAGACAAGCTATTGCAGATTGTTGTAGTCAATTGAGTGCAAAAATTTAGGAACACAATGTTGTTGTAGATCCTTTGATGCAGGCCCTAATTAATCCTAGTTCACGGATCACAAATCCTAAAGTTGAAGAAATATCAACTTACTTAGAAGCTGCCAAAGAAGAAGAATTTCAAAGTTTCATTAAAACTTCCAAGTACGTTGCTCTTCAATGAGAACTGAAACACATTTCCATTCCAAAGCCTCCAGTAGAGCTCAAACCACTTTCGAAAGGTTTGAAGTACAAGTTTCTTGACTATGAAAATAAGAATCCATTGATAATCAATGCATAATTATCTTCTGACCAACAACAACAACTTTTATCTGAACTCAATATTTGAAGAAAAGCCCTTGAATACTATATAGATGATATCAAAGGCCTTAGACTGTCTGTCTGTATGAACCAAATCAACCTTGAAGAAGATGTGAAGCCACGTGTGCAAGGTCAAAGAAAATTAAATGATAAAATACACGAGGTGGTACACAAGGAAGTCCTTAAGCTATATGATATTGTTATCATCTACACCATTAGCAACAATAACTGGGTAAGTCTAATACATGTCATCCCCAAGAATGGAGGGATGGCAGAGGTAAAAGATGGAGATGGAAAAGAATTGGCCACTCGCATAGTAACTGGTTTGTGTATGTGCATGGACTATATACACTTAAATGCAGCATCACACAAGGATCATTTCCAACTCCCATTTATAGTCCAAGTGATTGAAAGACTAGCACACCATTCACACTTCTGCTATCTCGATGGGTACTCTGGTTTCTATCAGGTACCTATTCACCCGAATGATAAGGAAAAGACCACATTCACTTGTATTTATGGTACATACACATTCTATCGTATGCCCTTTGGTCTCTATAATGCTCCGTCCACCTTTCAAAGGTGTATGTCAATTATATTTTCCAATTTCATAGAAGAAATTATGGAGGTAATCATGGATGACTTTTAGTCTATGGGTCTTCATTCAAAGATTGTCTGCAAAACCTATCTCTTGTCCTCCATGTTACAATGAAAGGTAGTCGATTCTCAATTGGGAGAAGTGCCACTTCATGGTGCGAGAAGGGATTGCCCTTGGACATAGAGTCTCTGAGGCAGGAATAGAAGTAAACAAGCAAAATAGAAGCTATTTCCGAACTCACACCACCTTCATCGGCTTATTCTGTCCCTAGCTTCTTGGGACATGCAGGTTACTATCGTCATTTTATTAAGGACTTTTCAAAGATTACAAAACAACTATCTAGACTTCTTGTGAAGGACACACTATTTATCTTTGACGAAGATTGTCTCAAAGCCTTTCACACTCTCAAGAATGCCCTTCTGCACCCATTATGCAACCTCCAGATTGGGATCTCCCCTTCGAGTTAATGTGTGATGCTAGTGACTACATTGTTGGAGCCGTCCTGGGGCAAAAGAAGGACAAGAAACATCACATCATATATTATGCCAGTAAAACACTCAATGAATCTCAAGTCAACTGCACAACAATAAAGAAGGAGATGTTAGCTATGATCTATGCTTTTGACAAATTCAGGTCATATCTTCTAGGAGGAAAGGTGACAATCTATACAGATCATGGAGCAATAAGGTATCTCATGCAGAAAAAAGATACTAAGCCTCACCTCCTCAGGTGAGCCCTATTGCTATAGGAATTTGATCACAAAATCATCGATAAAAATGGATCTGAGAACATGGTTGTAGATCACCTTTCTCACATACGGGTTTAAGAAGACAATCTGCTCCCTATCAATGAATCATACTAAGATGAATCTTTATTACTCATTCACTCTCTAGACCAGGTAACACCATGTTATGCCAATTTCTATAATTACCTTGTGTGCCAATAGTTGTCACCTGGGATGACACACAACTAGGAGAAGAAGTTCTTTTTATACATGAAGAACTAATATTAGGATGACCCAATTCTATTAAAAATGTGTTGATAATGTCTACATAGTTGTGTCGATCACTACGAAGCTCATTCTATTCTAGAAAAATGTCACATAACTCCGTATGGAGGACATCTGGGTGTTGAGAAGGCTGCATTGAAGATTCTAAACTATGATTTCTATTGGCTAACAATCTTTAAGAATTCTCACACCTATGAGAAACAATGTGATGCATGCCAACAAACCAGGAACATCAACAAAAGAAACAAGATGCCATTAGCCGAATGGATGGAGGTTGAAATCTTTGATGTTTAGGGGATAGACTTTGTGGGGCCATTCCCACCATCATTTGGAGACAATACATATTAGTGGTAGTTGATTACGTTTCCAAATGGGTGGAAGTTATACCATCACCAAATTGCAACTCCAAGACAGTAATGCGCCTATTCACAAAAGTTATATTTCCAAGATTTGGAGTTCCCAGAACCTTCATCAATGACAGAGGTTCACATTTTATAGAGAAATAGTCTGAAGCACTTTTGAAGACATATGAAGTGAAACATAATATCTCTACCCCATATCATCCTCAGACCGCGGGCCAAGTGGAAGTTTCTAACAAACACATCAAACAAATCCTAGATAAAACTATGGAAAAATCTAGAAAGATTGGTCCTTTAAACTCAATGATGCTCTTTGGGCATATCAAGCTACTTACAAAACGTCCATTGGAATGACTCCTTACCATCTCATCTATGAAAAATCTTGCCATCTTCCTCTGGAGTTAGAACATAAAGCTTATTGGTCAATTAAGGATCTCAACATGGATGCATACCTCACAAATAGAAAGCATTTTATGCAACTACATGAGCTAGAAGAACTCTGTCTACATGTTATGAGAACATCAAGATCTATAAAGAACACACCAAAATTTGGCATGATTCTCACATCAAGTGGAAGAAAATTTCTATAGGTGACACAATTCTTTTATTCAACTCTATGCACCACCTTTTTCTAGGAAAACTTTGTTCTCGTTGGTCTGGTCCATTTATAGTAGTAACTATATATCCTACTGGAATGATGGACATTCACAGGGAGAATTCATGCACCTTCTTAGTCAACAACCACCTCCTACAACAATACTATGAAGATGAATTTATCACCAGGAAGGTAGACATGGACCTACCTTCCAAAAGCTGAATAAAGACTCCAAGAGTCAAGCTACATGACTATAAACAAACACTACTTGGGAGCAACCCAAGCATTTATCTTTCTTTCGCTATATCTTTTAAGATTGTTCTATTCATTGTTTTTGTTTTTCTTTGCAAACATTTATTCTTATAATTGTGTTCCATCAAAATCAAGATGGACCACTAATTTTCCAATGATGATTGAATGATGATCACTTTACCATGATCCATTGGCCTAAATTCTGATCCATTTTTATCGATATTAATCGACCCATCGACACAACCATCGACAACCTTGAAGATTTTTAGGCTATCAATTCTTTTTGAGATTTATCGACTATAGACCAATTTGGTCTGTCGACCTCACCCATCGATGCAACTTATCTATCGATGAAATGTCGACAAGTCGATAGACAACACCAATAATTGATAAAAACCTATATAGCCACAAACTTGACAGACCCATCGACCTTGCCTTGCAAGGTTGTCGATCAGTTCATCAACATGCCGCTCAACAAATCAAATCTGATATCCATATACCCAATTAGAATTCACTACCTTTAACCCTTGTCTATAAAGATAAGTCCCACATAGAGAATTTCTTATCGCATCGTAATCAACAAAAATTGTAGCTGCTCTTGTTTTTTCCCATCGATGTACCTATCGACTACTCTGGATGACAAACTTCAAATGATAGACTTTTCGTACTTTGTAAATACTCTTTTGAACTTGAACACCAACCAACAAGTATATCCCTTCGTCGATCATTGTGGTCGACAGACCTATCGATCGTTCTCTTTGATTTCTATCAACGTGATTTTCTGTCGATGAAATACTCAATGGGTTTGTTTCTTTTCTCCATCATCAACAAGTCAACCTGTCAACCCTCTACATACTGACTGTCGACTTTCGATATCCCATCGACAATATTGGTTGATAAACTTGTTTCTTATACCATATTCAATATTGATTACATATTATTTTTTATTCTTACTCACAGAGATGGATCACCAAGAAAGTAGCATTGTTGTTGCTGGAAACACATTCAAAAGAGGGGAAAAGAGACCCTATCTTGAAGGTTCCTCCACTAAGGGTGAAAAAAGGGAACATATCAATGAAGCTGGAAATGATGCACCTCTAGGCATCCAATTTGAAGTTCCCTGCTATGGGACATCCATGCCTCACAATAATGACCATCTCAAGGCATACAAGGGAATGCAAAGTGGAACCTTCAAACCCACATGCTTCATCTTTACGATTGCTCTTGAAGAAATTGGGATTGAGGCAAAAGTGACTAAATTTCTTACAAACTCCAACCCGTCTCACCTCCGCTTCACAAAACCCAAGGCCTATGTAGAGGAGACTATGGAGTTCATGTCCTATATCCAAGAGGTCTTGACCAAACAAACCGATGATCCCATAAGTGGACATCGATAGTTGAAGGTTCACATCAATAACATCATTCATGCCCTCTTTGAATTAATCTTGAATAAGATTTTCTAAAGATCGGATGAAGAAGCCACCAAAGCTTTCCATGGGCTACTTGACAAGGAGGATTCCAACTTTAATGCTTCCAAGTACTGGGCTAAGTTGACAGGTCAATGCTGGTACCAATCTAGGCAATCCAAAACATCTATGGTTCACTCTGGGCGATGGAGGATCATGCACAAGATAGTCACCAATGTCCTCTTTACAAAGTCTGAGACATGCAACATTTATCATGAGGAGATCTATATACTTTCTCTTATCATGGAAAGCCAACCCGTCGACATTGGCTACCTATTAATTGATAGGTGGTTGGCCATATCTTCTTTTGCTAAAAAAAAAGAGTATTGTATTAAGTGGTCTAGTTAGACTTATCTATAAAGCATATGGACACCCACCTTCTAAAAGTTTTAGGGAAATGCAAGGAGACAGTTTCATCACAATCATGTATCTCAAGTCTTCTGGCATCCTTATCTGTTGCAACAACACCAGTCACTACCAGTTCACAAGAACTAACATATCCATTCCTTTACCTGAGATGGAGGATTATGATAAGGAGAAACTACTATTCTCTAAGAATGAAGCCATCAAACTCATCACCAAATTATGCAAGACAACATCTATGACACCACAACAACAAGGTACATCATCCAATAGAGTCTGCCCAAATTCCATTGAGCCAACTACTTCCAAGAGACCTCTACCAAAGCTTTTAGAGGAAAGGGAGCATGAGACCACAATTGATGATGATTTTGAAGATCTAAAACCATCACCAAGACGTGCTCCAACTGTCCCGGTGAAGTCAAAACTTGTTGCACCTTCACCGTATGTATGCAGAGATTCTACTTCCACCTCAGCAATCCCCACCTCTATCCTAAAAGCTTTTGTGCCTGCTAATAATTTAGGAAAACCACCTTCTTCATCACCACAGAAGGTCATGATGTGCCAGATAGTCCACCACGACATCATCATCCTACTACCCGAACATCTACTTCTCAAGCGCCACCTCTTTCTGAGAACCATTCATCATCATCCTCAGAAATGGAGTACCCTGACACATTGGGAGGCATCTTTGGGTGTGATTTTGATGTGATCTGTAAGGTTACTATTGCCACTATGTCTTCCATTCCTAAACTCTAGAGAACTGTGCAAGACATATTTCAGCAATTTCATTCCTTATAACAAAAAGTCGACGACCTGAGCATCCTCCCTCAACATATGCTGACTCTAGAACACAAGATGGACAAAATCTTAATTGTCCAACATCATATTTTACTTCATATCAAGACTCAAGAAGAAGCAAGATGATGCACTGATTATTTGTTATTTTCACGGGCTATTTTATATTGATTATTATGCATTATTTTTTCATTTTCATATTGAATTGTGCATGATTCACTTTCATTAGACTGCGATACTTGTGTGCATAAAATAAATATAATTTTAATATTTCCGAATGATTTCTTATATTTTAAGAGCTTATGTTTGGATTTTATGAATTTTGGGTGATTTTACAAGAATCTACACAACTCAATACTACTGATTTTGGAGTCGGTGGTACCGACACATGCTCAATTTGGAAAAGAAAGAAATTAAAATGACTCGATAGTACCAACTTGACAAGTCGATACTATTGACTACATCACAACATTTTGATCAAGATTTATCAAAGCAAATCGATACTATCAACATACGGTCGGTAGTATCGAAAATTTTTCAGGTGGCTGTAACCATTAAAGGTGTCAGTAGTACCAACATCCTATCGACTAGGAGGAATTAGGCAGATTTGAAATTAAGTTTAATCTGACGACTGAGGATTTATTTTTGCCCCCAAGTCACTTGTATGACTTAGGGGAAGTGCAGCCAAACCTATCTATCATACTCTATTCCATTGCACGACGACTAAGACATGGGAGAGGAGAATGAGGGGGAGAACTACACGTTCAAGAGGTTCCGGGCACGTTTGATGGGAAGAATTCATGGCTTGCGGATCCATTCTTCGGTGTGGAGAATCTTAGTCACGTTCTTCCAGGGGGTTCATTGGTTTTTATATGTTCTCCATGTTTTTCCTTCTTCCTAGCATTTTTTTCCATAGAAACCATGAGGGGCTAATCCCCATGTTCTTTAGGACCCAGGAGTAGCCCGGTTGTACACTATATATGGATTTTTTTGCATTAGTATGTTGTTTTATCCTTATTTTTGGGCACGTTGCTATGAAACCACATTAACTTATCTATGTTGTACACCATAGGTGATTAATTAGATCCTTGATAGCTTCCAGAGGGGGATCAAGGATTGGAATTCCATAGTAACACACATTTTATACCACATTTTGAGAGAAAGCCTACGAGTGTGAAGGGAATAATACCTAGAGTAGTTCATTAAAGCACCTATCTAATAACACAATCAATATCAGAGTGGAATTGGTATTAGGATAGGTAGTGGATTACTCTGTAAAAGCGGGTAACTCTATCTACATGTCTCTTTGTCCAGAATATGGAGGAACATATATTAATCTTTGGGTAAAAATTGCAATGTCAACCGTGGTGAAATCATAGTCCTAGGGAATTTCTTCTCATTGTGATTACAAACCAGTAAATTAGTTTCTCTTCTTGCAATTAGTTTAATAACTCTCAAATCAATGTTTTCTTCAACCTAGCTAATTGAAAGTAGTTAGTACTAGTTTCTTGAATTAGGTTTCCCAATGTTCGATATCTGGGCCTTGTTGGTCTGTATTACTTTGATGTGTAAGCTTGCCTTTTACACGTATAGTTTAGTCGTATCACAAAAAAAAAATAAGAGCAACACACACTCCAGCAACAAAGACATCGTGAGTTCAGTTCTCTTTCTTCCCCATCTTCTTGCTCCTCCCATGTCAACTCATATGTACCAAATACTACGAGTGAAAACACCCACCACCACTCTCTGGGGCATGCCGCTAGGTCAATTAGGGAGTCTATCTACCATGTTTCTGAATCTCATTACTCTAAGAATGGCACGAGTAGACCTCTACCATTAGACATTGATGCATCTGTACCACAACCTCATCCTTTTAGAAACCTTTTCTCCCTCTTACAACCTTACGTGAGTCCATCTGAAGATATCCATGACCACCCTTCTAAGAACATACCACCTCTCACTCCAAGTTCACCTTTAGATTCTTTCAACGAGGACCTAATGAGGAAGTTAGATGAGGAACTACTCAATCTCATCCTGATTCAATCTTTAAGGACCCACCATACATCAGAAGATGATATCTCTATCGGAGTGTATACCACTCATCTGGATCTAGAAGCAAAAGTTGACATCCTTCAGACAATGAGAATGCCTCTTCTGACAAAGATGATGGTGATCTTTCCACCATCCTTTCAGCAACACCTTTGTATCTATCTGATCCAATTTTTCCTAAGTTGTTATTGCCTCTTCCACTGTAGTTTCCTTCCAAAGTGAGTGAACTTAATTCTAACTATTTGAAGGGAATACCCGTTCATGATATTTTTGTCTTATAAGACATCATGGATGATCACCGTGATGGGGCCATATTATTTATTATAATGGTTCTATCTCCCTTTCTCGTGAAAATGTTCAATGTATTTTTCACAGTCCTACTAGGTTACCAAATGGATGTTCATTGTTCTGGCATCAACTATCTTGGAGAATATCATGCCCAATGATAAGGAGTGGCTATACTATAATGCAACTCCCTCCCTTGCTGACTGCCTATTCAAGAAGCGTCTGGACATTCCTACTATTTTGACACTAAAGGATAAACTTGAGCTAAAGAAAACTAGAGTTATCCTTCTACCTTTTCACTTCTGAGGCTTATGGCTGTTATGTGTAGCTGATCTGGAAAAATGCCAAGTTACTTTGTTCAATCCATGTGTGGTAGAGATTAAAAATTTAGATATGCATTTTAAAGTCCCTCCCGCAAGTAAGATTCCTTACATTCCTATCCAACTTTAATATGCCAGGTCTCTTACTACCATCCTAATTGGACAAGTTATGTGATTGAGGGACTTATCCACCAGCAACATCAAGACAAAGACAACAATGATTTCATTGTCCTTCGAGTTATGGAGGATCTCAATCGAAAAATTTCTGTCACTGGCTTAGATTCCCATGAGTTTACCCCAATTTGTGGACTCTGAACTCATCCATGATAGGCGTTTCTTTCAATATCCAGATCTTCCTAAGAATTTTTGAGATCTTTACCTGTTGATTCTGTGATCTACCAAGGAACCTTTCTGCACAGTTTTATAGAGGGAATATGTAACGACCCCGCCTCCCGGTAACCCCCAATTAAGGGATACCAAGAGGTTAGAGCCGTTATCCCAATTTCCCGGATCATAGGTTTGACAAATAATCAGTAATAACTATTAAATTCTACCATGACTATATTGAAAGCTGAAAAAAATAAAACTTTGCATACCTTTTTCAAAAACTTGGATATCTAACTTCTATCCACATTTGGACTCTATTCTAACTAATCCTCCTTGCACTTTATTTCTTAATTTCACAATATGCCACTTTACTATTTGTCTTTTTTTCAATTTGTACCTAAAATGCTGACAAACAAAACGTCACTCAGCATAAATGAATATGCCAGTATGTGGGGGAAACAATAATCGTGCAATTAATTGTAACAATATATTGCAACCAATTAGGATGTAACAAACAACTTTACGTTTTAAGCATAACTACTCAATCCATACATATCCTAGCCTCTGCGCTGTCCCTGTAGTGGACATGGATGCTACATTCCTTATAGTAGATCCCCATTAAACCCCTCATGATCCTACCTAACAGGTGAATCAATTTCTAGGGTTGAGTCATATGACACTATCCATAGGTAGCCCACTCCTTAACTCATGGTGTGCTAAAGAGTCTCATGGCACTACACGTGGGTAGCCCAATTTCTAACTCATGATAACCTGATGTCCTACTTAACAAGTAGGCCCTATACCAGGTTACCCTTTTCATCGTTAGCAAAGCCACAGAGAAGGACCGGGATCTGAGCCAGTCATATATATTTATGGTGATAATCATAGTCAGTTTATAGTTGCATGAAATAAAAGTCATCCAAGCAGTTATTTTCAGGAAACCTATAAAACATCCAGGAATCACTGTGAAACTAAAGCGATTAACCATAAACATAACCACATACCTGATACAAAGTAACTTGATGTCCAAGCAAGAATATTCAAGAACAATCAATCAAGAAATCAACAATATCCTGAAATTAATGCATAACAATGAAGTGTCATTGTTTCATCCAAATCATTCTCAAGATAGACTTGGATTCTACCTTAGGATTTCTAAGCCAACTTTAGGGTTTTATTAGGGTTTTAGCCTCCATTATGCATTGATCACTTTTAATGCTCTTTTAGTTCACAAACCCTGATTTCAACATCATAGGCACAATTGAAAGTCAATTAAGTCTATTATGCCTCTTTTACACCAAAAATACCATCTTTATCCTTTTAAGTCATGACATGATCATTAGGCCCAATTATCATCTTTGGTTCCTTTCAAATTAGCAACTTATCTTTTATATAGTCTAGTTCACATATGAACTCTATTTATCACTTATTCCACATTAATCCATTAGAAAACCATAATTACCATATTATGGGTATTTATCCACTTTTATACTCAAAATAGCTTAGAATAATTATATTTTGTCTTTATTCGTAGATTCAAACAATTAAAGCCATTAAGGGTCATAATTACCAAAGTTAGGGTTTTAAGGCTCATTAAAGCATTTTCATGTACATGGAATCCCTAAATTAAACCAACTATGCATAAAGATCATCCTTTTTTTTAATCTAATTTTCCCTTTTTATAAACAACATGCTAATATCAACTTTAATCATCCATATAACCCTTCTTGATACATTAATCATCTTAAATTAGGGATTCTTAATCATTAATGCACTAAAGTTGATAACTTCCACTACTTTTCGAATTGAAAGAGGAATCAGGATTCAGTTATATTTTTATTGCATTCCTCGCATTTTTATGAGCAAAATACATATATTATTTGTATTAATCCGAGCTACCATTAATTAACTACAAATTTCACAAGGTAAATTACCTTTGGCCAATAGCAAGAGGCCACGTCAGTATTTTGTTGCCCGAGAGTAAGGGATCATATTACGGCTTTATCCTTACGCATCTGACTTAAGGGTCATGCATGCCTGGGGGTAAGGAGGTAATTTCCCCCTTACTCATCTTCTACCTCCGTGCAATCTCCTGTTTGCGTGTGCAGGTCCTGCGCTGGTCAACCCAGCCATTGACTCGGGGCATTAGTACGTCGGAGAGCCAAAAACCAATGCGTCGCCCTTCACACGCCTCTGCCGAACTCAATAGTGGAATCACTTTATCGGGATGAGAAATGAACAGGGAGGTAGGCTAGGTTGTGTGCCGTCAGCCATGGAAGGGAAACCAAGGAGGAAGAGGGGTGTTTAGATTAAAATTGCTCACAGGGGAAGCTCTATTCGGTGTTGCGGGACACCACAAGGAATTTAGCCAACTCTAAGAAGGGAACTATCCCCTTATATAGCATGTGGCCAAGATAGGTGGCCGATGGGTGCCTAGATATTTGGGGATTTTTGGTTACATGTCCAAAGGCCATCAAACTTAGGATGAGATGGTGCGGAATCCTATCCCAAATACATCGGGACCCTTTCCATCCTCGTACATTAACCGTATCGAGGGAGAATCCAGATCGAGCAGGACTCCCCTTGTTCTCAGTCCTTCTCAAACTAGAAGACAAGCATACATCATCAGATTGGGGATCAATGGTGCATATTGCTCGCGATACAAAAGAAAATGATTTAAAGAAATCGTGACATATAACACTTTCCTCCTATATTGTCTACACATTAGAGATTTTTGTAAAATTCATATCTCCCAAACCACTCATCCAATTAATCCCAAATTTTAAGTGAAAGTCTACCAAGACTTAATATGCTTATGTTCCAAGTTTGGAGCCAAAATACAAAAGGAATAACTCCTTTTCGTCATTTGCAAGTCATTGACTTATAAGGCATTTAATTATGCCTTAAACTTATATTTTCTCTCTCCTAATCTTTTATTTTCTTTATTTTGATTCGTTTTATCATTAGAAACCATGTAGACACGAAATCTTATCCAAGATGGATCCATTATCCATATTTCCACATGTTTCTTGTATTTCATTATTATCTCATATTTTCTTCGTAATAAAGCAATATATAATTAATCCTTTCTCTTTCTTGTTGCATTATCTTCGCAACTTGGACTCCTTGGAACCCAAGGAACCCAAAAGGCACGAAATACACCATTGGAGGATAATACTTAGCCTTCTAGAGGCTTCTACATCTTTCTTTTCTCCGTTTCTTAATTATTCATTTAATAATTGAATTTCCTTTTTCTTTTCCTTATAATTGGGCCCAATAGCCAATAAAGCCCACAAAGAAACCAACAAGGCTATTATAAACAAAATTAATTCATTCCAAAACAAATCACACCATTATTTATTCATATATATTTATTAAGAGAAATTGTATTTCTCCTCAAAAGAACCCAAAATTGGGGTTGTAACAGAATAAGTGGTAGAAGGACAGATAACACCATCACCAATGACCATTGATCCTCTTGCCACTGTCACAACTACTAAAAAGGTTAGAAAGACTGCTGACATACTCAATTTTCTGGATGAACCTAAACCATTTCCAACATAAGGTCCTATCACATCCATAGATCCAAGTTTTGCAAATTTTAATCGAAGTTCCTACTAAGTGCTTTCAAGATGGAAGAAATTCTGGTATCTTTAGTAAGGATGGCCTTCTTTTTATGATGGATGATCTTCTAGAAACCCTTCAGGCCATGGGTTATTTGTCTCACAGCCTCATGGTAGCCTATCATTTTCTTCTCAGTAGAGATATTAATGATATTTATATGGATGGTCCTGATCTTCAAGCAGATCTTTGCTCAAAAGCTGAGACTAGTGAAAAGGAATTACTTATTAAACATATACAAGAATCCATTCCTAATTATATTTTCTTGACCTTACTCCATGATAATCACTGGGCTCTACTTTTATTTTCACTCGTGAGAAGAAGTCATATTTTACAATAGTTCTGACACCACTTTCAACATTGAAGGCCGCAACTATTCTATTATAGTTCACAGCAAGCACGAAGGCATTACTGATGTTTGTGCCAAAACACTCATTCCACTGACTAAATATCATGAAAATTATTATACTTCTCAAGAACCTAAGAAATGGAAGCTTCCATGATTATGTCATTGCTTCCCTCAACAACATCGACTATCTAATGATTGTGGTTTCTACATATTACATTGGATGTACACCATTGGAGTGCTTCATGTTGCATTAGAAGAAGCTCACTATGATAACTATCATTGTGTCTGGGGAAACTATGCTATGATGCTTCTTGACTCTTCATGGACCACAATCGACCTCCGTTGAACATGTCACATGTTTACATTTTCTACTTTCTTTTTCACACTCTAAGAACAGTGTGTTTTGTAAGTTTGAGAGGGTTTAATCCCATGAGATATGTATCCACAATATCACAACAAACTTTATTTTCTTCCTTTTAGAAAATTTTCATAAATTTTTCTTATTTCCATCAAAGTTTTTAAAAAATTTTCTTGTATAAAGTCGTGAAGATGTAGACGATGGAAAACTCTCTCCATAATGAATCTAGTTTTCTTTTCAACTATACCTTTTTGCAAATCATAAGATATGACAGGAAGAATCTTTTCATTTATTGATATTACTTTTATGTTTTTCTCTTAGAAAACGTCACTTCTTCCTCTGTTAAGATTTTTACCTCAAGATGTCGTCAAAAGATTCTTGCCAAAAATATCTAGTTAATACAAAATCAAATTCTGTCAAAGGCATTTTCTCACAAAAATAAAGAAAGAGCTACCTCGTTTCTTCTTCAATCTTTATTTAAAAATCCCCAAAATAGCGATGACTGAAAAGAAATAGATAGTTGTGCCATGCAAAAAGAGATATCAAAACAATGTATTGTTGTGCTCATGAACACATATATGTCGATTATATAACCACAATTCCAATAGTGTTCACTAAAGGTATTGCAATATGGGGCGGTATTACTTAGGATGGGCAATCACTGCTCTAGAACCAACTGGTTTGGAATGCGGGGATCACTTGCCCATTTAAATGGACTTGTACTTGACTGACCCAAAAAGAAGGAAGGGATATCCATAAGCCTTTTTGCCTACCTATTTCTTCAACATAATACCCTGATGAGAATGAAAACTACTTTGAAAAGTGACATTTATGCCGGAGATAAGATTATGACCCAAAAATAATTAAGAAACAATCAAAGAAAGAATATTTTGGCTAGTGATGTTCTAGATAAGTTAAGTCATTTAATGAACAAGGTGAATGATTTTGATAAGAGGTTAGTATAAAATATATTTCAGTAAATTCTAGATTCTACTTGCTTGGTTGTTTACATAATGATTCTATTAGCTTCAGGACAAGCTAAATTCTAAGTTTGCAGGACTTGATAACAACAGTTTTGATGCACTTTTCATAGCCCTTTTCATAATAAAAACCATTAGAAATAGTGTTTCAATGTTTGGTTTTGTTCATTTTACTTTCAGTTTACCAAATACTAGGTTTTAATTAATTTTTATTGATATTTGAAGGAATTTAGTGCAAAATTGGCAAAATCAAAGAGTAACCATTGATGCTCTAAGTTGATCACTTATAATTTGACAAACTCATACCAACAATCGACAGATGGGTCGACAGTTCAACTTTCCACCAATCTATCGACAAAGCATGTCAAATCATCATCGATAGATGCATCAAGCCCCGACCTCTCAAGTAGGAGGGTTGAAAAACTTATTGAGGAAGCACTGATATTTCATCTCATTGATGTCTTGGCCGACAAAATCCTATCATTTCCAAGATATCAAACAAATCCATCCACAACCTCGTCGATGAGAATCCCTCGATGCCTCCATCGAGAGACCAGATATTGATGTCCATGCCGACATATTTCGCATCGACACCCTCATTTACTGATGAACACCTTTCGAGAAACCACTTTGTCGACATCCAAAGGGGTCAACAAGGCACAAGTCAAGCCTATAAATAGGCCCCTAAGTGTCACTCCAAACAATCTTGGATCCTCAAAGTCAACAAGCCAAAAGGCTACTGCCAAGTTATAGAGCCTAAGGATGAGACCCATCGACCAATCTAGATCTATAGACCTAGATAACAGTCAACCTCTTTCTTGGTGGCTCAATCCACTTACATCAAAAGATCTGACAGACCTCCTTGCACTAATCTAGGATCAAAAGAAGGAGAAGAGCCATCGACTACTATCCATTGACATATTGCTTGATCAAGCTAAAAGGTTGGTAGATCGATCACTCGATCTATCGATCTACCTTTGTATTAACCTCTTTATCCTCCTTCCTTATTATTACTTATTGAAGTTGGAATTTTTCTCTCTCTTGTGCCGGGTGTAGCTAAACTCCATAATTTGGGTTGGGAGTAGCCATCAGGCCCTCCAAACCATGTAATTGTTTATTATTCTATTTTATGGTATATATTTTTAGAAGTTTTGTTTCTATACTCTTGTTTTACTATTTCGTTTGATGATTAGCTACCCTCTTCTAACATTTCATACAAATATTGTTTGAAAGAATGATTTCAATGAGATCTGGAGTATAGGTTAGTAACAAGACATGAGAGTGAGGAGTTTCTATAACAAAAGTAATGCAGTTTTCCTTTGGTCTTTTAGTTTTTATCTTGAAAGAGAGAACCCCTTATATAAAATTCTACCCAGATCTTGAAAGAAGGAAGGGACACATATCTTCAATGATTGTTTGCAAAACAAGTTAAGGATATATATAATTAAGGAGTGAAGGTTCTACATGGAACAATTGGTATGATTGGTGAAACCCAATCCAAATCTCTTTATCATTGTTTCTCAATCTATCTTTATTTCTTTCCTTTGGTTTTTCTAAAAACTTAAACTTACTGCTCAATTAAATTAATTCGTTCCTTAACTGGGACACCATCAAATCCACTTATCTGATTTGACTAGACTAAGATAAGATCGCTTCATTTTTATTATGTCATTCTCCTTATCCCTGTGTTCATCCCCATACTACTACAATAGACACATTATTGAGTTGCAGAAATGTCTTCTAGTCGGGTATAAATTAGAAGTCCAATAACTTTGACTGGACAATCAAGTTTACACTTTTGACCCACAAAAAAGAGTGATCACTTACCAAATTCATTATTGAATGTTCTATTACCATTACCAAGATCCAAGAAGATTGCATCACCAAGGCTAGCTACCATGGTAACTTGCTCCAAGAAACTCCTGTGTTACTAAGAAAGCAGTTCATTGTCTTCACTGATGCGGTTCTCAACTCTTCTACTGGCGGAATTGCATGTAGGATACATATTGTGAACAATGATGGCCACTGTATTCAAGGTGTGGGATACCTAGGCCATGCCTCTAGTGCCCTTGGAGCTGAGTTCCAAGCAATCATCAAATCTTCCAATATGTACCATGAGATGAAGCTTGTCGACTTTATCATTCTATTTGATTTTAAGCAAGCAGTCTTGATGAGTACCAGAACATTCAACACCTATCTAAAGTTCAACCCACATCAACGCCTGCTAAACTCCACAAAACATAACATCGCTTAATCTAAACTCTCCTTCATTCCACTCTCTTTTAATTTTGTTGTTGATGCAGTTGCTAAATTTGCTCTTGGAACAAATATCATAGTTGATTTTGTCTCTAAACCTCAGTGGTTCATACATGAGGTTAACTTCTGTATGATTCCCTTCGCTAAACGAAGGCTAGAATCTAATTAGTGATCTATGTTTGCAAAAAACATGTATTGAACTCAACATCACATGATCTTACTTCTCTTACCCACTTAAGTCTTCAATTAGATAACTAGGTTATCATAACCCATACCTAGAATTTTCAAGGTTTTAACATCACAAGGGGAACACATACATAATTTTAAATACCTTAATATTTGTATCTGCAAATAGAATTTTGTTTAACTTGATTGCTAGAGGGTGCTTCAATCTTACTCTTTCCTAAAATTTGAACTCTAAATGAGGAGATAAGTGAATTTAATGTCTTAGGAAGCAAAGATATGAAATGAGAACGAGTTTTAATATTAGAAAATTTAGAGGTATTTTACTTTTTCCAAAAACCTCCGACTTTGGCCAATTTGGACTCACATGGGACCATGTGTCCTCATTTATTGACTAGTGGTACGAAGATGAATCTTGCCAACCCATGGGCGGTGGTCCTTTATAGAGACCAATTTTTAGGGAAATGGGCTAATAATTCCCTTATGACTCTATATAATATTTGAAACTATAATTTAGCATAATTTATTTGTTAAATCCATGCTCTGACATCATTTATGATGACCCCTTCCCTTGTTATCCTCATTAAAGGAATCTTGAGAGGGCACATATCATCATCCAATTATCTAGGATCATGATTTAAGAAATAACTAACAATAATCAATAATTTCATTTGTAAATTTTGTTTGATAACAAAAGGATGCTAAATTCTCTTCAAAGGAATCACATCAATACTCAAGAGGAAGATATCATATGATGGGAATCATTATCACTATCTATCTATCTATCTATCTATCTATCTATCTATCTATCTATCTATCTATCTATCTATCTATCTATCTATCTATCTATCTATCTATCTATCTATCTATCTATCTATCTATCTATCTATCTATCTATCTATCTATCTATCTATCTAATCCTCCTGGTAACATTAGCTTAATGATCTTTGATCTAGATATCCATGCCATAAATCTTTACAAAAGTGAGCTAACATAGTACACCCAAACAAATATGCAGTCAATATATTTATGTAATGTGTATGTGGGTGCAAAGGAGAAGTGTGTATATATGGATATCAACATACATAACTCATCAATAAAATAATTACACATACAAACTTGCATTTCCATTTCGTATTCTTACCCACACTTGTCATGACGCCTTGGATGTAATCATTTCTATGTCCATCATTTGACTTCTATGAATTACCTTAACACATGTCTTACTTTGGGTTTAGACTGTCATGGTATTTCTTATGTGATATACATATGCATTATAAATGAACTAAAATTGAAGTAAACATCTAACATTTTAGTATAAGATCAAACATTCTGAAAACATCTGAAAATCAGTCAACAATCGATATGATCAATTATTAAGTTACCACATATCCTTTCAATGAAGAAACCATGCACTATTATTTCATATGCTTCAAGCTGTAAGTAGTCTAGACAAGCAAGTGCATTCCATGAAATCAATCCATCTGAAAGTATGCATAATACTAAAGAGTCACTATTTAGTATTCATATGACTTTGATTAAGATATACTCTTTGTCTTATGGGGTCTAGGTTTAGGTTTACATTAGGCTTAGATTTCAAAACCCTAAATTCCTCATGTAAAAGATCTAAGTATTTAGAAACACTAAATGCTCATCAATGTAACCATAAATTTGTACTTATTATGAGGTTCCATATTAACTAATATGATCATATTACATCGCATGAGAATATATTTGATAAGTTAAACGTACTAAGTATTAGCATTATGGTTTACGCATAGTTATTACCTTGTATTCATGCGTTGAAAAATACCTTCTAAACTAGGAGCATACTTTGGTCTTGAATTTATTTTACTCATAATATACATGATTTTTGATCAATCTATTATATAGTTCCATTATAATCTGAGCTACCATTTATTTTATACATTTATTGAAATTGATATATATGGGCCAATGGGAGCACACCAATGTGAGTAAATTAAAACCTACTTCTAATTGACTCAGGATCGGGTTTGAACCATTAGGAAAATTCCTCATTAAACTAAGCTCAAGCACAACTAATCTTTTGAGATTGGGGAGATGACCCTATTGCGCCTATGATGTGAACTAAAATTCCACATGTATAATGGGTAAATAGATCAATCATGCCCATGGGTTGTTCATCTCTTCCCCTGCATGGCTCTCATGGTCACCAGATCCAACAATCAACCAAGGAGTAGACTCCAGTCTGCATACACTAAGTGCCATGGCTAGAGGCTGCCTTCTACTTGGCTCCCTAAGCCTATAGAGATTTTCATCTCTTGCCAAGGTGAGTAGTGGTAGTGAGGCTAAATCAGGTAATTAGACAAAAGATGCAAGAATGATGAATTACTTGAACTTAGGGTGAACTAGGAGTTCTAGAAGCTTGATGGAAATTAGAGGAAGGTTTCCAACTAGTCCAAATGGCGTGGAATGGACGAATGTAGTATTACTGTGGTGAGATTTAGAGGAACTAGGTCTAGAGTCCTAGGAAGATCTAGGGGCTTCCCTACATACTCTAAATAGAGGAGGGATCTTTAGTGACCCCGTCCAATGCTTCTTGCCGAGTGAATTGGTCACATAAGCCTCAACTCAAGAGAAGGAGGTTAAGGTTTCCAAATTTTAAGGTGGAGATCATCAATGAGTTGTAGGGGGAAGGGATGCAATTGGGTGTAGCTCTATGTTGTGTCATGACAATTCTCTAGGTAGCATTATATAGGCATGGTCAGGAGGGGAGAGACAACAGTTACCAGCCCTAGTCACTAGGATAAACATGGATTTGGGAATTATATCGAGGCTTGGTTGAGCTCATCTCAACCTCCTGATGCAAATGGCACCAAAGATGTGTGAAGCTATGGACTAAGGTGGGAGGTAGGAGTCAAGCATGCTCGCAACTCTAGTATTTGTCGGGAAGAAAAGGAATCTAGGCAAAAGAGGTGATATCTCTGTGCGTATCCCTACTGAGATCTACTAGTTCACGTATGACTGGACTCTTGCCTCTCACATCTTTTATTTTATTTTTAGATGAAAACCCAAATCAAGGAAATATTTCCCTAGGCCATGTCATCGTTTAAAATTATCCAAAATTTGCAATTATCTTATATTAGAAATTATCCAACATTGGGTCAAAGTCTGGGAAAAAAATCATATATATATATATATATACTAATCTTGATTCTAAAAAAAAGTCTAGGTAGTTACTTAATAAATTTCCTAGGTCACAATATAACTTTGAATCTTGTGAAACCTCACTTATGACCTCATGACCTTTGTTAACAAAGTAAAACTATCATTTATACTCAATATGAACTTGATATACCAAATTTTCATTTTGTATCCCAAGGACCTATTTGTAAAGTAAAAAGTAGTCCAATTGGGCTTTAGTTTGGAACTTGTAGACTATGGTTTAAATCTAGGCCCTCAAATGAATCCAAAAGTGTCACTATATTCTTAATTACACAATTTATGCTTGGAACACCTTACTATATCAAGAACCTTATATTAAAATATTTGTTTGATGTTATTTTATTTACTTGAGTTGGAGTCTCAATTAAACTAAGAGCTCAAATACTTCAACCAAAGTCATCTATATCATATATTATTCAAATTTAGTTATCACATAATATTCTTGCATTATATCTAAACCTTCCAAGTTTGAGGTGTTTACAAATATTCTCAAACAAATCTAGAAGAAAAGAAATGGAGTTCTAGATTCCAATGGATCAACTATCCTTAGTATAGATGTGAATCATGATCCCCTACATTGGAGAACATGGACCATGAGAGTTTTGTAACCACTACATCAGGAATGTGGAAGATTTCTATACTATAAATGTTGAATTATTTTTCTTATAACAAGTTTGTATTAAACTTCAATACTAGAGAAGTGAGACTCTAATCAACCTTGAAATAGAAAACACACATTCAAGAACAATATGAATATGACATGGGGGCAAGGTACCTCTAAAAATATCAAATATGAATAGATATCGATCAAGTGTGAAGGGTATAGTGATTTTATCCATAATATTAAACACTACCAATGGACCCGATATTTTGTCATGCTTCACCTTTTAAGGCGCCACTTTTATGCTAAAATTGACCTTAATATTTTATAAGATGGTTTCTATGCTTTACTAACATCTTATGGGCTTACTTACTTGAACAATTTATGATGTTGGTTCATTTATACACTATGGTCACTTAAGGTTGGTATATTGTAATAGTTTATCTTAATAATGGTCACATAAAGCATCACCATATCCCCTGGAAAAAACTTTGTATATAATTCCCTTCATATTTACTTTTTTTTCCAAATCATCTCTCATGACTTGACCCACACACGTTTCTCGATCATAGCAATGGAAGATTTCCTATCCAGAGGGAGTTGTTTCTAGCAAATAAACACTCCCCTACAAAGTTGACACATCAAAAATTGCTTCTCTGATGCAATTGTAGTGGGTTCTTTGGCACAATAGCCATAGATTCTTCACAACCAAATTATGTACCAAAAACTTTAGGTTGCAATAGAGGATTCAACACCCTCACCCAAATTCCTTTGCCCTAACCATAGTGAAATAATAGGAGCTTCCCTACCACAACTTCCTCTTCCCTAGTTAGACAACACCTCTAGAGGTAGATGTTTTTGGGAAATATGGCAACCGAGCATGCTACGAAATATAAAATTTTATTTACCATATTCCACATAATCAGTGGATCGCGTCAATAACTATAATATCAGAAGGATGGTTTTGAGTATATACCTGGTCCTGGAGAAAGTCCAGTGACAATCCTCATCATCATAGATGCACAACTTCTGAATCTTGGTTGCACTGGGACTTGTCTGACAGCTAAGCCTCCTGGTCTGCACCACAGAATGTATCCACAAATGTCGTCTTCTTTAGCAACTCCTCTTGTCAGAGACTGCTAGTTGACATTGTCATCCAAGTGGAAAACAACAACTTCTCGCCTCTATGGTAGTCCACAAGAACCTCCTAGAACTCTTGTCATTTTGCTACAATGATCAGGAAGGAGTCATCCCTCTCTGTCAGTGTACTAGTCATTGACTTTCTCTCCCACAACAATGATCTCAATTTCTCTTTCCCTTGCTATTCCTCCCTAGTCTGGTATAACTTGGTTAGGCTCTTGTGGTTACCACAACCAGAGAGGATAATGTTTGTCAGAGCAACTATTTCTCAATTGTATGTGTTGTTGTTTTGGGAAGCCCCAATACCCCCTCTATTTATAGGTGGGGTTTGGGTCCAGGTTTCCAGGCTATGCGGGAGTGGAAGGAACTGGAAGAACTTGAACTTTTGCAACAATTTTGGAAACTTTGCAACCTGCGGAAGCCGAAATGGTCATCTCACAAGTGAGACAGTTGTCTAGTACTGTGAGACAATCATTTTGCAATTTCCCAGTTGTACCCAAATTTGGAAAACCAATTCCCATCAATATTAGATATTGATTTCCTTGTACAACAAGTATTGCTCAAGCAAAATGAATAGGGAAACATCAAGAACCTTCCCCGAATGGATTGAACCATCTTGCCCATGCAAGACAACCGTTTTGATCACCCAGATGGTTGTCTGGTGACCTGAGTCCATCCGGTTTGGTTGGGTCAGTTCGTTTCATAGCCAAATTCAAATCACAACAGACTTGACACCCAGACGCCCGTCTCAACTCTTGAGACGACAATTTGGCACTTCCAGACAGCCGTCTCAACACTTGAGATGGGCATTTGGCAGTGCTGTCAACATGTTTGTTGCATGAATTAAATGCCTAAGCACTTTAGCACTTAATTCAAATGTCATTCGAGATATGAACTCCTCTTCTAGGTCGAGACTTATGTGTGTGACCCTACAAGTCCCATATCACATTGGCAGTGAATGTCCATAACAACTGACATCACAAGCAATGAGTGGTGCCTAGTCGCACAATAGTTCTACCCAAGTGAATGGAAAGTTGAGGAACAAATTCAGCCTACAATATGTGTATAATGTTGCAATGCTTGTATAGTTACTTTGTCACTGATGTCCATATTGAACTAGAGGCATGGAGTAGTCACCCTCAATATTATTCAATCTTTTTTCTTGAACCAAGAGCAGACTGTCTGAGATATATGTAAACTCAATATCACATATTGACTCACATGCGCATGGCCATGCTTTTCTTAGTCTCTCTTACCAAGAGTCTTAGGACATCATACTCTAGTAGGAGGGAAAAATCCCATATATCACTCACAGTCAATACCCATGTGTCAAAGTCACCCAATCATCACCATTATAATAACCCATGTTTCAGGACTGCGTTTGATGATGTCAAAGTGCACCCAACAACATGTGTTGATGCAGTGATTTTAGGTCTAAGAATCACAACCACCACCAATACTGTGAGAGATTACTATGACTTCCATGAAGATGGCTTCCATGTGTCAGTCTCATGGTGGGTCTGTCCGATACACTGTTATCTAACATGTATCTATGTGCTTGATTTGATATTGCCATATCATGACTAATGAGATTTAGTCATCAACCAACTCACACTCTGATCTTATGTGTTATTGTTGTCTATCAACCTTCCACAATAACAACCGATCCGACACATAATGTGAATATCTATATATACTCTTAACATATTTATATCTCATCCACAAGGTTAGTAACTTGAATACATATGTCATTGAGTAATATAGTTCTCTAGACATTTATAATGTGACATCATTATCTCATAACTCAATTAAACATAATAAATTGGAAGTTTTCCTTTTATTAATAATCAAATAATTTTTACATGATATGCCATTACAATCATCACATGATTGGCTCTTCGAGCAATCATAACCAATATATGCTTCTCCCTTTCACTCTTTTGTTTGTGTTTATTCTTGATCCAACCATTTTTATCTTAGACTTTTCTATTGTTCTTCTGATGTTTATTAGACACGTCAACTGTTAATAGGAATAAGAATTATATTATGGACATACTTTGTCGACTCCACCCCTATACTTAATGACAATTTTATTTCTATCAAACCATGAGATTTAGGAATCCATATCCCTTCTAGTCAATTTTGTTTTTGTTTTTCTAGGTAGTTCCTCAAATATGATTTTTATGTTCAGATCTTCTTAAAAACCCTAATTAGGTATTCCATTACAGTTTAAATGGTCATACTACTTATACCAAACCCCTTATTTCTTATCTTAAAAACTTTGAATATCTCTAATAGATACAAGCTGCATGAGCATTAGATAAATTTAATATTAAATGGATCGTGACATTAATGCAGCTACACTTCTTCATTTGGTACTAAATGTGTTTTGAAATGGCCAAAATGTGACCTATTTTTGGCCTCATTCCCTATTTGTTTCCTACTTCTGCTTGACTAAAATTGTCTTATTTGGCCTAATTTTGCCTCCTTTGGCCCAAATGTGTCTGGTTTGGCATAAACTAGCCTATTGTGGCCTACATGTTACCTATTTCACTTCTGTGTCATACTTAGGATGGGGAGTTCATTTTGTATGTGGGCTAGATATGCTCATATACTCACTAGGAGTAAATCTTGGATACTTCTTGGAATGATAGTATTCTCGAACACTTGGGCTCACTTAGGATGTGATCGTATGGCATATGGTAAGTATCCAACCAGACTATGACAAGATCTCCCTTATTACTTTTCAAAAATATATGGGTGAGTCCAATCTTCTACATTGATGTACTTGGCTAATGTAGGGAACTACATCTAGCATTTTGTTGGAATTACATCACATGACACACATTCACCAATGCGATCGTCTATTTAAGAATAGTCTGGGTGGTACACATTCTACAATATAAAATATTCCTTAACCTCTTTATACTGATATGTTGTTTTAAGTAGGCATCATTGACACACTCTATCTAATAGTATTGCAACTAGAAAGTTATATATGGATCAATTTTGGATATTATGGAGAATCAAAACACACCAAAATTCAAGTGATATAATGACTAGATTGCATATTAGCCATCTAACTATAGTTTGTTTGAATAATTACATCTTTACTAGTTGACCCTTGATTAAGTTTTATCAATAATGATTATTTATTTATGACATTTTGAACATGATGATACATTATACATATACTTTGGATTTAGATAATTAGGATATGGGAAGTGAAAACCCTAGACAAATAAAATTAGGATCTTGTCAGTATAATAAAATAAAAATGTGATAAGTATAGTGGCATAATAAATGATTTTTTAAAAATTATATGTAATTTGCATTACTTTAAAATCATATTTTGATTGTAATATCTCAAAATATAATTATTTTTACAAAATTTTAGAATTTTAGGTTTTTTTTGGGCTTACTGGTTGGCATAGTTTTCCCAGCTAAAACTCAGTCGACCATGCAATATAGACTGTAGTATAATATTGCAATATTTGATTTTTGGTTATTTATTGGTGAATTAAAATGAGATTAAAATTTAAGTATATTAGAAAATTTATTTCATACAAAGTATAAATTTACATAATTTTTAGATGATATTCAATGATCATAGAGTGTTACTTTAGCGAAATTTCTTATCAGGAACACCTCATCCGACCAACCATTCATTTGTAATCAATTACCAGGGATTGCCTGATTACATCAAAGCCTCTTGTGCCTGGGAGCTACTAGAGTTAACATGAAAGACAAATGGAAATTCATGTAGTTTGTCTAAATAATTTCTATGTAGAAAGGGGGGAATTCCTAAAATAGGTGAGGTTCCGATTACTTTAGGCAATGCTTAGCTAATTGATCAACAAGACTATTTTGGTTCCTTCTCATTTGGCACACCTCCTTGATAATTGACTTCTTCCAAATGTTTTTGATTGCATGTATTATCAATTTGTTTTTAACATGAGGATCCATAAAATTGTTCACCCATTTGAATGCATTGCTCGAATAACTGATGATGATGCCTTGGGGGGAATTATTGTTCAAAGCATATAAAAGTCCATCAAGGATTGTGTGGATTTACCCTTCCATGGGGTCTGAGCCTCTTATGACTGATGTTATGCCACCTAGACACTGACACTTTCTATCTCTCAGAATCAAGTTAGTCGATTTGATACTGTCTTTAGAGCTTACCATTTTATCAACACATCAAGATCATACCTCAGGAGATACTAATATTGTTGCTCTAGCAAGGAGTCTATATTGAATGGTATTTGGGTGGGCCTTGAAAGGTGAGATTAACAGAAGTGAACTCAACTCGGCAAGAGACATATAGAACAATAGGGGGTATAGACTTGTTTTTAAAGATATATAAATTTCAATTCTTCCACATGAGCCAGCTGGACACCACAAAGAGGCTTCACCAGCCCTCGATTTTGTTAAGGATTTGGGTTGTAGCCAATCCAGTCCAATGGTGAGTCTGAGTCAAAGAAATTGGAAGAATGTGAGGGGATCAAGTACAACCACATGTTTTACTTCAGCACATTCCCGTAAAGCATAGAAAATGGTTTCTTCAACCACATTAAATCTTGAGCAGGTATGATCCGTTGTGAGCTTCTTCTTGAATCTTAAACTATTTGTGATGAGCATATTTCTGTGAATGATCCAGAGATGGGACTTCATCCTATGTGGGACAGGAGACACCCAAATTGCTACAATGATCCAGGTTGGCATTGTCATTCATGTTGCTTAGAATTTTGTAGGCCAAGCTTGAAGTGAAGTTACCATAGCTTGTTTGGAGCCACACCAATCTGTCCTCACCGTAGGAGATGTTGGATGTCGACATATGAAGCATGTCATTTGCTATGGGGTCAGTGAACCATCTATTCAGGAAGCCCATATCCCAAGTTCGTTCATCTGTAACTAGACATGCAACTTCCATATCTCCGATGTCTTCTAGAAGTATGCAATGAGGTTTTAGGATTAATAATAGACTTCTCCAACCCATGCATCTGTCCATAGAATTGTGTCTTAATCAGATATCATTGCTTTCCTCAAGTTGTTGAGGATGAAGGGGATTGAGTTTTGATGCATCTCCAAATGTGAGAACCAGAGGAGTTCTAGGCCCCTTGACCTACGTATTTTGTGTGCATAAGCTTGACCCAAGGAATATATTCCTTTTGGATGAAAGTCCACACCATTTTTGTAATCAAGTAAGCATTAAAGTCCTTTGCCTTCTTGATTCCTAGACCTCCCCGATGGTGAGGTTTTGTAAGGTGCTTTTAGGCTTCCAGGTTCAACCTATTGATGAAAGATTACCCATTCCGAATATAATTTCTAATAAGTTGATCAATACTATCACATTAGGAGGTTGGAAATTATATGACATACTGGTGTAGTAGGATTGAGAGAGCTAGATTCATTTTTCTAGGGTGACACAACTAGCTAATGATAGAAGCATGTTCTTGCCTTTGTTAATTTGAAGGCGAATCCTCTCTAGTAAATATTGGAAGTGTTCCTTCCCTTTCCTTTTGTGGATATTGGGCATTCCTAGATGTCTCCCAAGATTGGATGTTTCTTGAATGCTTAGTATCCTGCATATTCATTCCCTTAGATTTCTTAGGGTATTGGCAGAGAAGAAAATAGATGAGTTTAATGAGGAATAAACTGGCCGTAGGCTGTGATGAATTGGCATAGGCATCTCATTAATGTACGAGCTTGGTAAATCGAAGCTTCTCCAGATAGGATGATGCCATCTGCAAAATTGACATGAGAAAATTGTAGCTTTTGTTTGCACCACATGTTGCTAGTTACCCTGATTGATCTCCTCAGCAATTAGTTGGTTGAATATTTCAAGACATAGAATGGAGAGATACGACAACAAGGGGTCCCCTTGTTTAACTCCGCAAGATAGTTTAAAGTACCCAATGATCTTGCCATTCCAAGGAATAGAATTATTTCCATATGTTATGATTTGCATTCTGATGGCTATGATACTATATGGAATTGGAGTTCTAAGAAGAGTGTCTTCAATGAATGGTCAACTCATATTGTTGAAGGCCTTCACTAGATCCATCTTGATGTCAAAATGATGCTTTTGGATTTTTTTAGATTCCATGGAATGTATAATTTTTTGAACCAAGGAAATGTTGTCCCTGATTGTATGAACTATCATAAAATTGGATTGAAGTGGTGATAGCCAATCTTTAAGGTAGGGTTTTATGCGTGTAGAAATTACCTTGGAAAGGAGCTTTGTGCAGACATTGTTTAGTGAAATTGGGCATAATTGGGAGCACATTTGTAGAGAAGGAACTTTTGATATGAGTATTAGAGTAGAGTTCATAGAACAAGTCTCTAGTGGACATCCTATAAAGGCTTGGATATGAAATAAGAGATTTGATCTTTGACTAAAAACTAGTTTTTTTGAAGGAAGGAAGCATCTACTCCATCTGGGCCATGTGCCTTGAGCGGTTCCATTGAGAGGAGGGCCTCCCAGATCTTAGATTGCTGAGGTGTGGCATACAACTTGAAGGATTCATTTTTACTAAGTGAAGGGAAAGCACCGATGAAGAGCTTCTCACAAAATGTATCCATGTGGTGTCAGATTCCTAGTAAAGATTTGAGAAGAAGGAAAGGATTAGCTATTTGATCTTCTATTCATTCTCCACCTAATCACCATTTTGGTCTTTTAGTATGGAAATTTTGTTCTTCCACCTCTTGATCTTCATCAGGGAATGGAAGTACTTTGTATTGTTGTCTCCTAGATTGACCCAGTCACAGTGGGCATGTTCTTTCCACTCCATCCCTTCATATCTTAGAATAGAGTCCCACTTGGTTTGAAGATTGATGGTCTTTGATGATAGGTTTGTGTTGAAGGAAATAGTGAGTTGGACCTGGTTCGATTTAATCTTGTTGCCGATTTATTCTTATTTTCTCCTAACATTCTTCTTACTTGAGTGTTCCCACATCAAAACTACATTCAGGAACCCTGAGGTAGCTTGGTGGAAGTAGACATCAGGATGCCAGTGTTGTTGTAGAATGGTATTGAAGCCGTTCATGCCTTACCAACCTGCCGAGGTATGTGGGTGATTGTAGATTGAGCTTGGGGTAGTGGAACCAGTGATGTAGAGAGGGGCATGGTTGGAGTGGTTGCATTTTAACACATGGATGGAATTAGAAGCAAATTGATCTAGATCTACCTATAGGTCTATCTTGCTGATTGTAGAGGAGGCCTCTTCTAAAGTTTGTGCATGCATCATTCACACCTTGGTCTTATAAATGAAAGTTTTTGACTGCCTCAATGAAATCTTGGCTGTTATCATTATCAAAGGAGGAACTATCTTAGAGGGATGTGTGACAACACTGAGGTCTCCAACCACCACCCAAGGAGTAGTAATGGAGACTGCCAATGATTGAAGTTAGTTCCATAGGAAGTGTCTACTTCCTGCGGTTGTGTTGACATAGACAAAGGTGTACAATTTATTGTTGATCTTGCAATGAAATATTTGTTTGTGTGAGTAAAGAACTTCCAGGGTGATGTTGGTTTTCCACAACACCCAGATTCCTCTGACAAAACCAACTACCTCCACTGTGTGGTATTGTGGGAATCCAAGGTTCTTGATGATGCAGAGAGCCCTTCTTCCACTGCAACTGGGTTCATACAGTCCAAGAACTCAAATACTATACTTATGTACTAAATCCTTCACATTATTTTGGGTATACTCATTGCAGATACCCTGTGTATTCCAGCTAAACATATTGATTTAGTAGAGTATTCAAGGTTCAACAATCCCATCTCCTGTGCTACTTCTTCAAGGTCTTGTAGTTGGGAGCTTTCCCCCCTTTTCCTAGTTGACACCTGACTAGGGTCTCTTGCCTACACCACCTTCCTATTCTGAAGGTGAAAGCCGATAAAAGGCTTGGTGGGACTCCTATAAGTAGCATATCTCATGACTCTAGTGGCATGACTGCCAACATTGAAGTCAGTGGTGATAAAGGGAGGCCTATTTGTCTCTTTGTCTAGGGGGACTAAGTCTTTTGATGTTGTCGCCACTATGCTCCCAGTTTAGTGGGATGGATTTCACACGTTTCTGCACATGATGTTGTGAAGTAGTGGTCTATTTAAATTTCCTTTGGCTACTGAAAGCACTAGGTTTCTTGGAGGGCCTGGATTTTTTCTTCCTTGCACTCCAGTCAATACTGCTAGTGATCCTATTAGCTACATTGCCTACATCAATTATTTCTTGGGCATCATCATCATCATCTTGATCCTCAAGGTTTTGGAACCTATTTGAATGCCTATTGTCCCACATTAACCAATTTTTTCTACTTCCTATGAATTGGTTGAGTGTGGATAGAGTGCGTGAAACTTTCTTTCCATTGTGGTTTGTCTGGGATTATGGAGCTTGCTGCTAGGCTTGCTTCTCTTGCCTTGTTTTCCTCTTGTATTCTCTTAGCATAGTCTCATTCTAGGTGGCCCACACATCTATAGTTCATGCAAATAAAAGGAATGATTTCATATTCAACCTTATATTTAGTTCCAACAATGGTTATTAATGGGACTAGTGATTGTATAATGTCAAGTTCAACTACAACTCTTGCAAATTGGTCCCTGTGTTGCAGTTTCGTATATCCACTTTGAATGCCTTCCCCAAACAATCACCAATTTCCTTTAGTAATACTTGTTGGTAAAGCTAGATGGGTAGATTTGCTATCCTTACCTAGTCTACTAGCTTGGGGGGGTGGCTATGTCCGTCGATAAGCTAGGGAACCAACATTGTACTAATAAGTAGGACCCATTATTTGCTAAGGGACACCACAAAGAGTGTTAATATAGTCTTCTTCTATCTGCAATTGGACTATGACAATGTCACATCCTAAATTTTGGAACCTATAAAATACAAAATTAAGTTATTGATGGAATAAAAACATGATTCATTTATATGGTTATAATAAGGTTCTATCTAGTTTTCATGATATTTGGATATAAGGGAAAAAGAGCATGTAGAAAAGGGTCTTTTGTGAAATTTGATTTGTTTTAGTAATATCCTCAAAGTTTGGGAATGACATGATTAATTTGATGGTATGAGATGTCAACCAAATTAGAATAATAAAGGAAATATGAAGACTCTAGCTAATGGATTTGAGCCCTACATATAGTTTAGGTGTAATGCCTGGGCCCACTTCCCTAGGCTCTAATAGAGTTTCAGGAATGATGACTGGCCCCATAGATCACCACTAGCCTTAATTGTGCACTTTTTCCTCACTCATGTGCAAACTGGGGTCAACTTCCCGAATGGTGACCCATCCTAGTACTACTCCAAGTTGAGCATGCTTAACTATGGAGTTCTTTAGTGATGGGCTCCCAAAAAAGGAGGTGCACCTTGGTGATATGGGTAGTCCAATCATTCCTTATAAGATTATTTTATCTGAGGCCTCAAATCCTAGGACGTTACAATCTCCCCCACTTAGACTCTTGATGTCCTTGTCAAGACTCAATTATATGGCCTCACAATATTGCCCCATTTTAGTGCAGACCCAGAATGGCTCATAGACACCAAGCTCCCAATCACAAAATACCAACGCAAGGGTGGCTACATCACCATGGACAACCCTTTCCAACTTGCATGGACCACACGACTCAAGACTGGGATGCAACATGCCCATGTGGGCCCCACCTACTGGAGGGGTTATGGCTTTGATACCATTTGCCCACTTCCCTAGGCTCTAGTAGAGTTTCAGGAATGACGAATGGCCCCACGGATCACCACTAGCCTTAACTACACACGTTTTCTTCACTCACGTGCAAGTCGGGGTCAACTTCCCGACTGGTCACCCATCCTAGTACTACTCCAAGCTGAGCACACTTAACTATGGAGTTTTTTAGTGATGGACTCCCAAAAACGGAGGTGCACCTTGGTGATATGGGTAGTCCAATCATTATTTATAAGATCATTTTATCTGAGGCATCAAATCCTGGGACGTTACATTAGGCCTCCATATTAAGAAAATAGTGTAATATTGATTAGATGTATCATATAATGCTTCAATTGAGGAATTATGTCAATACAAGCATTAATTTTTGTAATCAAGAAAATGATTAAGCGTATGAACCCTTTGGAAGACCGTGGAATGGGCTATGTGCCCCAAAACCAATTCAAGCCTAATTGGACCGATTAAGATTTATACATGGGTCCCTAGAGTGGGAATTTAGTATTTCTTACGCACGATAAATACTTGTAATATTATTTCTAGATAGAGAACTAAAATATAAGATTATAGAAGAAATTTTATATGATTTTAAATTATCTAGTGTTCTAGGTAATTAAATTTGTAATTATCCAACACTTACATAAAAAGTAAGTGGGGAGTCATTATCTGACTAGTTTTAACCAAATACCTTGCTCAATTAAAGACAATGGAGAGATAATGCTAACTCCAAAATTTGGGATCAAATAGATTTATATGTGGACTATATGAATATTTCGTTGATTTGGATTTTTACCAAAAAAGAAAGAAAAAAGGGAAAAGAAGGACATCATGCTCATAATCTCTATGTACCCCGAACAAGACACGTACAAAGTTGCAAGATAAGGTACATCCTCATGAGATCTAGGGTCTGGTTTCTATAAAAAGCATTAATACTTGAAGATTGGGGTTGGACGAAGGCTATACTAGAGTTTGGCTTGATTTGAGAGTGACAAAGAGATGCCCAAAGAAGAAAAGTAGGATGTGAGCCATGGTGGCGGTGGAAAGGTAGCGGCTGGGGGTCTTCAATCTCATCCTGCTTGTGCTTGCCAATGGCGCCACCCAAGCTAGGGAGGTTGGCCGATGCTGGTGGGTGGCAGGGTGTGACCTGCCACAACCTGAGCTTCATGATCAAGGTTGCCAGAGGCATACCATGCAGCAGAGGCAACAAGTAGAATAGTTGGAAGTCCCCCCTCAGTGAGCAGACGAGAAATGAATGAGTTCCTCCTGGATCCTCTTAATCCAATGCAAGGCTTGTTGATCCCTCTCAAGTGTTGGATTATGTTTGAAGGACAAGATTGTTTCAATAAGGTAATCTTTGTAAAATTTGTAGCTCTCAATCTACATACCCTTTATCAAACAAAGTGCCTATATAAAGATCACAATGTTTTCTATCCTATAAAAAATAGATTAAAAGGGTGTTTTTGATGTCTGACGTTTATTATAATTTGATTAATAAAATATATGAGATTTCAATGTTTTGAGCATTTAAAATAGCAAATGATTTTATAAATTCATGAAAATTTATGTATATTTTAATATGTTAAACATGATTCCAAATCTTGATTGTTATTATTTGAAGTTTTACTAAGACTTTTTATATAAACCCTAATAAGGTTATTATGGGTATTTTGCTCAATGTTTCACAACAAATTGATAAGAGATTTCTACCTGAACTTTAGTATACATTATTCTGACCGCTTGTGATGTTTTTATAGAGTTTCAATGTATATTTATATTATTATATGATTTTTGAGACTAAGTGGCCATTATATAAGATAATTGCTTATGATTTGTGAGAGAACATGTGATTCATGCACTATTTGGTAAGAAAAATATTTTAATTATATTTTCTTCCAATATCAGAAGTAATTCAGTTAGGTTAGTATATTTTATCATATCCAATGCTTACTCTCAATATGTGATCTATATGCTCATATTAGTGCATAAGATGATTTTTGGCTTATTTGAGTATAAATATTATAATGGTTATATAATGTAAATTTTGATTTACATTTAGTACTAAGAGTTTTATTGTGATTTATATTAGAGTTATGTTTTGTCTAAATAGAAACCCTAATTTGTTTTAAGGGGTTAAGGAGATGAAGATTTGAAATTTATAAATAGAAACATGGAGCATACACATGGACTTACATAATTTTGTTAATGTCTAGGTAAATATGTTGTGAACCAAGGGATCCATGCTATGTTAAGGATCTCCTCAAATAAGGTAAGTGGGCCATGTCTAATGAATTTTGTTGTTATTATGATGCAGCCTACACATCCCTATAAAGTAACTTAGAGATTAAGATACTTTTAAACTTCAGTAATTCATGTTTTGTCATGCTTTTAGAAATAATATTTTATTTGGTTTTAGTTATGTTGATAGATTATCAAATTTCAAGTATTTGCAATTTATAGTATTTATGCTCAGTTTAGTTTATTTTCTTAAGCCTTTAAACTCAGATGTCAAATATCTGATATCAAAATTATGTTAAGTCCTCATGTTAAGCTAGAGCTTAAGATTAAGATTTATTAGATAAATAAGATTATTTGATTTTATATTCAGAGTTAGATTCAATTTAGAATTAAAGAACATAGATACAAATAACAAAGATAATACATTAGATTTAGAGAAAAAATAATAACATATTTAGAGATAAGAGATTAAGATTCAAAATAAGAAATTTAGAACAAAGATAGAAAATGACATTAGAATTTTAATTATATGCATGATAGGATAAGTCCTCACTAGAGAGTCCCAAGATAATTCAGAGGGCGCACTGCACCAACCACTATGAATGTCACATAGGGCACATTGTGCCAACAGAGGGTGCGTTTCACCATGGAGGACATTTCTATGTCAACAAAGGACACATTGTGCCAATAGAGGGTGTGTTTCACCATAGAGGACACTTTGGTGTCACAGAGGAGGACTTATCGTATAATGGTGGCCGCAAGAAGATAAAAGACACAAATAAAAGACACATCAACTTAGTATGAGTTTACAACTTTTAGATATTAGTTCAACTTTCAATTATAATATATTTATGTTTATCTTATTAGAAATTCAGTGACACTTACTCTAACCTATGTTTCCCTTTGTGCATGGATGGGGACGATATGTCTATAGGTACATAATTTTAGGAGATAGTCATGACAAGAGGATGCAACTACAATTTTAAGAGGTTTTCCTGGTGGGGGCGTCATCCACACAATTTGATATGAGATTTGTATGAAGTGGTATGAAGGTATGAGTTACTTTTGTATACGAATATGTCACAAAGTTTCTTTTCTAAGAACTTATGAGAATGCATTTTTACATAGTATGTGATGGTTCTTATCTATCATTACTATAATGCATATCATGTTAGTAACACTCACCAGTTAAAAAGTTAGCTTCCACTCATGTGATGTGAAAATCGAGGTGTTGCAATATGGTATCAGAGCAATAATGTGGATGTACATCGGGAAAATTCTCATATTCCTAGTTTAGATTTCCCCATTAGAAGCCAAGTGAGACTAGATAGATTTAGACAGCAAGATAGTATACTTGCTTATAAAAGAAGTGAGAGAAATATGGTAGAATATAGGCTAGTGGTTTAGTTAGGCAATAGAAGTTTAGATATGTATTAGGGTTAGTGTCTAGATGCTTTGGGATTTTGTGTTAACTTTAGATTTGTGCATATTATGCCCTCTATTTTCCCCACGTGTTTTTGGTATGGGACACAAGCTTATGGGGTTTTCTAGAAGGGATGTTACATGTATACATCTAAACTTATTATGCTTGTCTCATTCTTTCTAGTGCATATGGCATGGGACATGTGTATTGTCATATGAGATAGATATGACAAGACATGGCACTTTCAAATGTATGAATGGCCGAAATGCATTGAGAAGTGACAAAAAAAGTTGACACAAAAAGTTTGAGGCAGATGGTCACCTAAACCTAATTGCATACCTATTCGAACCCTAGAATGCTTACTAAAGGTAGATATTTTGAAATAGATGACTGACTTGGATTTATAGTGGAATAATGATTGGAGGGAGATGAGGTCTTTTTCATCCTATACTTGATGAGGATAAGAGAAGCCTTGATGTACTTAGGACCATCATCCCAAGGAGGGATTGCAGTTAGAAGTCTAATCATGTTGATTGTTAAAGAAAATACTTGAGGATAATATAATTAATGTTGTGAACTGAGTCTAAGCTTAGGATATGGTGATTTTTAGATGTGAATAAAAGTCAATAAGGATATACAAAGGATTCTTTAAGCATATAGTGATACAAGATATGTTATAGTATGGATCATTAGGCTATGATGCCAATAATATGGAGTTCTCCTTGATGTTAATATAAGATAAACCCTAGAAAATATGATTGATTAATGTTTCTTTGGATATTTCTAGGGAAAAGAATGAGTACATGGTGAGATAGTGACTACAAGCACCTTGGGATTATCTATCTAAGAGCACCATGATAATCTAAGGAAGCATCATTTTGACCTAATAGTGTAGTATATGATTAATGGAGAAGGGAGTTTGAATGACCAGTGCAGGATTTCACAAATAAAAGTATGTGGTTCAAGCCCATGAGTATTCCGTTCTGGTTGCACTTCATATGTTTACATGTTTCATACCGCTCAACATGATGTTCACAATTTACTTGATATTATGATCTCAACTAGAGTAATGTAGTTAAAATTAATTAGTGAATATTTAGGTGTTGGTGATTTAGTTTCTAAGTAAAGATATGTTATTATTATTTCTTGAGATGATCATGTTTGTGATGTAAGTCCATTAAGAGTTATGATTTAAGATTTCATGGTAAGTATTTATCAATCTCAACATATTTACATGTTTCTTAAACAATACTTTCATGATTTATGTGAACCAATATTCTAAGATTCAAAGATAAGACATGAAAGTAAGAGTTTATGCTTTCATGGCTATATCCTTACTGTGCCTAAGACCTCATATAGAGACATGATAATAAGATTTCTTAGAATAATTAAGCTCTAATAATTAAATACACGATAAGATATAAAATTTGACTGCATAAGTCATGATTTTATTTCCAAGATAAGATTCATGTGTTAAGATTTAAGATCATGGTAAGACCATGAGGTCAGAATGCATTAAGATTCATATAAGATCAGATTTAATGAAATAAAATGAGATTATGGAGTTAGACTCATGCACAATATACAAGTTATGTGACCCAAGCACCATAGTGCAAGTCACGAGACCCAGGTACCAAAATATAGGTCTCCTGAGAAAGATATGTAAAATGGAAGAACTAAGGGTAAATAAAGAGTAGTCTTTGTGCTTAAGATTTTCCTACATATTTTCATGTTGGTTGTACATGATAGTTTAATAAGGATGCTAGACATAGTTAGTTATCAATGAGAAGGCCATATTTTGAAGGTGCCTACAAGAATTTATGACAATCATCAAGAGGTGGTGTATGTAAGGTATGTGAAATCCGAAGGTGGGCAGCCTCTTATAGTTTAATCAACTTTTGAGGACAAAATTCCAAAAAGGTGGGTAGTATTATCACATACAAAATTTTTGAACCTAGTAAGTACATGATTAAGTTATTGATGAAATCAAAATAGGATTCATTTATGGTTACAATAAGGTTCTATCTAGTTTTCATGATATTTGGATATAAGGGAAAAATAACATATAGAAAATGGTCTTTTGTGAAATTTGGTTTGTTTTCGTAATATCCTCAAAGTTTGGGAATGTCATACTTAATTTGATGATATGAGGTGCCAACCATATTAGAATAATGAAGGAAATATGATTAATTTAATTAATGGATTTGAGCCCTAGATATAGTTTAGGTTTTCATATTAAGAAAGTAGTGTAATATTGATTAGATGTATCATAAAATGCTTAAATTGAGGAATTATGTCAATACAAGCATTAATTTTTGTAATTGAGGAAATGATTAAGCTTATGAACCCTTTAGAAGACCAGGGAATGGGCTATGTGCCCCAGAAACCAATTCAAGCCTAGTTGGACCGATTAAAATTTACACATGGGTCCTTGGAGTACACATTTCAGAATTGAATATTTCTTACCCACGATATATACTTGCATTATTTTTAGTATATGGAGAACTAAAGTATAAGATTATAGAAGAAATTTTAGATGATTTTGAATTATCTAGTGTTCTAGGTAATTAAAATTTTTATTATTCAACACGTACTTGAAAAGTGAGTTGGGAGTCATTATCCAACTATTTTTAACCAAATCTCTTGCTCAATGAAAGACAATAAAGAGATAATGGTAACTACACAATTTGGGATCAAATAGAGTTGTGATGTGGACTATTTCAATATTTATTTGATTTGGGCTTTTATAAAAAAAAAAAGAATAAAAAAGGGCATCAGGCTCGCGATATCTGTGCGCCCCAAACATGACACAAATAGAATCCACAAGAAAAGGTACATACGCATGAGATCTAGGGTCATGTTTCTACAAAAAGCCTTCAATACTTGAAGATTGGGGTTAGACATTGGCTACACTAGGGTTTGGCTCGATTTGAGAGAGACAAAGAGGCACATGAAGAAGAAAAGTAGGACGTGAGTCATGGAGGAAGTGGAAAGGAAGCGGTTGGGGGTATTCAATATTATCCTACTTATGATCACTGACAACACTACCCAAGCTAGAAAAGTCGGTCGAAGCTAGTGGATTCCTAGGCATGAGCTGTGATGGCCTGAGCACTGCGATCAAGGTTGCCGGAGGCAAACCATGCAGTAGTGGCAACATGTAGAATTGGGGAAAGTTCCCCCTTAGTGAACGGGTGAGAAAGGAATGTAATCCTGCCTGAATCCTCTTAATCCAATGCAAGGCTAGTTGATCCCTTTCAGGCATTGGATTATGTTTGAATGACCAATATTGTTTCAACAAGTTAATCTTTGTAAAATTTGTATATCTCAATCTACATATCCAATTTTAGCAAACAAAGTGGCTATAGAATGATCACAATTTACTATCATATAAAAATAGAGTAAGAGGGTGTTCCAATGACTGATATTTATTATAATTTAATACAAAACTATCTGAGATTTCAATGTTTTGAGCATTAAAAACAACAAATGATTTTAGAAATTCTTGAAAATTACATAGTAAGTATATTTTCATATGTCGAAAATGATTCCAAAGCCTGATTATTGTTATTTGAAGTTTTATTAAGGATTTTGATATAAACCCTAATAAGGGCATTATGGGTATTTCACCTAATGTTTCACACAGACCTATCATAGATTTCTACCTAAATTTTAATATACATTATCCATACCATTTGTGATGTTTTCTAGAGTTTCATGTATATTAATATAAGTATATGATTTTTTAGCCTAAGTGGCCATTATATAAGATAATTGCTTATGATTTGCGAGACAACATGTGATTCATGCACTATTTGGTAAGGAAAATGATTTTAATTGTATTTTCCTCTGATATCAGAAGTAATTCATTGAGTTTAGTATATTTTATCATATCTAATGCTTACTCTCAATACATGATGTATATGCTTATATTAGTGCAGAAGATGATTTTTTTTGCTTAGTTGAGTATAAAGATTATAGTGGTTATATAATGTAAATTGATATACATTTAGAACTAGGAGTTTTGTTGTGATTTATACTAGAGTTATGTTTCATCTAAATAGAAACCCTAATTTGTTTTAAGGGGTTAAGGAGATGGGAATTTGAAATTTAGAAATAGAAATAGGGAGCATACACATGGACTTTTAGAATTTTGTTAATGTCTAGGTAAATATGTTATGAACCAAGGAATCTAGGCTATCTTAAGGATCTCCTCAAATAAGGTAAGTGGGCCATGTCCATTGAATTTCATTACTATTATCATACATCCTACACATCCCTATAAAGTAACTTTCATACTTTAGTAATTTATATCTTGTCATGATTTTAGAAATCAGATTTTATTCAGTTTAAGTTATGTTGAGAGATTATCCAATTTCAAGTATTTGAGATTTATGGTATTTTTATGCCCAGTTCAGTTTATTTTCTTAAGCCTTTAAACTTAGATGTCAAATATCTGATATCAGAATTATGTTAAGTCGTCATGTTAAAAAAGATCTTAAGGTTAAGATTTATCAGATAAATAAGATTATCAAATTTTAGATTTAGCATTAGAGTCAATTTAGAATTAAAGAACAGAGATACATATAATAGAGAAATAGATCAAATTTAGAGATAGAAATTAAGAATAGATTTTGAGATATATAATAATTAAGATTCAGAATAAGAAATTTAGAAAAAAGATAGAAAATGACATCAAAACATCAATTATATATGTTATAGGACAAGTCCTCACCAGAGAGTCTCGAGATGATTCAGAGGGTGCACTGCGCCAGGCACTACGAGTGTCATAGAGGGCACATTGTGCCCATAGAGGGTGTGTTGCACCATACATGATACTTTAGTGTCAATAGAGGGTGTGTTGCACCATAGAGAACACTTCAATGTCACATAAGAGGACTTATCATATAATGGTGGCCAAAAGAAGATAAAAGACATAAATAAAAGACACACCGACTCAATATGAGTTTACAACTTTTATATGTTAGTTCAACTTTCAGTTATAGTATATTCATGTTTATCTTATTAGAAATGCAATGCCACTTACTCTAATCTAGGTTTCCCTTTGTGCATGGTTGGGGATGAGATGTCTGTAGATACATAATTTCAGGAGATAGTCATGATAAGAGGATGCAACTACAATTTTAAGAGTTTTGCTTGATGGGGCGCCATCTACATAGTCCTAGATTTGATATAAGATTTGTTTCAAGTGGCATGAAAGTATTAAGTTTCTTTTGTATATGAAGAAGTAATGGAGTTTCTTTTCTAAAAATTCATGAACATGTATTTTTACACAATCTGTTATGGTTCTTATCTATCATTATTGTAATGCATATCCTGTTAGTAACACTCCCTAGTTAAAAAAATTAGCTTCCACTCATGTGATATGAAAATTGGGGTGTTACAGATGAAGTCATTGGCCATGTCAATAAGGTTGAACCTCCCTACATGATTCCATAACATCATGATTCTATCACACATGGTTAGAAAACCTATCTCCGTCGAGAGTAGCTTGACAATAACTATGTATTTCCAGGGTTTCAGAAGGTCATCCATGGCTTCTTTACAGAGGTTGAATGTTAGATAACCATGCAATGTAGATACAAGTATATCTTCAAGTTATAGAGAGATATCATGATCCTAGACATCATCTTGATAAAGTTGTGGCCCTGAGGATCCTCATTACTCTTTCCCACTGAGTCCATATAAGAAACACTAGGGGGTTGTTGTTGATTAGTCTCACTAGGCTTGGTTTAGTTCTAATGAAAACTCAAAACGTGAGGAAATTGTGTATCCGTATTGGGGAAGTCAATATACATGGAATTGGAGAGATGGATTTGGTGCCGATCCTGTCAGTTTGTGGCACAAGAAAAGTTGAGATGAATTCCCGTTAAACCCAGTGGGACTGAGTTGATCATCTAAGGTAGATCCCCATCCCCTTCCTCCTTTGAAGTGTCTAGGTTGCCATGACGACCGCCACCAGTTTCCCTAGGAGAGGCCATCCATAGACTTATCTTGGTCAGTATGTGACCAACCATTCTAAATATATTTAACAGAATTAAAACTAAATTTACGACTTATTTGTAGATGTTCCAATCACTTTAATTGATCTATGTCACTAACTTAACACAATAATTAATCACATAATCCGCCATTCATCACAGAGATACAAAATTTTATACAGAGAGGAGAATTAGGGTTTTGAAGAAGAAAGAGTCAAAAATGTTGATTTGGAGTTTCAACTTCCAAAAGCTTGAAAAATCATGTAATTTTATCAATCCTAGACATGATGTCTTGGTAAATATTCTCTCATATGATTTGAATTAAAAAGATACCAAGTCACCCTCTTTTCTCATTCTTTCTTTTTAATTCTTCATTTCTAGGTTTTCTAGTTAGAAGGAGGAAGAGGAATAAACTGCAAGGAATTGTATGGATTTTTAGAATTTTAGTTCTTATGATACATTTTTGATGTGTTTTGTCACCTGAGGTTATAGGTTAGGTCCTCATTTTGATATCTAAACAAGTCGAATGCTCTATTCTATCTGATGAAAATTCAATGAGTACATTGCTTGTATTGTTTATGTGGTTGGGTGACCGATTGGGGAAATCCATGTGGTATTGAATGGTATTAATTAAGTGACTTGTACTTGTTTGTTTCTTGATTTGTAAATTCAAATTATCTTGGATAAATTTATGAAAAAAAAACTACCTTTCTATATAATAATTTTTCCTAAAATAAGCCTATTAACTGATATGCTTGGAAATTGAGTGGATATGTATGGAATATTGTTGAAACTAAAATAATATGAGCTACCTAAATTTTAAAATGAATATTTAGTGGACTTATAAGTGATTGTGCTTGAGTACCAATCTATAGTTTCAAATAGAGATGCCCTATTTAGGGTTCATGCCAGGGGATTAACGCAAAATAACCAATGAAACCATGTATACTTACAACTTATGGATGGAATGAGTGGATATGGAAGCTTGGGGTTCCATGTGTCATGAATAACCTTAATGAACCCCTATACAACCTGATGAATTTATTGAATGATAAGGTGCTTATTATGATTGTACTAAGTTGACTTCTTGAAATCCCTGAGACTTTATTGCTGCAATGAGAATGAGAAACAAATCCTTGACTTGTATAAAATCGTTTTTTGTGGAAATAGGTAAATATATTGCCAAAAGGTCCCTCGCTAAAGGAAACCATTACAAACTTCAAACGTATACAAGGGGCACTCTACAAAAATCCCCAGTATGATTTTTCTCTATTGGTTAGCCCAACGGCAAGGCCTTTTTTGGCCCTCAGCATATTACAAATGTTGGACGTAATACTCTTAACCAGAGTACCTTCATCTTTACAAATTCTACTGTGAATTCTACTATTCCGTTCTTCCCATATACAATAGAAAAAACATGATAGACACAGCCCAGCGTAGCCCCTCTGTGCTTTACTATTTGTAAATCCCTCCAGCCAGTTTACTTTAAGGCAGAGGTTTGCTTGATCATTGCTGCCCCAAGTATTCTTCAGACATATAAGTTCCCAAATAAATTTGGAGTACTTACAAGAATTGAACATATGATCATGGTTCTCATCCTCCAATCTGCACAGTTGGCATTTGGGGTCTACCTCCAACCCCCATCTTATCAATCTATCCTTTGTAGGTAACTTGTTAAGGATCGCCCTATACAAGGTTACACTCCATTTAGGATTATGGAAAGTGTTCCATACCATTCTGGTCCAGGGAACGTATGTACTGGCTTCATAGCTGATCCACGGTTTTCTACCCGTATCAACCAGTGAGAAGAGACCATTTTCAATTTTGTACTGCATATGAGTTTTACTCCATTGCTTGCACATCCCTGTCCATACCTTTGAGGCAGATCTGTCAACCAGAACCGGGGTGGACCCATATCTTTTAGTCAGCCACATAGACCATATATTGGTCTTATCAGTAAGAAATCTGTCCATTCTCCTTATCTGGCAGCTATCCTTCATCTTCATTGGGTGCTGGATATTTAGTCCCCCACTGCTAAAAGGCTGGGCGATAACATCCCAGGCTATACCATGTCCTTTTCCTCCCCACACAAAATTTGCAGTCACTTTCCTCATGGCTTCCACAATCGAATTTGGAATTTCACAAACATCAGCCCAGAAACGAATTTTGCTTTGCAGAACCGCTCTAACCAGTACCAATCTACTAGCAAACGACATCTTCACTCCACTCCAGCTATCAATTTTCTGTCTCAGCTCATCGAGGCACTCACAAAAATCCCTTGCAACTCCTTTACCACCTGCTATAGGTGCTCCCAAGTATTTAGCCGGGAAGCAACCTATGTTCAGACCAGCAGCATGTTTCAGTCTGCCTCTACGAGTATCACATGATTTAGATAAAAATATCATGGATTTGATTTTGCTAATATAAAGCCCCGTAAGGTCCCCAAACCTGATCAGAACTTTTTTGTATTCTTTCAATCTATTGCCATGTCCCACTGAGAAAAGCAAAATATCATCCGCAAAGACGAGGTGGGTCTTAACCTTAATGCTTTTGATGGTGAACGGTCTAATGATCCCCTTTCTTTCAGCTTCATTAATCATCGTCGTCAGTCCTTCCATGACCACTGTAAACAACAAAGGTGATAGAGGGTCTCCTTGCCGGAGCCCATTTGTAGCTCTGAACATCCCAACAGGGCCACCGTTAATTAGGATAGAGTAGGAAGTAGTTTCGACACACTGCTTCAGAATACTGATGAAACCATCTGCAAACCCCATAGCTTTAAGGATTTCCCACAGAGGTGTCCACCTGACATGGTCATAGGCCTTGTTAAGGTCAATTTTGATCACAACCTTGGCACTGGCCCTCTTGACCCTAAACCCTGTGAGGAATTCAGCAGCAAGAAGGGTGCTGTCAGCAATCCTCCTTCCGTTTATGAATGCACTCTGTTCTTTAGAAATGATTCCAGGCAAAATTCCCTTGAGCCTACCTGTTAGAAGCTTCGTCACCACTTTGTAGAGGACATTACAACATGCTATAGGCCTGAAGTCATTAATGTTGCTGCTGTCTTTCTTTTTTGGTATGAGTTTGATAAATGTATGTTTGGCAACTCTGACCATGTTGTGCCCAGTCATACCCCATCTCACCGCGTCACATATATCCTTTTTTATAATGCTCCACATACTTTGGTAAAATTTGCCATTAAAGCCATCCGGCCCCGGGGCCTTAGCTGGGTTGATAGAGAACACAGCCTGTCTAATCTCTTCATCATCAACATGATGACACAAAGCAGTATTCATTGCTTCTGTGACCCTTCTATTAGGAAGGAGTTCATCATAATTATCCATGTGGTTGTCACCTTTATTGAACAAGGAACTGAAGTGGTTGATAGCATTTAAAGCTATCTCTTCTCTAGTATTCAACGGTTCACCATCCTCATTTATCAATTCATGGATAGTCTCCCTTAGCTCCTTCTTTTTCACCATAGCATGGTAGGTTCTCGTGTTTCTGTCCCCATTCCTAATCCAATTCATTCGACTTCTCTGCCAAAACTGGACTTCCTCAGTTTTTTTCAGATTACTCATCCTTTCTTCAGTCTTTTTCTCTTTTTGTTGTTTATCATGATTAAGTGGGTCTATGCGAATGCCAGCTTTTGCCTTGTCATACTCCTTCACTGCATCTTCCAGGAGGTTTTTTAGGTTTACCTTCTCCTTCGTCCATTTCTTAATGCACTTCTTAGTATTTTGTAGCTTCTTTATCGTAGTGTACATTGGGTTACCTTCCACCTGGATGGCCCAGGCAGAAGCAACCACCTCTTTAAAACCACTCCAACTCGTCCACCAGTTGGAAAAGTGGAACGACCTAGGAATATAAGGCTTTTTGATCAGGTCAATCCTCATCAGATCATGATCACTCAAAGGGTCAACTTCAAGCTTTATCACTGAGTTCGGCCACACACTCAGCCAGGCTTCATTAACCAGCCCTTTGTCGATATCACTAGCAATTCTCCTATTACCATCTTTCTTATTAGACCAGGTAGTGCCTCCCCCAATCTTACTGAGTTCAATCAGCCCAACTACATCCACTGTGTCATTGAAAGCTGCCATCACCCTCTCCGGGACTCTGCAACCTCCTTTTTTCTCATCCTCCCTTCTAACATTATTAAAGTCTCCTATTACTAACCAAGGTATCTCCTCCTGTGCCGTTTCTTTAATATTCTCCCATAGCCTTCTTTTGTCAGATTCCAATCTTTCACCGTACACCCCAGAAAGCACAAAGGCGAAACCACATTCATTACAGCAAGACACAGTTATGACCTGATCATCAGAGCTGATAGGGTCAACCTCCCACACATCCGGATTCCACCCAATGGAAATCCTTCCTCCATCTACATCCTCCAAATTAGATCTAGCCCTCCAACCTTCAGGGAACAAGGTAGCCACCCTTTCACTGACCTCCCTTCTTATTCTGGTCTCCAGCACAACAGCAAGAGACACACCCTCCTTCACTATAACTCATCTAAGTTCCTTCTGGCTTCCCTTCAATGCCACTCCTCACACATTCCAGGCGAGGAGGGACATTAAAACTTGGTTGTGCCCCCTCCTCCTCTAGAGCGAGCGTTGTTTCTATTCTTCTTCGTTGCAGTCCTCGTCTGTCTCAGACTTCTGCTTCTGTTGGTGGTCCCCCCTCCAACTCGCCTTCTTCAGCCTGTTCTAGAACAACAAACATATTTCCAATGGTATCCATTTCTAGTTCCTCCCCGACATAAGTAACACCAATGTCGGGTATAGAAATGACGTTAGAGGTAGCAGCAGCCTCCTTCTCCAGGGAGGTCAAAAGAGAGATTGGACTCTCACCTTCTTTCCCCTGCAGACTTGGATCTACAACCACCTCTTTTGTGCCTGTACCTTGATCAGCTTCCTGTAGAACTGGATCAACAACTGCCTCTGTCAGGTTCCCCTACTGTATAAAATCTTGCAAATGCAAAGAGATGTTCAAATTTAGGTATTATTACTTCAACTGAAGGAAATAAAATGTATTAAGATGATCTAATCCTAATGTATTTATTATAGTATATTTTAATGAATAATGAGTAAATACTACATAAATGCAAGTCTTTTATGCAAGTTACATAATAATGGATTGATAAGATGACTTGAGGCTAAGGAGTAAGAAGTAACTGTGATTTACTCTACTTCCTAAATTAAGTAGTCTTATAAGGAATGGAAGAGTTGATTTCAATGTCTAAATCTACATTAGAAGTCAAATTACATGATACAGATATCTAAATGCAAAAAAGGATATGGACAAGGGTGAACAAAATTGTGATGATAAGTTATGGATGAAATTTTAATGAAATGAGTATGATGAAGTGTTCAATGTATTGATTTAAGTTACATTTGGTTGACCGAAATTGAAAAAAATACACCCAAAATTGGACTATTATGAATTTCAATGAGAGAGTATCATTGTACATTATGTGAATTAAGAATGATTGATTCCAATAATATAATGAACCTGAATGCAAGCAATGAATATAAAATGAATAGAAAACCAAGTAGTTATATTGGTGGATCTAAGAGTCTAACTCTAACCCTTATATGATGGATATGTGATAATAATGGAAAAATCTCTCCAAATGAAGGATTAAGAAATGTAGATAAGTATTGTACAATTCAATTCAATTAGAGTTGAGGTTCAAGGATATGAATTGATTCATATGAATGCATTCTTGGATTGTGATTGTTTGCTAGAATAATTATATTATTAAAATGGTCTATTCTAATGGATTTCAAATGAGATAAGATATATTTTGAGTAGTAAACCTAAATTAAGATTGGTAAACAATATTGTAAGAGTATTGAGTGTATATGCACGTTTATGCATTGATATTGATTTATATATATTGAAAATAGATCAAATAAATATATGTTTCATAATAAACCTATTCTAAGCATGATGGATGATACAACATGTTTATATGTTGATAGTGTTGCTCTGAATCTCTCTACGAATATTTTATTTAAATGTATGAGATGAAGTGGAATGATAGAAAATGGGTTGGTATTGAAATAAGATGTATGCAGTTGAGAAACCTTGATTAGGGTAAATACTTAAGAATGATATTGTAACTTAAAATGATAGCTACTGATGATGAATCATATGAAATTATGTGAGGATGGGAAATAAATATGTGTGTTGTAAATTGTAGATTGTTGTGTTGTTTGTTATAATGAGGAATGATTGTCTTTCTTGTTAATCATAATTTGATTCATGTTATTTTAGCTGCATGAGAATACATGCACATGACAAATGATGACTCAAATTACCTTTACGATGAGTAAGTGGATTAAGTAACAAGTGATATGATCATACATCTAGTTAGGTGTCCTGAACACCATGAGTTTCCCTCAAGGTCCATATCAGGGAAATGAAACAAATCTCCTTGTAGTAATTAAAGGATTATGAGGAGGATTTCATGTGTTTGGATTGAGACCTTTAAGGTTAGACCACCAAGATTAATGAATGAATCACACATCATGATTGTTATCCTAAAACTTTTGTTTTGATAGTCTGTGTCCATAAGAAATAGATTAATTATGCAATATAAACTATAAAACATGAAAAAAGTTATGATATGTGATATGATGATCTATATTTTCCTGTCTTGTGTACCCAAGATAAGGACTTGAGTATAAGAGGATTAAATCCCTACCTTAGCCTCTTTAGGTGACTTTGTGGTGGACTAGGGTGTTCTTGTAGTTGCTTAGGGTGGCTGACTAAACCCTAAGAAAATGAAGATGATTTGTTGACACAAGAATGAGGCATGGATACTTCTACTTAGTGAGGTATAAGCCAAGTTGTATCAGGAAAAATGAATAAATGATGACATGTCGTGTACAATATGAGTTGAATGTTGTTGTATTCCTTTACTACTAGTTAATAGATCTGTTGTTGTTGAATATGATTCATGTAGAGGAGATTTATCATTCTTCTATAAAGATAATATGGTGCCATATTCTTATATTTCTTTTATGAAATCTGATCTTAAACTTTGGAATCTAGTTTACATTGTGATTTGATGTCTACTATTATTATGATCTTGTTGTAGTTGTAATTTGAATAGTCATGTTTGGTAGACACATCTTATATGGAATTCATCTTCATGATTGCAGGATGTTTTCCAAGTCTGACTGGTGCAGTGTCACACACATTTTTATTATTGCTAGAATAGATGTTGACTTTTCTACTCATGTAATAAGATTGTAGTTCTTGAATAAATAGTATATGTTGTTTATTAATATATATACTCTCAATAATGGTTATGAAATTAGAACTTGAATACATGGATTACTCTTTGATTAGTTAAACATTGTCATAAAGTGCTTCTATTAAATGCTAGGATTATCAATTAGACTTATCAATACCTACAAGTTTCTTTTATTATCAATACACTTAACATGGGGTTGATGCATGTTACTTTCCTGAGTTAAAATTTTCACTCATGAAGGATATATATGAGTCTCATAAAGTTGTTTCACATGCTTTTAGGTATAATGGAATCCAATAGAGAGATTGTAACAAAAATAGAATATTTTAATTTACATTAGCCATGTACTCTAACTTTCTAAGATGTGTTGTACATTTTCATGTACATGTAATTTGATATAAACTAGAAAACATATGAATAACAAGATATGGTTTAGGTTTGTACGTAGTTGAGTGAATTTGTGATAACTCAACATATGGGTCCATTTATGTGGCATTAGTTTATGAGGTTTCATGAAAAAAGGATAGATAATACATGTGTTTCTTTTATAGTGTTTTGATTGTGTTTGTTAAGCATATCATGTTTTGTTTCTTAATTGTGTTTAGATTTAGGGTTTCTATCTAATGTTTGAATTTATGATAATCAAATGGGATGTGCTTACAAGTGTGATCTTTAGTATTTTATCAGCTTTAAGAAGGCACATGCATACATGTTTTAGTATGCATGTAAAAATGTGGTAATAATATGAAAGTGGACAATGTTGACAAACTTAAAAGTCATAAGAAATACAATGCATTCATAAGTAGCTATACATAATGGTATTGGCATGGGAGAAATCCATGAATAGAGATTGATTTAGTTCTCTACATATTAGGTTGAAGCATGAAATAATGATGCAAATGAAATTGTTTCTAATAAGGTTCAGGGAATTAGATATATTCTTGGGATAACTTAACAAAGGTACATCTTATATTCAATAGAACAACCAATGATGTTGATGTACCTTTGTATGAGGGTTGTACTACTAATTGATATTGTACTACTGAGACTATATAATCCAAAGGATACTAACAAGTGGAGTGAGAATGTTTCATGTATAAGTTGATTATATCAAAGGATGTGCTTCCAAACCATAATGTGATTACAGGTTGATCTACTATATGAAGAAGAAGTTGTGTACAATGGGCATGGAGGCTAATAACACTAGTACTTGCCCCAATGATTGTGTCTTATTTGGAAATAAATATAGTAATTTAACATAATGTACAAAGTGTGGGTGTCAATGCCAAGAAGAATAAATCTCATAATAAAAAAATAAATATTCTCCAACTAAGGTGATATGTACCTACTTATCATACCTAAGTTTCAATGCTTATTCATTGAAGCATTTATTGAAAAAAAATCTAGCATGACATGTAGAAAGTAAGATAAAGGATGATCATCTCTAATAACGTCCATCATATGTGCTTCATTAGAAGGTAGTCGGTTCAATGTTTACATAATGTGGTGAGAGGCAAGAAATCTTAAACTTTGGTTTTTCATTGATAGTATGAGCATGTATTTTAAAGACCCCAACATCTTGTAATCCTCATTAAATGTGGGAGGAGAGGAAAAATACATTATCCAATATTTTTGGGATCCATTTATATTAAACAACCAATAATTAATTCCAAGGAAAAGTATTATTGATAGAAGTAGTGAAGATAAGATCTCCTCAAATGAGTTGTATTTTTCTCTCTTCAGAAAATAGGGAAATAATACTATTTATTTGGAAAGGAATCATCCAGGTATTTTCATGATTTTGTCTTGTGATATATTCCTCGTGTAGTCCATTTATTCATTCTTTAGATATGCAACTAAACTAGATTTAAACAAAATGGTGGTGATCATATTACTATGTTGTGTATGTGGGTGCAAAAACTAAAACTGCACGTAATATTAACAAAATATATAGAAATACCTAAAATATTGATAAGAAATGTACTTTTCATTTCAATTTATATTTCGAACCCATAATCATTCTATTTTTTTGGGTGTACCAATATCTTTATTCTGGCGATGGACTTTATGGAGTTCGTTGCATCAATGGATTGCATGGTAATTGTTCCACCTCTTATCACCATATCATATTGTTTCTTTTCACTTAATTAGTGATCATCCCTTATTTTTTATGAGCATCTCACTAAACTACCCTTATATGGGATTTGTTATTGCGTTCAAATATCATTTAAACTATATAAATGATACACATATATCTTTAAGTTTTATAGGAATTGTGTGAACCAGGCAAGTTGCATAAAGAATAAACTTTGAGTAATCTATGATATCTTAAAAATTAGAACACATTTAAGAGAAGTTACTCATACTTAACCCACATACCTTATTCATAGGAAAGATGATGTCCAATAGCTCAAGACTTATGTCCATTCAAGATTCAATATGAAAATAAATATTCAACACCAAGGTGTTACTTACTCTCAAAAGTACTTTGCTAGGGCTTGAAGGTTTAGCAAGGGTATTAGGGTTTAGGTTGGTCTGACTTAAGGGTTATGGTTGACTACTAGGGTTTGTTCCATGGAACCCTAACTTAGGGGTAGAAATTTTATCATTGTTATACCAATTTTCCTTCTTAATATTAAGGGAAAACACAATAAATGAAGGATATCATTATTCAACCACATGGATTGTTATTTTATTCAGAAATGTGATATCTAATCTAGGATTTTGCATTTCATGATCCATATAAAGGGGTACCAAAATCACTTTTAAAGTTACAATTATAATCATGATTCAAAACCATATCGTTAAATTATACATATTCTCCTGATCAAGATGACATATATACTTTCTATATTTGGACTTTTGGATGTATTTCTATAATTATCCCAAATTAAAGTTGCATTGGTCGATCACAACCATGTCACCATGATATGGATGTATTGATTACGCCAAGGCCGCTTATAGTTGGGGGAAAAGAATCCTCTATATCTATGTAGCGATCAAGTTTGGTCATGTGATTTGAAGGCATATGTGAAAATACTTGACGTGATTCTTATCCCCACCATGGCCTCACACAATAGTAGTTGTGGAGTCAACTTGCAAGTTGACTCTAGGCTCTACTCACTAGGAGTTGTTGTTGTGGGTCCAGTTGGTTTTTATCGAACTTTTTGAAGTTGTCGAGGCTCATGGTAGGCCACGAGGTAGCTAAAGGAGGAAGATATAGTTTGGGATCATGGGAAAAGAATTGGAGTTTTGATAGGTGTAAATACATTGGTTGTTGGTGGAATGAGGGTTGGGTGAAGTTGTTGCAGACGAGGGAAACTTTTGTGCTAATTAGGGAATTAGAGAAGGATATAAGCAATGCTTTGGTAATGAGTTTGAGGTTTCATGATCTAGGAATTTTTGGCATGGATAGGGTCTTTTGAGCATGCCTATTGTAATGCCCGGGCCCACTGCCCAAGGCTCTAGTAGAGTTTCAGGAATGACGACTATCCCCACAGACCACCACTAGCCTTAACTGCGCGCTTTGTCCTCACGCACGTGCATGCCAGGATCAACTTCCCGATAGGTCACCCATCCCAATACTACTCCAAGTTGAGCACACTTAACTATGGAGTTCTTAGTGATGGGCTTCCAGAAAAGGAGGTTCACCTTGGTGATATGGGTAGTCCAATCATTCCTTTTAAGATCAACTTATCTGAGGCCTCAAATCCTGGGATGTTACAATCTCCCTCACTTAGACTCTTGACGTCCTTGTCAAGTATCAACTATATGGCCTCATAATCTGACCCCATTTCAGTGCAGACCCACAATGGCCCATGGACACCCAGCTCCCGATCATGGAATACCAGCGCAAGGGTGGCTACATCAACCATGGACATCCATTTCCTACATGCCTGGACCGCACGACTCAAGACTGGCATGTCACATGCCCATGTGGGCCCCACCTACTGGAGGGATTATGGCTCTGATACCAATTGTAACGCCTGGGCCCACTGCCCAAGGCTCTAGTAGAGTTTCAGGAATGATGACTGTCCCCATAGACCACCACTAGCCTTAACTGCACACTTTGTCCTCACTCACGTGCATGCCAGGATCAACTTCCCGACAAGTCACCCATCCCAGTACTACTCCAAGCTGAGTATGCTTAACTATGGAGTTCTTAGTGATGGGCTTCCGGAAAAGGAGGTGCACCTTGGTGATATGGGTAGTCCAATCATTCCTTTTAAGATCAACTTATCTGAGGCTTCAAATCCTGGGATGTTACACCTATGATGGTTGGGAAACCTTTGAGGACTCCTCAAGGTGCTTGATACCAACTACATAGGGTAGAGGAGGCATGGTTTGGTAGGGTGTTAGGTTCTTGCCGATGATGAAGGTAGGATATGAGACCAACTATAGGATTTTCCTCAATTAGTTTGGGCTTGGATTCAAGTGTGGGGATGCAAGTGGTGCTCTTAGATCCTATATAGGAAGGGGTTTGGGCTTGGTTTTAAGTGTGGGGATGAAAGTAATGCTCTTAGATCCTTATATGGGAAGGGGAAACATTGAGTCAACTTCCTCTGGTTCTGTGGAGGAGGAGATTGGGACTAGAATGAGGTGTTTCTTGTTCCTCCATCGCAATGTCCATTCGAAAGCTCATTGAAGAGGTTATGAAACTAATTGGATTGATTTCCACAATATTTGGTCAATCACACAGATAGGGAGAGATAGGTAGCAATAGAGAGACAGAGAGATGTGTTGGGGTTACTTTCCTTACCTATTGTAGGGTAGACGATGATACAAGACCATTGATCCTAGATCTAGTAGTTGGTAAGTTGTGTGATAGGATAAAGGTCCAATTCAAAGGTCCCTTGTAGTAATGGTTGATCAAGGTTAATGTCTTAGCTATTTTCCAATATTATGATTCTATTTAAATAAAGCATGAATTTATTCAACATTTTCTCTAGGCACAATCTTGTGTTTCTATATTGGCATAATCACAATGTGTACCTTACTACTTGCATGAGTACTTTTTACTTTCATATTTGCATACACGAAAATTTACAAATATGGAAAATGGTGACTAAATTGGGTTAACAAACTCATTTGGGTTTTCATAATACTAATTTTTTTATGTGATTCTCTTATCCATGAGCATCATCATGGATTCATCTAGCTAGAATGGGATGATCAACATATGCTCATAAACCACTACTATTCATGCCATATCATTTTGTAGATAACTAATAATGTAAGAAATTACTCAATTATACAATTATAATAAATTTTGACATTTTTTTCTAAGCCATCAAATTTCTGAAAAATTAAATATAACTAGTACATTATATGTTTTAAATTCTGATATTATATTATTTATAGTTTAGATTGTTATACCCTTTTAGAGTAATGAAATGCCCAAAGTTCACCTAGACTAGCTAGTAGCCTAAATAGATTCAAAATGATAAGTTATCAATTTATTTGAGTACTCCTAAGTCTAATGTAATGTCTCCTAAATTTGTTCACAATTGAACTTCATTTTCCCATTCATTTAGTTGTTTAAATTTCTATCTTTAATACACATTATTGTATTCAATTTTACATTTAAAACCAGAGTTGTTCAAGGATTACTGACACTAAACCAAGCTACTTTCTTAGATGGACGTGACAAACCTTTTGCACTACATGACCACATGATGCATGGACTGCATGGCATGGTGGAGATTGTCATCACTCCAATGGTGAGTATGGATGTTGACTATCTGGATGCATCAAAACCGACAATCTTGACTGACGATGAGATAAAGATAATCATCAAATCAAAATAAAAGAAATAGGAATTGAGTTGATCTATGAAGGTTTAAAGGGAAAATTTATTTTAATTTAGATGTTCCAAAAGGCAACAAAGGATCTTATCCAATTAATTCTTCAATCTTGGAACAAGACAATGCCAGTAATTTGTTAGGGGCATCACCCGAGTATGAAGCAACACTGACAAGTATGAAATCCTTTTGAGATGTAACTACGTGTGACATAATATATTCCAATAATTCTTTTCTAGATGTTGATGACTAAGATTGAGGAGGGATTCTATCGATAAGCTACTTATTATGCACTTACCAACCAGGAATCCAAGCTGAAGTGGTTAATCAATTTCCAATCTCATCACTGTAACATGGTTATTCCCTTGTTCCCGATCTGGTGTAAAAGTAGAACTTTTTGTAGATGTCGTATGACCTTTATGATATAAACGATGTTGGCTAAATTGACATTATGATAAATCCCTTTGTTTCGATGATGACAAACATTTCATTCTTGTCGATCTAACGTGCTACTTGAGTGTTGCAGGAATAAGGTGGATGAAAAAGTACTAGGGAATCTATATGCTTGAATATTTGTAAATTTCATGAAATGTAAATAAATTGTAAACTTGTACAAATATATAATGTACAAGTACTTAGACTTCATGTAAATCAAGCGTTAGATCTTCCCTAGCCAATCATCACACTTAGATAGGTCATCCCCTTCAATAGTGTCACATATGCACACTCATACACACACTAAGTGCCTTAATTGAAAGATTGAAACAGGGTCAATCTCGGTCGAAAAACTCCTCGACCGAGACACTCTCGGTCGACAAACTTCTCGAACGAGAAAGACCCAAGTAGCCGTTAGACACAACTGACAAGGTAGTTGGCAGTTGGAGATGAAGGTTGCAAACACTTGATCCAGAGAGCCTGTCGGTCGACAAAACCTCGACCGAGTAGGTGTCTCGGTCGACAATTCCTCGACCGAGATGGACTCTGACAGCAACTGCAGAATTAATTAACTAGCCGTTGCTAAAGCAACTAAAGTATACCTAACAGCTAGTTAAGCACTTAGAACCCCCTAGAAAGTGTCTAGAACGTACTTAAGCACTTGTAGCCCATTTCTATAAATAGGACATGCCTTACGACACCTAAAAACACCTAAGCTACACTTGTGATACAATTGAGCATACACCTACAATTGGCAATCTGTTTTGAGAAATTGAGCAACACTTGCATTGGCAATCCCTCTACTTGCTCTAATTTCGTGTCCTATAGGCTAGTATCTCCTATCCACAACAATTACACATGCATATACTTTGGTTAGGAGATCTACACACTTGATATAGGCAAATCAAGCCTTGTGCTTCAAAGGATAAGTGTAATTTCCATTTTCTTTCTTGTTCCTTTTATTCTTTGTATTCTCCTTGCTACTCCTAGGGTTGGAGGCTGTAGATTGGAGAAGGTTCTTCTCGGTGGAGAAGGTGGACTTCGAGCTACTTCAAGAAGGCTATTGCAACGGGAAGCTACTTCAGGAGGAAGGCTACTTCAAGGGGGAGCTTGAAGTTACTTCAAGAAGGCTGCTTCAAGGTTGGCGCAATTACTTCAAGGTGAAGGCTGCTAGAAGGGTTTAGGGAAAGAATTGTAATTTTATGTAAAGTCCTTGCGAGGTAATAAAATTAAATTCTTTCAAAATCCCGGTTGGGTAAGCAACCGGGTAGTGGACTGACTACCTTAGTATTTACTAAGGTAGGAACTACTCTAAATCCTTGTCCCCTTGTCCAATATTCTTGTGGTTGGTTGTTTGAGTTAAATAATTGTTAAATTAATTTTAAAACCCTATTCACCCCCCTCTAGTGGTTTTTCAATTGGTATCAGAGCAGGCTTCAAGGAACCCTAACAAGGTCTTGAAGAATGGGTGACGGGGTGCTCAACAACCTTAACCTTGAAGGGACACTTGTTGCTAGGCCTCCAGCGTTTGATGGAACAAACTACACATATTGGAAGAGAAGGATGCAGTTCTACTTTCAAGGCATAAGTTGGGATCTATGGACAATGGTGTCAACCCCTTATGAGCTACCTCAAATGGAATATGCAACTTGGGACACCAATACGGTAAAATCGGCTCAAATGAATGCAAAGGCTGTAAGTATTCTTTATTGTTCAATTTAAGTAGGAGAATTTAATAGAATATCAAATTGTGAAACAGCCTATGAAATATGGCATAGACTTTCTATAACTTATGAAGGGACAGTTCAAGTTAAGAATTCCAAAGTTAGTATGCTTAAACAGAAGTTTGAACATTTCCGTATGGATTCAAATGAATCTATTAGTGAAATGTATGCAAAATTCTCTTCTATTGTAAATGGTTTAAATGCCTTAGGTAAAGTTGTTCTTGAGGAAGATCAGGTATCAAAGGTTCTTAGATCACTTCCTCCCAAATACAAGCCCAAGGTGATGGCCATTGAAGAAGAAAATGACCTCACCCGACTAAAGATGGAACAACTCATTGGCAACCTAGAAGCTCATGAGGCAACGTTAGAAGAGGAAGAAAGAAGAGAACGTGAACTTCAACAAGGGAGGAAGAAGGACATTGCATTCAAAGCATCAACCAAGAACAATCATGATACAAGTGAAGATGATAGTGAAGAAGAAACTCTCATTGTAAATGGTAAGCAGTATAAAAGTTTTAAAACTAATAAAACTTATAGTATTTCTTCTTCCAGGTGCTTTGAATGTAGCAAGAAGGGACACATGAAAGGTGATTGTCCAAAACTCAAGAAAGGGAAGAAATCATCTCACAAAAAGAAAGAAAGAGCATATAAAGCTGCATGGGATGATTCAAGTGATGATAGTGATGATGGAAAAGAAGAAGTAGAGTGCCTCATTGCTACAACAAATGAAGAAGAAGAAGAGGTAAGTCTTTTTGATCTACCAAAAGAAGATCTAATTGCTAGTCTTCAAGATACTCATGAGAAATATATTGAGTGCAAGAAGAAACTTAAGAAATCAAATAAAGTAAATAATGATTTAAATGTTAAACTTCTTGCTCTTGCATCTGAAAATGAGGATCTCAAAAAGGCAAATGAAGATTATGATCTTAAGTTAAAATCTGTAGAAGCTAATTGCAATCTTCTTTCCTTAGAGAAGTTAAACTTACAAACTCAACTGAATGATCTTCAGAAACAACCTATCTTATATTCACACTTAGATTATGATGAGGTTGTAAACGAAAGAAACTCTCTAGTATCTGATTTAGATCAAGCAAAGAAAGATATAAACAAGAAGATGGATGATATTGTTAAGTTACAAAGAAAAATAAATGAGTTAAGAGGAAATGATATCCTTGAGAATATTTTGAAAATTTCCTCTAGTTATAATGGAAGAAGCGGATTAGGATATGATCCAAAGAAAAATCAACCTACAAGAGCTAAAGCATCCAAGTCTAAGATGGTGTTTGTACCTAAGAACACAATTCCTAGAAAGAGAAATGAAGTTGACTCCATTAGTTGTCATTATTGCATGCGCCTTGGACATTATTCATTTTTATGCCCATATAAGAAAAAGAATGATGATTTAGTCTGGATTCCTAAAACTTAGAAGCCTAAATTTAACTAGTTGAGAGTTGACCTAAACTAATTCTTGATATACAAATGTCATATCTCAACACAATCGAGCTCTAACTTGCATAATTTTGTTTTACTTGGAAGCAATTAACAGTTCTGAAAACATTCCAGAAACTTTGTCGGTCGAGAATCTGTCGACCGAGTGAACATTCGGTCGAGAAATTGTCGACCGAGCAGGTCACTGATTTCTAGTCTGCAATAAATCTGCTGAATATATTTTCAATTGATCAAATTGCTATCTATTTGTTGTTAATGACTGATTTTACATGCAAAACAAGTTGAAGACCATTATTGAAAAACTTATAAATATAAATGAGATTATTTTGGTTGATCCTCTAAATAAGTTAAAACTGAAATTATGCTTAGTTTAATAAAAAGAAATTTCTATTTTATCATCATTCACATGATTGTTCCTAAAATATTTTCTGGTCTATCCATATAGAAATCACGTGTTATGACATCTAGCTTAAATAATCACAATCATTGTGTTTCATGGAATTATCATTATATGTTTTTATTGTTCTATCATTACATCATGGATATGCTTTCACTATTTCATCATTCAGCTCATAAAGATGATGCTATGTTAGCACGAATAGATAATGATAATTGTATGCATGGATCCTTGGTGATACATAGGCAAGAAAAATGATTCATTGGTGATATGTTTCTTAGAACAAGAACTTTAATGCTTGAAAGAGCACAATGTTATAACATATAAGATAAAAATTTCTCAATTGGTATCTTTAAAGACTTGAGATATTAATCGTGTTTTCATTTTTAAGAATCTTATGAGGGTACAAGAAGAAATGGAATTTGATATTTATGTACCTACAACAAAGTTTATATAAATATTCTAGGAAAATCAAGGACGAATGTTTTCATATTGAGTATCATTCAAAATGCTTCAAATTGATATCTAATCAAATTACATGCAGATATTATACTTCATATATGAGTGTTCAATTTGGAAATCTGCAAAATTGCCTCTTGGTTGAAATGAAATTTGACCAAGGGGTGCTATGGTCGAAGTCAAGGTCGACCGAAAATAAGCTTTGACAAAATGCTTATTTGGACATCTCTTTATTGTACTTAATCTTAGTATACTTTTGATAAAGGTCAAAATCAAAATTAAAAATCATTTGTGACCTTAGAAGCTTTAAATTGCTTTAATTATAAGATTAAGGGGGAGCTCATAAAAACAAATTGGATTAATTGATTAAGAAGCTTACAAAAACATTGTAAACATCATTTGAAGCTTGTTACGACCTTAGTATTTTTACTCTTGGTTATGAAGAAATCTATGAATTTCATAAAAATAATATATCTTGTTCTTAAAGGAACTCTCTAAACAAATCAGGGCTTAACATCCAATGCATTTGGTTAGAGACATTTTTATATACTCTAAGATTAAAGGATTCTCATTTCATTTTTAGGGCTTAACATCCCTTGCAAAATGGATGAGAAATCAATATATCATAAATGATTGAGAAACAAATTGTGGCTAAAGTTGACAATAAAAATCCCTTGATTGTATTGGATATCTTTTTGAAATGACAAAGGGGGAGAAATAATATAAAATCACAAACATAAAAATAAAATCACAAACATAAAAATTAAAATGAGTTTCATAATATCTTGGCCAGCAGTCACTTGCAAAACCAAAGATGGCTACAAAGGTAAATTTCAGGTATGAAACTCACATGTTTTATATTTCCTTATTTTATATTTAGGAAATGTTTGTCATCTTCAAAAAGGGGGAGATTGTTGGCTAAATTGACATTATGATAAATCCCTTTGTTTCGATGATGACAAAAATTTCATTCTTGTCGATCTAACGTGCTACTTGAGTGTTGCAGGAATAAGGTGGATGAAAAAGTACTAGGGAATCTATACGCTTGAATATTTGTAAATTTCATGAAATGTAAATAAATTGTAAACTTATACAAATATATAATGTACAAGTACTTAGAATTCATGTAAATCAAGCGTTAGATCTTCCCTAGCCAATCACCACACTTAGATAGGTCATCCCCTTCAATAGTGTCACATATGCACACTCATACACACACTCAGTGCCTTAATTGAAAGATTGAAACAGGGTCAATCTCGGTCGACAAACTCCTCGACCGAGACACTCTCGGTCGACAAACTTCTCAACTGAGAAAGACCCAAGTAGCCATTAGACACAACTGACAAGGTAGTTGGCAGTTGGAGATGAAGGTTGCAAACACTTGATCCAGAGAGCCTGTCGGTCGACAAAACCTCGACCGAGTAGGTGTCTCGGTCGACAATTCCTCGACCGAGATGGACTCTGACAGCAACTGCAGAATTAATTAACTAGCCGTTGCTAAAGCAACTAAAGTATACCTAACGGCTAGTTAAGCACTTAGAACCCCCTAGAAAGTGTCTAGAACGTCCTTAAGCACTTGTAGCCCATTTCTATAAATAGGACATGCCTTAGGACACCTAAAAACACCTAAGCTACACTTGTGATACAATTGAGCATACACCTATAATTGGCAATCTGTTTTGAGAAATTGAGCAATACTTGCATCGGCAATCCCTCTACTTGCTCTAATTTCGTGTCCTATAGGCTAGTATCTCCTATCCACAATAATTACATGTGCATATACTTTGGTTAGGAGATCTACACGCTTGATATAGGCAAATCAAGCCTTGTGCTTCAAAGGATAAGTGTAATTTCCATTTTCTTTCTTGTTCCTTTTATTCTTTGTATTCTCCTTGCTACTCCTAGGGTTGGAGGCTGCGGATTGGAGAAGGTTATTCTCGGTGGAGAAGGTGGACTTCGAGCTACTTCAAGAAGGATATTGCAACGGGAAGCTACTTCAGGAGGAAGGATACTTCAAGGGGGAGCTTGAAGTTACTTCAAGAAGGCTGCTTCAAGGTTGGTGCAATTACTTCAAGGTGAAGGCTGCTCGAAGGGTTTAGGGAAAGAATTGTAATTTTATGTAAAGTCCTTGCGAGGTAATAAAATTAAATTCTTTCAAAATCCCGATTGGGTAAGCAACCGGGTAGTGGACTGACTACCTTAGTATTTGCTAAGGTAGGAACCACTCTAAATCCTTGTCCCTTTGTCCAATATTCTTGTGGTTGGTTGTTTGAGTTAAGTAATTGTTAAATTAATTTTAAAACCCTATTCACCCCCCTCTAGTGGTTTTTCAAACGAATCTGTCATTTAAAAAAAAGATGTTGATGAAGAGAAAGTTGATCATTCCTAAAGCCTTCTCTTTGCTACATCGCCAGTGGAATTTGTCTTAGTAATCAATTTGATTGTGAGAACCTTTAGATACTTAATCTTATTAAATCTTTTGACGATACTATTGAAACCAATCACAAGATGGAGGTTTTATAAGTTGAGTTTTAACCATTTTACCTTTCAGTATGAATGTGAAAGTGATTGTATTAATGCTCTAGCCAGCAACAAAAGGATTATTTTTGGTTTAGGCTTGATGGTTTGAAAGTGGAAAAATGATTACATTCCTTCTCCTCTAATCCCTCCTGACATTGTAACATGGGCTAGGGTTCTTAACCCCACTTCATTTGTACAACCATGTAGTGTTTGAACACTATAGAGGCACTTGGAAGATTAATCAAGGTTGATGTGTATGATCCAAACTATAGTAGGAGCATGTTTACAAGGTTGGGACTAGAGATTGATACATCTATCATTGTCCACTCGGAAGCTATAAAAATGGCATGGATTTACAAGGTAAAGTATAAATCTCTATTGGATGTTTGCACTGCTTGTGGTAGAATGGGGCTTGTGATTAGAGACTCCAAAATTATTGATCAATATGCCTCTATTAGAAATCCAACACAAGCTAGAAAGGAGGAAAAACTACACAAATTTGTAGATGTGTAATTGGCAGAAAATGAAGAGTGTAGCAAACCTTGTTTGGGCACAAGATTAGTACACAAAGAACACTTAGGAACATTACAAGATCATATACTATTCGAGATACAATGCATTCACATAATGCTAATGGGTTCAAACCATTACACGAACAAGATAAACTAGAATAGGTGGAGGTTGAAGATAATGGTGTTTCTACATTGAACGATAGACCAAAATAGACGTCTAATATGATAAAAAAGGAACAGACCTAAAAGAGAATATATAATCTTTCTAAAATACTAAAGATCAGATAGATTAAACTTTGATGATAGTTGAAGGAAAAAATCACATAAGTACTCAAATGTTGTTTAAAAACTATTCATATCAAGCTATCATTAGATTAAAGGAAAACCAATCAATTTTTGATATCGAAGGGACAAAGTAATCTAACATACCATTGTGAATGAATTGTAATGTACATGTAGCTAAATTTTTCCACATACTCAATTAAATCCTTCACCTGATCTTAATATCTTAAACACATAACCATCATAGTCAACTTCAACAAAAATGGGGCAATAAGTGATGGGAAATAGTGGAAAATGGAACTCATATCCTTATTACACTCGTATTCAATCAAGGAAACATGAACAAGATTGTCTAGAGCAATGATGTTTTCAAACAATTCCTAAATTTGTACCACATATTTTGTTCTTATATGTGTCTCATCATTTTCACTTTTAATATAATTATTTGATCAAATTCTCTCTTATGGTTGATACATGATGCAATTCATAAACCTCTATTAAATACTCATGTATGTCTAGGTTTAATAGAAGTTAACACCTTTTCTGGAAAAGTAATCATTGTCGTCACATTTTATATTCTCCTCATCCATGTAATGCATGGGTTACCTCCTCCATCTATCGTGAATGTGCATTGTGCACTATGACCATTGTCATGAATGACTACTCATCAATTGTAACTGATAATGTGGTGTCCTTCCATCTCCCTTCTTATACTCTCCTTTGCCTATTTTTCCTCCACTCACTAGTACAGAAATGGGTTATAATGTCACTACCTGTAGGGTCGGTTTTTGCAAATAACCGACCTTATATGTCTAAAAAAAACACGGGCACCACTTAAGACCTCTTGGGTCGGTTTTCTTAAAAAAACGACCTTGTAGTGTAAATCTATGGGGTCGGTTTTATAAATAACCGACCTTATATGTCTATAAAAAATGCGGGCACCACTTAAGACCTCTTGGGTCACTTTTCTTATAATAACTTACCTTGTAGTGTATCTCTATAGGGTCGGTTTTCCAAATAACCGACCTTATATGTCTATAAAAAATGCGGGCACCACTTAAGACCTCTTGGGTCTTCGCGTGGAAAATTTTTGCTTGATTTAGGCTTCACGCGTCGATCTATAGGGTCGGTTTTTCCAAATAACTGACCTTATATGTCTACAAAAAACGTGGGTTAGACATCTTGAATCCAGTTTGCCTTCACACATGTATAATCACCTATAGGGTCAGTTTTTATCAAATAATCAACCCTAAAGGGCTCCACGGTCGACAAATTTTTTGATCGAGATTAATTTTGGATCCAGTTAAGTTCACACATGTATAAGCACCTCTAGCATCAGTTTTTTACTTTTAATCGACCCTAGAGCTCTTCTCGGCCGACGAATTTGTCGACCGATAACCTCTCGGTCGACAAATTCGTCGACCAAGAAGGAGCCAGATTTCACATGTATAAGCACCTCTAAGTTCGGTTTTTCCTTATAACCGACCTTAGAGAGCTCCCTCGGTCGACGAATTTGTCGACCGATAACCTCTCGGTCGACAAATTTGTCGATCGAGAAGGAGCCATATTTTACATGTTTAAGCACCTCTAAGGTCGGTTTTTCCTTATAACCGACCTTAGAGCTCCCTCGGTCGACGAATTTGTCGACCGATAACCTCTCGGTCGACAAATTAGTCGACCAAAAAGGAGCCAGATTTCACGTGTATAAGCACCTCTAAGGTCAGTTTTTCCTTATAACTGGCCTTAGAGCTTCCTCGGTCGATGAATTTGTCGACCGATAACCTCTCGGTCGACAAATTAGTTGACCTAAAAGGAGCCAAATTGCACCTCTAGGGTCGGTTTTTTCTTATAACTGACCCTAAAGGGCTCCTCGGTCGATAATATTGTCGACCGACATGAATTTTGGATCCAGTTTAGTACTTTTCAAAACTTTATAAAAGCATTGGGATCTCAATCCCTTGTCTCATTGTTGGGAATTCACACCCCTCAATACCACCATCAACACATTATGGGTTATTTGTTAATCCACAAGCTCATCAAGGTGTATGCATCCAAAGAGGGGGACATCAAGATTGGAGGGATGACTTTTCAAAACTTTATAAAGCATTAGGATCTCAATCCCTTGTCTCATTGATGGTGAGTTTCCCTCAGACTTTTCAACATAGACAACATCAAACATGTTTTGGACCTAAAATCACAAGTGAAGACAAGCACAATGCATCTGGTATTGAGCATTCCACCTTCATGACCCCATCTTGTAGTACACTTATTGCCTCATTAGTATTGGCTTATATCAGAAGAAAACAAACATCAAGGGGGTTGGAGGTCTAAGTGAACAATTCTTTAATAGACTATGTTGAATGATTATAGGGTAAATGTGGGTTATTTGTTAATCCACAAGCTCATCAAGGTGTATGCATCCAAAAAGGGGGACATCAAGATTGGAGGGATGACTTTTCAAAACTTTATAAAGCATTGGGATCTCAACCCCTTGTCTCATTGTTGGTAATTCACATCCCTCAATACCACCATCATCACATTTGCTGGATCTGGGTAGTCAAACCCTTAGTTCATCACTAAACATGGTTATCACTTATCAGGTAACTATTACCTTCAGGTCATCTGACCAAGGTATTCAGGATACTTGTTACACAAGCATCTCACATAACTCACAAGTCATATTCAACTTCTTTTTGTCACCTCATGCAATACAAAAATAACATCACTATTCCCTAATTAGGGTTAGAGTTTCCAATCTTTATCAATTAGGGTTTCACATAACATCATCCCATATTAAGGTTTCACATAACATTATCCCATATTAGGGTTTTACACCACATCACCCTATATTAGGGTTTCACCTCTAATATATGGGAAGCATGTATAAGCACCTCTAGCGTCAGTTTTGTACTTTTAACTGACCCTAGAGCTCCCCTCTGTCGACTGATAACCTCTCGGTCGACAAATTTGTCGACTGAAAATGTGTTTGAGTATTTTTAAATAACCAAACACGGACACCGCTTATCTTTAGTGTCGGTTTGTTTATTTTAACCGACGCTACAGGTCGAGTCTCTCCTTTAAAATGGCCGAAACCTAGTCTTTCTCCCCCGCGAAACAAAATTTTCATTCTTTTTTTCTCTCCCGCGGTGCAGATACCTTTTCCGCCACAGATACCTTCTCTTCTTCTCTCCCGTGAAGCTCTTGCCACCTCTTCGCGCCGCCAAAGCCTGGCCTCCTCTTCGCGAAAAGAGCTCGTCGTCGCCGCCTCTCCACACTTCCACGAAGGTCTCCGCCTCTCCGTGAAGGTCGTCTCATCCTCCGCGAAGGTCGCCGTCATTTCCAAGTAAGGTAGCCACCATTTCCAAGTAAGGTCGCCGCCGTTTCCAAGTAAGGTTCTCGAGTTCGTTTCCAGGTTCGGATCCACCTTTCTTAGTCTTGGTAAGTGAGATCTATCTCTTTTTCTTTGTTTTTCTTATTGTTCTATCTTCCCCTCTCTTCTTCTTGGATGAATCCATGATGTTCCATGGTGGAGCTTGATGTAATGGTTGAAAACTTCTTCCACTCTCTTCTTCTTACCTTTTCAACATAGGGTTTGCTTCCTTTTTGGAGAAGGAACCAGCTTGGTGAAGAGGAGTGCCCAAGCTAGGGTTTCTTCCCCATTTTTCTTCAATCTACCTTGTTGTTTGGAGTTTCTACATCATCTCTAAGGTGAGTTATATAACTTTATCCATGATTATTGTTCACTCTTACGTTACATGTACATGATTTTGCCTTCAAAATATTGATCCAAGTATAAAGATGTACCTTTACCTAGGGTGTGAGCTTGTATGATAGTTTTTTGTATCATCTTAGATGAACCCTACATCTTGTGCATGATTTTTTTGATGGAAGTGGTAATCATAGACTTTGTTTGCATATGGATAGCTTTTAATCTCTCAAAATATGTATATTTATAGGATTTCAAACTAATTTTTCCTCCTTATATTTTAAGCAATCTATCATTTTGTAAATTATGATGTGATTATGAATCATTTTTGTCATGAATGTGTGGTTTTGAATGGTGATAGTTTAGCATCAATGCTCCTCTCTCCCAGAATATATGAATATTCATTTCTATTTCAATTTGAACATTTCAGTGTACCCCTCGGTCGACATTTTGTCGACCGAGGGGTACAATGAAATGTTTACTTAAATTTTTAGCGTCAGTTATTCCAAAAAACCGACCCTGTAAACTCTCTCAGTCGACGAATTTGTCGATCGATAACCTTTCGGTCGACAAATTCGTCGACCGAGAAGGAGCCAGATTTCACGCGTATAAGCACCTTTAAGGTCAATTTTTCCTTATAACTGACCTTAGAGCTCCCTCGGTCAAGGAATTTGTCGACCGATAATCTCTCGATCAACAAATTCGTTGACCGAGAAGGAGCACTGAAGTGGTTATTCAATATTTAGTGTCAGTTATTCTAAAAAAACTGACGTTGTAAACTCTCTCGGTCGACAAATTCGTCGACCGAGAAGGATCACTGAAGTGGTTATTCAATATTTAGCGTCAGTTATTCTAAAAAAACTAACGCTGTAAACTCTCTCGGTCGAGAAAATTGTCGACTAAAAATGTGTTCGATCGACAATATTCTCGATCGAGAGTGTTTACAGGGTTGGTTGTTTTGGAATAACCGACCTTACATGCTCCTTTTTTCTCGCCCGGGTCAGATTTTTTACAACCTTTTGCGTCGGTGTTTACTCTGTAAGGTCAGTTTTTTTTTGTCAAATAAACCGACGCTATAGAGCAAAGTCTATAGCGACGACTACTTAGGCGTCGGTTAAAAAGTGACGATGCAGGCTTAAAAAAACCGATGCTACAGACCATTCATGTACTAGTGACTACCCTTCACTTTCCCTTCCATGACCTAAAACCCTAGCCGTATCTCATTCTTATCCTTCCTTACACACTACTACCATGACAATCAGGGATTGATACCTACCACTACATAGTCTATAAGAAACTCTAGTGATGTCTAGATTGTCTCCTCTCTCCACCACTAGGACAGTTGACACCTCTCGACCTTCCCTCTTCATTTTTCCCTTATCACCCCTATAGTGTTCTACACCCAACCACCCTTCTCCTTTATGCCAAGATCTATGATGATGCATCCACTTCCAACACCTCTTGAGTATAGTTGACATATTCCCCCCTTTCTGATACTTCTCATTAGCTTGACCAACACTTCAACGATCACTGTTGTGCATAAACAAGAACCGATGGCCGACAACCCTTCTCCTCCTCTTTGAAACCACTATTCACATAGTCTGTCTCTCCACTTTTTGAGCTTGCCATGTAAAAGCACTACCACCATTTGGTACGATAGATATTAATGATGCCTCTTATTCCTCTCCTATGCTCAAATTTAGTGTGCTTCCTCTACTTACAACTCTATCCTTGTCAACCACCACTTCTCTTACCATAACACTCAACTACCTATTTCCTTGGTTGTCAATGCTACCTAGTGCATAGGTGAATGGCGGAAAGAATATCTCCCTCAACCATCTTTGTTTTGGACTTCTTGTCATCCTTGTAGTCCAGCCTCAGCCTAAAAAAAGGATCCAACATCAATTTCACTTTGTTACTCCTTCCTCCATCCAACAAATGTCAAATTCGTCATCCCTATTTTGTCCACATCTAGGAATCAATATATAGTCCTCATGTTACAACACAAACTCTCTACAAATCCAACCTAACTCCCTTTAAAGGTAGTTGTCAAGGGTAGTTTGAGATGAGTAATATTATATCAATACTCTATTATCAGACAAGTTGTAGACGTATATATCCTACCTTCTATTCAGATATGGATACAAACTAATAAACACCATTGTAATGCGAGTGTATATTGATGCAACCCTATTTTAGGGCCCCATCTCATATCTTAATACACTTAAATCACATCTAAAGTAGTTAGATTACATGTTATTCCCCTCAATATGCCTATTTAATGCACTTATGGACATTCTTTGCATGTTTTTAGGTACTTAGACCACACTTGGATGGAAGAGAGAGTGAAAGAATGATCCATGGGTTTCTCTATCTTTAGAGAGGCCCAAAGTGAAATTCAAGGCTCCCTCAACCTACCCCTAGTGGCCAAGGGTCCATTGAAGCAAAGAAGTCCAAGGATGAATAAAGAACAAGAGCAAAGCGCTACTAAGAAGACCAACACGGCTGTGGTGCCATAAAATGGTTGTTCTGGTCCATTCAAATTCACATAAGGAAGTGGCATGGCCGTGCAACATAGAATGGTGTGCTAACATGACCCAGAATGGTCATATAACTCAGCACGATCATGTTGCATAGAAATCAGAATGCCCATTCAAACCACTACATGCAAAACTCCCTCAACCTAAAATGATCGTGGTGAGCACCACAACCGTGCTACTAGTTCCCCACCATAGCTGCCATAACCACCACAACTGTGCCGCCAATAGTTCAAAAACCCAAAACCAACATGTAAAATTTCCCATTTTCACCTCACATGTTCCTTCCTACCACAGTCATTTTGACCCTTGCCCACCAAGGTCATGTTGTCTAGCATGACTGTTCTACATGCAACCCTAACAACAATTTTGCACTATGTTTCCTATTCTACCCCCACTAACCTAATGCTTCCCCACCACCTATATATACATAGGTGGTGGCTGGAGTTCAAGGTTAGCCACTAGTAACCCACTCTCAGCTCCCCCATTTCACCTCCCATCTATTCCCACTATGTTTCACCTCCATTCCATCAACTTCTACCTCGAAAACACATATTCTAGGGTTTTGGCTACTTTCGCCATACATCCATGCCATCTACCTACTTTGGAGGGAGGTGCTCGAGCTGCTACTGCTAGGAGGTGGAGAAGGAGTCTTCACTGAGCTCATCATGGATTTCCACTCCTCTACTCATTCTTCTTTCTCCATTCTTATATTTTCTTGTTCTATGAGTAGCTAGGACACTTAGGTGGGTTGTTTGGGGACGGAAAATGTTACTTTGATACCATGTTAGGGGGAAATGATATGTAAAATTTGTAATTTCATTTGATAATGATTATGTTTTATTTCTATCTCATTCCTCATAAATTTCTTTGTGGTTTGTGTTTGAAATCACCTAGGATTCTAGGAAAATTGCTTATATGTGGCTAAATTGTAAATTGCTCCTAAGTCCAATTAATGGATTCCTAGTTATCCATTCACCTTCTTACATGATAATCAATTATCCTACAACTAAGTGAGAGTTCTAAGTATCTAGTATAAGAAAATTTAATGTAATTAGCTTAGAGCCTTCTCAAGACTAGAATTTGGGTGATGTGAAGTATAAAACTTCACTTCCACCTTACATTACTACCCTCGACACCTAATTACCCTAAGCGTTCCTATCCTAGAAACCTAACCTTGATTAGACCCTAATTGAATTCCACCTAAACCCTAACCCAATTGAGCCTCGTAAGGGTGGGTAGGAGGTGTTAGGGACTAGTTCCCCTATACACAACCTATCTTATCCATGGCCATTTAGTAGTTTAGGGCAATTAATTAACATCTAGCTTGTTTTTTGGTTTGGTAATCTTAATTGAAGAGTATATGATATCACCCAAACACAATTGGAAAGCGTGTTCCCCCAAACAATCCACACTTCTCTTAATTGCATTAAAACCCTAATTTCCTTCTTTCTTAGCCAATGTTAGTTTAGTTAGATCTTTATTTGCTTAGTTAGCTTCTTGCCTTGTTCTTGCTTTGTTCTTGTTGGTTTAGGTCTTTAGTTGCTCTTTTGTCTATTTATCTAGCTTAGTGTAGTGTAGATATCTCCATGCTTTCCTTATCATAATTTATTCTTTTCTTTCTTAGCTTGTCTTTCATTTCTCATTAGAATTAATTTTCTAGGGTTAACTTAGGTTTTGATCTTGTTTGTTTCCTTTAATTTCTTATTCACCATTAGTGTAATCAACAAATCAACCATCAATCCTTAAACCCTAAACTCTGTAGTAGGAAACTAGCTCAAATTAACCTAGTTGTAGTGCCCTTTTTTCTCTCTTGGGTTCGACCCCTAACTTGCCGCTTTCCTATACTATGACACGACCCTGTGCACTTGTGGGTGAAGTGTGTTAGTTTAAGTGAGCGACCTATTAGGGATTTATAAATTTGAAAGATACCTAGTGTGTTTGAGTTTTAGGGTTTCATCTAATCACTATTCATTGTTGATTAGTGTCTGACCCTAAATGAAAAACACACCAAATTTTCTGGTGTCGTTACCGGGGAGAAAGGCGCTCGACCTTTCAAGTGAGTTTTGCTTTGATTTTTTCCTACTGCCCTAATGATTGATATTCTTTATTCTTTGTATTATTTATGCATATTGGTTTGCTAACTTGTTTTCTTTTGTTTGGTTGTGCCTTATTCATGTTACAAGCCACTCGGGGAATCCAAGATGGAAAGCCAAAATGCAACTCACAAGCCACTTCAAGATGTACTTGATGCCTAGAAAATACAAATTGCCAATTGTTGATAGAGTTGAACAAATGTTAGGGGGAGCAATTATCCATCCTTCTTGATCTTCTTGGGATCCTTCCCACCTTCTATGAATTGGAGAGTGAGAACCCCTACAAGCACTTGGAATCCTTTCTTGAAGTATGCTCTACCTTCAGGATGCTGACAACCAATGATGATGAGATTACATTGACCTTGTTCTTCCTCAAAGACAAAGCCAAGATTGGTATGATTCAAGAAGGGACATCATGAGATGGGAAGAGATGAAGAATTCCTTCTTAAAGAAGTTTTGCTCCATTGCAAGGTTGATACAACTACGATGTGCCATAGTGAGTTTCAATCAAGTGGGTAATGAGAGGTTACATGATGCTTTGAAAATATTTTGAAAGATGGTGAGAGAGTGCCCATATCATGAGATCCCTTTATGGTAGCTCATTCAATTCTTATACTATGGTACCTCTCCAATGAGTCAAGCTATAATGTATTCTTCTTGTGGAGGAGCTTTTATGGCTAAACCACCTTATGAGACTTGTCCCTTGTTTGATAAGTTAGTGTAAAGTTCAAGGATCTGAGCTTCTAGCATGATGAATGATGGTGACTGCCCATTTGGTGTGACATCTCTAGCTCATAGTGATTCATAACCCACATATGGTGAAGATTCTTGAAGAAATGGTGAGTTTCATGAAGAACCAAGTGAGAAGTGTTCCTTGTCACTCGATCAATTTTGTTGAGTCCTTTGGTGAAGAAGAGAAGACACATCATCCTTCTAGCTACCCGAAACAACAAAGTCCAAGATATAGCTCAAGGTTTGAGGAGGAAGTCCATTGTAGGTTGAAAAGATTTGATGATGTGCAATGAATGAGACAAAGCTTGAGAAAAAGTGGAAAAAAATCTCTTCAATGCTTTCTCTTCAAGCAGAAGAAAAGTTGTCCTTTCAACCCATAATGAGTTTCAATGAAGCAAGTGGACCTATGCATTCCACTCAAGTTCTCTATAGTCCACCTCCAATGTAAGTGCAACCCATTTGTCATTTCCAAGTCCATCCCAAGCCTTACACACCTCCTCCCCCTCCATCACCACAAAGAACCCACCACTTCAACTTCCAACCTCAATTTTCTCCTCCACCTCAATTCCAATACCAAGTATCACCTCCACCTCCTCCATAGGCACAACAAGCTTCCCCTCTCCACCATGAGAAAGGAAGTTCTGTGACAGTTCTAAGGAGTGGAAAATCTCTTGAGCAGCCCACAAGTCAAGGGAATGTTGATAAAAACAAGGAAAAGGAAACACAAGGGTGATATTGTGATTGAAAGTGATGAAGATGCTACTATAACACCTCATGTTGAGCATGTGATACCGTGTGTTCCACCTTCTACTTCATTTGTAGGTTCCACCATCCCTAGTATTCCATCTCATTGCATGCCACAAGAAAATCATGTTGATGCATGTAGGGTAAAAGCTAGTGAGTCACCATTCCCTGAAGCATTGGATGAGCCCCCATAAGTAAAAAGGAGGTAGAAGCACAATGTTGACATGCTCGATGTGTTTTACCAAGTGAAGGTGAACATTCCATTGTGGGATTCTATCAAGCTGATTCCATCTTATGCCAAATTTCTCAAGAACCTTTGTACTATGAAGAGGAAGTCAACGGGGAGAATGCTTAAGAAAATCAAGTTGACTGAACAAGTGAGCTCTATCATCCAACCCTCACTTCCTGTGAAGAGGAAAATCTCAGGAGCCCCACTCATACCTAGCTACATAGGGGGACATCACATAGACCAATCTCTACCTAATTTGGGATCTAGTGTGAATTTGATGACATATAGTGTCTATGTGGAGCTGGGGTAAGGAAAGTTGAAACCGGCTCATTGCACTCTCTAATTGGTGGATCATTCAATCAATGTTCCTAGAGGTAGAGTGGATGATGTTTTGGTGATGATAGACAAAGAAAGGGCAACAATTTTCCTAAAGGATTTCATCGTTCTTAACATGGACCCAAAGGATAGGAAAATTCCCATCATCTTTGAAAAACCATTCTTATTTACAACTGATGGTGAGATACATGTCCGTAGTGACACAATGATAGTCTCTTACATGGGCATGAAGATAAAGATCAACATGTACAAGACCCCAACCCAACAAACTCAAGATGAGGATATTGGACATGGTCACTTGAAGAGTCTGACTGATCATTTGAAAGAATGAGATCATGATGGAAGACTTGATAATAGATTTTGTGGTCAATGGGACACGAAACACATTCTAAATGCAAATGAGAGGTGTAGCTATTATAGGAATGGACACATGGTGATCCTAAATGGTTGAGTGGTTGAATAATCTCTAAGAAGCCCGACTGAAGGCATGGAACTTAGCGCTAGTGGAAGCCAAACGACCTAGGTTTGGGGATTTTTTTCACCTAACCTTCCATTTTATATACTTATTAGTTATTTTTACACTTTTCCAAGAAAACACACACACACTTTTTTTAATAGTTTTTATTTAGTTTTAAGATGTGCAGGTGCAAGTGGTGGTGAAATTAAGAAAATGAGATTATTGTTAGAAAAAGATTCATGAAAAAATCACTTTTGACCAAAGATTTGATGTTTTCATGGAATTTAGTGTGAAATGATATGCCACAGTACTTACTATGGCTGGGTACCATGGAATGGCCACGACAATAGGAGAACCAAGGAAATTTAAAAAAAGGATGTCAAATCCAGAACGACCATGTGACTACCTGACTCAAAACGGACATGTTACACATCACGGCCGTGTGAAAAGTAAACCAACACGACCTTGTGGTGTAACAAGACTATGCTACAACCCGAACCCAGCAACTTAAGTTTGTGATTTTAGTTCAATTCATTTCACAATATCACGAATAGAATGACTGTGGGTGCAAATCAGCGGACGTGCAATGCTTTCCAACTTCTCCCAAGACTGGATTCCTCCTTCAATCACCTCCAATCCACCCCAATCATGTCCCTACCATTTCCCCTACCTCCAATTACTATTTCCACCCATTTTCCTCCACCACAACATCCCTATTTCTCCATATTCCCCCAACAACCTGGAAATTTGAAAAAACCTAAACTCCCTCATTTCTTCCACCAAATTTCTCCCATAATGAATAAAATAACCAAGAAAGTAGTGGCAAGGACCAAAGAAGTTCTCTCCTACCAATGCCAACCCAATAAAAAGTCATCTTCAACTCTGACAACATCTCTAGTTCCACCTTTTGCCTCTGGCTCTGGAAAAACTACCCATTTGTTAGAAGTTGAGCTAGGTGCACTAATAAATCCTATGGTGGAGGAAGATTCCACTTAGACACAGAGTGCAACAATGTATTTGTTAAGGGAACCACCACAACGACCTTTTACAACTCGACATTCAACTTCTACTAGGAATGCACCATGCTCTTCATTGGCTCGACCATCTCATTCATTGGCTCAGTCGTATAATTCAATAGGCCAACCTTCAGTGTCCTCAGTCGCTTCATAGACACAACCATATCCACAAGCCCAATAGGGGATAATACTCGATGATGAGGATGAGAAATTGCATGAAGTACAAAATGATGAGGTTCATCCTAAATAGGAAGAAGAGGTGCAAAATGAGCAACATGAGACAGTTCCAAGTGCGAGATACAGTCGGGTCAAGAATACAAAGCACCCAGAGTGCCTGACGCATAGGGTGATTTCCACCTACTATGCCTACTAGGAGTCAATGGAGGCTTTGGGCATTTGAACATACATTTGTGAATTCATGACTGAATTGAGTTTATTTGATGTACTGATGACTGTTGAGGAAACTTATGTGGATCTTAAACAACAATTTTTTGCCACATTGGAGAAAGTCACAAGGGATGCACTTGGTGTCAAATTGGGGAATCAAACCTACCTCATCACTGACTCTTTCCTCAACCAGATTTTCACTCCCACGCCTGAAGTAGCAACTCAACTTGATCAAGGGAAGGTGGACTAGGACCATGTAAGTCAGTTGACTATGTGGGAGAGGTTCATTGGGCACATGAACTATGTAGTGGGGAAATCCAAAACCAACATGATCCATAGCCCCTACTTGAGACTTGTCCAAAAAGTCCTAGCAAACACCCTTTTCGCCTGGTATGAGAACCAAGGGAGGTGTACTGAAAAATATTTGGTTGTACTAGGATGATGTCACAAGGGAAACATGTAAACGTAGGGACATTTCTTATTGATCACATGAATACCATTCTATCCAAGAGAAAAAATCCTTTTGTAATGGGAGGAATTGTGACTTACTATTATTTGAGCCCTAGGTCATGATGTTACTGGCTACACTAAGGATGAAGGAGGGAAGCTAGTGCACATGCAATATTTGATTCTTTCATCCATGATCTCAATTATTGATAGGGAAATCATTTACCTAGTCAACGCCCTATAGACAGGAGTGTCCCTAGAGCTGCACTACCATGCTACCCCTCTTCTAGAGGAGTATGGCCCATCTCTGAGATTATTGGATACCTTGAGGACATGGGAGGAGAATCATCCCATGGACACATGGAAGCATTAGCCTATAGATCTTCCTAAGGGACTAGGAGAGTCACAAGAAGTATGGAAGAGGAGAATAGTAGAGGAGAGAGAGCCTCATAGGGTGAGGAGATGAGAGGTAGAGGTGATAGAGCCACAACATCCCACAATGAATGCATATGATATCTCTACTTTAAATTCACAGTTGGAGGGTATCTAGATGAGTCAAGACTACATCCTGAGTGTACAAGAGGGATTTTGGTGTACACAAGATGCATTATGGTTGGATCATTAATATATGCACCATCGGATCAACCATATGTATCATTTCTATAATGCCCAGGCTCATAGGAACCCCAGTGGGGTGGAGTGCATTGTCTGCTTACCAGGAGACCTACCCGCCTCCACAGGAAGACTATTGGGTCAGCTACTACCAATATCCTCAACCACAGGGAGGAGCACCAATGGAGCCATCACGAAAACCATGATCATCTATCCTATCATCCCTATACTTTAGTGTCATGTTGTGGATAACATGATTCAAAATGTTGGAGTAGTAGGGTGGTATGCCCTCATTTTCCCCTCATTTCACTCATTTTGCATTTCACCCTACCATTTACTTTTTTTTGCACCTGCTATCCAGATTATATTTTACCTACTTTGCATACTTGCATGCCATGTAGTTTATTTTCTTGCAATTTTTGGGTAATTTTAAAAAAAATCTCTTTTTTCCATGCATTGCATATCATGTAGTTTTTCTTAATTTTTGCATGTTGGTAGCTCAAATTTTCTTGTTTCTTACTTTATGTTCCACAAGGAAGGATTAGATGTGATTGAAGGTGATTTGGCACCTTTTTTGCCAGTTTTGCCCAAAGTTAGAAATTCTTGCCTAATAGTGTGTTTTGACCCAATTTCTATCTATTGGATTGAAAATGATGACCTTTGACAAATGCAAGTGAATTACCATAGTTTATTGCTAAATGATATCAATTCTTGACTTTTTACATGTGAAACACCTCTCTTATGCTTTTGTCATTCTTTGGTTGAATTGTGATTTAAGCAAGCCACAAACACTTATGGTTTTGTAGAGTCTCATGACAAAAATGTGGTTTCAATATTACTCATTCATGTGGTATGTCATTATTTGATGAAATTGTTGGAGTAGCTTTCATGCAGGAGATGCCATGTTTGAAATCCATACTAGTAACTGTTCTTTAACTCAATTTTCTTCTATCATCTTCTTACCTCTCCGCCTCATGAAAGGATGCCAAAGTGCACATATTCAGCCTTGGCCACTGACACGACTAAACTGTACATGTCAAACGTAAGCGTACGTGTCAAAGTAATACATGACAATGAGGCCCAGATATCGAACATGGGGAAACATAATTCAAGAAACTACTACTAATTGCTTTTGATTAGCTAAGACAAAGTAAACTTTGATCTGAGAGTTATTAAACTGACTACAAGAAAGAAAACTGATTTAATGGTTTGTGATCATAATGAGAAGAAATTCTCTAGGACTGTGGTTTAACCACAGTCGACACTGTAGATTTTACCTAAGATTAATATATATTCCTCCCACTCCTAGACAAAGATCCTGTAGCAAGAACTACCCACTCCCACAATGTTGTTCATTGCCTATTCTAATGTCAATGCCATTTCCATAGCAATTGGTTAATTAGTTAGGTGCTTTAATGAATCCTCTGGGTAAATTCTTCACGTTCGTAAGCCACCTTTCTTAAAGAGCAATATAAAATGTGTGTTATTATGGATTTCCAATCCTTAATCCTCCTCCCAAATTTATAAAGGATCTAATTAATCACCTATGGTGTGAAACATAGACAATTCAATACAATTTCATAGCAACATGTCCAAGAATAATGAGAAAACAATATACTACCACAAATTATCCATATACATTGTACATTCGGGCTACTCCCGTGTCCTAGAGAACATGGGCATTAGCCCCTCATAGTTTCCATGGATAAAAACATGCTAGGAAGAAGGAAAAACTTGAGGAATAGACAAAAATCGATGACCCCCGAGAGAAACGTGACTAGGATGCTCCACGCTGACGAATGAATCTGCAAACCACAAATTCTACCCATCGAACGTGCCCAGAACCTCCCAAACGTGCGGTTCTCCTTCTCATTCTCCACTCCTGTGTTGTATCCGTCATGCAATGGAATAGAATGTGATAGATTAGGTCTATCCAAACTCCCCTTAAGTCATAGAGGTGACTTAGGGAGAAATAAATCCTCAACCGTCAAATTAAACTTGATTTTCAGATCTGCTTGATCAGGCAGACTCAGTAGTATCGACTTTGCAAGTCGATAGTATCGAGTCTAGAATTCAAACATGATCTCTCTCTGATGTGGATTCAATACTACCGACTTGTGAAGTCGGTAGTATCAAGTCTGTGTGAATCTTATGGTACCTGAAAGGCATAAAAATGTACATAAATACTTTGAAATATAATAAACATTTTGGAAACATTTAAATTATATTTATTTGATGCAATTGAGTAACACTGACTAATAGTAATAAATCATGTACAAATTAATATGAAAATAAATAGTAAGTGCATAAAAATAAATATAAAATAGCTTGTGAAAATGACAAATATCCAATGCATCAAACTTTCCTAAGCTTTAATGTTTCTCGTCCTCGAGCAACACACCTTCAGATCTGTTTGAGACAAGTCAACAAAAGGATAGAATAATATGAATTTCATTTCTCAACTACTCCCACTTGACAGTCCCAAACTGGACTTCATTGATCAATGAACAATCAACTGCTCTATAATGACAAAAAACAGTCATAAAAGATATCCAGCCTTAGATAAATGAACACTATCAAGAGAGCAGTTAACATCATAATCAATCAGACATTTGTTTGGTACATTATTTGATTCCCTATTATACATTGCTATTTTCCTAACTACCGACTACTTGGAAGCAGTTGTCCTTATAAGAATGAATGAGGAGAATAATCATTTAAGTGGCCTACCAATAAGACGAATGGATGGAATGAATTGGGTGGCTAATAAAGAATCACAAGTAGCATTTGAATTATTTATGCACAAATAAAATAGGATGAACCTATATGGTGAAAAGAATGAAAAATGCATGAATCCTAATGCCTACTTTATTAGTAGAATGATGCATGAGTCAAAAGATGTCATCAATTTGGCGAACAAAAATTTGAAGAAAAGAATGCATCATGTGTATGCTTCCCTCATATTTGTGAAGTGTTGAGGGCATCCTTTCTCCATCTTAACTTTAAAATATTAAAAAACCTTTTTTTTCATTGGCCTATTGTTCTAGCATGATGGAGAGTTATGCTTGGGCTTTACTACATATCACTCATCTATTTTTTTCCACAGGGTATGGATGTGTATCCCTACACTCAAATTTGGAAGGAAAATGATATCCACATGATATAGAAATGAATGATGAGAAAAATGCATGCAATCTACATGTAATTGTTTATGCAACTAGAATGATGTCAACATAAATTGTTGAAGTACACAACTTGGTATTTTTTTTTCATTTTTGTAATGAATGCCATAAAATCAAACTAACTATCATGTTACCTACTATGCTATGCAATGCAAATAAGAGAAAATATTTTGGAGTACTTGTTCATCTTAAGGTGGTGAGTAAATAATGAATGGAGGATAGGTGGAATCACATAACTAAGAGATAAATCCTTTCATGAATTTATGATATGTCCCTCTCTAATGACATATGTATAGGATAACCTTAGGATTTCTTTCTTAAACTTCAATTTAAGGTCCCATTAACTGTTTGATCAACTTAGGCTCAAACTCCATCCTCATCCACATTTCATGAATAATTAAGATGTCCATTCATATTAAATGTCCTTAAGATGAATAACCCATACACTTCCTCTAAGTGAGATTACCCAAGTACTCACAACTAAGCGCACAAAAAAATATTCTCAATTTCCATAGCAAACTTGAAAGATGGCATGATAATTGCCAGGAACAAACAAAATTTAAAATTTAAGCTCCATATTACACTAGATAGATTGTGGACCCTACAAAATACAAAAATAAAATCTAAAAGTAAGTAAAAAGATAAGATAAAGACACTCCAACACCTAACTCCCCTAAGCTTAAATTTGACCATGTCCTCATAGTCAAAAATCCAAACCTGGAGGTGGATCGATTATACCAAATACTCTGTAGGGTGGTGGTGGTGGATGACTGGTGGTTCTTTGGATCAAGTTGTGCAATTATAGATCCCTCTTCTTGGTGCCACTAATTTGTATCTTTTTGGCATCAAGATATGACATTCTCTCTCCTTCTTTGATCTTTGAAAATCGGTACCCACCAGTATGTGTATCAGTGGTATCGACAACTTCTTGTTGTAGTTTTTGTCACCTTTTTGCTGAAAAATTTCGGTAGTACTGACTTTGAACTCGATAGTACCGACTTGGTTCCATGATTTAGGTGATTTTCTAGGAAAATTTCAGTAGTACCGACTTTGAACTCGATAGTTTTGACTTTTTGTAGAATTTTAACTAATAAGGAGTCGGTAGTACTGACTTGGGGGTTGGTAGTACTGACTTTTTGTAGAATTTTAACTGATAAGGAATCAGTAGTACCAACTTGGGGGTTAGTAGTACCGACTTTATATATAATTTTAACTGATAAGGAGTCAGTAGTACCAACTTGGGGGTCGGTAGTACCGACTTTGACCCTGTCTGCACACCAAACAAGAGTATTATGGTACCTTTTTACATCAACTAAAATCTAACATGAAAAAGATGAAATGTAACTAAGAAAAACACCTAGACAAATTGTAAATGAAAAAAAATTGGGTTGCCTCCCATGAAGCACCCTTGTTTAGTGTCCTAGGCTCGACATTAATGATCCTTCTTAGCTCGGGTTGTAATGAGATGGTAGTGAAGATTCATCCAGAAGTCTGAACTCCACTCTATCATTGTCTATCTTGAGCGTCAAATAGCCTCTTCCAAGGGCACTGATCACATCATCCATATCTTGGAACAACCATCCTAAAAGCATCTCTGATCCTCGTATCTTATGCATGTCCATCACCACAAAGTCAACTAGATAGATGAAATATCCCGTATGGCCTCACAATAGAGCCATCAGTCAACTCGGATGCCATAGATGTTCTTGTTGGTTCTTTCAATCCTAACTTTCAGAAGGTGGTAAGAGGCATGAGATTAATACTCACTCTCGAATCACATAGTGTCTGCTTGAAATGTTTTCCACCTATAGAACATGGGATGTATAAACATCCTGGATCCTTCCTTTTCCTTGGCAACTTCCCCTTGATCAGTGCACTCATCACCTCATCAACCTGTACAATATCTGTGTCTTTAATCCTATGATTTTTTTTGATGTTATCTTTCAAAAATCACCCATAACCAAGAATTTGTTCTATCACCTCCACCAATGGAAAATTGATGTGGAGCTTCTGGAAGATGTCCAAAAACTTTTTAAGTTGTGTTTCCTTTTTCCTTGGCTTCAGAATATCTGGGGATGGCACATCAGACTTCTCTACTTACTTATGTGGGGGAACATATGGTGCTTGACAAACTTCCTCCCCTAAGCTTGCTTCAGCACCACCTTCTAAAATAGAAATTGGCACATCCTCTGTGGGTGGTGTTACCGGTGGTTGTTCCTTTTGAATTGTGGGTGCCCCTATATTGACTGTGACTGTTCCGCTGCATAGTAAAACCTTCACCTGCTCCTGTTGAATAGGTACCCTTTCATGAACTGTAGTTGGTGATTTAATAAGAATGGGACCTTGAAATTCACTGTCCACTGGTGTTTTGCATCCTCCTGGTAATCCCAATAGTCTATGAGTAAATGGAACTTTAGACAGACACACCCAATCAAACTCCTGAGTGTGTTTCTTGGGCGCCTCATCGGTATGATATTCTCACTCTTGACAACAAAGATGAATTTTTCTTTGTGATGTTGATGGGCTACAGCTGCATTCCCAAGTGCTCCTTGTTGACTAAATTTCTTCAAGGAAGCTACTTCTGTTGCTAATTGAGAAATTTGATATTCAATGCTACTGATTCAGGTGCCTTGGTTTTGCAACTCCTTCTATGTCAGGCCCATAATTGCTTCATTTTGGCTCACCAACTTTCCTAACATGTTCTCAATTTTATTAATCTTGCAGGGGGCATTGTCCTACTAGTACTATTGGTTCATGTACATGCAATCCTCTTCTTCACCTATAGATGATTTTACACCCTTCTGGAACAATTTTGTGGCGATGAGGTCAAGTTTCTCATTCAATGTCGAGATGACTTTAGATTCTTTGATGCTTTTAATGGTTGGCAGGCGTTCTCTTTATTCACCTCACCATTGGTTCTTATCCATGTTCTTCAGGATCTCATGGCATCTAGAAGGCTTATTGTTCAAGAAAAATCCAGATCTTGCACTGTCTAGGGTTGTCCTCTCACCCTAATGTAGGCCATAATAGAAGGTTTTTGGTTGGCCATACAAATCTATACCATGGTGAGGCACCTTCCGTAACATGTTCTGAAAGCGCTCCCAAGCCTCTGAGTATGACTCTTTAGCTTGTTGCTTGAAGTTGTAAATCTTTCGCGTCAATTCATTCATCTTCTGTGGTTGGAAATAACACTCAAAGAATGTATCTATCATCTGGTCCCATGTCTCTATGGATTTCGTCTTGAGGTGCAGAACCAAGACTTAGCATGGTATGCCAAGGATGATGGAAACCACTTCAAGTATATCACAGTGGCAGGAACTTTGTCTATCTTCACCATGTCGCAACTTTCAATGAAATTGTTGATGTGAGTCATTGGGTCTTCAGTACTATGGCCATGGAAAGCATGTTGCTTGACTAACGCCACCAGCCTAGGATCGATCTTATAGCTTCCCACATTTATCGTTTGTTGCTTGATTGGCCCAAGTTGAGTTGTTGAGGATGATGCCTTAAACTTCTCCCATATGGTCTGTTCTTCTTCTGTGTCACCCATACCTTCTCACTATGGATTTTCTATGGGACCATAATCAGTGGTTCGTGTTTGAACCATGCACTAGTACCTAAAATTTGTGAATACAATATAAGAATGAGATGCTAGTGATTAAAAAATGTTTGTAATTCATCTTTGGAAAGAATAAAAATAAAAATAAAGAGGGTGGCGTAGAGTGGCCGATTATAACACTCGTAGTGCTTGAATATGTTGTTTCCCAGACAACATGCTAAAAACTTGACACGACTAAACTGTATGTGTAAAATGCAAGCGTACTTGTCGAAGTAATACTAGAAAACGAGGCATGGATATCGAACACAGGGAAACGTAATTAAAAAAGCTACTACTACCTACTTTCAATCATCTAAGCTAAAGAAAACATTGATTTGAGAGTTACTAAACTGATTGCAAGAAAGAAGACTAATTTAATGGTTTGTGATCACAATGAGAAGAAATTCTCTAGGACAGTGGTTTCACCACAGTCGATATTGTAGATTTTACCTAAGATTAATATATATTCCTCCCACTCCTAGACAAAGACCGTGTAGAAAGAACTACCCACTCCTGTAGTGTATTTCACTACCTATTCTAATGCCAATTCCATTTTCATAATAATTGGTTAATTAGTTAGGTGCTTCAACAAATCCTCTGGGTAATCTCTTCATGTTCGTAAGCCACCTTTCTGTTGGGTTTTAGGGGAGGCAGAGAAGGCAGCAAAAACAAAAATTTTCTCCTCCCAAACCCAGAACAAAGGAAACACATCAACGTCTATATAGTAGGAAGGATGGTTTGTAGAGGCATACCTTGTCCCGAGGCTTTCTCGGTGACGTTACCTCACAGATAGCGCGGGCTTCACCTCCGGTCTTGGACGGTGTTTGTGCAACTTCTGGTCGCACTGGGACTGGCACCTCCTGGTCTCACCAGGACTATCGGGATTGACATCTGTCCTCTGAGCGGAAGAAGTCTCCCGCCTCTATAGTAGTCCATACGGACCACCTGGAACTCCGATCTCCTTGTCCCACAAGGAAACAAAAGGATTCGCACCTCCTATCGGCATACTAGTCACCAACACACTCTCCTACCACCAGTCGCTTTCTGTAGTTGTCTTTCCCTTGTTGTGCCTCCCTTATCAGGTAGCACTTGCTCGGGCTCTCTCTCGGTTACCAAAACTAGAGAGAACGACAACTGTACATAGCAATTGGTGCACTAAGTTGTTGTTCTGAGAAGCCCCCACTACCCCTATATATAGGAGGGTCATGGGACATGGTTCTCTACCCCGGGCAATGTGGGATTAAAGCAGGAGTAGAAGGGTTCGAGATTTTCCACAAAACAACCAACTTGCGCCAGCTGAACCGATCGTTTCAACCCTGAAATGATCGTTTGGTGACCTCAACCGATCGTTTCAACCTGAACCGATCGTTTGGGACACCTGAGCTGATCAGTTCATCACATGATCCGATCGGTTTGTGGTCCTGGTCCAACTCAAATTGACTTTCAAATTTGTCTCCGATTAATCAAATATTAATCCTTGTCCAAATCAAATTTATACAAGTGAAACAAATTGTATTTGCAAAATCGACTTTCCAAACGATCTCGGTTGGACCAGTTGAGCCGATCGGTTCAACTCTTAAACCGTTCAGTTCAGCCTGTCTTGAGCCGATTGGTTCATCACATGAGCCGATCAGTTCACCAACCTTAGCCGATTGGTTCATCTTATGAGATGATCAGTTGGAAGTACAAATTGTGCAAAATCAATCAATCGCAGTTTCAATCAATCTGATACTCCAATCAATCTGTCCAACACCTTGAACACTATGATTTTGAACTATCAATTAATTCAGTGTTTAATTGAACTACTAAACTCCTTTAGTAATCAATCTAAACATGGTTTGTGGATAAACTCCTCTTCCAGGTTAAATCCTATGTGTGTGACCCTACATGTCCATTTCACGTTGGCAGTGAAAGTCCATAGCACTTATGACTTCACAAGCAAAGAGCGGTGCCTAGTCGCACATCAGTGCTACCCAAGTGAAAAGGAAAGTTGGAGAACAACTTTCAATCCTACAATCTGTGAATGGTGTTACAGTGAATGTATAATTCCTTTGTCACTGATATCTCGAATGAACTTAAGGCATGGAACAATCATCCTTTCACTAAACCTATGCAACGGAATCCTTCAGTGTTCCCATTCTTCTTAAGAATTGGACACTTGGCCTTAGGATACCAACTCCATGTAACATGGACAAGTTTTCTCCCACTAAATCTATGCATACTGAACCCTTCAGTATAGATTGCCAATGTATGCTTTCTGTTTTCAGGTCAAGAGGTTTTTTGAGAACTATCTCTATAGATCTCTATTCCTATCACATAGGAAACGTCTCTATCTTCCCTAAAGATAATTTCCACTTTGGATTTCCATTTTAGAACATTTCCATTTCACATCAACATGTGGAATGTGAATACGCTCCCAATAAATCACATATGCCTTCTTTATCTTTGACATATCAGTCAAACCCTTTGAATATATCATCAAAGTAAAGATCCAGCTCTGAGTTACTTATACTTAATCAATCACATTGATTAGTCCATTGTAACTTATAAACTTCATTTGCATTAATGGATTCATAAACCTTATAGGTTGTGTCACGTACACATCCTTGTTTTATTCCTCATAGGAATGCATTTTTAGTATCCATTATGCCAAATGTCTTAGTCATTAAGTTACAATCAACAAGCATCATCCTTATCAAAATGTTATCCATGTGTCTTAATGCTTAAGGCTTATTTGCACTTATGGATTTTATCCCAATGGGTGCTACCATCAAGGTCATGCCTTATGGTTCACATGGAAGTCATTTAGGATGTAATGGTCATAAACCATAACTCAAAATCTAGTTCCTCATATTCATCTAGATAGTTGACTCATCTCATGACCAACTCATCACATAGACAATTGAGGTGTATCTGTCAAGGATATAAGAACTCACAACTCCTTGTGATTCTTAATGTCCTTTATTAGTGTGGGATATTCTTTATTAAGAAGAAATTAGTTATTTGATGATCATCCTCTAACTCCTTAGAGTATGACTCCCTTTTCGATTTAGACATCACCATGCCTTAATCATGAGTTTACTATGATACATTATCATAATCACTCATAATGATCTCAAATATTTGGTCCAAGTATTTCATTCATTGATTTCATCAAGAATTAATACTTTACCAAATTCATACTTCATCTATGATATTCTTGAACACTTCAAGATATTCATATTGGTATTTCTGTAAGCACCATTTGAAGTATCAACATTAGCTCCAATAGGTGTGTAAATACATCACATGTATTATACCTAATAGGATAATCATTCTCCCACTACCACTAGTGAATATTGATTAATCATGTCCATGAGATTCATGTCTATTATTGGTCCTCTAAACAAAAGAGTCTAGATTTATCCATCATATGGAAACTAGAAATGAATTTCTCATGATTTATGCTAATTTGATTGTTTGTGTTATCAATAACTTTTTAGGTATCATTTTATCCTATGCATACCAAGTATCACAAGATAAACAAGGCATTGCCATAAAGATCATATCTTTGAAATTGAAACATCAACTTTATTAATTGCAATCATTGTCATATAATATGCAAAAATAAAGTGTTTCTATCCATTGGCAAATATGAAATAGCAGTTCATAACTCTATTACATGCCTTCAAGGCTGAAAATAAACTAAAGTACTCCTATCTATGGTAGCAACACTTGCCCCATTTATTGAGTGCTTTACATTTTATCTCTTGGTATCATATACCTAAAAAATGTTACAAGTTTATTTCATGACACCTTCAGGTGGAGACGTCTGTTGTCTCCTTCTTCTTTAGTTCTTCCAGATAGAGTGGACAATTCCTTTTCCAATGTCCTGACTTTTGACAATGGTGGAAATTGCCTCTCTTGGTCACGCCTCCCTTTGCCTTGAGAGTTGAAGATGCCTTGGGCTCCTGGCTAGCATCAGAACCCTTCTTAGCTTTTCCCTTGCCCTTACCTTTGGACTTGACTTTCTTGTTGTTGATCATCATCACAGACTTAGGCTTGACTTTCTTCATCCGTGTCTCGGATGTCCTCAACATGCCCAACAACTATGTCAACGGCTTGTCAAAGTTGTTCATGTTGTAGTTCATCACAAACTGACTGTAGGATTATGGCAACGATTGCAGTATCACATCAGTAGCCAACTCTTGGCTCAAGGGAAATCCCAATCTTGTCAAGTTCTCCACATACCCAATCATCTTGAGTGTGTGAGGACCAACTGGATCTCCTTTTGTCATGACACACTTGAACATCGCCCTGGAGACATCATATCTCTCTTTCCGTGCTTGATCTTCATACATGTTCTTGAGATGCTGAATCATCTCAATGACAACCATGTTCTCATGTTGTCTCTGCAACTCGTGGTTCATGGATCACAACATCAAGCACTTCGCATCAATAGCATCATCAGAATGCTTCTTATATGCATCCCTTTCTGCCTTTGGTGCGGTAGGAGCAGGTTCCTCTAGAACTGGAGTATCCAGGACATAGAGCTTTCTCTCTTGAGTGAGAACAATTCTCAATGTCCTAAACCAATCATGGAAGTTAGTCCCATTCAACTTGTCCTTCTCAAGGACCGATCACAATGAAAAGTGATTGTTGTTTGTTGTCATTTGAACTACAAAAGGAAATATATGCAATTTAGTCCAAATCTCAATTTTGACTTATTTGATTGATTTGAAAATTGGCGATATAATTGGGACTTTAATTAATTATCACTCCCACTATTTTGTTCAAATTGATAGCCCTCACCATCAATTCAGAAGATTGCAGCGTACAACCTTCTAGTGGGCAAGATCCTAAAATCCTCTAAGTCATGAACCAACTAGGGTTGTCACCCACAACTTAGATCTTCCAGGTAGGCAACTTTTTCTAATTGCATCATATGAAACTCTTGAAAGATGTCATATGCAACTCTTTGCCATGATGAACTCCATGCCTCAAGGTGCTACATCCTATCTAGGTCACCTTGTTAAATTTGACCCAAAGCTAACACAATGAAATATGCACCCTGCTAGGGCAGACCCACATATTCATCCTTCACGCTTCCACGAGATAGATGGTGCACCACGCTAGGGCATGCCCACACTTGGTCGATCAAGCTTTTCAGGTGTGTCACTTTTGGAAGGCATCTAAAACTTTAATATTTAATGAGGCATTTGGTTTTATAGGTACATATACATATCCAATCACCACAATATATAGTATGTATCATATACATGCTATATCCCACTAAAAACATGCAAAACGATAAAAGCGATGATTATGGCCATGCTAATGTGATTCCTCGAGCCAAGAGGAATCAAGATCGTCTAGGTCTACATCACATGCAACCTGTACAAGATGAACTCTGTGCTATAGCCGTCTGAGTTGATCAACTCATCACATGAATGACCTGCTCACCTTGGCCGGTCATCTGGGTGCCACCAGCCGATCGGTTGGCTCCTCCAACTGATCGGTTCACCTGGTCATCGTGCATCTCTTCATGGCTGCCACCTGATCATCTTGCTCCTCGAACCAGTCATCAGGATCACCAACGGATCAGTTCACGCCTTGAACTGATCATCTCAGTCGTCGTCATATTGTCCGCCGTTCTTTGACATAACAGGAAATAAAATCTATCTTATTTACATTTGAATTGGGAAACCCTGAGTTACATTCAGGGGGAGCAAAGGTAGGAAAGAAATCTTGAATTATCTTGAGTTACATTAGGAATAATGAGGTAGGGAATCAGTGCGCAGACCGAGATGCGAGCAACCACATACAACCAAGAACACATACATAGGGTTTATTGGCCATAACCATGCTATACATCCACCACAAAACTCGTTTAAGGGTGGCGTGTATTGATTGCATTCATATTACATATCATATATGTATATTGCGATTTGTGGATTTAGGATTGGACATGCATAAAGCCAATTTTATTCGCATTGAATGCAATAAATAAAAGCAACAAACCAAAATCGATCATATCGATAATCCTAAAGTATAGAGCAGTTGATGTGGCTCTGATACCACTTTTGGGTTTTAGGGGAGGCAGAGAAGGCATTGGAAACAAAAAAGTTCTCCTCCCAAACCCAGAATAAACGAAACACATCAACATCTATACACTAGGAAGGATGGTTTGTAGAGGCATACCTTGTCCCGAGGCTTGCTCGGCAACATTAACTCACAGCTAGCGCGGTCTTCACCTCTGGTAGAAGCCCTGACCATAGATCCATCATCGTCAGGAACAGGTGATGGTGAAACAGGTGCTCCACGGCAAAACCTGGAACACATATTTTTGAATATGTGGGGGTTATTGGGCAAATATATCCTTATGCCCCATAGGAATGGCTACGGGCTATGTCCTATGTATGGGATTAGTTACAAACCATACCCCAATAAGAGTATGGCTACGGGCCATGACTCCACAATATAATACCAGACATTGGCTACAGGCCATATCCTGAAAAGAGTATATGCTACGGGCTATAACTCTAATAGCGATGCTGCCAGTATACCCTAGAAAGCTATCTAGCAAAGACACAAGATGTCTTGCATGTTATCTCGTACTGACCGAGAAAGTTGAGGTCTTGGATTCTGGCTCTTCCATTGACCTATGTATGGTACCGATTTCAACTTCGTAGAGGTCGGTTGGAGTATGAGCGGTATACCTCATCTCCTCAGGGCATAAGTGTGTTTGTAAAAATGAAATCAGACGTATAGCATGTTTGCTTAAGGACTGAATACAGAAATTCATTGGCTGATGTTACATTTCTATTTTATATATGTACTTCATTGAAGTTGTTTATATCTGTTGCAATCATTACAAGTAGATGTATGAACTATGAGTCTACCATGAGTAGATGCAATGTTATCCTTGAAAAAGGATATTACTTCACTTTGTTCATACAAGTGACTTACCTACTGTTGATTTAATATATAAATCCTTCTGCTCAATTTATTTTAATAAGCTACTATGACAATGTTTTAGCGGAGAGTTATATCTCCCGCTGGGGCAATTTACAATTGTTTCACCCCCGTGGGATCCAACTTTTTAGGTGGACATGGAAAAAGATGCAGAATTCCATTGCAAGGGATGGACAACAGCTGTATCAGCAAGGACAACAGTAATATCTCAGGTGGAGATACTGCCTGTCAAGTTATGTAGTTAGAAAGTCCTATGTGTCGTCTCTGTACTCTCAGGTCCTCGGAAGTTTTTAGTCAGTGTTTTTGGTGAATCGATATGAGGTTTTGGCTTGATGCCTCGAGATTCGTATACTGTATGTATATAATGTTTATAAGACAGTTGATGATGTAGTCTCTAAAAAGAGATGGTACAGGTTATGTACGTTTGAACCAGAATGTAATTGTTATACAATGGTTCTTGATGGGAAATATTTCCTATGTATGGATCTCTTTGCAAAAAGTTTTAATTTTCAGTGATTTTCAGTAATCCGCTGCAAATAATTCGCTTCCGCTTAAGTTAATCTTGTTTTTGTGAGTTGGATGCCACAATTTAGTGGTATCAGAGCTTTAGGTTCGCTGAGTCTACAGAGACATAGGACTAAGATAGTAGAGTATGTTCTGGTGTCATCCAGTGTATGTGATAGTGTCTTCTGCTCGTATAAGAGAAGAAGAACTTAAAGATGACTGGGTCACATGAGGAGGTTGCTGCTGAGAGCAGCAATGTTGCACTAGGAAAAGGTGCATGGGAGCAGGCAAGAAAGAGACAATTGCCTGAGAATCCCCTAGTTGATCCAACTATAATAAGAAAATCTTTCTTTAAGTATTACTGTTGGAGAATTTAGGGCAACAGTAATGTATATAGTGGATCAAGTTTTGGCGGTGTAACCTAGATTACCAGTCCCAATGATGATGTTATAGATATAAATATTATTTGTAATTAGCATCAGCTGGTTGAAGCAAAAGGAAATGATGAAATTCTGGACTTAAATTGAGTCTGTGCTCAACCTTAACCTGTTGAATCAACCTTTGAGTCAAAGTTAGCCTGAAACAGTGAATAATTCATGAACTATGACAAGTTAGACAAGATAATGTCATACAAATATGTTAATTTATGAATTCCTGGATTAACTGAGAAAGGAAATGATTGAACTTTCCTTAATTAGTCCTGTGAGGACTTATGTTTTGCATAGTAAAATATTACCAATGTTTCATGTTGTTCTTACCTCCTTGAGAAAAGATGAGGTGTAGAAGGGATGCCTGGATAAAATCCAGGGATGTTAAACCTTATGCTTGTGATAATATGAAAAGAAGGAATATGATAGCATACAAAGTACATACCACTTAATCTCAATATTTATATATCCTGGCTAGGTATACAACTATTGATGATAAAATGGGTATGGAAACTCTTAGATTGTTGTCTTTTTTATTGCTCTGATGAAGTAGTCATTCTGAGACAATCTAATGAGTATCATGAAATCAGAAATATGGAATGAATAAATGTGTCATATCCCATGCATTAGAAAAAGAAGTATGAGATAATCTCAGATGGGAATGTTGTATGAGGAACTAAAAGTGTACTCCTCATAAGATAAGAATAAGAATGAGGGAGATGAACCTTGTTCAATAATGCTGCCAGCATAATAAAGATCTTTCCCATAATGAGGAAATGAGAAATGTGATGAGATCTTGAGATGATAAAAAACATGCTAGATAATAATAAAGAAAGGGATAATGACATGCAATCATCCTTAAAAATTCCAATGTTAAAGGCAAGGAACCTAGGATGAGATAAAGAGTAAATGGATCATGAATAGTTGAAAATACATGAATTAATAAGAGGAATATGAATCCTTGTTTTCTTTCCTTTTAGGGACATGGCAATCAAATGGGTCTTAGGACACTTGATGTGTATAAAATAAATATGTTCATGTGATGGATACTTAGAAAAGTATCAGTTATCTTGGACTTTGGTCCCAAGATGAGGACATGTGAAACAATTAATGTTCCAAGATGAAAGGAAGAGATATGTATGATGTGTTTCTAACACATGTGATAGATACCAAGGTGAAAGATTCTGGTATCTGAGAGTTATCAGATGGGTTAGGTTGGCTACCTGGAGTGGTCAACTGTGAAATTAGTCTGATTATAATAATATGAACATCATATGTTAGGGGTTTATGCTCTGCATAAACATGATATTAATAAAGAATGTATGATGCTTCTCTGAATAAGAAAAGTGTTATTTGACACAAAGTTGACTCTATAGTCAATGATGAGGAACAGTGGAGCATGTGCCTTATGTGTTGATCCTATGAGAATCTTGTATGGAAACACTTTGTGCTGATCAAAGTTTTATGGTGTCTCCACAATAGGGAGATGATATGTGAAGACTAGATAGTATGATGAATAAAATACATCTGTCTTCCTTTATCTGGATTTTGAGGATGAAATCCTTGTTAGGGGTTTATGATTTGTAACATCCCTGACCTGGGTTATACTTTAAACCTAGGTGTTTTGATTAAGAAAGGTGATTAAATGCTTAATATCACCTTGTGAAAAGTAATTAGGACTCAAGAGGAACTTATGTTGCAATTCTAGTCCTTTTTGAACATTGTTGAAATCAATGTTTTATTTTTTTTGGACTAAAGTGCAAATTACCCAAGTTGAGGGGTTTAAGTGCAATTGTGCATGATAATATGTTCCTCATGAGTTGAAGCATCATGAGAGTGAAAATGATGCTAAGGTATGGCTTATGGAAGCCTGAATACCAAGAAAGAGATGATAAAGCAATGTATGTGCATGAAAACCTAGTTTTGGTGTAATGTGCAATTTACCCAAAACCTAGGGTGAAATATGTAATTTACCACATCAATAAGGTCCCTAATGTTTATTGGCATCAAGTAGAGCAAATAAAGTGAGAGGGGCGCCTCATTTGAATTAAGTTGGAGGAGAGAGAATCATGATATTAAAATAATCAAGATTTAATCCTAATTGAAACCCTAATTCGATTTTGGGCAAAAATAAATGTATTAATTAAAGGGCATTCAACCAAAATTAAAATGGTTGAATTCATATGTGTGTGTGACGTCCTTGAGCTTTGCAAGGACCATGAAAATATCCAAGGGAGTGGATAACTCACACACAATTTTATAAGAAAAAGAAATATCCACTCACATATGGATATTAATATAATATGATTTAAGGTGCTTGATTTGATTTTCTTTAAATCATGGATAATTGAGAGTAATAAGAGGCAAACAATATAGCATCGTCCCTAAGGAAGATGAGGGGGAAGAGGCGGCCACATTTTGGGATCAATTGGATTTTTGCAAAGTACATTCTCTCTCATTGAATTTTTATAAAAGGACCTTTTATAAGCCAAATGAAAGGCTTTTTCGACCCCACTTCTTCTCCTTGCTTAGGGAACGACCAAGGGAGCTTGGGATGGTCAGTATGACGACCCCCAACCTGTTGGTAGGCTTCTTGACCTTGTTTCATCACGATTTCATGGTGGAAATCACAAATCAATGCGTGATTTCTTCCTATTTCGATCTCCTCTTCAATTCTAACCATTCCTTTTCACTCAAACCTTGAGTACGAGCCTTGGGATGGTGAAAGGAGTTGCATACACCATTGTTGTCATGGAAATGGAGCTTTGGAGATCAATTGGAGGTGGGTTTTATAACTCGAACCCTTGATTTTGTTATTGCATTCAATTCCATACCAAATAATGATCTTTTCTACATTTGCAATAATTGATTTGGTTGATGGATGCAATTACCATGGAAACCACAGCAGGTTTCGTGAGTTCAGAGGTTGAATATGATAAGCACACACCTCTCTAAATATCTAAGGCAAACGATCTTGTTTGGGATGCTCAAACGGTTTCCCAAACCGTTTGGGAGCAAATAGTTTCAAACCGTTTAGAAGCAAACGGTTTTATCAAATCGCATGAGACCAAATGATTTCAAAACCTTTTGGGGGAGTTGACCAAGGGTTGACCGTTTGATAATCCTGTTCCTAATTATGTTGGTTGATGACCCTCCAAATTTGGTTAATTAATTCCAAAGGAATCATGAGTTGAAGGCTATTCAATTAGACAAACCCTAATTGATTTAAGTGCTGATTTTCAACTTGATCGATTGGACTTTTTGGGTTGATTAGCCCAAACGGTTTCAAAACCATTTGGGGATCACCCAAACGGTCTCAAGACCGTTTGGGGATCACCCAAGACCGTTTGTAGGTCTAGGGTTAAGTATGGTTGCCTATATGAAGGTCCAAAGTTACCAAGTTACAAAGCAATCAATTGCTGATTTGTTGATTGACTCAATAGACCAAACCTTGATGAAATTTCACTAGAATCCAAGGGTTGGATGAGCCAAACGGTCTCAAGACCGTTTGGAGCTCATACAAACGGTCTCAAGACCATTTGGAGGTCACCCAAGACCGTTTGGAGGTCTAGGGTTGAGTATGGTTAAGCAATTGAAGATCCAAAGATACTAAGTTGGAGTGTAAACAATTGCTGATTTGGTGATCAATCCAAATTATCCAAACCCTAATTGGTTGACTTGGATTTTTATGATGTGATTGGAAAACGGTCTCAAGACCGTTTGGTGGTCATCCAAATGATCCCAAGACCATTTGGGGTCAGGTCATGACCAAATTGGATGATGGTTCAATGGGTTCAAATCAATTAGACTCATATTGAAATATGTTGAAGGGTTATCGATTCCAAACCCTAATACAATTGATTCAAGATCTAATTGATGATTAATTGGGGGTCAATTGAGGGTTAAATAAGTTGAAGGTTGACCTATTAAACTCAATTGAAGAATGAGGACAGGTCCAATTGGTAATTGGTTCTATGAATTCAATGATTGAAGGAATCAACATTGGAAATCCTAATCCAATTCAATTGGTTGAGACCATATTTGGTCCATGCAGTTTTGAGGAGGTTTGGACCAAACAGTCTCAAGACCGTTTGAGTCCAAATGGTCTCAAGACCGTTTGGGACCAAATGATCCCAAACCGTTTGTGCCCATACGGTTTCAAAAGTCAAACTTGGGCAAACGGTCTTCACCTACTACTTTAGCAAACGGTCTTGAGTGTGCACCTTTACCAAACGGTTTCAAACCGTTTGAACATTGAAAGACCAAGACCGTTTGGGGCTCAAGTAGTCAAAGTTGATTGAAGATTCAATTGGTCAATTCAATTGGATACCTTATGTAATGAAGGTCCAATGTGATTGAATCTCTTGAGAATTAATATGATGAATGATTCATTGGTCCAATGATGATTAGTAATGATAATCAATGAAGGTGCAAAGGTTGAAACCCCTATAGTACCTAAGTGATTAGTGCCAATTAAGGGATGAATCCTAATTGCTTATAGGATCAATGACTTGGTACACTATGTTAATCATAGTTGTATGTACTTGATTGAAGGGTTGATATGACCTAATCAAGTTGAGAGAATGTTAACATGAATCCATACATGAATATGAATCTTGTGGTGATTAAGGGTATGATCCTTAAGTAGAGAGATCATGAAACCATAATCATGAACATAAACCCTAATTGATAGGTCTATTGAGTTTTAACCCTAATTGAGGGCAATTCTAAATGTAACCCTAACCCAGGGTGAGGATGTAACCCTAATCTAGGGTAGTGATGTGTGAAACTCCAATTTAGGAAAATGAAATGTAAAACCCTAATTGGGATGAATAGTGAATATCTAATTATGGATAACTGAATGAAATCCTAATATAGATGAATAGTAGACCCAAATTGTGGGTGACTATGGTGGGAATACTAATTGAGGATGATTCCATATGAATCCCTAGTTGAGGGTGATTCCATGTGAAGTCCTAATTAAACATGATTCCATGTGAAATCCTATTCTAGGGTTATGTTATGAGAAACCCTAAGTTAGAATAAGGTATATGGAACATTGATGTGGTGATGTGATGTGAGAATCAAACTTAGGGTGATGTCATGTAATGACATGTAAAACCCTAGTTGAGGGTGATTCCATGTGAAACCCTAATTGAGTGTGAATCCATGAGAAACCCTAATTGAGGGTGAATCCATGTGAAACCCTAGTTGAGGGTGATTCCATGAGAAACCCTGATTAAGAACTAACATCACATGATGTTATAATGTTATGTTGTGGTGAGAGGCCCTAAGAAGGGTGAAGTAATATGAGATTCTAATGTAAGTCATTATACATAAAGCCCTAATCATGTGCAATGTGACAATGAATCATAATTCTAATTTTAAATAAGGATGCAAGGAAACCCTAATGATGAGATAAAAGAAATGACCTTATAAAGGTGAAACATTTCATGTGGTTGATTATATGTAACCTAATTGTAAACAATGTCTTTAGCATTAGAAAAGCCCATATCATTAAAGATAGATGGACAATTCTAATGTGTGGCCTATGCAATATATGCTAAATGTGAGAGTTTAGTGATGGAATGTATTAAGAGGGGAAATACCTTAATACAAGATAAGTTGGTTAACTCAAGAGAGTCTGAAATGATGAGAAAGTGATACATCAAGATATGATAGTTATCACATTCAACACTTCAGGATTTATATACCTTGATACACTCCAAATCCAATATATTTGGGTAAGAAACATATGAAGTGTGTTATGCAACTATTACAATGAAATGTAATGAGTTGTTGCACTTTGATGAGTGTTAATTAATGTACCTTGAGAATGGGGTTAAGCCCAAATGATGAGTATGATATAGTCATACCATGATGAGGATGAGAAATGAACTCATACCTTGAATTGATGATCATTAATGCTAAATGATGAGAGTAATGATCTTGAATACTTATCTATGATATCTTTGAATGCCCAAAGGTATGGAATAATAAATTGAGGGTTGGACAAATTATATAATCATGAAAATCTAACTAATGAGGAATGGGGAACCCTAACCCTAATTTGGGTAAAGGAAATGAAAAGCCCTATTCGATAGTAAACCCTAATTCCTGGAAAAAGGAATAATGGTATTACTATTGTATCACATGATGTGATGAATATCTTGTATGACTGTTATCATGCCTAATAACCATACAGATATTATGAGATGATGAATATAGCCAGGTTTGAGCTGTGACATTTATATAATAAATGTTGATTGGCCTTTTGTGCCTTGATGTTGTTGTTGCTTAATAAAATTAGCAATGTGCATGAACTTTTATGAGTCATATGAGTAAGTTGTTACCTAGAAAGAGGTGACAAGATATTTCATGGCCTTGTGAGCCAGGTGCGATGCTTGTGTAACAAGTATCATGAATGGCTTGGTCAGATGACCTAAAGGTGATAATTACCTAATAAATGGTAATGGTACTCAATGATGAGTTAAGGGTTTGAATACCCAGAACCATATGATTATGGTGATGAGAATGTGAATGGATGAGAATTCCCAATTTTGAAATGAGGGACTGAGTTCCCAAGGTCTTTGAAAGACTGATAAGTATCTGATGAAAGAAGTACATGTCTCTTTATAGAATTGTTGTAATAAGTCTTGTTTGAGAAATTGGTTGATGCTAAAAGAATATGAAAATGAACTTAATTAATCAAGTGAAATCTTTTCGTGTAGAAGCCCTGACCATAGATCCATCATCGTCAGGAACAGGTGATGGTGAAACGGGTGCTCTGCGGCAAAACCTGGAACACATATTTTTGAATATGTGGGGGTAATTGGGCAAATATATCCTTATGCCCCATAGGAATGGCTAAGGGCTATGTACTATGTACGAGATTGGTTACAAACCATACCCCAATAAGAGTATGGCTACGGGCCATGACTCCACAATATAATTCCAAGCATTGGCTACAGGCCATATCCTGAAAAGAGTATATGCTACGGGCTATAACTCTAATAGCGATGTTGCCAGTATATCCTGGAAAGCTATCTAGCAGAGACACAAGATGTCCTGCATGTTATCTCGTACTGACCGAGAAAGTTGAGGTCTTGGATTCTGGCTCTTCCATTGACCTATGTATGGTACCGATTTCAACTTCGCAGTGGTTGGTTGGAGTATGAGCGGTATACCTCATCTCCTCAGGGCATAAGTGTGTTTGTAAAAATGAAATCAACCGTATAGCATGTTTGCTTAAGGACTGAATACGGAAATACATTGGTTGATGTTACATTTCTATTTTATATATGTAGTTCATTGATGTTGTTTATATCTATTGCAATCATTACAAGTAGATGGATGAACTATGAGTCTACCATGAGTAGATGCAATGTTATCCTTGAAAAAGGAGATTACTTCACTTTGTTCATACAAGTGACTTACCTGCTGTTGATTTAATATATAAATCCTTCTGCTCAGTTTATTTTAATAAGCTGCTATAATAATGTTTTGGCGGAGAGTTATATCTCCCGTTGAGGCAATTTACAATTGTTTCACCCCCGTGGGATACAACTTTTTAGGTGGATGCAGACAAAGATGCAGAATTCCATTGTAAGGATGGACAACAGCTGTATCAGCAAGGAAAACAGTAATATCTCAGGTGGAGATACTGCCTGCCAAGTTATGTAGTTAGAAAATCCTATGTGTCGTCTCTGTACTCTCAGGTCCTCGAAAGTTTTTAGTCAGTGTTTTTGGTGAATCGATCTGAGGTTTTGGCTTGATGTCTCGAGATTCGTATATTTTCTGTATATAATGTTTATAAGACAGTTGATGATGTAGTCTATAAAAAGAGATGGTACAGGTTATGTACGCTTGAACCAGAATGTAATTGTTATATAATGGTTCTTGATGGGAAATATTTCCTATGTATGGATCTCTTTGCAAAAAGTTTTAATTTTTAGTGATTTTCAGTAATCCACTACAAATAATTCGCTTCCTCTTAAGTTAATCTTGTTTTTGTGAGTTGGATGCCATAGGTTCATCCTGTCTTGAGATGATCAGTTCATCACATGAGTCGATCGGTTCACTAACCTTAGCCAATTGGTTCATCTCATGAGTCGATCGGTTGGAAGTGCAGATTGTGCAAAATTAGTCAATCACTGTTTCAATCAATCCGATACTCCAATCAATCGGTCCAACACCTCGAACACTATGATTTTGAGCTATCAATTAATTGAGTGTTTAATTGAACTAATAAAATCCTTTATTAATCAATATAAACATGGTTTGTGGATAAACTCCTCTTCCAGGTTAAATCCTATGTGTGTGACCCTACAGGTCCATTTCACGTTGGCAATGAAAGTCCATAGCACTTATGACTTCACAAGAAAAGAGTGGTGCCTAGTCGCACATCAATGCTACCCAAGTGAAATAGAAAGTTGGAGAACAACTTTAAATCCTACAGTATGTGAATGGTGTTACAACGAATGTATAATTCCATTGTCACTAATATCTCGAATGAACTCAAGGCATGGAACAATCATCCTTTCAACGTTCATTCACTTTCTTGATCTCAGAGTAGATTGGAGGAGATATGTATGACATCAATATCGCATACTGATTCACACATGCATGCGCACACCTATCTCAATCCTACTCATCAAGTGGCCATGGATATCAAACTCCCTCAGGAGGGACAAATCCCATATCTATCACTCACCCCTAAAAAGCCCCATGTGTCAAAGCCACCCAATCATCACCTTTATAACAACCCATGTTTTAGGACTGCGTTTGATGATGTCAAAGTGTACCCAATCACATGTGTTGAGTGTAGTGATTTCAGGTCTAAGAATCACACTCACCACCATCACTGTGAGAACTGATTGTGACTACCATGTCATGGTTCCATGTGTCAAACTCACGGTGGGTCTGTCCGGTAAACTTGTTCTCTAACAAGCACCTATGTGTTTGGTTTGATATCTCCATATCATGACTAATGAGATTCTATCATCAACCAACACCACAATCTAGTCTTGTGTGTCATTGTTGTCTATCTACCTTCCACAATGACATCCGACTAGGGACATAATAAGAATGTACAAACTCTTAGCATCCGTATGATCTCATCGTTCAGGTCTCGAACCTGAAGGCATACATCATTGAGTACTGTCATTTTCTAGACATTCAATCTATTCTATCACTATCTCATATGACTGAAATAGAAAGAATTGGAAGCTTGACTTTGATCTTTATCAAATCAATCTTAATGTATCCCACCAATCATCCCATGATTGGCTCTCAGGGCATACATACCAATACTTTCCCAAAGGGCGATATAAAATGTGTGTTACTATGGATTTCCAATCCTTAATCCTCCTCCCAGAGTTATAAATGATCTAATTAATCACTTATGGTACGCAACATCGAAAATTCTATACGATTTCATAGCAACATGCCCAGGAATAAGGAGAAAATAATATACTAACGCAAAAGATCCATATACAGTGTACAACCGGGATACCCCTGGGTCCTAGAGAACATGGGGATTAGCTCCTCATGGTTTCCATGGACAAAAACATGCTAGGAAGAAGGAAAAATGTGGATAACATAGAAAAATCGATGAACCCCCTAGAGAAAAATGACTAGGACGCTCCACACTGATGAACGTATCCACAAACCGCAAATTCTGCCCACTGAACGTGCCCGGAACCTGCCAAACGTGTAGTTCTCCTTCTCGTTCTCTGCTCCCATGCCATAGTTGTTGTGCAATGGAATAGAACGTGATAGATTAGGTCTGGCCAAACTATCCTTAAGTCATAGAGGTGACTTAGGGCGAAATAAATCCTCAATTGTTGGATTAAAATTGATTTTCAGATCTGCCTGATCGACCAGACTTAGTAGTATCAACTCTACAAGTTGATAGTATCGAGCCTGAAATTCAAACTTGCTCTCTCTCTCTGATGTGGATTTGACACTACTGACTTGTAAAGTCGGTTGTATCGAGTCTGTGTGACTCTTGTGGTACCTGAAAGGCACAAAAACATACATAAGTACTTTAAAATATAATAAATCATTCAAAAACATTAAAATTATATTTTATTTGATGCAATTGAGTAATATAGGATAATATTAATAAATCATGCACAAATTAATATGAAAATGAATAGTAAGTGCACAAAAATCAATATAAAATAGCTTGTAAAAATGACAAATATTCAGTGCATCATCCACCTCCAAAAGTTTGGATGGCCATATCACCCCCCCCACTTCATTCTCACAACCATGTTCACTAGCTACACCAAGGGTGAAGAAAAAGAAAAAAAAAGTGCAAAAAGAAAATAAAAGATGTTCCTATGTAATAGAATCTAAATAAAGAAAAGATGAGTGCTCCTATGTAATAGCAATCCAAATTCTTAAGCAACCCTTTCTTCCATTTGCATGCCCATTGAGCTAGGAAACATTAAACCTAGCTCATTTTGCCATTTTTTGTAACCGCATGGGTTACTTAGTGTGGATTGACATATGACATTGAATGCATGAATGTTAAACAATGAAATTAGTCATTTTTTTTATCTTCACCACCATGAAACAGTTTACTCAGAGCAGTATGACGACCATAAGTATTGAATGTGTATTCTATGCCCTATATTTGAAGTTTGTATGCTTAGTGCTTTAATCATGATTGGTTAGTGAAAAAGGAGAGGAGAGAGGTGGAATGCGTGTATTAGTCATCATTGAGCCCATCTAGTTAATATTCATATAATGCATTGCATTTGGCATTTCTTGATTGTGGAAAAAATGAAGAGAGATTGAGTTAAAGCATACTTGAGGACAAGTATGAAGTTTTTGGTGGTGATGCAGCCCTATTTTAGGGCTCCATCTTGTGTCTTATTGCACTTGAATCACATCCAAAGTAGTTATATTACATGTTATTCCCCTCAATATGCATATTTGGGTAAAATGCACTTATGGAAGTTCTTTTCATGTTTTTTAAGTATTTAGACCATTCTTGGATGGAGGAGAGAGAGAGAATGATCCTAGGGTTTCTCTATCCTTAGAGAGGCCCAAAGTGAAGTTCAAGGATCCCTCAAACTACCCATATTGTCTAAGGGTCCACTAAAGCAAAGAAGTCCAAGGATGAATAGAGAACAAGAGAAAAGTGTTGCTGAAAAGACCAGCATGACCGTGGTGCCACAGAACGACCATTCTGGTCCACCAATTCATAGAAGGAATTGTTGAAGGATCAAAGTCAGCAGCACGACTGTGCAACACAGAATGGTTATGCTAACATGACCCAGAACAGTCGTGCAGCTCAGCACGGACATGTTGCATAAAAATTAGAATGCCTATTCTCAACACCATGGGAAGCACTCCCTCAAGCCAAAATGGCTGTGATGACCACCATGGCTGTGCTACTAGTGCCCCACCATGGTCATGCCACCAGCAGTTCAAAAACCCAAAACCAACCTATAACTTTTCCCATTTTCCCTCACTCATTCCATCCTACCACATTTGTTCTGACCCCTTCCCACCACGGTTGTGCTACCCAGCACGACTGTGATACATACAACCCTAGCAACAATTTTGCACTATGTTTCCTATTCTACCCCCACTTAACCTAATGCTTCCCTACCACCTATATATACATAGACAACGGCTGGAGCTCAAGGTTAGCCACAAGTAGTCCACTCTCAGCTCCTCCATTTTGCCTCCCATCCATTCCACCTCCATTCCATCATCTTCCACCCTAGAAACACCTATTATAGGGTTTTTGGTCACTTTCCAGCATACATCCATGCCATCTACCTACCTTGAATGGAGGTGCTCAAGCTTTTGCAGCTATGAGGTGGAGAAGGAGGAGTCTTCACAGATCTCATCATGTCTTTCCACTCCTCTACTCATTCTTCTTTCTCCATTCTTGTATTTTCTTGTTCTATCAGTAGCTAGGCCCCTTAGGTAGGTTGTTTAGGGATGAAAATGTTACTTTGATACCATGTTGGGGGGAAATGATATGTAAAATTATAATTTCATTTTCTAATGATTATGTTCTATTTCTATATCAATCCTCTTGAATTGCTTTATGGTTTGTGTTTAAAATCACCTATGATTCTAGGAAAATTGCAAATATGTGGCTAAATTGTGAATTGCTCCTAAGTCTGATTAATGGATTCCTAGTTAGTCATTCACCTTCCTACATGCTAATCAATTATCCTACACCTAAGTGAGAGATCTAAGTAGATATTATAGGAACATTTACTGTAATTATCTTGGAGCCTTCTCAAGGCTATAATGTGGGTGATGTGAATTCTAAAACCTCACTTCCACATTACATTACTACCCTCAACCCCTAATTATCCCTGGAGTTTCTACCTAGAAACCTAGCCTAGAGTAGACCCTAATTGAATTCCACCTAAACCCTAACCCAATTGAGACTCGTAAGGGCGGGTAGGAGATGTTAGGGACAAGTTCTCCTATACACACCCTATCTTATCCATGGCCAGTTAGTAGTTTAGGACAATTCATTAGCCTCTAGATTGTTGCTTCGTTGGGTAATCTAAATGGAAGAGTAATTTTAACATTCTATCATCCCCAACATAATTGACAAGTGCATTGCCCCAAACAACCCACACTTCTCTTAATTGCATTTAAACCCTAATTTCCTTCTTGCTTAGCCATTTGTTTTTCGTTAGTTCTTTACTTGCTTAGTTAACTTCTTACCTTATTCTTGGTTTATTCTTACTTGTTTTTAGTTAGCTAGCTTAGTGTAGTGTAGATCTCTTCTTCTTACCTTAGCATAATTTGTTTCTTTTCTTGCTTAGCTTGTCTTTTCTTGCTCATTAGAATTAATTGTCTGGGGTTAACTTAGGTTTTGATCTTGTTTGTTCTCCTTTAATATCATGTTCACCATTAGTGTAATTAACAAATCAACCATCAAACCTTCAACCCTAGACTCCACAGTAGAAAATTTACTCAAACTAACCAAGCTCTAGGCCCCCCTTTTTTCTCTTGGGTTCGACCCCTAACTTGTCGCTTTCCTATACTACAACACGACCATGTGCACTTGTGGGTGAAGTGTGTTAGTCTATGTGAGAGAGCCTATTAGGTATTTATAAATTTGAAAGATACTAGTGTATTCTAGTCTTAGGGTTGCATCTAGTCACCATTCAGTTGATTAGTGTGTGATCCTAAAGGAAAAACACACAAGTATATACCCCACTATGTTGGAGAGGCAATATCCTCTGCAAAACAAACTCAGTTAAAATTCTTATCCACTCTTGAATTTGTAGAATACATGTAGTGATTTATCACATCCACAACATCTTCAATATCAGATCCATTTATATACCAAGAAATTATAAAATTATATAATTTATGCTAATATTCATTTTCATGTGTGAAATCATAGTATTCAAGTTAGTCATATCATGCATACAGTTGATTAAAGCAATTGTTATATATATAGTCATACCTACTTAAATAATATACTTCTATTTCTTGACCAATAGAGCATAATTAACATAATTTTTTCTTTGTTATATACTATCAACTAGAACACTATGCATCTTAACCATGTTCTTGGTTATACACATATTTCATTCTGTATAGAATCAACCAAGTATTATGAATTGGGCATATAATACTGTTAATTAGTTTTTTTAGTACTGATATATATTGATACATATTACAATGTCTCAATTAGTCAAATACCTAGAATACCAACCAAAACATGATACATCATTTATTAGTTTCTCTAATAAATATCATACTCCACAGATGAAATTTGGAATTTTCTTGTATAGTTTTCTCTAAATTGGATTCATCATCAAATCACCCAAAAATCATTATACCTATTTAATTATCTGGTAAGGTTTCATGATTGAAACCCCGGTCATTATAATACAAATTAACCTCATGATAAAATCATTGGACATTTGAAGGTGTAAAACTAATATTTGAATAAGTGATTGACATTTTGTTAATGATGTTTCATTCAACCAAATTGGATGAAATCACATGTTTGGATACATTTTGACTTATTCCTATAATGCATCTCATCTAGGGTGAAAAGGTAATATCAAGAACCAATGCATAATGTATGTGCTTATTACTTGATATATTTGGGCAATCATCATTTTTTCATACCCTTTTTCCTTTTCATTCTCATTGAATGAGGAATAATCATTTAATTTTTCCAAGAAATTAAGTAATCTTTTTAGAATACCCTTATTTATTCATAAGGATGCTAAAATTATTCTTGATGTGTTTGAAACCCTCATTCATGTTAGAATCATTTGAAATGATATATAGACATAAATACTTTATGGTATTCTCTTAAAAATTAATTGAATACAATGATTTATATACTACTAGCCATGCTCTATTATACAAAAATTTGTGACACTTCCCTAGTAATGTTTAAGTTGTGGATGGGGTATTAGTCCTTAGTTGTAGATACTCCTTGGGATTAGTTCATAAGTATAAAGGTTGTCTAATGGACATGTATTAGAAATAAGATGATTTAATGGAAAATGACATGGAGGGCTATTACCATGTGATTGGTGTCATGAGCTGTGTACCCAAGGCAGGCCCAAGATTGGTGGATCTGCTTCTAAGCATTTATCCATGGTATACCAGCTAGAAGGATCCCTACCTTTTTTGCACCTTTCTCAACCCGAGGTTATGTGGAGAGATCTAGGGGATCCATTTTTTATATCTTGTATAGATTTCTAGGATGTTGCAATAGCTTTTAGCTAGTTTTTGAGTGGTACACCTCAATCACTTCACGATACTTAAATATACTTCACTCGTGTAGCATATATGCTTAGTTCTATTTTACATTAAACATTGTTGCACTCCTAATTTGATTAATGCATGTACATGTTTGAAAAGTATATATCATGTAACATTCCTTGCAAGTTGCTTGATGCTAAATGGTTGGGGTAAGTGTGTACTTACAAGTACACAAAGTGATCTATTTTCTTAAAAGTTTATTGTATCTCTTAGATACTCTTTTAGATACTCTCTTAATCTGGTAAGTAATAGACATTTCAAGTGTAGATGAAAATGTTGGGACTTGGGGTATCATCATTGTGGTTTTCCACACCAATTTAGGTGAGTGGTCCAACAATCCTAGTAGTGGCAGAGAAGAGCAACAAGGAGGGAACCAGTCTTGAGTTATGAGGTGGGTGATGTTTTTGTTTGAATGTATCTCAGAGGTAGGTGACATTTGGATGACCTCCTCTAGAGATAAAGCATAGAAGGATAGAGTCTTAGTTTTCCATGTATACTCAAATTTGGGAAGAAATGTTTTGTGGTATGCTATGTCCATCTTGAGTTTTTGCCATACATGAATGGCCTCTACAGCTGTATCTATATGAGTTGTAAGATTTTGTGCACATGTTCTATGGTAATGCCAAGTATGTGAACTTTAACTTGTTCCATTTTGTTTAGATATTGTGAATGTGGATCCCAAACTTCCCATGAAGAAATGGTTGTAGCCCGTCAAACTTCTAAAATATCCTCATGAATCCTTGTGTGAACTAGATGTTTATTATAATGTTACTTGTGTGGATGGTAGAATTTTTAATATGTGATCTCTATGTGGATTATGTGGTTGAAGTTGAAATTTGGGATTTTTTAGTAATCTCACTTTTGTGGTGTTAGATTCATCAATATGAGACCAACCTATATCACCACCACAGTACAGGCGTCTTGAGAGGCACATGGTGTTCAAGGCACCTAAATATATGAAACACAATTCACCTTCTTCATTATATAGCTTACTCATATGAAGGATGTCAACATAAGGTTATTCAAGTGCTCATGTGAAATACCATATGAAAGAATTAAGGCTTCTACATTACCAATATAAAAAGGAAATAATAGAATTTCAAAAAAAAGCTTCCAACATTATCACATATGCCAGATAATAAACTTAAAGGAAAAACAACACCATACATCATCACAACCTTCATACCAAGGCTAGATCAATCTCATTTAAGCCTTTATCACAAAGCTCAAAGGCTTAGAACCTATCCCACAAGGATAGAACAACATAATCATAGTCTTTTTACATATCACTAAGGCATCACATTCACAAAACAAGGTTGGATACTTCATCTTCAACTTTTTCTCACATATTAAAGTCTGTGCAACATGTATGGAAGACAATATTAAGTAATAGGATTATAAGGCTTTTGTTACATTTACATAGCAAGAACAATCTAGAAATCTGATTTTACATGCAAAATGTAAGACAACCTTTTATCTGAAGGGTGATTCTAGCATATATGAGCATGAACAATAAGGGGTATGATATATGAAAGGAATCATATAAATTTGTATAACAAGATTAATAAGCAACCTTATAATTTTAGAATGCTTATAGAATGATCAAGAACCCTAGAAGATGGAGAAGTATGTATAAATCTCAACATGTGTATCTACTGACCTTGTAATCTCTAGAAAATGGGTAAGAAAGTTGTGATCTTGCACAAATGTGAGAGAAATACTTTAAAAAAGCCTCACTGGAAGTAGATCTAGCATCTAAATGACCTTCCAATCCTTATAAAATGAAAGCAAAGGAAGGAACAATATGGATTATAATGAAGTTCTTACATAAAAAACGAACTGGGGAGACAAAAGGAGAAGAGACGTTATGGAAACACCAAGAATTGTGAAACTAACTGTGGATCCAACCAATAAGAATTAGAAATTTCTATGCAAGAGTAAGCTTGGGCTTCAAACACCTAATGGTCACCCAAAATTACCAAAGTAGACCTCCAATGACAAGAAAACAAAGAAATGTGTTTGAAATGACAAAACAAAGAGAAGAGGCCCATTTATATATCCAACTAGTTCAACTTAGATGAATTCACAAACTCATCTTGAATTCATATCTTCATGAGCTCACACTAGTAAAGAAAGAAAAGAAAACATAGCCTAATGTGATTGGTAAAATATCATGTCAACTCATCTAGGTTTCCACCAACTTGGCCCGAGTTTAACATCAAAATACATAAATCATAAAATCAAGTCAAGAGAAACCAAAACCACATCTAGAATAAGAAACTTGGTCAGATTGATATGAACTCAACCAAGTCCATGACTCTATGGGAGTTTACACCAACTCAGGTTAGAGTCAACATTTCACCAACTGGGGTCTTCTTATACACCACATCATGATTCACTTAATTCAACTTGAGTATAGGGTGAGTCCTACTTGTGTTCAACTTTGATCCGCTAAAACTTGACATGTGAACTTGGTTAATTAAAATTTGATCCACTAACTTGCATCACTCAATGTTCATTGTGTCAAAGATATAATTAGGTTCACACACACACACAAACACACACACACACACACACACACACACACACACACACACACATATATATATATATATATATATATATATATATATATATATATATATATATATATATATATATATATATATATATAGATTTAGGGTTAGCATCCAAGTACATATTATATGCACAACTTAGGTGAAAGGAATATACATGAGGAAGGTCATCAAGAACATAGTTCATGATCATGGTGTTGTTCTCACATATCAATAATAGATTATTGGGGAGGTTGTTAGGTTTTTTTAGGGTTAGTACAATAACCAGCGTGAGGATGCAGCATTTGAGAATAACTGATTCCTAGATATCACCTCACAAATCCTCACTACATAGGATAATATGACCCTTTTGGCTCCACCAAATGAAGACGATATTCATAAGGCCATCCTAGTAATGTATCATCATACCATGCTTGGGCCAAATGGATTCTCAGTGAATTTCTATATCATTGCATGGGAGATCATGATGGAGGACTTCACTGCTCTAGAAACCCACTTGTTTGTTGGTGGCATGTGTCATGGAAGCCTAAATGCTCGAGAATGATCCTAATCCCAAAGAAGAATGATGACAACTCTATATAGACTGATTTTAGGCCAATTCAAATTGAGAATGTGGCCTTTAAAATCTTGACTCGCATGCTCAATAGTGGTGTGGTTGTATATCTTCCACATATTGTATTCAATGATAAGGATGGACATTGTTAGGCATCACGACATATTACACAATATTTGGCTTGCCAAGGAGTGGGATGGGCAGTGTTAGGCACCATGACATAGTAAAAAATATTTGTCTTGCCAAGGAGATCATCTATGATATAGATAAAGGCAGTCTGGAGTACAAATTTATGATTAAATTTGATATCAAGAAAAGATTGTGATCGAGTCAGGTGGAATCTCCTCAAGGATGTGTTGGCAAGATTTGAGATGATGCAAGATGCAGTCCAATTGGGGTGATTTCCTTCTTCGAAGGGTCTTGTTCATTTATTTCCTTAAAAATTCAAAATCAACCCTTCTTTCTATTGAGAATAGGCATTATACAAGCAACCCAGTCTCTCCTTCTTGTTTCATCCTTTTTTAAGAATGTTAGTGCCATAGATTCTAAGCGGACACAGAGGTGGGTCAGATTCCACACACATGGAAAGGGGAAAGCCTTGTAATTCTCATGTACATTGATGACATTATCTGCTTCATTGACATTCAACAACTATCACTAATGTACATCAGGCATCTGATGTTTTAGTACAGTGAGTGTTCGAGTTAACAAGTGAACACCAACAAATATGTCTTTTTAGTGGGACATGTAGATGTTAATTGAGAGTAGGGAGAACTAATATTCTTAATATGAAGAAATTAGGTGATGCCTTAGATTACTTGAGGCTGCACCTGAATAGATGGTGATGCCTCACATCTCACGTCTCCTTGTTGGTGGATACGATAAGTGTAACATCCCTGACCTGGGTAATAACCTAACCCTGGAAGATTTGCTTATATATGTAATTATATACTTGTGAATACTCCCTGGCATGTCATTAAGTTCCTCAAGAACATTTACTTTCAATTTTGCTCCTTTATATGTAAAGTTGTAACATTGTTTTGTAGTGCAGGGACCTATGTGCAAATTACCCAGTTAAAGGGGTTAACTCGCAATGTTCACAGGTTGAGATGTTCTTATGATAATAAGACATCATATGAGTGAATATGATGAGGTAAGATGGATTTCCCAAGCTTGGGCATCAAGATGCAGCTTGTGGAATGATCCTTGTGCTTAAAAACCCTAATTTGGAGTAAAGTGCAATTTACCCAAATTGAGGGGTGTAATTTGTAAAATACTTCATCTAGAACATCTTTTATAACTCTTGTCATCATTTAGAGTAGAAATGATGAAAGGGACACATCAATGAACTATCAGATAAGAAAAATGATCTTTGTGATAAGAATCACCTAATATGGGTATGGAGACCTTTCATGTATGTACCCTAGTTGAAAGTTGGCTTTCTTTACCCTTAGATCTTGAGATTTCATGAGCTTTGCATAAGTTTAGATGAGTTTGGACGTGCCCTTGAGCAAGGAGGGACTTAGATGTAAATTACATGCTTTAGAGGTCCTTATGGTGTAAAAAGGCCTAAAGTATATAAGCCTTCTCCCTTGCAACAAGTGAACGGATCTTTCATTTCCTTCACTTCTTCTCTTCTTTCTCAACCGACCAAGGCTAAGCTCTGGAGCAGAGAGGGACGACCAAGGGTTCTAGGTAAGTTTAGATCATCCCTTTTGCTTGAATTCATGGAGGAAACTCGTTTTCAAGGTTGGATTCATGGCTAGCTCACCTACCTCTATCTTTCTAGCCTTTCCTTTCCAACGTTTCCTTGGAGAATTCACCTTGGCTGAACCTGTGGAGCTCAAAGACGCCATTAAAAGCATGGATCTTGAAGGCTTGGAGCTCAAGGAACAACCTTTAGGCGGGTTTTATAACTCTAAACTCTTTGCTTTAAATGCATACTTAGTTCTTGCAATTTAGCATGATAGTTCTTCTTCTACCTCCCTTCTTCCTTGCACTTTTGCAAGCAAAACGGTGGAATAACTGACCTTAAACAAGGTTGAAGATGATGGGCGTGGATTCCTATGTTACTTTATTAAACGACCTTGGACCCTTTTGGTCCAAACGGTTGCAAACCGTTTAAGGTCAAACGGTTTCAAACCGTTTGCTCTCAAACGGTCTTGCAAGACCGTTTGGATTGAAACGGTCTCAAGACTGTTTGATAGGGTTGACCAAGGGACGACCGTTTGAGGGTCTGTTGGGAATATATTGAATTTCATTCCTGCAAAGAATAAAAGTTTAACTCTTAACCAATTGAGAGTTGAAGGCACTTCAACATCCTAACCCTAATCGGGTTGAAATTTCTGTTTTAAAACATAGATCTTGTTGAGTTTTGGGTTGAAGGACCCAAACGGTCTCAAGACCGTTTGGGGGTTCTTCCAAACGGTCTTAAGACTGTTTGGGCACAACCCAAGACCGTTTGGAGGTCTAAGGTTGAGATAATCTAATGGTTTGAAGGTCCAATTGCATTAAGTTGATGAATTAATAAAATTACTGACTTTAGACCTAATTGGAGTTCAACCCTAATCCAACTGACTTGGTTTTTGGTCAAACTTTGGGCAAACGGTCTCAAGACCGTTTGGGCCAAGTTTGGGCCCAATTGGAGGTCAATTGATAGGTTCAACCGTGAATTGATTCACACTGTTGAATATTGATGACCATCCGATTTGAAATCCTATTTAAGGTGGCCTTAACCCTAATTGGTTTTCAATGGAGGGTTAATTTGGTGTCCAAGTGATTGAGGTTCATCCTAATTGACTCACTTTATAAGTGGTTAACATGGCTTTGGCCAATTGAGGGCTTCAACATACTTAATTATAAACAATTGTAACTTTTGAACCTAGTTGGAGGTCCAAACGGTTTGAGCCCATTTGGACCAAACGGTCTCAAGACCGTTTGGATCCAAATGGTCTCAAGACCGTTTGAGGCCAAACGGTCTCAAGACCGTTTGGGACCAAACGGTCTCAAGACCGTTTGGGCTCAAACGATCTCAAGGTCGTTTGGACCAATCGATCTCAAGATACTTTGATCAAACGGTTTCAAACCGCATGAGCTTCAAACGGTTGCAAAGTCAAAACGGTCAACGCACCCAAACGGTCTCAAGACCGTTTGAGAGCAAACGGTCTCAAGAATGTTTGACACCAAACGGTCTCAAGACCGTTTGGTGGTTGAAGGTTGAAACCGTTTGAAGGTGTTCAAGGTGGTTTGTGCTTAATCAATTGATGGTGTAATTGGTTCAATGGTGATTTAATCTAAATCCCAATGGTAACCTAGGTCATTAAGGGACTAGGAGGTTAATGAATTGACCCATGATGGTGATCATGAGGTAAATTACCAAAGTACCCTTGAGGGGTTTAATTGAGTAATACCTTGTTTTAATCAAACCCTAATCACATGATAGTGATGTTTTGGCTTATGCTAGTCAATGAGGACTTAACCCATCCTGATCTATAGAGTTGTTGTCACCATCTACTAGTATGAGGAGAGAGAAAGTATCCTAAGAGAGAGAAAGTACCCTTTTATGGTGGAAACTCAGGTAAGATACCTTCAATACACATGAATGTGCATGATTAGGGTATGATCCACCTATGTGAGATCATGGAAACCCTAATTATGATGATTAGTGAACCTTAATCTTATTTAAGAGCTTTAATGATGATGTTTCTCATACATGATGATGTTATGAGTTCATTTCACCATGGAGTGAATAGTAAACCCTAATTCTAGGGTGATGACAAGTAATATGAATAGTAAACCCTGATTGATGAAAATTGGGGAACTTAATTCTTCTATGAGTTTGAAAGTGTAACCTCTAGAATGAATTGCTTACTGTTATCAGATGAATTAACCTTGCAGGTTGTTATGAGATGATGATCATATCCAGGTATGGATTATGAATCTATATTCATTGAAAGCATGCTTTAGCTTTATGAATAAGTGATATTTCATGTTGCCTTGTTAATGGCAACCTATGAATTAAATGGGTTGTGAAAGCCATGAATACCATCAAGGTCATGCTTTAGAGATGACTTGTGATGAATGTATTGAGAATTGATGATTGATAAGAGTTAGGCATGTTACATTTAGTATTCTCATTTTATAGCTGTTATCCTAATGATATTGTTTGAAGAATGTGTATGATGTTAAAAGAATACTGAATGTACCTAACTAATCAAGTATAATGTAGAGCCCTGATCATAGATCCATCATTGTCAGAGACCAAATGATGGTGAAACAGGTTTTCCCAAGGGAACTCCTGGATCACATACTCTTGAGTATGTGGGGGAAATGGATGCGTAAATCCTTACATCCTAGTGTAGGAATTGATGTAGATTGTCATAATCCGTCAAACCTTCACTACAAATCTAAATGGTGAGATGTACCACAAATCTCCCAAAAGAAACACAAAATACCGCATCGGTGAGAGATAAACAATAAATCTTCCGATGACGAAGAGAGTACAGAACGCCACTGTAACTCTAAAATAGCGAAGGACCAGTTTACCCTGGTAAGCTATACCAGCAGACGTCCTGCAAGATGTCATGCAAGCAATCCTCTAACTGACTGAGGAAGGTGAGGTCATAAGAATCCGGCTCTTTTAATGACCTATGTATGATACTGATGTGACTTATTAGCGATCAGTTGGAGTATGAGTGGTATACCTCATCTCCACAGGGCATAATAATGTTTGAAAAACATAATCAACAGCGTAGTATATCTGTTAGAGTTAAATATGAGTTACTTGATTGATGTTACATTGAATAATGTAGATGTTCTTCATATTTCAGGAATGCTGAACTCTTGTTATTTACCAGATTGGCCATTGAATACTTTGAAAGCTTTTACTGCTTAAGTTATTCTTTGTTCTGCTTATAAAGCTTCTAGTGGAGAGTTATAACTTTCACTGGGACAATTATTTAACGATTGTCTCACCCCGTAGACTTCAACTTTTTAGGTGGTCGTCGAAGGCGGAGGAACCGGAGTACAGGTGACCAATCCCAGCAGCAGCAGCACCAGGAGCAGCAGTAAATCTCAGGTAGAGATTCAGCCTGCTATGTGGTGTAGTTAGAGTCTGTCCTATGTGTCCTATGTACTCTCAGGTCTTGGAGTCTTTTGGTTATGAGTTCTTGAGATTTTGTATCATGTTGTATATAATTACTCAAGAAGTAATTATCTGAGATGTAAACAGTTTAAATCCTTTTTCTATGGAAAAGGTTTGTGGTTTCAAGCTCTTATCTCGAAAAGTTTTAATTTCCCGTGATTTTTGTCTTCCGCTGTTTATCGATTGCTTCCGCTAAAGTTTAAATCGTGATTATATCGTGGTTTGGAGATCGGAGCCCACAATTAAGTGGTATCAGAGCTCTAGGTTCGCCGAGTCTACAGAGGCATAGGACTTAGGATGTTGAGTCTATCCTTAGTGTCTCTTCCTCGTCTAATAGAATCTTCTGCTCCTCAAGAGAAGAAGATACATAAGGATGGCAGAGCCACATGATGAGTACGTGGCAGAGAGTAGTGCTAGTGCACCTCGAGGCGGTGCAAGGGTTCCTGAAATAGAACAGCCTGCACCTGAACCACCCCAGTTTGACCCAGACGATATGGGTAACCCAGCTGTTCAAACTATGTTCAGACAGTTCATGACTACCATGACACACATCACCGATAGGATGCCCATGCCTGCACCTAGGGCACCTGCCCAACCTGAAGGACAAGGTATCGGTAAGACGTTAGAGCGACTTCGTCGTGTCGGAGCTACCGAGTACTTTGGGACCGCCGACCCCGCAGATGCTGATCTGTGGTTAACAGAGTTGGAGAAGGCTTTCAGGATTCTCAATATCCCTGAAGCTGAGAAGGTCAGACATGCAGTCTACCTTCTCAAAGGAAGCGCTGGTCATTGGTGGACAATGGAAGAGCAGAAGAGACCTGGAACGGAGATCTCATGGGAAGACTTTCGGCGGGAATTTGTTCATAAATATTTCCCAAAGACCTTCCTAGATGAGAAGATCTCTCAGTTTGAGAGACTGAGGCAGGGCATGATGTACATTAGCAAATATGAAGCTAAGTTCATGGAGTTGTTGCGGTTTTGTCCGCACATGGCTGCCACAGAAGAAGAAAGAATCAGGATATTTGAGAGGGGTTTGAATGCTGATATGACTACCCCTGTGTCTGCCTTAGAAAACTGAGAGAGATTCTCTACCTTCGTTGAGTCAGTCCGAAGGATAGAGAGATCTGTGGTTGAGAAGAGGCAAACTCAGAAAAGATATCCACAGTTCCAGGGTTCTTCGTCTAGGGACTTTAAGAAGCCTAGATCCTCTACACATAACCCTCCACCACCTAGATCTAGTTCTCAGACTCAGTGGTCTCCAAGTAGAGGTAGAGGACGAGGACAATCACCTCGGGAGACTCAGAGTTCTGCATCAATGTCAGTTACTGGACCACCAAGACCACAAGAGAGAAGCTGCTACAATTGTGGTAAGGTGGGACATTTGATGAAGGACTGCCGATCTAAGCCTGTCAGTGTGACACAGCCTCCGAGACAAGGTCAACAGGGATCACAGGGAAGGCAATCTCAAGGAGCAGCTCGAGGACGCGGGCAAGCATCTCAAGCTGGATCATCAGCACCACCTCAACAACAGGCTACAGCGAGGTTCTATGCTATGAACCCACCAGAGGCAGTGGTCGATCCACAAGTGGTGACAGGTCAGATGGAACTTTTATATTCTGATATGTCTAAATCTTGTGTAGTATCTGTTCTGATTGACCCGGGTGCTACGCACTCTTTCATCACTCGAAGAGTGATTCGTAACTGCAATATGACAGTTAGTCATAGGGTAGATAGTTTGTTGTTGGAGACTCCGTTGAGTGGGTCTGCTATTTTGCAGGAAGTATGCTCTCCTTGCATCCTCTTCTTTTCTAAGCATCGCATCCAAGTGGACCTTATACCGCTTGATATGCAAGGATTTGATGTAATCCTCGGGATGGATACCTTAGAAAGGTATAGAGTTGTCTTGGATTGTGAGTCCAAGTTGGCAGTGTTCGCTGATGAAAGCAACACATGGATCTTTCAAGGAGAAAGAAAGATTCTGCCCACCTGTCTTGTATCAGCTATGGTTGCTGATAAGCTGTTGAGGCAAGGATGTTATGCATTCTTGGCCCATGTGATAGATGTTACCAAGGAGAGTCCCAACCCTGTTGAAGTTCCTATAGTCAGGGAATTCAAGGATGTGTTTCCTGAATAACTTCCTGGTATGCCACCACCTTGGGAGATTGATTTTGAGATCAATTTGGTCCCAGATACGAAACCCATAGCCCAGACACCGTATAGGATGGCGCCTGCCGAGATGGCAGAACTCAAGAAACAGCTTCAAGAGTTACTTGAGAAGGGTTTTATCCGACCGAGCACTTCACCTTGGGGTGCTCCGGTCTTGTTTGTTAGAAAGAAAGATGGGTCAATGCGGTTGTGCATTGACTACAGACAACTTAATAAAGTAACAATAAAGAACAAGTACCCTTTGCCGAGGATTGATGATCTTTTTGACCAGTTGCGTGGTGCAACAGTCTTCTCAAAGATAGATTTGAGATCTGGATATCATCAACTCTGCATTAAGTATAGTGACATATCTAAGTCTGCTTTTAGGACAAGATATGGTCACTATGAGTTCACGGTTATGTCGTTTGGACTAACCAATGCACCAGCTGCATTTATGGAACTCATGAATAGAGTTTTTTGACCCTTCCTTGATCAGTGTGTTGTCGTCTTCATAGATGACATCCTGATCTATAGTAAGGATGCTCAGCAGCATGAACAGCATCTTCGCCAAGCTTTGACCTTGCTAAGAGAACATAAGTTGTATGCTAAGTTTAGCAAGTGTGAGTTCTGGCTACCGGAGATATCTTTTCTTGGACATGTGATATCTGCCTCGGGAATTCGTGTTGACCCTACAAAAGTAGAATCTGTTCTACAATGGGAACAACCGAAGACACCGACGGAGATTCGAAGCTTCTTGGGGTTAGCTGGTTACTATCGAAGGTTTATTAAAAACTTTAGCTCTATAGCCTTACCTTTGACCAAGTTAACCCGGAAAGATGCTCCTTTTTCTTGGAGTGATAAGTGTCAACAGTCCTTTCAGTTGTTGAAGGAGAGGTTGACAAGTGCACATGTGCTTGTGCTACCTGAGCAAGGAAAAGGATATGTGGTCTTCTGTGATGCCTCCAAGAGTGGACTTGGATGTGTGTTGATGCAGGATAAACAAGTGATTTCTTTTGCTTCCCGACAGCTTAAGAAACACGAAGAGAATTATCCGACACACGATCTAGAGTTAGCGGCTGTGGTTCATGCCCTGAAGATCTGGAGACATTATCTATATGGAGAGACGTTTCAGATTTTCACTGGCCATAAGAACCTTAAGTATATCTTCTCTCAGCATGAGCTTAACATGAGGCAACGCCGCTGGATGGAATTAATAAAGGACTACGATTGTACGATTGATTACCATCCAGGGAAGGCTAATGTGGTTGCTGATGCCTTGAGTAGGAAATCAGAAACATCAACCATGGATAGAGCACAACTAAACTCCTTAGTATGCTCTAAGAGAGATATGCTTATCTCTTTAAGGCAAGACAATGTACAGTTGAAGGTGTTATTGTTAGCTGGTTTGTTAGCTGAAATGCAGATTAACCTACTCTAAAAGAGCAGATTAAGGAGGCACAACAAGTAGATGCTGCAGTTCAACAGATTAGATCTGAGTATGGTAGTGATAAACATAATGGTTTTCATGAGTTAGATGACCAGGTGGCATGCTATCAAGGGAGGATGATAGTACCAGATGTAGATAATCTGAGGAAGTTAGTTCTGGAGGAAGCTCATTCTTCGATGTATGCTATGCATCCAGGGAGCACCAAGATGTATCGAAACTTGAAAGATATGTATTGGTGGCATGGGATGAAGAAAGATGTAGCTGAGTTTGTTCTAAGGTGTCCTGTGTGTCAGCAGGTCAAGGCTGAGCACCAGAAACCTGCAGGAGCAATGCAACCTTTACCCATACCACAGTGGAAGTGGGACCATGTTACCATGGACTTTGTTGTTGGACTACCCAGGACAAGCAAAGGACATGATTCCATTTGGGTAGTTGTAGATAGGTTGACTAAGACAGCACATTTCTTACCTGTCAAAACAACCTATTCTGGTGAAAGGTTATCCCAGTTATATGTTCAAGAGATAGTGCATTTGCACGGAGTTCCTGTCACTATAGTTTCTGACAGAGGTCCCCAGTTTACAAGTCGTTTTTGGGAGCAGTTACACAGAGCTTTAGGCACCAAGTTAAGGTTTAGTACAGCCTTTCATCCACAGACTGATGGACAGTCTGAAAGGACTATACAGACCTTGGAAGATCTGTTGAGAGCATGTGTTCTCCAGTTTACCGGGAGTTGGGATCTACATCTGAGCTTGATAGAGTTTGCCTATAACAATAGCTATCAGCATAGCATTGATATGGCACCATATGAAGCCTTATATGGTAGACGTTGTAGATCACCCTTGTGCTGGTATGAGACTGGTGAGCACCAGTTGTTAGGTCCTGATCTTGTGCAGCAAACTACAGAGAAGATTAAAGTTATACAACAACATCTTAAGACTGCACAGGATAGGCAGAAGTCGTATGCTGATAAACGTCGTAGACCCCTAGAGTTCCAGGTTGGAGACAGAGTGTATCTCAAGGTCTCACCTTGGAAAGGAGTCCTTCGTTTTGGAAGGAAAGGGAAGTTAGCTCCTAGATTTATGGGACCTTATCCAATTGTTGAAAGAGTTGGAAAGGTGGCCTATAGACTAGAGTTACCTCAGGAGTTGCATAAGTTACACCCTGTGTTTCACATTTCCATGCTGAGGAAATGTCACCCCGACACCGAGTCATTTCTACAACCTATGGAAGTAGAATTGAATGAAGATATAACATATGAGGAGGGACCAGTGTCAATCCTAGATAGCAGAATTAAAAAGTTAAAGAAGAAAGATATAAGCCTTGTAAAAGTCCTCTGGAACCATCGTGGTGTTGAAGAAGCCACTTGGGAACTAGAGGATGAGATGAGAAGGAAATACCCTGCTCTTTTCTCTTAATACGTTTTATCGATTTCGGGGACGAAATCCTTGTGAAGGGGTGGACAATTTGTAACATCCCTGACCTGGGTAATAACCTAACCCTAGAAGCTTTGCCTATATATGTAATTATATACTTGTGAATACTCCCTGGCATGTCATTAAGTTCCTCAGGAACATTTACTTTCAATTTTTCTCCTTTATATGTAAAGTTGTAACTTTGTTTTGTAGTGCAGGGAACTATGTGCAAATTACCCAGTTAAAGGGGTTAACTCGCAATGTTCACAAGTTGAGATGTTTTTATGATAATAAGATATCATATGAGTGAATATGATGAGGTAATATGGATTTCCCAAGCTTGGGCATCAAGATGCAGCTTGTGGAATGATCCTTGTGCTTAAAAACCCTAATTTGGAGTAAAGTGCAATTTACCCAAATTGAGGGGTGTAATTTGTAAAATACTTCATCTAGAACATCTTTTATAACTCTTGTCATCATTTAGAGTAGAAATGATGAAAAGGACACATCAATGAACTATCAGATAAGAAAAATGATCTTTGTGATAAGAATCACCTAATATGGGTATGGAGACCTTTCATGTATGTACCCTAGTTGAAAGTTGGCTTTCTTTACCCTTAGATCTTGAGATTTCATGAGCTTTGCATAAGTTTAGATGAGTTTGGACGTGCCCTTGAGCAAGGAGGGACTTAGATGTAAATTACATGCTTTAGAGGTCCTTATGGTGTAAAAAGGCCTAAAGTATATAAGCCTTCTCCCTTGCAACAAGTGAACGGATCTTTCATTTCCTTCACTTCTTCTCTTCTTTCTCAACCGACCAAGGCTAAGCTCTGGAGCAGAGAGGGACGACCAAGGGTTCTAGGTAAGTTTAGATCATCCCTTTTGCTTGAATTCATGGAGGAAACTCGTTTTCAAGGTTGGATTCATGGCTAGCTCACCTAGCTCTATCTTTCTAGCCTTTCCTTTCCAACGTTTCCTTGGAGAATTCACCTTGGCCGAACCTGTGGAGCTCAAAGACGCCATTAAAAGCTTGGATCTTGAAGGCTTGGAGCTCAAGGAACAACCTTTAGGTGGGTTTTATAACTCTAAACTCTTTGCTTTAAATGCATACTTAGTTCTTGCAATTTAGCATGATAGTTCTTCTTCTACCTCCCTTCTTCCTTACACTTTTGCAAGAAAAACGGTGGAATAACCGACCTTAACCAAGGTTGAAGATGATGGGCGTGGATTCCCATGTTACTTTATCAAACGACCTTGGACCCTTTTGGTCCAAACAGTTGCAAACCATTTAAGGTCAAACGGTTTCAAACCGTTTGCTCTCAAACGGTCTTGCAAGACCGTTTGGATTGAAACGGTCTCAAGACCATTTGATAGGGTTGACCAAGGGACGACCGTTTGAGGGTCTGTTAAGAATATATTTAATTTCATTCCTTCAAAGAATCAAAGTTTAACTCTTAACCAATTGAGAGTTGAAGGCACTTCAACATCCTAACCCTAATCGGGTTGAAATTGATGTTTTAAAACATATATCTTGTTGAGTTTTGGGTTGAAGGACCCAAACGGTCTCAAGACCATTTGGGGGTTCTTACAAACGGTCTTAAGACCGTTTGGGCACAACCAAAGACCGTTTGGAGGTCTAGGGTTGAGATAATCTAATGGTTTGAAGGTCCATTGCATTAAGTTGATGAATTAATAAAATTACTGACTTTAGACCTAATTGGAGTTCAACCCTAATCCAACTGACTTGGTTTTTGGTCAAACTTTGGGAAAACGGTCTCAAGACCGTTTGGATGATGTCCAAATGATCTCAAGACCGTTTGGGTCAAGTTTGGGCCCAATTGGAGGTCAATTGATAGGTTCAACCTTGAATTGATTCACACTGTTGAATATTGATGACCATCCGATTTGAAATCCTATTTAAGGTGGTCTTAACCCTAATTGGTTTTCAATTGAGGGTTAATTTGGTGTCCAAGTGATTGAGGTTCATCCTAATTGACTCACTTTATAAGTGGTTAACATGGCTTTGGCCAATTGAGGGCTTCAACATACTTAATTATAAAAAATTGTAACTTTTGAACCTAGTTGGAGGTCCAAACGGTTTGAGCCCATTTGGACCAAACGGTCTCAAGACCGTTTGGGCTCAAACGATCTCAAGGTCGTTTGGACCAATCGATCTCAAGATACTTTGATCAAACGGTTTCAAACCGCATGAGCTTCAAACGGTTTGAAAGTCAAAACGGTCAACGCACCCAAATGGTCTCAAGACCGTTTGAGAGCAAACGGTCTCAAGACCGTTTGACACCAAACGGTCTCAAGACCATTTGGTGGTTGAAGGTTGAAACCGTTTGAAGGTGTTCAAGGTGGTTTGTGCTTAATCAATTGATGGTGTAATTGGTTCAATGGTGATTTAATCTAAATCCCAATGGTAACCTAGGTCATTAAGGGACTAAGAGGTTAATGAATTGACCCATGATGGTGATCATGAGGTAAATTACCAAAGTACCCTTGAGGGGTTTAATTGAGTAATACCTTGTTCTAATCAAACCCTAATCACATGATAGTGATGTTTTGGCTTATGCTAGTCAATGAGGACTTAACCCATCCTGATCTAGAGAGTTGTTGTCACCATCTACTAGTATGAGGAGAGAGAAAGTATCCTAAGAGAGAGAAAGTACCCTTTTATGGTGGAAACTCAGGTAAGATACCTTCAATACACATGAATGTGCACGATTAGGGTATGATCCACCTATGTGAGATCATGGAAACCCTAATTATGATGATTAGTGAACCTTAATCTTATTTAAGAGCTTTAATGATGATGTTTCTCATACATGATGATGTTATGAGTTCATTTCACCATGGAGTGAATAGTAAACCCTAATTCTAGGGTGATGACAAGTAATATGAATAGTAAACCCTGATTGATGAAAATTCGGGAACTTAATTCTTCTATGAGTTTGAAAGTGTAACCTCTAGAATGAATTGCTTATTGTTATCAGATGAATTAACCTTGCAGGTTGTTATGAGATGATGATCATATCCAGGTATGGATTATGAATCTATATTCATTGAAAGCATGATTTAGCTTTATGAATAAGTGATATTTCATGTTGCCATGTTAATGGCAACCTATGAATTAAATGGGATGTGAAAGCCATGAATACCATCAAGGTCATGCTTTAGAGATGACTTGTGATGAATGTATTGAGAATTGATGATTGATAAGAGTTAGGCATGTTACATTTGGTATTCTCATTTTATAGTTGTTATGCTAATGATATTGTTTGAAGAATGTGTATGATGTTATAAGAATATTGAATGTACCTAACTAATCAAGTATAATGTAGAGCCCTGATCATAGATCCATCATTGTCAGAGACCAAATGATGGTGAAACAGGTTTTTCCAAGGGAACTCCTGGATCACATACTCTTGAGTATGTGGGGGAAATGGATGCGTAAATCCTTACATCCTAGTGTAGGAATTGATGTAGATTGTCATAATCCGTCAAACCTTCACTACAAATCTAAATGGTGAGATGTACCACAAATCTCCCAAAAGAAACACAAAATACCGCATCGGTGAGAGATAAACAAGAAATCTTCCGATGACAAAGAGAGTACAGAACGCCACTGTAACTCTAAAATAGCGAAGGACCAGTTTACCCTGGTAAGCTATACCAGCAGACGTCCTGCAAGATGTCATGCAAGCAATCCTCTAACTGACTGAGGAAGGTGAGGTCATAAGAATCCGGCTCTTTTAATGACCTATGTATGATAATGATGTGACTACTTAGCGATCAGTTGGAGTATGAGTGGTATACCTCATCTCCACATGGCATAATAATGTTTGAAAAACATAATCAACAGCGTAGTATATCTGTTAGAGTTAAATATGAGTTACTTGATTGATGTTACATTGAATAATGTAGATGTTCTTCATATTTCAGGAATGCTGAACTCTTGTTATTTACCAGATTGGCCATTGAATACTTTGAAAGCTTTTACTGCTTAAGTTATTCTTTGTTCTGCTTATAAAGCTTCTAGTGGAGAGTTATAACTCTCGCTGAGACAATTATTTAACAATTGTCTCACCCCGTAGACTTCAACTTTTTAGGTGGTCGTCGAAGGCGGAGGAACCGGAGTACAGGTGACCAATCCCACCAACAGCAGCACCAGGAGCAGCAGTAAATCTCAGGTGGAGATTCAGCCTGCTATGTGGTGTAGTTAGAGTCTGTCCTATGTGTCCTCTGTACTCTCAGGTCTTGGAGTCTTTTGGTTATGAGTTCTTGAGATTTTGTATCATGTTGTATATAATTACTCAAGAAGTAATTATCTGAGATGTAAACAATTTAAATCCGTTTTCTATGGAAAAGGTTTGTGGTTTCAAGCTCTTATCTCGAAAAGTTTAAATTTCCCGTGATTTTTGTCTTCCGCTGTTTATGGATTGCTTCCGCTAAAGTTTAAATCGTGATTATGTCGTGGTTTGGAGATCGGAGCCCACAATAAGGGGAAAGTTGGAAATTTGGAAGGTGAAATTCCTCTTCATCATAGGCAAGAAAATGGTTATTAAGCATACCTTATCTTCGATCCCACTTTATACTAGTAATGATTGGATCATGACAATGGGTATTATGAAGCAAATCAATAGGGTTATGGATAATTTCCTTTGGCAACCATTAGACACATCAAGGAGAAGATAGTGGGTGTCCTAGGATAAAGTCATAATGCTATGACAAGATGGTGGTTTTGATAGTACCTTCCTTTGCCAAATCGGTAGCTTGAAAGGTGAAATTCTTTTCCAACACAATAGGGTGACATTGATAAAGCATGTCCTAACTTCCATCCCACTTTATACTTGTGCCACTTGGATCATGTAGATCGGTATCGCAAAGCAAATCAATATGTTTATGGCTAATTTTCTTTGGCAAGATGTGGAAACATCAAGGAGAAGACATTGGGTATGTTGGGATAAAGTCATCATACTACAACAACATGTTGGTCTTGACATTCCCCTCCTAAAGACTTATAACTTAGCCTTTATTTAGAAGGTTGCATGGGAGATATACATAGGTAATTAGTTTTATATTGACTTAACATGGAATCTTACCAGGTGGTTTTTGTTACTTGGATCTCCCTATTTGGGTGGGATCAAGGAAAGACAAATTCACCATGAATGATGAAAAGGACTATCATAGGGACAACACAAGGCACGACTAACTCATCCAAGGCATGGTGTTGGACTCATGAATTGCATCCTCACACTGGTGCTACATATTAGAAAGCATTGTAACATGCATTCCTGATCGATGATAGAATCCAAAGATGCTAGATTGTAGTAGATGTTGTAATTGTTGTTCCACCCTTGGATCCATTGTTCCATGTCAATGAGTTAGCAATAGGGATCTGGCATCAAGCCTGCAAGATTTGTAGATGAATATCCATAACCAGATAGGTGTCACCCTTCACTTTAACTATGTCTATGGTGGATTTCAGCCGCTGAATCTTCCTATAAAGGGTGGATCAAGGGCATGATACATGTCCTTGTGTGATGGGTTACCTAGAAGGCCAAATGAAAATGGATGTTTTCTAGAGGTAATGTGAAATTTGATATAGCCTAGTGAGACATAGCTCATTCCCTCAAGGAGAGGCTACCTCACAAGGTACTTCGCTAAATGATCATGTGTTTTATGAGGCCATTGGCCAAGAAGGGTTGGGGGATCCTTGTAGTATGTTTAGACACCCTGATATGGCTATATTATACCCCCACCTTGACATTTATAATACAAAAATGAATGCCACAATAGGGTGAGAGAGGGATATTATTGATCACAAGAAATAACATTCAATATGCATTGCTAGAAAGGGCATGGAGAGATGGAGATAGACTCAAAGCTAACATCAATTCCAATGATTTTATTGAACCTTATATGCATGCCCTCGTTGTTTCCATAAAGGTGTGTGATGATACTATCGCGTGTGTGATGCCCCATTCCACATAAATTGAGATTACTCAAAAAAAACTACAGAAGAAAGATCAAACAACATATTACTAAAAAATACTAAAAATTAAAACTATTTTCATAAAATTGTCAGACTACAAGAACCTTTACATACAAGTCCTTTCATGCCTCAAAGCACTTACTGTGTGTGCCATCAACATGTTACTAGGGAACCTATTCTGGAACATATATACATATATCCACTACAACTATATACAACAGGACACACAAGCCAACCACATAAAACATCTACAAAACATCCCCAAGCACCCAAGTGGACATGGATGACTCTAGGACTCTATCAACAAAAGACATCCAGCAACACTTCCAACCTTGTTAGCTACTACTCTTCTTGTTGTTGCTCAACCTCCACCGCAAGATCTCTACCTCTTCGTACACGTCCACCTAAAAAGGATTTGGGAAACCCCACGATGTGAGATTACAAATCTCAATGGGAGATATAACTCTTCACCAACTCTATTATCATCACAGATAAGACAAATAAAACTACAGTAAAGTTACAACTATAGGAAGCAGAAATACATTATTAACATGATGAGAAATTATTGTTGAATTATGAAACATCTTAACAATTTAAAAGGAATATAAAGAGCATGCATATTTCCTATCAACAACATTGTATAAAAATCAAGCAAGGCCTCAACCAATGTTTCTGTATTTGATCCTATACAGATACTATATGGCTAATTATGTATTTTATTATGCTCTGAGGATTTGAGTCATACCACCCAAATCCCACCGACCACTGCTAAGTCAAAATCAGTGCCATACAAGGTATAATGGAAGAGTAAAAATCCATGACTTCACCCCCCTTGGTCAGTACGAGTGAACATGCAGTGACATCATCTGTCAAACTGCTCTCAGCGACATATAGTCCAGCTATACAAATCTATCATGCCTTCATACTATCATGGCGCTAGTGAAATAGAGCTACGGCCCGCAGCCACACTCTTATCAGGGTATGGCCCGCAGCCAATCATGTATCACATATCACTGAGGGTATGGCCCGTAGTCAATCATGTATCACTTATCACTAAGATATGGCCCGAAGCCGCACTCTAATCAAGGTATGGCCCATAGCCAATCCTATTTCCTGGATGTAAGGGGATATTCGTCCTCACCCCTCCATATTCAAAAATATGTGCTCTGAGTTAAACTCGTTTCACCATTCACCAAGTCCTGACACCGAATGGATCCATGGCACAAGGAAAACTATATGATTAGGTTCCACTTGATTAGTTAGGTCATTTAAGAATATTTTAGCATTAATCAAGTTACAACGTATAAACTACAAACAAGTTCTACATAAACAAGGGAATAACACATCACCAGAACATATTTGGACATAGGGTGTGATCTCATCACATCATCACTCGATATTTTCCAATTACCACATTTCTCATCACAAGTATCATGTAATTTGGAGTAGCAACCCCTCATCTCATCACTGAGGAAATCATCATCTCATAAAAGGAAATAAGCCATCATTAGGTCATAAGACCATTTACCTCCTCTTTCAAGGATGTCAACAACACTTATGCCTCACAAGGTTCATTCAAACATATCATAAGCAACATAGCTCATACCTATCTATGCTTATCAACTGATGTCACCTACATGGTTAGAGACTTGCAACAAGAAGAACAATACATCATCAATACTACCATCTCATAAGATTCATTCCATTCACATTACATCATTTGAGTTAGGGTTTACAGGGTTGGATCAACAACCACCCTTAGATCATTATTCCCATCATCATTATAAGGTATGTCATGGGATGAAGATTATAGAAAATTGCACTCCTTGTTATTCACATAACCACCCCATAGGGTATCACATCATAACATGTAACCCTATAATTAACATGATGTAACATAGACATTACCACAAGATATCAGTTGGGGCTAACATGTAGCATATTGGTTAGCACTTGCCATGGGGTGTCGACTTGTCATCGTCACAACATGTCAACTACCACAACACAAGGCACAAGAGACAACCTCATAAAAGGTGTAATGGTTTACCACTTCTAGAGAGTGTGACGGTCAACACCATCTAAGGTGTGATGGGTAACACCACTCTATGGTGTATCAACCTAAACCACCTAAGGGTGTGACAGGAAACCCCATCCCATAGCATATCGTTCAGCACCACCTAAGGGTGTTGGGCATCCAAGCATTGTCGGGCAACCCTAGGTATATCGGTTATTAGGGTTAGGGTTATCTAGGCATCATGAGTTAAGGTATGTCGGGCATCACCACTTCAAGATGTGTTGACCTCCCCTCAACCAGGGTGTCATGGTTAGACCTCAAAATAGATCAACTCCACAAGCATTCTCTTAGCCATGATGGGCTACCACCTCCAAGGCATATTGGTTGAGTGAAATTGTATCTACATAAGGTACTTCAAGAGCATGATGGCTAACACCCACCATGCATCTCAGTTTAGCCATCACACTTCGATTTAGGTACTGCTAGGTCATGATGGCCTAAGCATATCCAAGGCATGAAGAATTGCCACATAGGGTATCAAGTTGTTGCATTACAAGCCATGACAACCTACCCTCACCATGATGCATGTATGTGTGGACTTGTTGTCTTTAACCTTAGAAAGGTTGGCCACTAGCCCATCTACTAACACCACAAGAATGTGCAATACATGAAGAGCAAACCAAAGAGATTCCACCATCAAAATAGTTCTATAACCATTAACAACTACTAGAATACAAGAGGTGAACAATCTCAAGATGAAGAACAACATAAGCATATGAAGAGTGAAAATAACAAAGGAGGTTAAGAGTTATATAACCCACCTCAAGGATCACCAACAAGATCAAGCTCCAAGGTCAAGCTCCAAGCTCACAAGCTCAAGGTAGAAGATGATCCACCAAATTCAGTCACCACCACACCTCCAAGGAAGAAGATGATACCAAGGTTAGGATGGTTCAAGGTGGAAAGAAGGTATCCAAGATCCATGGATGAGAAGAAGAAGAAGAAGAAAAGAAAGCTAGGAAACATATCTTACCAAGGTAGAACATGAAGGATGATCAAAGAACACCACAACTTGGAACTCATCCACCAAGCTCCAAGAGAGATCCTCTAGCTCCTTAAACTTCTCAAGGACATCCACCAAGGAAATGGGAAAGCAAAGATGGCTAAAAGGATCCTCTTACATGGAGCAAAAGGAGTATATACACAAGAGGGATGAGAGAGGGATCATGAAAGAGGTTTCACCACCTTAGGAGCTTAGGTGCCACTTGTCCACAAGAAATAGCCACATGCACAACATCATGTAAGACATGGTGATAAGGTCTAGGCTAGGTCTTTCCCACTTGGTCTCCTACCAAGGTCATGTCTGATACCACATCTCCACACATACACAAACGGATAGGGTGCAACCCTACACACTCAAAAAATGATAGGGTGAAACCCTACACACTCACAAATTGATATTGTGCAACCCTACACACTAACACACTGATAGGGAACCTCTCTAGGACTCTCTAGCTCGAGACAACACATCTAGGTTTCAAGCACACCTCAAACATGTGTCCAAAATATCACCAAGGATGTCACCACACAACCAAGACCCAAACAAGGTGCCCATCTCTCTCTTCCTCTAGATGGTACCAAGAGAGAGAACGAACACTTAAGAGGTGGCAAACTTGCACATCAACCCTAACTCTAGGTGAATTGCAACTTGCACTATAACCTCACCACAAAACACAAGCATCCTCCAAACAAGCTCAAACAAGAAACTTAAGCTTCCAACATGCCCTAATTACATCTCAGATGATTAGAGCAAGATGCTAAGCAACACATTTAAGCAAAACAAATAGAGTTATCCCAAAATGTGGGTTAGGGTCCTTACAATCCATAAACCCCTAATAGGGATTTCACCCCCAAAATCCTAAGAGAAAAGAGAGGGGTACTTCCTCCTCATCTCTTCCTCAATATCCCATGTGGCTTCCTCAACACCACAATGATGCCGAAGAACCTTTACAAGTACAAGGTCCTTCCTCTTTAGCTTCTTCACTCTTCGGTCAAGGATTAACACTGGACCTTCCACATAGGTCATATCCCCATCCATCTCCACCTCCACAGGCTATAGCACTAGCTCTGTATCTGGATGGCACTTCCTCAACATACTCACATGAAACACTAGACAAGGTCTGTGCAACTCAGGTGGAAACTCCAACCTGTAGGCCACCTTCCCAACACGTGCCACCACCGGTTAAAGTCCCATAAATATGGGAGCCAACTTACCCTTTTTCCCAAACCTCAAAACACCTTTCCAGGGAGAGACTTCCAAATATACTTTATCTCCCACTTGGAACTCCAAGGGTCAACAACGATTATCTGCATATGACTTCTATCTATCATGTGTTGCCTTCAACTGTTGCTGGATTACTTTATTCTTCTCTGTCATCTATTGCACAAGCTCAAGACTAAGAATTCGATACTCACCTATCTCGTACTAACACAATGACGATCTATAATACCTCCCATACAATGCCTCATAAGGTGCCATGTTGATGCTACTCTAATAGTTGTTGAGAGGTCTTACTTACAAATCACGAAATAAATCAAAGTGGAAGCAAATTATTTCACTGGCAGCAGAATATGAAAATCACTGGAAATTAAAACTTTTTAAGAAAAGATCTTGAAACCATAAAATTCTATTATAATAAACAAAATAAACAGTTAACATCATGTTTTATCATTATATCTCTGATGAATCACCTCTCGAGTGATTATTTACATCTAGATACAAAATCTCAGACCTACTGACTCCTAGGACATGAGAGTATAGAGACGACATAAGACTAACTAACTATAGGACATGACAGCCAATATCTCCACTTGAGATTCATTGTTGTCCTTGGTGTTGCTGCTGCTGAAACTGCTCACCCTAAAATTGGTTTCTTCGTCCTCGACGTCCACCTAAAAAGTTGAAACCTACGGAGTGAGACAATCTGAATAATTGTCCCAGCGAGAGTTATAACTCTCCGCCAGAAGCTTTGTTATAGCATATAAGGAATAACATAAGCAAGGTAACATAAAACATCAACAGCAGGTTTGACAAAGTAAAGCAACATTTACTTAAGAAATCACTTCATTTTAAAACATATGAAGAACATGTATACTAGATACTTGAACAGGATAATAATGTAAACAATGTAACATCAATCATTGTCTATCGTAGTTCAACCTAAGAAGATATACTACACAGTTGATTATGTTTTACAAACATTAGTATGCCCTGCGGAGATGAGGTATACCGCCCATACTCCAACCGATCACTACTAAGTCGCATCGGTATCATACATAGTTCGTCAAAAGAGTCGGATTCTTATGACCTCATCTTCCTCAGTCAGTGTGAGGATCAACATGCAGGACATCTAGTGTCTCTGCTACTATATCTTACCAGGGTATTCTGGTACTTCGCTATTAGAGTCACAGTGGCATTCTGTACTCTCTTTGCTATCGAAAGATCTCTTGTTTATCTCTCATCGATGCAGTATTCAAAGATTCCCTCGGGGGATTTGTGGTACATCACCCTGGCATAAACACATAGTGAAGGTTTGATAGATTAAGATACGTCTACATCAATTCCTACACTAGGATGTAAGGATATACACATCCATATTCCCCCACATACTCAAAAGTATGTGATCCAGGAGTTCCCTTAGGAAAACCTGTTTCACCATCATTTAGCTTCTGACAATGATGGATATATGATCAGGGCTCTACATGGTATGATTATACTTGATTAGTTAGGTACATTTCAGTATTCTTTTAGCATCAAGCATGTTTTCAATCATTATTCATTAGAACAACATCTATGAAAGTAGAATACTAAATGTATCAAGTTTAACTCACATCAGTTATCATTTAGATGTCATATCTTGATCAACTCATCATAAGTCATCTAATCAACATGACTTTGATGTTACTCATGGCTCTTACAGCCTATCAATCTCATATGATGCCACTTACTAGGCAACTAAGTAAGATAACCATAAAACCAACCTTGTTATCCAACTTTCTCCATGAATCCGAGAAAGAAGATGACCCAACTTACCTAGCTTCTCCTTGGTCGTTCTCCTCCACTCCAAAGCTCCAAATCTCTGCCTTTAGTCGGTTTAGCAAGGGGATAAGTGAAGGAAAAAGAGAAAACGTTGCCTTTGGTTGCAAAGGAAGTTGTATAAGTACTTTGGGGTTATTTCTAACATAAGGACAACTAGTTTCTCCATTTCTCATCTAGGTCCTTCCTTTCTTCTTTGCACGTCCCTCCTCCTTATTCTAAGGGCCAAACTCCTTCTAAGACCAAGAACTAAAGGCAAAGAAGGTCAGCTTATTACTAAGATGTACATATATAAGGATCTCCTTACTTACAACTTGGTGATTTAATTACAAAGGTGTTCCTTATTATATGATTACTCAAAAGAAGTGCCATCTTCATCATTTTTCCTATAAATGATGCCAAGAGTTATAAAAGATATTTTAGAAGGTGTATTTTACAAGTTGCACCCCATATTTTGGGTAAATTGCACTTTACACTAAAATTAGGGTTTTAAGCACAAGGATTGCTCCACAAGCTGCATCTTGGTGCCCAAGCTTGGGGAATCCATCATACTTCACCATATTCATTCTTATGATGTCTCAACACCAAAGGAACATCTTAACATGTACAAATTGCAAGTTAATCCCTTTAATTGGGTAATTTGCACATAGGTCCCTGTATTACAAAACAATACTACAACATTGTTTAAAAAGGACTGAAATAGAAATATATGTTCCTCAAGAGCTTTTAATTACAGGCCAAAAGATAATCACAAGTATTTAATTACATAATCAAGCAAAACACCTAGGGTTAACTCATAACCCAGGTCAGGGATGTTACAAATTACCCACCCCTTATAAGGATTTCGTCCCCGAAATCAACAAAACATATTTTAAGAGAAAATAGTAGGGTATTTCCTTCTCATCTCTTCCTCTAGTTCCCAAGTGGCTTCTTCAACACCACGGTTATTCCATAGGACTTTTACAAGACTTATATCTTTCTTTTTCAATTTTTTAATTCTGTTATCAAGGATTGACACTGGTCCTTCCTCATATGTTATATCATCATTCAATTCTACCTCCAAAGGTTGTAGAACTGATTCGGTATCAGGGTGACATTTCCTCAGCATAAAAATGTGAAACATAGGGTGTAACTTTTGTAACTCTGGTGGCAACTGTAGTCTATAGGCTACCTTTCCAACCCGTTCAATGATTGGATAAGGCCCCATAAACCTCGGAGCTAACTTCCCTTTCCTTCCAAATCTCAGAACTCCCTTCCAAGGTGAGACTTTGAGATACACTCTGTCTCCAACCTGGAACTCTAAGGGTCTACGACATTTGTCAGCATAAGACTTCTGCCTATCTTGTGCAGTTTTTATTTGTTGTTGTATTACTTTAATCTTCTATGTGGTCTGCTGCACAAGATCAGGACCTAACAGCTGATGTTCACCAGTCTCATACCAACATAAGGGTGATCTACAATGTCTACCATACAAAGCTTCATAAGGAGCCATATCAATACTATGTTGATAGCTATTGTTATAGGCAAACTCTATCAAGCTTAGGTGTAGATCCCAACTCCCGGTAAACTGGAGAACACATACCCTCAGCAAGTCCTCCCAGGTCTGTATAGTCCTTTCCGACTGTCCATCAGTATGTGGGTGAAAGGTTGTATTAAACCTTAACTGGGTGCCTAAAGCTTTGTGTAGTCACTCCCAAAAACAACTCGTAAATTGGGGACCTCTATCAGAAACTATAGTGACTGGAACTCCATGCAGTCTCACTATTTCTTCAACATACATCTGTGCTAACTTCTCAGCAAAATAGGTTGTTTTGATAGGCAAGAAATGCGATGTCTTTGTCAACCTATCAACTATTACCCAAATGGAATCATGTCCTTTGTTTGTCCTAGGTAGGCCAACAACAAAGTCCATAGTTACATGATCCCACTTCCACTGTGGTATGGGTAAAGGTTACATTATTCCTGCAGGCTTCTGGTGTTCAGCTTTAACTTGCTGACACACAGGACACCTCATCACAAACTCTGCAACATCCTTCTTCATCCCAGGCCACCAATACATATCTTTCAAGTTTCGATACATCTTGGTGCTCCCTGGATGCATGGCATACATCGAAGAATGAGCTTCTTCTAGGACTAAAATCCTCAAGTTATCCATATCTGGCACTATCATCCTCCCATGATAACATGCTACTTGATCATCTGAGTCATGGAAACCATCTCGTTTCTCATCACCATACTCTGATCTGATTTGTTGAACTATAGCATCAACTTGATGTGCCTCCTTAATCTACTTTCTTAGGGTAGGTTTTATATGCATTTCAGCTAACAACCCAGCTAACAACGACACCTTCAACTGTACATTGTCTTGCCTTAAGGAGATAAGCATATCTCTCCTAGAGCATACTAAAGATTTTAGTTGTGCTCTATCCATGTTTGATGTTGTTAATTTCCTACTCAAGGCATCTGCAACCACATTGGCCTTCCCTGGATGGTAATCAATTGTACAATCGTAGTCCTTGATTAACTCCATCCAGCGACGTTGCCTCATGTTAAGTTCATGCTGAGAGAAGATGTACTTAAGGTTCTTATGATCAGTGAAAATCTGGAATGTTTCTCCATAGAGATAGTGTCTCCAGATCTTCAAGGCATGAACCACAGCAGCCAACTCCAAATCGTGTGTCGGATAATTCTCCTCGTGTTTCTTAAGTTGTCGAGAAGCAAAAAAAATCACTTGCTTATCCTGCATCAACACACATCCGAGTGCATTCTTGGAGGCATCACAGAAAACCACATATCCTTTGCCTTGCTCGGGTAACACAAGTACAGGTGCACTTGTCAACCTCTCCTTCAATAGCTGAAAAGATTGCTGACACTTATCATTCCAGACAAAAGGAACTTCCTTCCGGGTCAACTTAGTCAAGGGTAAGGCTATAGAACTGAAGTTCTTAATGAACCTTCGGTAATAGCCAGCCAACCCTAAGAAACTATGAATCTTCGTTGGTGTCTTCAGTTGTTCCCATTATAGAACAGATTCTACCTTTTTAGGGTCAAAATGAATACCCGAGGCAGATACACATGTCCAAGGAAAGATACTTCCGGTAACCAAAACTCACACTTGCTAAACTTAGCGTATAGCTTATGTTCTCTTAGCAAAGTTAGAACCTGACAAAGATGTTGTTCATGCTACTGAGCATCTTTACTATAGATCAGGATGTCATTTATAAAGACAACAACGCACTGATCGAGGAAAGGTCGGAAGATTCTATTCATGAGTTTCATAAATGCAACTGGTGCATTAGTTAGTCCAAACGACATAACTGTGAACTCATAGTGACCATACCTTGTCCTGAAAGCAGAATTGGATATGTCACCATCCTTAATACGAAGTTGATGATATCTCGATCTCAAATCTATCTTTAAGAAGACGGTTGCACCACGCAACTGGTCAAAGAGATCATCAATCCTCGGCAGAGGGTACTTATTCTTTATTGTTACTTTATTAAGTTGTATGTAATCAATGCACAACCGCATTGATCCGTCTTTCTTTTTAACAAAAAGGACCGGAGCACCCCAGGGTGAAGTGCTCGGTCGGATGAAACCCTTCTCAAGTAACTCCTGCAGTTATTTCTTGAGTTCTGCCATTTCAGCAGGCACCATCCTATATGGTGTATGTGCTATAGGTTGTGTGTCTGGGATCAAATTGATTTCAAAATCAATTTCCCAAGGCACTGGTATACCTGGAAGTTCTTCAGGAAATACATCTTCAAATTCCCTGACTAAAGGAACTTCAGCAGTGTTAGGACTCTCCATGGTAGTATCTACCACATGGCCCAAGAATGCATAACATCATCGCTTCATCAGCTTCTCAGCAACCATAGCTGACACAAGATAGGTGGGAAGAATCTTTCTCTCTCCTTGAATGATCCATGTGTTGCTATCATCAGCAAACACATCTTGCTTGGATTCACAATCCAAGACAACCCTATACCTTTCCAAGGTATCCATCCCAAGGATTATATCAAATCCTTGCATCTCAAGTGGTATTAGGTCCACTTGAATGCGATGATCAGAAAAGAAAAGGATGCAGGGAGAGCATACCTCCTGCAACACAGCAGACCCTCTCAACGGAGTCTCAAGCAACAGGCTATCTTCCCTATGACTGATTGTCATATTGCAGTTATGAATCACTCTTTGAGTGATAAAGGAGTGCGTAGCACCCGGGTCAATCAAAACAGATACAACACAGGATGTAGACATATCAGAATATAACAACTCCATCTGACATGCTACAACCCGAGGGTTGATCACTGCATCAGGTGGGTTCATTGCATAGAACCTTGTTGTCGCCTGAGGTTGATTCGGTGCTGACGATCCATCTTGGGACGCTTGTCCACGTCCTCTAGCTGCTCCTTGAAACTGCCTCCTCTGGGATCCTTGCTGACTCTGCCTCTGTGGCTGGGTTACACTGGCTGGTCTAGCTCTGCAGTCTTTCATCAGATGTCCCACCTTCCCACATATGTAGCAACTTCTTTCCAGTTGTTGTGGTCTTGGTGGTCCTGTGACCGACATCGATGCTGAACTACGAGCTCCTTGTAGTGGTAGGCTTCGTCCTCTACCTCTACTCGGTGTCCACTATGTCTGAGCACTAGGTCTAGGTGGTGGTGGTGTCGGTGTAGAAAATCTAGGCTTCTTGAAGTCTCTAGATGAAGATCCCTGGAACTGAGGATATCTCTTATGGGTTTGCCTTTTCTCAGCTACAGACCTTTCTATCCTTCGAACTGACTCAATGAAGGTAGCAAACATTTCCCGGTTCTCTAGGGCAGACACGGGAGTAGTCAACTCAGTATTCAACCCTTTCTCGAACCGCCTTATCCTCTCTTCATCTATAGCAGCCATGTGCAGAAAGAACCACAACAACTCCATGAACTTAGCTTCGTACTCGCTAATGTTCATCATACCTTGCATCAACCTCTCGAATTGAGAGATTTTCTCATCCAGGAAGGTCTTTGGAAAATATCTATTGATAAATTCCCGTCAGAAGACTTCCCACGTAGCTTCCACACCTTGCCTCTTCTTCTCTTCCATGGTCTACCAGTGACCGGCACTCCCCTTGAGAAGATAGACTGCATGTCTAACCTTCTCAGCTTCTGGGATGTTCAGGATTCTAAAAGCTTTCTCTAACTCAGTCAACCACAGATCAGCATCTGCAGGGTCAGCTGTTCCAAAGTATTCGGTTGCTCCGACACGACGAAGTCGCTCGAATGTCTTACTGATACCTTGTCCTTCAGGTTGGGCAGGTGCCCTAGGTGCAGGCATGGGCATCCTATCTGTGATGTGTGTCATGGCAGTCATAAACTGCCCAAACATAGTCTGAACAGCTGGGTTTCCCATGTCAACTGGGTCAAACTGAGGTGGCTCCATAGGTGGTTCAGGTACAGGCTGCTCTACTTCTGGGTTTCTTGCACCTTCTCAGGGTGCAGCAACACTACTTTCTGCCACATACTCCTCGTGTGGTCCAGACAGCCTTACTTATCTTCTTCTCCTAAGGAGTAGAAGACACTATTTGATATACTGGAAAACACTAAGAAAAGACTCGACATCCTAAGTCTTATGTCTCTGTAGACTCAGTGAACCTAGAGCTCTGATACCACTAAATTGACACGTCTTACTTACAAATCATGAAATAAATCAAAGCGAAAGCAAATTATTTCACTGGCAGCGGAATATGAAAATCACTGGAAATTAAAACTTTTTAAGAAAAGATCTTGAAACCATAAAATTATATTATAATAAACAAAATAAACAGTTAACATCATGTTTTATCATTATATCTCTGATGAATCACCTCTCAAGTGATTATTTACATCTAGATACAAAATCTCAAGGCTTAAAGCCAAAATCTCAGACCTACTACCTCCTAGGACCTGAGAGTACAGAGACGACATAAGACTAGCTAACTATAAGACATGATAGCCAGTATCTCCACCTGAGATTCATTGTTGTCCTTGGTGTTGCTGCTGCTGAAACTGCTCACCCTCAGATTGGTTTCTTCGTCCTCGATGTCCACCTAAAAAGTTGAAACCTACAGAGTGAGACAATCTGAATAATTGTCCCATCGAGAGTTATAACTCTCTGCCAGAAGCTTTGTTATAGCATATAAGGAATAACATAAGCAAGGTAACTTAAAACATCAACAGCAGGTTTGACAAAGTAAAGCAACATTTACTTAAGCAATCACTTCATTTTAAAACATATGAAGAACATGTATACTAGATACTTGAACATGCTAATAATGTAAACAATGTAACATCAATCATTGTCTATCATAGTTCAACCTAAGCAGATATACTACGTGGTTGATTATGTTTTAAAAACATTATTATGCCCTGCGGAGATGAGGTATACCGCTCATACTCCAACCGATCACTACTAAGTCGCATCGGTATCATACATAGGTCATCAAAAGAGCCAGATTCTTATGACCTCATCTTCCTCAGTCAGTGTGAGGATCAACATGCAGGACATCTAGTGTCTCTACTACTATAGCTTACCATGGTATTCTGGTACTTCGCTATTAGAGTCACAGTGGCATTCTGTACTCTCTTCTCTATCGAAAGATCTCTTGTTTATCTCTCATCAATGCGGTATTCAAAGATTCCCTCGGGAGATTTGTGGTACATCACCCCGGCATAAACACATAGTGAAGGGTTGATAGATTAAGATACATCTACATCAATTCCTACACTAGGATGTAAGGATATACACATCCATATTCCCCCACATACTCAAAAGTATGTGATCCAGGAGTTCCCTTAGGAAAACCTGTTTCACCATCATTTAGCTTCTGACAATGATGGATCTATGATCAGGGCTCTACATGGTATGATTATACTTGATTAGTTAGGTACATTTCAGTATTCTTTTAGCATCAAGCATGTTTTCAATCATTATTCATTAGAACAACAGCTATGAAAGTAGAATACTAAATGTATCAAGTTTAACTCACATCAGTTATCATTTAGATGTCATATCTTGATCAACTCATCATAAGTCATCTAATCAACATGACTTTGGTGTTACTCATGTCTCTTATAGCCTATCAATCTCATATGATGCCACTTACTAGGCAACATGATATGTCACTATTCATAAAGCTAATAACATGCTTTCAGTGAATATGGTATCATAATCCTTACCTGGTTATGATCATTCTCATATAAGAACCTGCATAGTTAATTCAATTGACAATCAATAAACAATTCATTTCCAGATCAGCAATTAATAAAGCAGAATTAACCTTTCATTTCAAGGGTTGTACCTTCATGCCCTTAACAAGGCTAGGTTCCCTTATTTACATCAATTAGAGTTATCCAATCCCTTTCATTATGATTAGGAATAATGATTCCTCCTCTCATACTTTAATCATGAAGATTCATGCTTAAAAGCATAACCTGGAATTAGGGTTTATTGTACATTTCAACACATCACCCTCAATTAGGGTTTACTATTCACATTACATGTTATTACCCTAGAATTAGGGTTTACTATTAACTTTATAGTGAATTGAGCTTCATAGCATCACCCTGTATAAAATTATCATCCTTGATGCCTTCAAATTAGGTTAAGATTCATTAATTATCATAATTAGGGTTTTCATGATCTCACATAGGTGGATCATACCCTATTCATGTACATTCTTACATATTGAAGGTATGTTACTTGGTTCTCATTCATATTAGGAGCCTTCTCTCTCCTTTTATTACTGGATGATGTTTGCATCACTCTAGATTAAGTTAAGTCAAGTCAACTATGATTATCATAGGTCAAGTCATCACCACTAAGGTCATTAGGGTTTACTTGATCAAGGGGAGTGTTATCTACTTGAACCCTTTATAAGTGCCTTGATAATGTTCACCATTAATCGTAACATGGTTCAATCTACTAGGTACTTAACCCCTTAATGTCTTTAGGTTTGATTAGGGTTTAAGTTGAACAACCATTTAACCATTTAAACCTTCAAAACATTAAGTAATCACAACCCTAAAGTCCCCCAAACGATTACACACTTCAACCTCCAAATGGTCCTGAGACCGTTTGGAAGTGTTGACCGTTTGGTTAGGGTTGACTTCCAACCCGTTTGAACTTGGTCACCCTCAAGACCGTTTGAATTTAAACGGTCTTGAAACCGTTTCCACTTGTTGACCGTTTGAGAGAGTTGACTTTGAAACCAATTGGATGAAACGACCTTGAAACCGCATGAATTGAAACGACCTTGAGATTGATTGGATCTAAACGACCTTGAGATCGTTTGAGCCCAAATGGTCTTGAGACCGTTTGGATTCAAATGGTCTTGAGACTGTTTGGTCCAACTGGCCCAAAACCGCATGAACCTAAAAAGTGCATCAACACTTATAATCGATTAGGGTTTTCAAGGTTGAGCCCCTCAATTGACCTAATGTATGTTAACCAATCATCAATTGAGCCAATTAGGGTTAGCCTTAACCAATTGGAAACTCAATTGGCCTTCAATTGATAACCAATTAGGGTTGAATCCAATTCAATTAGGGTTTGTAATCGGTTAACCATCAACATTGATCAACATGAGTCTAATTGAAGTTGAACCCATCAATTGACCTTCAATTGGGCCCCAACTTAGCCCAAACGGTCTTGAGATCATTTGGACACCCTCCAAACGGTCTTGAGACCATTTGCCCAAAGTCTCATCAAAATCTAAATCAATTTGATAAGGATTGAGTCCTAATTAGGTCTAAAATCAGCACTTTCAATTAATTCAACAACCTATTGTGATTGGACCTTCAATTGATTAAATTATCTTAACCCTAGACCTCCAAAAGGTCTTGGGGTGTCACCAAATGGTCTTGAGACCGTTTGAGTGGTCCCCAAACAGTCTTGAGTCCATTTTGTCCACTCAACCCAAAGTTCAACAAAATCGATCCTTGAAATCATCAATTGAACCCGATTAGGGTTTAGAGGGTTGAAGTTCCTTCAATTTGTGATTTGTTTGCAATTAGGTCATGATTCTTTGTAATTGATTAATTCAACATGTGTTTAGCAGACCTCTAAACGGTCTTCACTTGGTCAAACTTGCCAAACGGTCTTGGAGACCATTTGAATCTAAATGGTCTTGCAAACCGCATGAAATCAAACGGTTGTGAGACCGTTTGGTTTCAAATGGTCTTACAAACTGTTTAGACCAAATGGTCCAAGGTCGTTTGGTAAAGGTGCCTAGGAAATCACGCCCATCATCTTAAACCTTGGAATAGGTCGGTTACTTCGTGGTTTTACTTGCAAAAGTGCAAGGAAGAGTGGGGAAGAAGAAGAACTAATTACAATTTGCAAGAATAAGGATATGCATAAACAAAGCAAGAGGTTTAAAGTTATAAAACCCGCCTTATGGTTGTTCCTAGAGCTCCAAGCTTCCAAGCTTCAAGAATTTAATGGCTTCTTGAGCTCCATAGGTCGGCCAAAGGTGTTTCTCCAAGGAAAGGTTGGGAAAGATCGGCTAGAAAGAGAGAACTAAGTAAGATAACCATAAAACCAACCTTGTTATCCAACTTTCTCCATGAATCTGAGCAAGAAGATGACCCAACTTACCTAGCTTCTCCTTGGTCGTTCTCCTCCGCTCCAAAGCTCCAAAGATCTGCCTTTAGTCAGTTTATCAAGGGGATAAGTGAAGGAAAAAGAGAAAATGTTGCCTTTGGTTGCAAAGGAAGTTGTATAAGTACTTTGGGGTTATTTCTAACATAAGGACAACTAATTTCTCCATTTCTCATCTGGGTCCTTCCTTTATTCTTTGCACGTCCCTCCTCTTTATTCTAAGGGAAAAACTCCTTCTAAGACCAAGAACTAAAGGAAAAGAAGGTCAGCTTATTACTAAGATGTACATATATAAGGGTCTCCTTACTTACAACTTGGTGATTTAATTACAAAGGTGTTCCTTATTATATGATTACTCAAAAGAAGCGCCCTCTTCATAATTTTTACTATAAATGATTCCAAGAGTTATAAAAGATATTATAGAAGGTGTATTTTACAAGTTGCACCCCATATTTTGGGTAAATTGCACTTTACACCAAAATTAGGGTTTTAAGCACAAGGATTGCTCCACAAGCTGCATCTTGGTGCCCAAGCTTGGGGAATCCATCATACTTCACCATATTCATTCTTATGATGTCTCAACACCAAAGGAACATCTTAACATGTACAAATTGCAAGTTAATCCCTTTAATTGGGTAATTTGCACATAGGTCCATGTATCACAAAACAATACTACAATATTGTTTAAAAAGGACTGAAATGGAAATATATGTTCCTCAAGAGCTTTTAATTACAGACCAAAAGATAATCACAAGTATCTAATTAAATAATCAAGTAAAACACCTAGGGTTAACTCATAACCCAGGTCAGGGATGTTACAGTTGTAGTTGTAGCAAACTTTATCAAACTGAGAAGTACATCCCAACTTCCTGAAAACTGAAGAACACAGGCTCTCAACAAATCCTCCACGGTCTGGATGGTCCTCTCAGATTGACCATCTATCTGTGAGTAAAATGCAGTGCTAAACTTTAACTACATGCCCAAAGATGTGTACAGTTGCTCCCAAAAGTGATTAATAAACTGGGGACACTTATCATACATGATAGTTGTTGGAAGACCATGCAAACACACTATCTCATTCACATAGATCTGAGCAAGATTCTCTGCTATGAACATCATCTTCATGGGAAGGAAACATGATGACTTGGTCAATCTATCAACGATCACCCAGATGGAATCATGGCCTTTGGTTGTCCTAGGAATACCAGCTACAAAGTCCATAGTCACATGATCCCATTTCCATTGTGGTATATGCAATGGTTGCAATGTTCTTGCAGGCTTCTGATGCTCCGCTTTAACATGTTGACACACAACACATATCACAACGAACTCAGTCACGTCCCTCTTCAGGCCTGGCCACCAATACATATCCTTCAGGTTATGATGCATCTTAGTGCTACCTAGGTCTCCTTAGGTCATTAGCATCAAGAACCACTATCCTACCATGGTAACAAACTGTCCCATCATATGACTCGTAGAAACCATCACACTTCTCACTGCCAAACTCTATTTTAATCTATTGTGTCACGGTGTCAATTTGTTGTACCTCTTTGATATTCTATCTCAGTGTAGGCTTTGCCTATAGATGTGCCAACAAACCAGCTAGCAAGGGAGCTTCCAACTTAACATTCATTAGACACAAGGATACCAACATGTCTCACTTGTGGAACATCAAAGAACTCAACTGGGCTTTATCCATAGGCAAAGATGAAGAATTCATGCTCAACACATCTTCCATGACATTCGCCTTCCCTGGATGATAATCAATCGTGCATTCATAGTCCTTGATCAACTCCATCCAGCGGTGTTACCTCATATTCAACTCATATTGTGAAAAGATGTACTTCAGGTTCTTGTGATCTGTGAAGATATGCCACTTCTCTCCATACAGGTAGTGCCTCCAAATCTTCAAAGCATGAACTACTGCTACTAACTCCAAATCATGGGTCAGGTAATTCTCCTCGTGTTTCTTAAGCTATCGAGAAGAAAAAGAAACTACGTGCTTATCCTACATCAACACACATCTCAAGACTACGTATCCTTTTCCTTGCTCAGGAAAGACCAGAACTGGTGCACTTGTCAACTTCTCCTTCCAACGTCTGGAAAGCACGTTGACATATGTCATCCCAAATGAATGACACATCCTTCCTCATTAACTTAGTTAGGGGTAAGGCGATAGCGCTGAAGTCCTTGATGAACCTCCTATAATAATCTGCCAAATCTAGAAAACTACACCCTTCTATTGATGTCTTAGGCTACTCCCATTCTATCACAGACTCCACTTTATTAGGATCCACATGTACTCCCTCGGCAGATATAACATGCCCCAAGAAAGCTACCTTCTTCAACCAGAACTCGCACTTGCTAAACTTAGCATAAAGTTGGTGTTGTCTCAGCATGGTCAATGCCTGGAGAAGGTGTTGTTCATGCTACTGACTGTCAGGACTGCATATCAAGATGTCATCTATAAAGACCACCACAAACTGATTAAGAAATGGTCGAAACACTCCGTTCATCAAATCCATGAACGTTGTTGGTGCATTGGTCATCCCAAATGACATAACAACAAACTCATAGTGACCATACCCTATCTTAAAGGCCAACTTAGGTATGTCATCCTCCTTAATCCTCAACTGGTGATATCATGACCTCAAATCTATCTTCGAGAACATTATCACACCATGAAACTGGTCAAACATGTCATCTATCCTCGGTAAGGGATACTTATTCTTTATCGTCACCTTGTTCAGCTGACTGTAGTCTATGGACAACCTCATAGACCCGTCCTTGTTCTTCACAAACAACACTGGAGCACCCCATGGTGACGTACTCGGCCTGATGAAACCTTTATCAAGAAATTCTTGCAACTATCTCTTCAACTCTGCCATCTCTATCGGTGCCATCTTATACGGTGTCTGAGCTATCAGTTGCGTGTCGAGAATCATATTGATCTCAAAATCAATCTCTTGGGGTGGGGGAACACCGGGAAACTCCTTAGGAAACACATCCTTGAACTCCCTAACAACCGAAACCTCCTGGATACTAGGATTCATCTCAAAATCTTACTTGCCACCATGGCCGATACCAGACACGTTGAAACAATCTTCCTATCTCCTTGGAAGATCCACGTCTCACTACCATCTATAAATGTTGCCTGCTTGGAACTATAATCCAAAACCACTTTGTACTTCTCCAAGGTATCCATTCCAAGGATTACATCAAATCCATACATGTCAAGTGGTATGAGATCCACTTGAATGTTATATCTCGAAATGAGAGGACACAGGAAGGACACACATCCTACAACACTACAGAACCAACTAATGGGGTTTCTAACAATAAGGTATTCTTATTACAACTAACAGGCAAAAGACAACTGCTAAGCACATCACGAGCGATAAAAGAGTGCATTTCACTCGGGTCAACCAAAATAGATACAAAGTAAGAAGAAGACAAAATAGAATGAAATAACTCTATCTGACCTGTCACCACTCGTGGGCTGAGCATCACCTCCGACTGACCCATAGTGTAGAATCTAGCCATTGCCTGTCGTCACCCCCATCCTCTACTTACCTGAGTAGACGATCTGACTTGCAATGCTTGGCCACATCCCCGTCCTCCTGTGCCTCTATTATGCTGCCTCTGTGAGACATACTGACTTTGCCTCGGTTGTTGAGTCACCTCATCATCTCTCACCAAACTTTCCTGCATCAGATGTCCCACCTGCCCACACTTGTGACAATCTCGGGTCTCATACTACGTCCTAGATGGCCCTGTCACTGATACTGATGTGGTGCTAAACCTCGACTTATTAAAGCCGCCTGACAACTGCCCCTGAGACTATCATGACCTCTTCTTGGTACTTGCCTCTCATTTTTATTTCACAGACTGTTGTATCCTCTGAACAGATTCCACAAACGTGGCAAACTTTTCCTGATTCTCCAAAGCAGTTGATGGGGTAGACAACTCAACATTCAACCCCTTCTCAAAATGACAAATCCCTCATCCTATGTGGCAACCATGTGAGGACGAAACCTCAACAACTCTATAAACCTTGGTTCATACTCATTGATCGTCAAGGACCCTTATCAAATCCTCTCAAACTGACTAATCTTCTCATCAAGGTACATCTGAGGAAAGTACCGACTAACAAACTCACATCGGAATTCCTCCCAACCAATCACAACACCTGGCCTCTTCTCCTCCTTTATGGCCCACCAATGGCTAGCACTCCCCTTCAGAAGGTACCCTGCATGCTTCACCTTATCCTCTTTAGGGATACTCAAGATCTTAAAGGACTTCTCAAGATCGATAAGCCACTGATCTGCATCCGTCGGATCAGTCATCCCAGCGTACTCTACCGCCACAACATGACAAAGACACTCAAAAGTCTTCCCAGTATCCAAAGATTCAGTATGGGGAACCAGTGCCCTAGACTGAGGTGTAGGCATCATGTCTGCCATATGAGACAATATCCATAAACTGTCTAAAAAGATATTGGAAGGCAAGATTTTCAACCATGGCTGGGTCAAACTGGGGGACTTCAAGCACCTGATATGCTCATGCCTGGTTTTTTGCACCACCACCTGGTGTAGCAACACTGCTCTCAGTAGCTTGTTCTTTATGTTCTCTAGACATCTTTAAGCTTTCTCTTCTTCTGCATAAATAGAAGTCACTTTAAGACATACTAGAGGATACTAGAATAGATACAAACCCTAGTCCTAGGTTCCTATAGACTCAGCGAACCTAAAGCTCTAATACCAAAACCTATCGTGTGTGTGACGCCCCACACCACACAAAGTGAGATTACTCAAAATATAACCGCAGAAGAAAGATTAAACAACAGATTATTGAAAAAACTAAAAATTAAAATCATTTTCATAAAACTGTCAGACTATAAGAACATTTACATACGAGTCCTTTCTTGCCTCAAAGCACTTATTGTGTGTGTCATCAACATGTTACCAGGGAATCTATTCTAGAACATATATGCATATATCCACTACATCTATATACAACAAGGCACACAAGCCAACCACATATCAAAATCACGTCCATACAATGTCTACAAAACATCCCCAAGGACCCGAGTCTACAGGGATGACTCTAGGACTCTATTCATAAAAGACATCCAACAACACTTCCAACCTTGTTAGCTACTGCTCTTCTTGCTGCTACTCAACCTTCGTCGCACGATCTCTACCTCTTCGTGTACGTCCACCTAAAAAGGATGTGGGAAACCCACAGGGTGAGATTCCAAATCTCAATGGGAGATATAACTCTCCACCAACTCTATTATCATCACAGATGCGATAAATAATGTTGCATTAAAGTTACAACTATAAGAAGCAGAAAGTCATTATTAACAGGATGAGCAATTATTGTTGAATTATGAAACATCTTAACAATTTAAAAGGAATATGAAGATCACGTATATTTCCTATCAACAACATTGTATAAAGATCAAGCAAGGAATCATTTAATATTTCTATATTTGATCCTATACAAATATATTATATGGCTAATTACATATTTTATGATGTCCTAAGGATTTAAGTCATACCACCCAAATCCCACCGACCACTGCTAAGTCGAAATCGGTGCCATACAAGGTCTAATGGAAGATCTGGAATCCATGACCTAACCCCCTCAGTCAGTACGAGTGAACATGCAGTGATATCATCAGTCAGACTCCTCTTAGAGACATATAGTCCAATTGTACAAATCTAGCACGCCTTGGTACAGGTCATGGTGCTAGTGAAACTGAGCTACGACCCATAGCCACACTATTATCAGGGTATGACCTGCAGCCAATCATGTATCACATATCACTGAACTACAGCCTGAAGTTATACTCTAATCAGGGTATGGCCCGCAGCCAATCTTGTATCACTTATCGTTGAGCTACGGCCCAAAGCCGCACTCTAATTAGGGTATGTGTAACATACCAAATCTCGAACCCTAATCTATAAGTTTAACCTTTTGGTCTTAGCCAAACAAGGTTGAGGATAGAGTGATCCTAATAATCTAATGCATGAATAATGTAATCTAATATGTCATATAATTCATTTGGTGATAATAAGGTGATGAATAACTTAATTAGATGCATAATGATCTATTGGGCCTCTAATGGGCCAAATGACAAAACCCATGTAATAAAGCCTCAAAATAAAGAATATACTTCAAATTTGTAATCTACGCATTAAAATAAGACTACATGTCAATTTTCATTTAATTTGGTCTACCTTGAAATAATATGGTAAGTTAGGAGAGAGAAATTGCCTAAAAGGTGTAATTAATAAATAAATATAATTCATGACTCCAAAAGAGGAAAATAATCTTAGATTCATGATCTACATATTAAATATAGCCTTTGGGTAAATTTTTATCCAATTTGGAGAAAGTTTGCTTAAAAGGTAAAATTAGGAGAGTGAAAGTGTTTAGAACCTTCAAAATATTAAAAAAATTCAAACAACTCCAATATGTAAACTTGATGGCAAATTTGTGTCCAACACAATAAATATGACTTGTGGGTCAAGTTTCATCAAATTTGGATAATCCTAATACCATTAATGAAAGAGGAAAGAGAAATTAGATTTGATTTATTTAACCCATTAAAAGTTTCCAAAAGGCAAAACTAAGTACATAATCAAAATCTACATGCTTTAATTGGCCTTTGTGTAAAATTTCACTTAATTTGGATAATGTTTGGACCCTCAATTGTGGAAAGAGAGAAAAGGAAATAATGTTTATATTTCACTTTAATCGGATTTGAATTGGATAATGTTTTCCCTGTCACATGGATCGTGATTTCGTAGTTTCTCTCTGACCGTCAGATTTAGATCAAGTGGCAATTGTATCTTCTTTTTCCCTGTTTCCATTCTCGTTTCCAAACGATTGGTTTCAGATTTTGCTTCTTCGGTTTCCTTCTCATATCTCTATCTTCTTCCCCGATTCTTTCTCCCACACCTTCCTTTCTATTTCCCCCACCCTCCAATCCCAGATACTTGGATATTTATACCCCGAGTTACCCAAACCATTGGCTCTGCCCTTATGCTTTGTTTCCTCCCCTGTTTCCCCCTCCTTCGCATCTCCTCATCGCCTTGGACCATCAGACCACAAGGGATCGGTTCCCTCACCTATGTTAGGGTCCCAGCTCCATCTTTCTTGCCTCGATTTGGCCCCATCAGGCTTTGGGCATGCCTCCCCTACTCCGGCTGCTACCCCGACACCTCAGGGGATCCTCCGAGCAACTCCAACTGCTGTGAAGCCAAGAGAGGGATCTGTTTTCTCGCACGCACCTCCTGGATGCTTCTGATGTCGCCAATTTGCTCGGGTTTGGTGACGCTTCTATTTCCCTCTTTTCAGGTGCTTATTTCTACCTGTACCTTGGCTGCAAGATGATTTGAGGTTCTTTGCACCTCATTTTTGGTGGTTTGGAGCTCTTGAGTCTGGTTTGGTTTGCGTTTGTGATGGTGCTCTTCCCTGGCATTTTGGCTATTTGATTCACGAGTTCCCGTCCTCCAGTATCGCTAATTTGCTGCTATTCACGGTCCCTTCATCGCAAGCAAGGTTGAATATGATTGTGTTCATTTTTCCTAAACCGCCCATCAGTTCCTCTCTTTAGTTTTTCGGGCGAGGGGTATTATAGTCTTTTTGCCCCTAGTTTCCTTTGTTTTGGCTGGGTCAGTTTGCCCCTTGGTCTCACTGATGAGGGCGCCTCTGATTGGGCCAAGTCATGTGAGGCCCAGTCTCTTCTCTCTCGCCTGTGTGTTTTTAACGTGGCTTTTCCTTGAAATTCCATTGGTCAGCAACTGGAAAATTGATAATTAATCATCTGTTTGGCCAAAAATTACAAATAAATAGTCATTGGATTCAGAAAAATAAGACCTATCTAATGGAACATGTTTTTCTAACTAAATCTGAATATTAATAAAAGGAGTTTTCAATGGATGTAATTAATGATGAATTAACTTGTAAAATCATAACTAATTATATATAAGTCAAGAATATATAATAAAATATGTTTTGGACTCCTAAAAACATAAACTAAAATATGGAATGATTTTCATAACCTAATTCACACATATATAAAAAGATGGTTTTTAGGGTTTGGTTAATGAGTATGTAATTGACTCAAAATATGTATATGTGTTTTAATAGGCCTTTGGTGACCTAGACTTGGATCTAGGAGTGCTTTGCAGTTTGGACTCTGATTTGAGGTATGTTGTATTCCCTATTCATCCATATTGAGCAATTCACCTATCTTATCTTTCTTTTGACTTTAGCCTACACAGATGTCTATTTTCTTGATATCATGGTTTGTGTGAACTATCTTGCTCATGATGGACTTGGATATTCTCTTGATATCTTATCTTGTGACTTGGTGCATGTTGGTCTTTTGTATTGTTATGTGCCTACTTTGAAGTGGATGTTTATATGTTTATGTTGTCCATTGTGTGATGGCAACATTGTATCATTCTGACCATACTTTTCTACTTGCCTCTACATTAAACATGCAATGTGATTCAGTAGCACTAGAGTAGTGTAAATTACTTTAGTTTTGGGGCAGTAATCCCCTATTGTTTATTAAGGAGGGTGGTAGTAAACCACTTCTCTATACTTGAGTGTGGCAGTAATCCATACTCAATTTTATATATTTGGAAGATTGGCAGTATTCCTTTCTCTATCAGGTTCAAGTTTGTTCTTGGCCGCCTTTGTGTTTATATTGTTCTAGGGCTATGTTTATCTCACATGCATGGAGGATATTGATTGTGGGGTGTGTGTCCTACTTGTGCTTTGTTTCTGACCATGGTAGTGGATTTATTTATGGCACAATCCTTTTATATGTTATTTTATGGAAAGTATCCCTTTTGTTATGATTCTTTTCTCTTGATACCCGTTTGGGTGGTACTTATCTCTTGCATGGGAAGACTTTTATTTTGTTGTCACTTATTCTTTATAAATTATTCAATTTCCTTTTTAGTATGCACATACCAGCCTTTGTTGATGTATCCTATTGTTTCTTTTTGTTGGGGTATGCTTCCAACCCTAGGTGGAGGACTCGGATGCAAGGCATGTTGACCTGGACTTAGATTGTGTTGATGAAGGTTGGAGACAATCTTGAGGTGGTTTAGATTTCCTCTACATGGATCCTTGTGATGTAAGTTTGTAACCCTTTGTTTTATAATTGAATATAGTCATTTTTTGTTCCGTTGTTATACTTTGGTCTTTTGATTACCATTATATAAAGATTTGAAAATTTTACACCCACTCCATCATACCTTCTGAGTGTGTTTGGAATGGATGTTTTGTTATTCAAATTTTTAGTAAGGAGGTGTTTTCGCTTCTTTACAACATGGTATCAGAGCCCATGGTAGTCAGAATCTGACTATTTCAATTTTATCACCCTAGTTAGACCCTTGACTTAGTTAGTTTCCTCTGAGTGATATGTTGACCCTAGATTTGATCTATGATGATCGTTTGTACTACAAGGTTTGTTTCGTGGATGAGATTTGGTTATGAGGAAGTATTCATATGGAAATATTGTGACTGGATTTTGGCATTGATTTTGAGCTCATCATTGTTTTATATCGCATGATTCTTCAAAGAAAAAATATTTTCATTATACTACTATATGTAAAAACATTTCTCTGATTTATCGATGTTTTCTTGAACTAAGTCACAATGAAGAGAAACTCTACTTTGAATAGTTACTAACCATAGTCTTGTGACTAGGTTTGATATAAAGGTGTAGTTTACCTACCCTGTGACTTTTGAATGTTCGTGTAGGGTTGATAGGTTAGAGACACGAGGACCTAAAACTCAACCCTAGATGGTAACTTGATAGTTGGATACATGAGAAACATAAATCTCTAAAAACTTGCTCACTAATAGATGTGGGTAGTTCTAAAAAGTTATTTGGTTTGGCTTGTTAGGTTGAACCCTTTAAGGGGTGGAGAGTATTTAGTGGTTGATGTTTGAATCTATAGATTCTGAGGACAAAATCCTTTTTAAGGGGGGGATTGTTGTAACATACCAGATCTCGAACCCTACTCTAGAAGTTTAACCTTTTGGTCTTAGCCAAACAAGGTTGAGGATAGAGTGATCCTAATAATCTAATGCATGAATAATGTAATCTAATGTGTCATATAATTCATTTGGTGATAATAAGGTGATGAATAACTTAATTAGATGCATAATGATCTATTGGGCCTCTAATGGGGCAGATGACAAAATGTTGGGTTTTATGCGAGACAGAGAAGGCAGTGGAAACAAAAAATTTATTCTCCCCAAACCCGGAATGAATGAATCGTGTCAACATCTATACAATAGGAAGGATGGTTTGTAGAGGCATACCTTATCCCGAGACTTTCTCGACGACGTTACCTCATGGCTTGCGCGGTCTTCACCTCCGGTCTTGGATGGTGTTTGTGCAGCTCCTGGTCTCACTGGGACTGTCAGGATTGATAGTTGTCCTCCGAGCGGTAGAAGTCTCCCGCCTCTGAAGTAGTCCACATGGACCACCTGGAACTCCGATCTCCTTGTCCCACAAGGAATCGGAAGGAGTCGCACCCTCCTTTCGGTGTACTAATCATCGACACACTCTCATGCAACCAGTTGCCTTTCTACAGTTGTCTTTCCCTTGTTGTGCCTCCCTTATCGGGTAGCACTTGCTCGGGCTCTCTCGGTTACCACAACCAGAGAGAATGACAACTTTGCAGAGCAACTGGTGTTCTGAGTTGTTGTTCTTGAGAAGCCCCCAATACCCCTATATATATAGGAGGGTCATGGGATAGGGTTCTCTACCCCGGGCAATGCGGGATTAAAGCAGGAGTAGAAGGGTTCAAGATTTTCCACAAAACAACCAACTGCACCAGCTGAACCGATCGTTTCAAACATGAACCGATCAGTTGGGGACCTGAGCTGATCGGTTCACGCCTGAACCGGTCGGTTGGGACAGCTGAGTCGATCAGTTCAAGCATGAGCCGATCAGTTCGTGGTCCTGGTCCTACTCAAATTGACTTTCATATTTGTTTCCAACTAATCAAATATTAATCCTTGTCCAAATCAAATTTGTACAAGTGAAACAAATTGTATTTGCAAAAAGAGTCTTCTGACTTTCCAAATGATCTCGGTTGGTCACACAAATTGATCGGTTCAACAATTGAGGTGATCATTTCATTAACACATGAGCCGATCGACTCACCATTTGAGCCGATCGGTTCATCAACCTGAGCCAATCGGTTCATCACATGAGCTGATCGGTTGGGAGTGCAGACTATGTAAATTCAGTAAATAACAGTTTCAATCAATCTGATATTCTAATCAATCGGTCCAACACCTTGAACACTAAGATATTGAGCTATCAATTGATTAAGTGTTTAATTGAACTACTAAACTCCTTTAGTAATCAATCTAAACATCGTTTGTGGATAAAGTCCTCTTCTAGGTTAAATCCTATGTGTGTGACCCTGCAGGTCCATTTCACGTTGGCAGTGAAATTCCATAACACTTATGACTTCACAAGCAAAGAGCGGTGCCTAGTCGCACATCAGTGCTACCCAAGTGAAATAGAAAGTTGGAGAACAACTTTCAATCCTACAATTCGTGAATGGTGTTACAGTGAATGTATAATTCGTTTCTCACAGATATCTCGAATGAACTCAAGGCATGGAACAGTCATCCTATCAATGTTCATTCACTTTCTTGATCTCAGAGTAGATTGGAGGAGATATGTATGACATCAATATCACATACTGATTCACACATGCATGCACGCCTATCTCAATCCTACACATCAAGTGTCCATGGATATCAAACTCCCTCAGGAGATACAAATCCCATATCTATCACTCACCCCTCAAAAGCCCCATGTATCAAAGTCACCCAATCAACACCTTTATAACAACCCATGTTTAAGGACTGCGTTTGATGATGTCAAAGTGTACCCAACGGCATGTGTTGAGTGTAGTGATTTCAGGTCAAAGAATCACACTCACCACCATCACTGTGAGAACTGACTCTGACTACCATGTCATGGTTCCATGTGTCAAACTCACAGTGGATCTGTCTGGTACACTTGTTCTCTAACAAGCACCTATGTGTTTGGTTTGATATCTCCATATCATGAATAATGAGATTATGTCATCAACTAACACCACAATCTAGTCTTGTGTGTCATTGCTGTCTATCTACCTTCCACAATGACATCCGACTAGGGACATAATAAGAATGTACAAACTCTTAGCATCTGTATGATCTCATTGTTCAGGTCCTCAACCTGAAAGCATACGTCATTGAGTATTTCCATTCTCTAGACATTCAATTTGTTCTATCATTATCTCATATGACTGAACCAGAAAGAATTGGAAGCTTGCCTTTGATGTTTATCAAATCAATCTTAATGTATCCCACCAATCATCCCATGATTGGCTCTCAGGGCATACATACCAACAGACTCCCACTTGCACTGTGAGCCAATCACCCTTGATCATATTCATAGTGATCTTCAAACATGTCCCACATGTTACTGTACTCTAGTGCTAACATAGTGAGTTATGGCAGCACTTTGCCAAAGTCAGTATTAACTGCATGTATCTCATCTCTTCATTGTATGTCATACGTATGAGATGGAGTTGTCGTAATATGCGATCTAGTATTCCTTTGCTAACCTTTAGCCACATTGCATGACCAAGCGCTCCTAACTTGTCATCAATGACCGGAATATCTATAAGTTCATCTCTATGAACTCCTAGATCCATATAGTATCCACTGTTGTTCTCTAACACACGGATACTCAGCAATTCCTTTTAAAACAACTTTATTGGAACGTTTTCATTTATCAACAAACATTCACTTTTACATATCTCATATATATTTTGTGATTAATTTTCTGTCCTTTTTGGAAGTTCACATCAGTGTAACTCTTTATAGTGAACCCTTCCTTATTCTCATAGGACTAGTACTTCTCAAGTACTTATCAAGTTCTTATGGTATTCTAGTAACCCTTACTGGAACTAGATAGGCATCCACTCGTCATGTCCCACATACGAGTTATCAGGATGAGCACATCATATTGTCATGTCCTACATACAAGATGATGAATGCATTTTATTCTTTCTATGCCCATACATGCAAGATAATGGGATGATTACATACATGATAGATCCATATCTATTCTTAGTGTTCCCATTCTTCAAATGAATTGGACACTTGGCCTTAAAATACTAACTCCATGTAATATGGACAAGTTTTCTCCCAATTAATATGTGCACACTGCACCCTTTAGTATAGATTGCCAATGTATGCTTTCTCTTTTCAGGTCAAGAGGTTTTTGAGAACTATGTCTATAGATCTCTATTCCTATCATAGGAAACGTCTCTATCTTCCCTAAAGATAATTTCCAATTTGGATTTCCATTCTTAGAACATCTCATTTCACATCAACATGTGGAATGCAAATACGCTCCCACTAAATTACAGATCCCTTATTTATCTTTGACATATCAGTCAAACCCTTTGACCATATCATCAAAGTAAAGATCCAACTCTGAGTTGCTTGTACTCAATCAATCACATTGATTAGTCCATTATAACTTATAGACTTCATTTGCATTAATGGATTCATAAACCTTATAGGTTGTGTCACGTACACATCCTTGTTTTTATTCCTCATAGGAATGCAGTTTTAGTATCTGTATGCCAAATCTCTTAGTCATTAAGTTGCAATCAACAAGCATCATCCTTCTCAAAATGTTATCCATGTGTCTTAACGCTTAAGACTCATTCGCACTTATGGATTTTATCCCAATGGGTGCCACCATCAAGGTCATACCTTATGGTTCACATGGAAGTCATTTAGGATGTAATGGTCATAAACCATAACTCAAAATCCAGTTCCTCATATTCATCTAGATAGTTGACTCATTACATGACCAACTCATCACATAGATAATCAAGGTGTATTTGTTAAGGATATAAGAACTCACAACCCTTTGTGATTCTTAATGTCCTTTATTAGTATGGGGTATTCTTTATTTAAGAAGAAATTAGTTATTTGATAATCATCCTCTAACTCCTTATAGTATGACTCCTTGTTGATTTAGACATCACCATTCCTTAATCACGAGTTCACTATGATACACTATCATAATCACTCATAAGGATCTCAAACATTTGGTCTAAGTATTTCATTCATTGCTCTCATCAAGAATTAACACTTTGCCAAATCCATACTTCATCTATGATATTCTTGAACACATCAAGATATTCATATTGGTATTTCTCTAAACACCGTTTGAAGTATTAGCATTAAGTCCAATAGGTATGTAAATACATCACATGTATTATGCCTAATAGGATAATCATTCTCCCACTACTACTAGTGAAGATTGATTAATCGTGTCTAAGAGATTCATGTCTCTCACTGGTTCTCTAACCAAAAGAGTCTAGACTTATCCATCATATGGAAACTAGAAATGAATTTCTCATGATTTATAATAATTTGATTATTTGAGTTATCAATAACTTTTAGGTATCATTTTATCTTATGCATACCAAGTACCACAAGATAAACAAGGCATTGCCACAAAGATTGAAACATCAACTCTATTAATTGCTATCATTGTCATACAATATGAAAAAATAATGTGTTTCTATCCATTGGCAAATATGAAATAGCAGTTCATAACTCTATTACATGCCTTTAAGGATGATAATAAACTAAAGTACTCCTATCTATGGAGGCAACATTTGCCCCATGTATAGGGTGCTTTACACTTTATATCTTGGTATCATATACCTCAAAAAGTGTTACAAGTTTATTTCATGACACCTTCAGGTGGAGACGTCACTCGCCTCCTTCTTCTTTAGTTCTTCCATATAGAGTGGACAATTCCTTTTCCAATGTCCTGGCTTTTGACAATGGTGGCAATTGCCTCTCTTGGTCAAGCCTCCCTTGGCCTTGAGAGTTGAAGATGCCTTGGGCTGCTGGCTAGCATCAGAACCCTTCTTAGCTTTTCCCTTGCCCTTGAGCTTGGACTTGCCTTTCTTGTTGCTTATCATCATCACATATTTAGGTGTGTCCTTCTTCATATGTGCCTCGGTTGTCCTCAACATGCCTAACAACTATGTCAACGACTTGTCAAAGTTGTTCATGTTGTAGTTCGTCACAAACTGACTGTAGGATTCTGGAAACAATTGTAGTATCATGTTAGTAGCCAACTCTTGGCTCAGGGGAAATCTCAGTCTCGTCAGGTTCTCCACATACCCAATAATCCTGAGTGTGTAAGGACCAACTAGATCTCCTTCTATCATGACACACTTGAACAGTGCCCTGGAGACATCATATCTCTCTTGCCGTGCTTGATCTTCATACATGTTCTTAAGATGTTGAATCATCTCAATGACACCCATGTTCTCATGTTGTCTTTGCAACTCATGGTTCATGGAGCACAACATCAAGCACTTTGCATCAATGGCATCATCAGAATGCTTCTTATAAGCATCCATTTCTGCCTTTGGTGTGGTGGGAGCAGGTTCCTCTAGAATTGGAGTATCCAGGACATAGAGCTTTCGCTCTTGAGTGAGAACAATTATCAATGTCCTAAACCAGTCGTGGAAGTTAGTCCCATTTAGCTTGTCCTTTTCAAGGACCGATCGCAATGAAAAGTGATTGTTGTTTGTTGTCATTTGCATTACAAAAGGAAATATATGCAATTTAGTCCAAAACTCAATTTTGACTTATTTGATTGATTTGAAAGGTTGACGATATAATTAGGACTTTAATTAATTATCACTCCCACTATTTTTGTTCAAATTGATAGCCCTCACCATCTATTTGGAAGATTGCAGCGTAAAATCTTCTAGTGGGTCAAGATCCTGAAATCCTCCGAGTCATGGACCATCTAGGGATGTCACCCACAACTTAGGTCTTCCAGGTAGGCAACTTTTGCCAATTGCATCATATGCAACTCCTTGTCATGATCACCTCCATGCCTCAAGGTGCTAGATCCTATCTAGGTCACCTTGTTAATTCTGACCCAAAGCCAACACGATGAATCTGCACCCTGCTAGGACAGACCCACATATCCATCATTCATGCTTCCACGAGATAGACGGTGCACCACTCTAGGGCATGCCCATACTTGGCCGATCAAGCTTTTCACATGTGTTGCATTTGGAAGGCATCTAAAACTTTAATATTTAATGAGGGATTTGGTTTTGTTAGGTACATATACATATCCAATCACCACAATACATAGTACGTATCATATACATGCTATATCCCATAGAAAACATGTGAAATGATAAAATCCATGATTATGGCCATCCTAATGTGATTCCTCGAGCCAAGAGGAATCACAGTCATCTAGGTCTACATCACATGCAGCATGTCCATGATGAAGTGCTATAGCCATTCGAGTTGATCAACTCATCACATGAATGACATGCACACCCTGGTCGGTCGTCTGGGTGCCACCAATTGATCGGTTGACTCCTTCAACTGATCGGTTCACCTGGTCGGTATGCATCTCCTCATGGCCACCACCCGATCGTCTTGCTCCTTGAACCAATTGTCTGGATCGCCAACCGATCGATTCACTCCATGAACCAATCATCTCAGTCATCGTCAGATGTCCTCTATTCTTTAACATAACAGGAAATATAAAAGATCTATCCTATTTACATTTAAATGGGGCAACCCCGAGTTACATTTGGGGGAGCAAAGGTAGGAAAGAAATCTTGAGTTATCTCGAGTTACATCAGGAATAGGAGATAGGGAATCGGTGCGCAGACCAAGATGCAAGCAACCACATACAACCAATCACACATACATAGGGTTTATTGGCCATAACCACGCTATACATTCACCACAAAACTCATTTAAGGGCGACGCGTATCGAGTGCATTCATATTACATATCATATATGTATATTGGGATTTGTGGATTTAGGATTGGACATGCAAAAAGCCAATTTTATTCGCATCGTATGCAATAAACAAAAGGCGACAAACCAAAATCGATCATATCGATAATCCTAAAGTATAGAGCAATTGACGTGGCGCTGATACCACTGTTGGGTTTTATGGGAGACAGAGAAGGCAGCGGAAACAAAAAATTTATTCTCCCCAAACCCAGAATGAAGGAACCGCGTCAACGTCTATACAATAGGAAGGATGGTTTGTAGAGGCATACCTTGTCCCGAGGCTTGCTCGGCGATGTTACCTCGCGGCTTGCATGGTCTTCACCTCCGGTCTTCGACAATGTCTGTGCAGCACCTGGTCTCACCGGGACTGTCAGGATTGACAACTTTCCTCCGAGCGGTAGAAGTCTCCCGCTTCTGAAGTAGTCCACACGGACCACCTGGAACTCAGATTTCCTTGTTCCATAAGGAATCGGAAGGAGTCACACCCTCCTGTCAGTGTACTAGTCACTGACACACTCTCCTACAACCAGTTGCCTTTCTACAGTTGTCTTTCCCTTGTTGTGCCTCCCTTATCGGGTAGCACTTGCTTGGGTTCTCTCGATTACCACAACTAGAGAGAACGACAACTTTGCAGAGGAACTTGTGTTCTGAGTTTTTTTTCCTAAGAATCCCCCAATACCCCTATATATAGGAGGGTCATGGGATAGGGTTCTCTACCCCGGGCAATGCGGGATTAAAGCAGGAGTAGAAGGGTTTGATATTTTCCACAAAACAACCAACTGCACCAGCTAAACCGATCGTTTCAAACATGAACCGATCGGTTGGGGACCTGAGCCGATCGGTTCACACCTGAACCGATCGGTTGGGACACCTGAGTCGATCGGTTCAAGCATGAGTCGATCGGTTCATGGTCTTGGTCCTACTCAAATTTACTTTCATATTTGTTTCCAACTAATCAAATATTAATCCTTGTCCAAATTGAATTTGTACAAGTGAAACAAATTGTATTTGCAAAAAGAGTCTTCTGACTTTCCAAATGATCTCGGTTGGTCACACGAATTGATCAGTTCAACAATTGAGCCGATCATTTCATTGACACATGAGCCGATCGACTCACCATTTAAGCCGATCGGTTCATCAACCTAAGCTGATCGATTGATCACATGAGATGATTGGTTGGAAGTGCAGACTATGCAAATTCAGTCAATTATAGTTTCAATCAATCGGATACTCTAATGAATCGGTCCAACACCTTGAACACTATGATACTGAGCTATCAATTGATTAAGTGTTTAATTTAACTACTAAACAGCTTTAGTAATCAATCTAAACATCATTTGTGGATAAACTCCTCTTCCATGTTAAATCCTATGTGTGTGACCCTATAGGTCCATTTCACGTTGGCAGTGAAAGTCCATAACACTTATGACTTCACAAGCAAAGAGTGGTGCCTAGTCGCACATCAGTGCTACCCAAGTGAAATAGAAAGTTGGAGAACAACTTTCAATCCTACAATTCGTGAATGGTGTTACAGTGAATGTATAATTCCTTTATCACTGATATCTCGAATGAACTCAAGGCATGGAACAGTCATCCTGACAATGTTCATTCACTTTCTTGATCTCAGAGTAGATTGGAGGGGATATGTATGACATCAATATCACATACTTATTCACACATGTGTGCACACCTATCTCATTCCTACTCATTAAGTGGCCATGGATATCAAACTCCCTCGGGAGAGACAAATCCCATATCTATCACTCACCATTCAAAAGCCCCATGTATCAAAGTCACCCAATCATCACCTTTATAACAACCCATATTTCATGATTGCGTTTGATGATGTCAAAGTGTACCCAACGACATGTGTTGAGTGTAGTGATTTTAGGTCAAAGAATCACACTCACCACCATCACTGTGAGAACTGATTGTGACTACCATGTCATGGTTCCATGTGTCAAACTCATGGTGGGTATGTTCGGTACACTTGTTCTCTAACAAGCACCTATGTGTTTGGTTTGATATCTCCATATCATGACTAATGAGATTTTTTCATCGACCAACACCACAATCTAGCCTTGTGTGTCATTGCTATCTATCTACCTTCCACAATGACATCCGACTAGGGACATAATAAGAATGTACAAACTCTTAGCATCCGTATGATCTCATCGTTCAGATCCTCAACCTGAAAGCATACGTCATTGAGTACAGTCATTCTCTAGACATTCAATATGTTCTATCATTATCTCATATGAATGAACCAGAAACAATTGGAAGCTTGCCTTTGATGTTTATCAAATCAATCTTAATGTATCCCACCAATCATCCCATGATTGGCTCTCAGGGCATATATACCAACCCATGTAAGAAAGCCTCAAAATAAAGAATAGACTTCAAATTCGTAATCTACACATCAAAATAAGACTACATGTCAATTTTCATTTAATTTGGACCACCTTGAAATAATATGTTAAGTTAGGAGAGAGAAATTGCCTAAAATGTGTAATTAATAAATAAATATAATTCATGACTCCAAAAGAGTAAAATAATCTTAGATTCGTGATCTACATAATAAATATAGCCTTTGGGTAAATTTTTATCTAATTTGGAGAAAGTTTGCTTAAAAGGTATAATCAGGAGAGAGAAAGTGTGTAGAACCTTCAAAATATTAAATAAATATTTAAACAACTCCAATATGTAAAATTGATGGCAAATTCATATCCAACACAATAAATATGAATTGTGGGTCAACTTTCATCAAATTTGGATAATCCTAATACCATTAATGAAAGTGGAAAGAGAAAATGAGATTTGATTTATTTAACCCATTAAAAGTTTCCAAAAGGCAAAACTAAGTACATAATCGAAATCTACATGCTTTAATTGGACTTTGTACAAAATTTCACTTAATTTGGATAATGTTTGCACCCTCAGTTGAGGAAAGAGAGAAAAGGAAATTGATGCAGCCCTATTTTAGGGCCCCATCACGTGCCTTTTTGTACATTTATCACATCTAAACAAAGTAGATTGCAAGTTAATACCCCCAATGTGTATTTTACTATCAAATGCACTTATGGACGTTCTTTGCACTATTTTTAGGTACTTGGACCACACCTTGGATGGAAGAGAGAGAAGCAAGGAGTTCGAGGGTCCCTCTACTCATGGAGGGGTCCAAATAAGGCCCCAAGAGCTCCCTCAACCTACCCCAATGGTCAAGTTTCAACTCCAAGCAAAGAAGTCCCTTGATAATGAAGTTTGAGGATATTTGAGCCTTTGAAGGCCCCAGCACGGCCGTGGTACTATGGAACGGCCGTGCTGGCAATTAAGCAAAGTTACAGGTTGGATGTCAAAATCTCGAAGTTCAGCAAATCAGCCACCACGGTCGTGCTGCCCAGTACGGCCATTCTATGAAGACCCCACCATAGTTGTGCTGCCCAGCACGGCCGTTCTACCTATTCCCCAACACGGCCATGCTACCAGCCTTCATTTTCACCCATCAACATGTTGATTTAACACTTAACCAACACAGTCGTTCTCCTCCACCACGGCCGTGCCCACTTCTACCCACCACGATCGTGGCATCCTGTCACGGCCATGTCTACCACCATACTTGACCTTTTTCCAAATTCCTTCACACCATGACCATTTCACCATTCCATGAATGTTCTCCACCACCCTCACTACGGTCGTGGCACACCACCACGGCCGTGGTGGTCCACCAACCCTACCCTACTTTTCACTGCTTTTCCTAAACTGCCCCTACTTACCCTAGTGCTTCCACCACCACCTATATATACATGGGTGGCGGCCATAGCACTAGGTTAGATACCCCCTAGCTGTTCTTAGCCTCCACTCTCCACCCTTGAGCTCTTTGTGCAATCTCCTTGCATTTTGGGCTCATCATCCACCATCGCCACCCTCATTCCACCATGGAATCCTAGTTTCCTAGGTTTTCATCCATAATCCCCCACCATTTCATGCACCCATGCACCCTTGGAGGAGGGAGGACGTCTACAGCAAGCTTGGAGGTGAAGAAGGAGGCTTCTACATCAAGCTTCATGGAGTCCCTACTTCTTCTACCCCTTTCTTTTCTTGTTTTCTTGATCATGTCTACCTAAGCCCCTTGTGGTGGGTTGTTTGGGATTTAAATGTAACTTTGATACCATGTTGGGGGATAATTTCTTGTAATGAACTTAATTCATATCTATGATGATTACTTCTTGCTTCTATCTCTTTTCCTATCTTATTGCATGTGGTTTGTGCTTCTTGTATGAATTGCTTGTTTTGAGGTTTTTGATGACACTTAGTTTCTAGGAGGAATTGGGGTGTATGTGGCAATCTTAGGAATGGCTCCTAGGTCCAATTAGTGGATCCCTAGATAGCCCCCTTTGTTCCTACATACACATCCCTCCTCCTACAAATGAGTGTGAGATCTAAGTAGCTAGTGTAAGTGAGATTGATGTAATTGTCTAGGGCCTTCTAAAGGCTAGAGTGGCTAGTGGCATGAGGTTAACTACCCTCATCTCTGCTCCCATCTCTACCCTCTACCCTCTACCCTCAATTACTCACTATCACTTACCCTAGAAACCTAGATTTGGTTAATCTCATTAGAATTACACCTAACCCTAGTCTTCTACTAGTAGTATAAGGTATATTCTAATGGCATTGACCTTATTGTTTGGTTTGGTAATCTAGATATGAAATGAGAACCATGCATGTTTAATGATCTTCCCCCTATCAAAGTTACATTCCCCAAACATCCCACCTACCTTAATCACCTTGCTTAAAACCCTAATTGCTTAGTTTACTTGTTAATGCTAGTTTAGTCCAATTGATTTAGTCTAACTTAGTCAATTGCTTAGTTTTTCTCTTTAGTGTTAACTTAGGCTCTTTCTCTTGCTAGTGGTTAGTTTAGTTCTTAATTTCTTCTTGCCTTGCTAGAGTAGAGTAGCTCTTGCTTAGTTAGTTTGTTAACTTAGTTTACTAATTTTCTTGCTCTTCCATAACTTAGTTTCCATCTTGCATTTCTTACGTGTTCAATTAGCTTAATCAACAACCAAAACCTTTTAAAACCCTAAAACCCTAAGCTCCACAAAAGGAACAAAGCTCACTCTGTCTAACTCTAGTGCCCCCTCTATCTCTGTGGTTCGACCCCTTATCTTGCCAATCACCTATACTACAACAGTACCTCATACGCTTGCGAGCGGCCTGTTTTAGTCTTAGTGATCGACTCGGTTAGGGATAACATAAATTTCGAAAGCATAAGGTCCCATATCGCGTGCGCTCTGACCTCGTGGGGTGTAAAAGCACCACTAGCGGGGACGCACCAAGCTTTCCGGTGCCGTTGTCGGGGATAGAGGCGCTCGGCCTAGTTAGATAGTGTGGCTTAGCCTTTTCTTTTGCCATCACCATTGCTATTATTTATTCTTTGTTTTACTTTTGCATCTTGGTTTGCTAACTTGGTTTCTTGTTGATTATTTGTGCTTTGCGCAGGTGACAGTTGTGCATGCGTAGCATGCGCTCTACTTGCACCGACTTGGTGGCATGCAACCCCGAGATTGGTAGAAGGAGACGTCAAGCTCACTGCAACCTACACCGAGAGGCTGAGATGGTCGAGAACAACCGAGATGCAGATGCTCAGCCACCTCCACCGCCACATTGCCCGCTTCACGAGTACTTCACGCCGAGGAACTACAACTCCCCCATCACCACCTTGGTTGACCAGATGCCCAGTCAACAATTCTCCATTCCACCTGCACTTCTGGGACTCCTCCCTACCTACTATGGGATGGAGAATGAAAACCCCTACCACCACATTGACGTGTTCCTTGAGACGTGTTCAACCTTCCGCACTCCCTCCGCCACTGACGACTCCATTAGAAGGACACTCTTTCCTTTCTCCCTTAAAGAGAAGGCCAAAGAGTGGTACGTGTCCAGGCCGGAGTTGGTCTCGTGGAATGACGTCAAAAATGAGTTCCTCAAGAAGTTCTTCCCTATCGCCAAGCTGTCTTACATGAGAAGGTTCATCACGTCATTTGCTCAGAAAGAAAACAAGCCCTTCCACGAGGCATGGGAGAGGTTCCAGAAGTTGCTCCATGACTACCCTCACCATGAGGTGTCGCTGTGGCAGCTCGTTCAAGCGTTCTACATCTGGCTTGAAGAGCAAAGACAGAACAACGTGGACTCTTCCTGCGGGGGCACTTCCATGGCAAAGCTTCCTGAAGAATCATGGCCATTGTTTGAACACCTTGTTGAAAATTCTCGCCACCGTGCTTCTACTAAAGGGGGGCATGTCGGCCGGAGCTACACTCCTCCATCTTCCTCTGCAGCTCCAACTCGCAATGCTACTGACCCAGACATGATGAAGATGATGGCCGAAATGATGAATATGATGCAAAATCAAGTTGGTGGCTCTTCTAGCCAACCCACAATGGCAGTTGACACTGTATATGAGGAAGTAAATGCTCTACACTCATTTGGTGGCCACAACAACCAAGGACCCATGTCCAACTCTTACACTCCTGAGTGGAGGAACCATCTGAACTTCTCTTGGAAATAACAGAATGAGGATGGACCAAGACAAGGGCAACAAAAACCATGTTACAGTTCAAAGTTTGAAGAGGAGGTACTCGGGAGGTTGAGGAACTTAGATGAGGTAAAGAGAGAAGTGTCCTCTCAAGGGAAAAATATTATCCACCTTGAACAAAGACTTGATCAAATTGCCATCTCCTTTGCTCGTCGTGAAGAGGGCAGACTTCCGTCGCAACCCGTGATAAATCCAAATAAGGATGGTGGTTATGTGAATGTTGCTCAAACTGCATACATCCCACCACAAAGCCAAGAACCCCCACTCCTACAATATTAAGGATCACCACAACCATATGCTCTGCCACCTCATAAACCCCCACTTAACTACCAATATCCCCCACCACCTTCACATACCTATCAACCACCACCTACACAGCAACCTCCCCAACAACCAACCTGCATACTCCAAAATCCTAACTCCACCCATCAAAGACCGCCACCACCTCTGTCGTCACAAGCCCCTCCTTCTTCCCATGAACATGTGAGTATGGTCTATATCATATGGGGAGAAAAAGCTACTCAAGAGTGTGGAGAAAGGGAGAGGAAAGTAACTGAGGTTGATGATAAAATCTCAACGCAAGAGGGGTCTAGCAAAGATCACCAAAGATCTGGAGAATTTGCCACTTAAGCACTACCAAAGAATGTTGAGTGCACCCAAATTTCTGCTGCACCTGGTGAAAATGTAAAGGCGCCCTTACTTGTCCCACCCTCTATTGGGGATACTGAAATTGTAATAGATATGGCTCATCCGGCTGTTCGTGACAAGGCCATGTCCATTTCTTCACATACCATTGACATAGCAGTGCTTGAAGCCATGCCTTCATGGGAGCCAAAACCTTTTCATGAGACGAGTATCACCATCATCCCTCCTCAAGTGTCAACCAGTGTTGCGGAGGTATTTGATGAAGTTGGGAAGCAATTCCATGAAGGCCCGGCTCTCCAAGAAAAGGGCAGCAATATCATGAATCTCTTGGGAAACTTGAAGCGAGGAATGATGGGCATCACATCATTCTTTTCACTACTGAAGGATGTGTGCATGGGGAAGAAAAAGTTAGTGCTACTGCCAACCCAGGATATTGTTACTTCAAAGTCTGTGAACTTCATCTACGACATTGGCTTCCTCAAAGAGAGACGATCATGGAGTGCCTCTCATCACTTGCTACATTGGTACACAAGCCATCGAGCACTCCCTCCTTGACTTAGGTGCAGGAACAAGCATCATGCCATGGAGCATGTATCTACGTTTGGGCCTAAACAAAATGGAACAGGTGGATTGTGTCCTTATCTTAGGTGTTGGAACCAAAAGGAAACCCTTGGGAATACTGCAAAACGCAATAGTATCAATGGATGAAAGGATAAATGTTGCATATGTGACTAACTTTTTGATAGTTGATTCTGAACCTATTGATGGGAAAGAATACCTCATATTGGGGAGATCCTTCTTGTCCATTGCGGGTGCAGAAATCAATGTGCGTACGGGAACTCTGATGGTCACCTATAAGAGGAGGAAATTTGATTTCTTTATGTTTACTGAGGAGGAGAGGGACAAGCTGGGAAATGAATACTTTGGAGAGTCTATGCTATTATGATCCTCTGGAGTTGTGGAGATCAAGTCCATACTTTCACTTGATGCACACTCCATGGGATGAAGCACATGTCGTTAGAATGTTGGATAGGATTATTGTAGAGGAAAAGGAGGACACCGTGGGTGTCAATACATAGCGAAAGGAACAACAAGCCTGGCTGAAGGCTATAAATTTAGCGCTAGTGGGAGGCAACCCATGTGGTTTGAGATTCTCGAACCTTATCTTATCATACTTTCTTTTGGATTCCAAGAAACACACACACACTATACTTGATTGTTTTTCTGTTTATGAATCATGTTAGCACATGTATAAGGAAGAAAAGACGATGAAAAAAGGGTGTAGCCAAAGCGGAGGTCAAAATGGAAGAAAAGATTGCAAATTAATAGAGGAGCTATAGGAAGAAGGACAGAACGGTTGTGTTGTTCAGCACGACTGTGGTAGCCTTGTCCTGTTCACCTAGTGTTACATTGACCACTCCAGCTCTTGGCGGTTGTCTTTCGCTACCCCACGCCGTTTACCCTACTAGTCTAAACTTCTATTTTATGCTGAGGGCAACATGATTTAAAAGTTTGGGGTGGTAGGGCGGTAAACCCTTCTCTCACTGCACTTTTCTCCATGTGCCTTGTGCTAAATTTTTGCAAGATGATCAAACAGTTTTACTGACATTTCATACTTGTTTACCCTGACCTGGTGTGTCTGCTTGCATTCATGCATAGCATGTAGTTTAATTTCATGCATTTTTGGGTAATTTTTCAAAATTTCTGCTCTTTTTCCTATTCCATATCATGCATTGCATTCTCATGTAGTTTTTGATAATTTCATATGCATGTTAACTAGGATTTTCTATTTTATGTTTTTAAATTCCCTAAAATAGGTTTCGATGTGATTTAGTGCAAATTGGCACCATTTTGGCCAATTTTGCCTAAATTTAGGATCTCTTGTCTAAAAAGTATGTTTTGACCCAATCTCTATTGTTTGAGTAAAATGATGACCTTTGACTACTGCAAGTGAAATGTCATGCTTTATTGCTAAGTGGTATCAATGTTTGACTTTTTACATGTGCATCACCTCTCTTGTGATTGTGACTGATTCGGCTGAATTGTGAACTTGAACAAGCTTTGAACGCTTAGTGCTTGTGGAATCACTTGTTTGATATATCAATTTCATCTTTTTCATTCATGTGGTGTGATATCTAGGATGAAGTATTGGATTAACTTTCATACATGATGTCTTATGTGGAAAATCATACCAATGACCCCTCTTTGACCCGACTCTTTTTCCACCATCTTCATACCCCTTCGCCTCATAAAAAGATGCCCTAGTGCACATAATCAGCCTTGGTTACCTCCAAAAGTTTGGGGTGGCCATATCTTTATCCCCTCGCTTCACTCTATCCACCATATGCCCTATCTACACCAAGGGCAAGAAAGAAAAGAAAAGAAAAAGAAAAGCAAAAATAAAATAAAAGAATGCTCCTATTTAAGAGCATTCAAATAAAGAAAAGATGAGTGTGTAAAAACACTCCAAAAATCTTACCGCAACCCTTTCTTCCACTTTCATACCCATTAAGCTAAGAAGCATCAAACTTAGCTCATTTTGCCTTTTTTCCGCAGCCACGTGGGTCATTTGGTATGATTTGAAATATAAGATTGAATGCACGAATGTGAAACAACACTCCTAGTCATCCTTGATTAACACCATCATGAAACGGTTTACCCGAAACTTCATGGAAGAAGTATGGATAACTTGTGTATTCTATGCGCTATATTTGAAGTTCATATGCTTTGTGTTTTTTTCATGATTGGATTGTGAAAGTAGGAGAGGAGAGAGGTGAAATGCATGCACTCAGTCATCTTTGATCCCATTCAGCAATAATCATCTTTTACATTGCATATGTCATTTCTTTTTGTGGAAGTTTGTAGAGAGATTGAGTTGGAGCATACTTGAGGACAAGTATGTTTTAAGTTTGGGGTGGTGATGCAGCCCTATTTTAGGGCCCCATCCTATTCCTTTTTGAACATTTATCACATCTAAACAAAGTAGATTGCAAGTTAATATCCCCAATGTGTGTTTTACTGTCAAGTGCACTTATGGACGTTCTTTGCACTATTTTTAGGTACTTGGACCACACCTTAGATGGAAGAGAGAGAAGGAAGGAGTCTGAGGGTCCCTCTACTCATGGAGGGGTCCAAAGAAGGCCCCAGGAGCTCCCTCAACCTACCCCAATGGTCAAGTTTCAACTCCAAGCAAAGAAGTCCCTTAATAATGAAGTTTGAGGCTATTTGATCCTTTGAAGGCCCCAACACGGCCGTGGTACTATGGAACGGCTATGCTGGCAATTAAGCAAAGTTACAGGTTGGATGTCAAAATCTCGAAGTTCAGCAAATCAGCCACCACATTCGTGATTCCCAGCATGGCCGTTCTATGAAGACCCCACCACGGCTGTGCTGCCCAGCACGGCTGTTCTATCTAGTCCCCAACACGGCTGTGCTGCCCAGCACGGCCGTGCTGCTAGACTTCATTTTCACCCATCAACCTGTTGATTTAACACTTAACCAACACGGCCGTTCTCCTCCACCACGGCCGTACCCACTTCTACCCATCACAACCGTGGCATCCCGCCACGGCCGTGGCTACCACAATACTTGACCTTTTTCCAAATTACTTCACACCACGACCATTTCACCACTCCACGACCGTTCTCCACCACCCTCACCACAGTCGTGGCACACCACCATGGTCGTGGTGGTCCACCAACCCTACCCTACTTTTCACTGCTTTTCCTAAACTGCCCCTGCTTACCCTAGTGCTTCCACCACCACCTATATATACATGGTTGGCGGCCATAGCACTAGTTTAGATGCCCCCTAGCTGTTCTTAGCCTCCACTCTCCACCCTTGAGCTCTTTGTGCAATCTCCTTACATTTTGGGCTCATCATCCACCATTTCCACCCTCATTCCACCATGGAATCCTAGTTTCCTAGGTTTTCATCCATAATCCCCCACCATTTCATGCACCCCTGCACCCTTGGAGGAGGTAGGACGTCTACAACAAGCTTGGAGGTGAAGAAGGAGGCTTCTACATCAAGCTTCATGGAGTCCCTATTTCTTCTACCCCTTTCTTTTCTTGTTTTCTTGATCATGTCTAGTTATGCCCCTTGTGGTGGGCTGTTTGGGATTTAAATGTAACTTTGATACCATGTTGGGGGATAATTTCTTGTAATGAACTTAATTCATATATATGATGATTACTTCTTGCTTCTATCTCTTTTCCTATCTTATTGCATGTGGTTTGTGCTTCTTGTATGAATTGCTTGTTCTGAGGTTTTTGATGACACTTAGTTTCTAGGAGGAATTGGGGTATATGTGGCAATCTTAGAAATGGCTCCTAGGTCCAATTAGCGGATCCCTAGCTAGCCCCCTTTGTTCCTACATACACATCCCTCCTCTTACAAATGAGTGTGAGATCTAAGTAGCTAGTGTAAGTGAGATTGATGTAATTGTCTAGGGTCTTCTAAAGGCTAGAGTGGCTAGTGGCATGAGGTTAACTACCCTCATCTCTGCTCCCATCTCTACCCTCAACCCTTAATTACTCACTATCACTTACCCTAGAAACCTATATTTGGTTAATCTCATTAGAATTACACCTAACCCTAGTCTTCTACTAGTAGTATAAGGTATATTCTAATGGCATTGACCTTATTGTTTGATTTGGTAATCTAGATATGAAATGAGAACCATGCATGTTTAATGATCTTCCCCCAACTAATATCAAAGTTACATTCCCCAAACAGCCCACCCACCTTAATCACCTTGCTTAAAACCCTAATTGCTTAGTTTACTTATTAATGCTAGTTTAGTCCAATTGCTTTAGTCTAACTTAGTCAATTGCTTAATTTTGCTCTTTAGTGTTAACTTAGTCTCTTGCTCTTGCTAGTGGTTAGTTTAGTTCTTAATTTCTTCTTGCCTTGCTAGAGTAGTGTAGCTCTTCTTGCTCTTGCTTAGTTAGTTTGTTAACTTAGTTTACTAATTTGCTTGCTCTTCCATAACTTAGTTTCCATCTTGCATTTCTTATGTGTTCAATTAGCTTAATCAACAACCAAAACATTTTAAAACCATAAAACCCTAAGCTCCGCAAAAGGAACAAAGCCCACTCTGTCTAACTCTAGTGCCCCCTCTATCTCTGTAGTTCGACCCCTTATCTTTCCAATCACCTATACTACAACAGTACCCCATATGCTTACGGGCGACCTGTTTTAGTCTTAGTGATCGACTCGGTTAGGGATAACATAAATTTCGAAAGCATAAGATCTCATATCCCGTGCGCTCCGACCTCGTGGGGTGTAAAAGCACCACTAGCGGGGACGCACCAAAAATATTGTTAATATTTCAATTTAATCGGATTTGAATTGGATAATGTTTTCCATGTCACATGGATCATGATTTCATGGTTTCTCTCTGATCGTCGGATTTAGATCGAGCGGCAACTCTATCTTCTTCTTCCCTATTTCCTTTCTCGTTTCCAAACGATTGGTTTCAGATTTTTCTTCTCTTGTTTCCTTCTCATATCTCTATCTTCTTCCCCGATTCTTTCTCCCACACCTTCCTTTCTATTTCCCCCACCCTGTGATCCCAGATACTTGGATATTTATACCTCGAGTTACCCAAACCGTTGGATCCGCCCTTGTGCTCTGTTTCCTCCCATGTTTCCCCCTCCTTCACATCTCCTCGTCGCATTGGACCATAGGACCACGAGGGATCAGTTCCCTCACCTCCTCTAGGGTCCCAGCTCCATCTTTCTTGCCTTAGTTTGGCCCCATCAAGCTTTGGGCATGCCTCCCCTACTCCGGATGCTACCACGGCACCTCAGGGGCTCCTTCGAGCAACTCCGACCACTGTGAAGCCAAGAGAGGGATTCGTTTGCTCGCACGCACCTCCGGGATGCTTCTGATGTCGCCAATTTGCTTGGGTTTGGTGGCATTTCTATTTCCCTCATTTCAGGTATTTCTTTCTACCTATACCTTGGTGGAGAGATGATTTGAGGTTCTTTGCACCTCAGTTTTGGTGGTTTGGGACTCTTGAGTCCGGTTTGGTTTACGTTTGCGATGGTACTCTTCCCTGGTGTTTTGGTTGTTTGATTCACGAGATCCCATCCTCCAGTATAGTTGATTTGCTTCTATTCACGGTCCCTTCATTGCAAGAAAGGTTGAAGATGATTGTGTTCATTTTTCCTAAATTGCCCATCACTTCCTCTCTTTAGTTTTTCGGGCGAGGGGCATTATAGTCTTTTCACCCTTAGTTTCCTTTGTTTTGGTTGGGTCAGTCTGCCCCTTGGTCTCGCTGACGAGGGCATCTCTGATTGGGCCAAGTCATGTGAGGCCTAGTCTCTTCTCTCTCGCCTGTGTGTTTTTAACGTGGCTTTTCCTTGAAATTCCATTGGTCAGAAATGGGAAAATTGATAACTCATCATCTGTTTGGCCAAAAATTACAAATAAATAGTCATTGGATTTAGAAAAATAAGACATATCTAATGTCACATGTTTTAATAACTAAATCTGAATATTAATAAAAGGAGTTTTCAATGGATGTAATTAATGATGAATTAACTTGTAAAAATCATAACTAATTATCTATAAGTTAGGAATATATAATAAAATATGTTTGGACTCTTAAAAACATAAACTAAAATATGGAATGATTTTCATAACCTAATTCACACATATATAAAAAGATGGTTTTTAGGGTTTGGTTAATGAGTATGTAATTGACTCAAAATCTTTATATGTGTTTTAATAGGTTTTTGGTGACTAGACTTGGATCTAGGAGTGCTTTGTAGTTTGGACTCTGATTTGAGGTATGTCGTATCCCCAATTCATCCATATTGAGAAATTCACCTATCTTATCTTTCTTTTGACTTTAGCCTACACATATGTCTATTTTCTTGATATCATGGTTCGTGTGAACTATCTTGCTTATTATGGACTTGGATATTCTCTTGATATCTTATCTTGTGACTTGGTGTATGTTGGTCTTTTGTATTGTTATGTGCCCACTTTGAAGTGGATGTTTATATGTTTGTGTTGTCCATTGTGTGATGGCAACATTGTATTATCCTGACCATACTTTTCTACTTGCCTCTACATTAAACATGCAATGTGATTCAGTAGCACAAGAGTAGTGTAAATTACTTTGGTTTTGGGGCAGTAATCCCCTATTGTTTATTAAGGAGGGTGGAAGTAAACCACTTCTCTATACTCGAGTGTGGCAGTAATCCATACTCAATGTTATATTTTTGGGATTTTGGCAATATTCCTTTCACTATCAGGTTCAAGTTTGTGCTTGGTTGCCTTTGTGTTTATATTTTTCTAGGGCTATGTTTATCTCACATGCATGCATGATATTGATTGTGGGGTGTGTGCTCTACTTGTGCTTTGTTTCCCACCATGGTAGTGGGTTTATTTATGGCACAATCCTTTTATATGTTATTTTATGGAAAGTATCCCTTTTGTTATGATTCTTTTCTCTTGATACCCGTTTTGGTGGTACTTATCTCTTGCATGGGAAGCCTTTTATTTTTTTGTCACTTATTCTTTATAAATTGCTCAATTTCCTTTTTAGTATGCACATACCAACCTTTGTTGATGCATCCTATTGTTTTTTTTTTGCTAGGGTATGCTTCCAACCCAAGGTGGACTCAGATGCAAGGCATGTTGACCTGGACTTAGATTGTATTGATGAACGTTGGAGACAATCTTGAGGTGGTTTATATTTCCTCTACATGGATCCTTATGATGTAAGTTTGTAACCCTTTGTTTTATAATTGAATATAGTCATGTTTTTGTTCCGCTGCTATACTTTGGTCTTTTGATTACCATTATATAAAGATTTGAAAATTTTACACCCACTCCATCATACCTTCTGAGTGTGTTTGGAATGGATGTTTTGTTGTTCAAATTTTTAGTAAGGAGGTGTTTTCGCTTCTTTACAACATGGTATCAGAGCCCATGGTAGTCAGAATCTGACTATTTCAATTTTGTCTCCCTAGTTAGACCCTTGACTTAGTTAGTTTCCTCTAAGTGAGATGTTGACCCTAGATTAGGTTATGAGGAATTATTCATATGGAAATATTGTGACTTGATTTTGGCATTGATTTTGAGCTCACCATTGTTTTATATCGCATGATTCTTCAAAGAAAAAATATTTTCATTATACTACTATATGTAAAAAAAATCTCTGATTTATCGATGTTTTCTTGAACTAAGTCACAATGAAGAGAAACTCTAGTTTGAATAGTTGATAGTTTAGAGACACGAGGACCTAAAACTCAACCCTACATGGTGACTTGATAGTTGGATACATGGGAAACATAAATCTCTAAAAACTTGCTCACTAATAGATGTGGGTAGTTCTAAAAAGTTATTTAGTTTGTCTTGTTAGGTTGAACCCTTTAAGGGGTGGAGAGTATTTAGTGGTTGATGTTTGAATCTATCGATTTCGAAGACAAAATCCTTTTTAATGGGTGGAGTGTTGTAACATACCAGATCTCGAACCCTACTCTAGAAGTTTAACCTTTTGGTCTTAGCCAAACAAGGTTGAGGATAGAGTGATCCTAATAATCTAATGCATAAATAATGTAATCTAATATGTCATATAATTCATTTGGTGATAATAAGGTGATGAATAACTTAATTAGATGCAAAATGATCTATTGGGCCTTTAATGGGCCAAATGACAAAACCCATGTAAGAAAGCCTACAAATAAAGAATAGACTTCAAATTCGTAATCTACACATTAAAATAAGACTACATGTCAATTTTCATTTAATTTGGACCACCTTGAAATAATATGGTAAGTTAGGAGAGAGAAATTGCCTAAAAGGTGTAATTAATAAATATATATATAATTCATGACTCTAAAAGAGGAAAATAATCTTAGATTCATGATCTATATTATAAATATAGCCTTTGGGTAAATTTTTATCCAATTTGGAGAAAGTTTGCTTAAAAGGTAAAATCAGGAGAGAGAAAGTGTGTAGAACCTTCAAAATATTAAATAAATATTCAAACAACTCCAATATGTAAAATTGATGGCAAATTCGTATCCAACACTATAAATATGACTCGTGGGTCAAGTTTTATCAAATTTGGATAATCCTAATACCATTAATGAAAGAGGAAAGAGAAAATGAGATTTGATTTATTTAACCCATTAAAATTTTCCAAAAGGCAAAACTAAGTACATAATCGAAATCTAAATGCTTTAATTGGCCTTTGTGCAAAATTTCACTTAATTTGGATAATGTTTGGACCCTCAATTGTGGAAAGATTGAAAAGGAAATAATGTTAATATTTCACTTTAATCGGATTTGAATTGGATAATGTTTTCACTGTCACATGGATCGTGATTTTGTGGTTTCTCTTTGACCGTCGGATTTAGATCGAGCGGCAATTGTATCTTCTTCTTCCCTGTTTCCTTTCTTGTTTCCAAACGATTGGTTTCAGATTTTCCTTCTCTGGTTTTCTTCTCATATCTCTATCTTCTTCCCCGATTCTTTCTCCCACACCTTCCTTTATGTTTCCCCCACCCTCTGATCCCAGATACTTGGATATTTATACCCCAAGTTACCCAAATTGTTGGCTCCGCCCTTGTGCTCTGTTTCCTCCTCTGTTTCCCCCTCCTTCACATCTCCTTGTCGCCTTGGACCATCAGACCATGAGGGATCGGTTCCCTCACTTCCGTTAGGGTCCCAGCTCCATCTTTCTTGCCTCGGTTTGGCCCCATCGGGCTTTGGGCATGCCTCCCCTACTCCGGCTGCTACCTCGACACCTCCGAGCAACTCCGACCGCTGTGAAGCCAAGAGAGGGATCTGTTTGCTCATACGCACCTCCGGGATGCTTCTGATGTTGCCAATTTGCTCGTGTTTGGTGGCGTTTCTATTTCCCTCTTATCAAGTGCTTCTTTCTACCTGTACCTTGGCGGCGAGATGATTTGAGGTTCTTTGCACCTCAGATTTGGTGGTTTGGGACTCTTGAGTCCGGTTTGGTTTGCGTTTGTGATGGTTCTCTTCCCTGGCATTTTGGTTATTTGATTCACGAGATCCCATCCTCCAGTATCGCTGATTTGCTGCTATTCACGGTCCCTTCATCACAAGCAAGGTTGAAGATGATTGTGTTCATTTTTCCTAAATCGCCCATCAGTTCCTCTCTTTAGTTTTTCGGCCGAGGGGCATTATAGTCTTTTCACCCCTAGTTTCCTTTGTTTTGGTTGGGTCAGTCTGCCCCTTGGTCTCACTGACAAGGGCGACTCTAATTGGGCCAAGTCATGCCAGGTCCAGTCTCTTCTCTCTCGCATGTGTGTTTTTAACCTGGCTTTTCCTTGAAATTCCATTGGTCAGAAACTGGAAAATTGATAACTACTTTGAGAAATTCACCTATTCATCCATATTGAGAAATTCACCTATCTTATCTTTCTTTTGACTTTAGCCTACACATATGTCTATTTTCTTGATATCATGGTTCGTGTGAACTATCTTGCTTATTATGGACTTGGATATTCTCTTGATATCTTATCTTGTGACTTGGTGCATGTTGGTCTTTTGTATTGTTATGTGCCAACTTTGAAGTGGATGTTTATATGTTTGTGTTGTCCATTGTGTGATGGAAACATTGTATTATTCTAACCATACTTTTCTACTTACCTCTACATTAAACTTGCAATGTGATTCAGTGGCACTAGAGTAGTTTAAATTACTTTGGTTTTGGGGCAGTAATCCCCTATTGTTTATTAAGGAGGGTGGAAGTAAACCACTTCTCTATACTCGAGTGTGGTAGTAATCCTTACTCAATTTTATATATTTGGGAGATTGACAGTATTCCTTTCTCTATCAGGTTCAAGTTTGTGCTTGGCCTCCTTTGTGTTTATATTGTTCTAGGGCTATGTTTATCTCACATGCATGCAGGATATTGATTGTGGGGTGTGTGCCCTACTTGTGCTTTGTTTCCCACCATGGTAGTGGATTTATTTATGGCACAATCCTTTTATATGTTATTTTATGGCAAGTATCCCTTTTGTTATGATTCTTTTCTCTTGATACCCATTTGGGTGGTACTTATCTCTTGCATGGGAAGCCTTTTATTTTGTTGTCACGTATTCTTTATAAATTGCTCAATTTCCTTTTTAGTATGCACATACCAGCCTTTATTGATGTATCCTATTGTTTCTTTTTTGCTGGGGTATGCTTCCAACCATAGGTGGAGGACTCGGATGCAAGGCATGTTGACTTGGACTTAGATTGTGTTGATGAAGGTTGGAGACAATCTTGAGGTGGTTTAGATTTCCTCTACATGGATCCTTATGATGTAAGTTTGTAACCCTTTGTTTTATAATTGAATATAGTCATGTTTTTATTCCGCTGCTATACTTTGGTCTTTTAATTACCAATATATAAAGATTTGAAAATTTTACACCCACTCCATCATACCTTCTGAGTGTGTTTGGACTGGATGTTTTGTTATTCAAATTTTTAGTAAGGAGTTGTTTTCTCTTCTTTATAGTATGGCCCGTAGCCAATCATGTTTTCTGGATACAAGGGGATATTTGTCCTTACCCCCTACATATTTAAAAATATGCACTCTGAGTTAAACTCATTTCACCATTCAGTAAGTTCTGACACCAAATGGATCTATGGAATAGGGCAAACTACATGATTAGGTTCCACTTGATTAGTTAGGTCATTTCAGTATCTTTTAGCATCAATCAAGTTGTAGCGTATAACTCAAAACAAGTTCTACATAAACAAGGGAATAACACATCACCAGAACATATTTGGACATGGGGTGTGATCTCATCACATCATCACTTGATATTTGCCAATCACCACATTTCTCATCACAAGTATCACATACTTTGGGGTAGCAACCCCTCATCTCATCACTAAGGAAATCATCATATCATATAAGGCAATAAGCCATCATTAGGTCATAAGACCATTTACCTCCTCTTTCAAGGATGTCAACAACACTTATGCCTCATAAGGCCCATTCAAACATAACATAAGCAGCATAGCTCATATATGGCTATGCTTATCAACTAATGTCACATGCATGGTTAGAGACTTGCAACAAGAAGAACACTACATCATCAATTCTACCATATCATAAGATTCATGCCATTCACATTACATCATTTGAATTAGGGTTTCTATTTAATCAAATAGGGTTTACAAGGTTGGATCAACAACCACCCTTAGATCATTATTCCCATCATCATTATAAGGTATGTCATGGGATAAATATTATAGAAAACAACACTCCTTGTTATTCACATAACCACCCCATAGGGTATCACATCATAACATGTAACCCTATCATTTACATGATGTAACATAGCCATTACCACAAGATATCAGTTGTAGCTAACATGTAGCATATCGGTTATCACTTGCCATGTGGTGTTGACTTGTCATCATCACAACATGTCAACTACCACCACGCAAGGCAAAGAGACTACCTCACATAAGGTGTAATGGTTTACCACTTCTAGAGAGTGTGACAGTCAACACCATCTAAGATGTGACGGGAAACACCACTCCATGGTGTATCGGCCAGCACCACCTAAGGGTGTGATGGGCAACACCATCTCATAGCATATCAGCCAGTACCACCTAAGGGTGTCATCCTTCCAAGCCATGCCAGGAAACCCTAGGTATATCAGTTATTACGGTTATGGTTAGCTAGGCATCACGATTTAAGGGTATTCCGGGCATCACCACTCCAAGATGTGTCGGCCTCCCCCCAACTAGGGCATCATGGTTAGCCCTCAAAATAGATCAACTTCACAAGCATTCTCTTAGCCATGACGGGCTACCACCTCCAAGGCATATCAGTTGAGCAACACCTTATCTACTTAAGGTACTTCAAGAGCATGATGGATAAAACCCAACATGCATCTCGGTTTAGCCATCACATGTACTGCTAGGTCATGACGGCCTAAGCATATCTAAGGCACGACGACTTGCCACATAGGGTATCGGGTTGTTGCATTACAAGCCATGACGACCTACCCTCACCATGATGCATGTATGTGTGGACTTGTTGTCTTCAACCTTAGAAAGGCTGGCCACTAGCCCATCTACTAACACCACAAGAAGGTGCAAGACATGAAGACCAAACCAACAAGATTCCACCATCAAAATAGTTCTATATAACCATTAACAACTACTAGAATATAAGAGGTGAACGATCTCAAGATGAAGAACAACATAAGCATATGAAGAGTGAAAACAACAAAGGAGGTTAATGTAACATCCCTGACCTGGGTTATGAGTTAACCCTAGATGTTTTGCCTAAATATGTAATTAAATCCTTTTGATTAACTTTGGGCATGTAATTAAGTTCTCAGAAACATATATTTTAGTTTTTGCTCCTTTTTATATAAGGTTGTAGCATTGTTTTGTAATACAGGGACCTATGTGCAAATTACCCAGTTAGAAGGGTTAACTTGCAATTGCACATGTTGAGATGTTCCTCTGATGTTGAGACATCATGAGAATGATGATGGTAAGGTTTGAGGGATTTCCCAAGCTTGGGCACCAAGGTGCAGCTGTGGAAGCAATCCCGGTGCTTGAAAACCCTAAATTGGAGAAAAGTGCAATTTACCCAATTTGAGGGGTGCAAATTGTAAAATACATCATCTAAAATATCTTTTAAGACTCTTGTCATCATTTAGAGAAGAAATGATGAAAGGTCACTTCAATTGAATAATCATATAATGAAAAACACCTTTGTGATTGAATAATCAAGGTGTATGTACTATAGCCTTTTATGTGTATGCTTAACTAAAAGGTTGATCTTCTTTGCCCTCATTTCTTGACCTTAGAAGAAGGTTTGTCCTTAGAATTATTATGAAGGGACGAGCATGGAAGGATGGAGGGACTCAGTTGAAAATATGGAGAACTTATGAGCTTATGTTGAAAATCTCACCCCAAGTATATATACTCTCCACCTCTCTAAGCAAGGGAACTTTCCCTTTGTTTCCTTCACTGTTCTATTCAACCAAACCGACTAAAGAGAATCTGTGGAGCTCAGGAGGACGACCAAGGAGGGCAAGGTAGGTTTGAATCCTCCCTTTTGCTTAAGTTCATGGTTAGAACTCGGATTCAAGGTCAAATTGATGGCTAGCTCACATAACTCTACCTTTCTAACCATCTCTTCTCGACTTTCCCTGGAGGTTTCACCTTGGACGACCTGTGGAAGCTCAAGGACGCCATTAAAAGCTTGGAGCTCGAAAGTTTGGAGTTCAAGGAGCAAGCTTTAGGCGGGTTTTATAACTCTAAACCTATGCTTTGTTATATACATCTCGTTTATGCTTTTAGATGATAGTTCTTCTTCTTCTCTACCTTCCTTTGCTACCTTGCAAGCAAATCCGTGAGAAATCTTTGCTTTTCTTGAGCTAGGAGATGAAGAGGTTATTTCCAAAGTTAATCCACTACTTTTCACTTGACCAAACGGTCTCCACCAAGTGCTCACACGGTTTGCAAAACCGTTTGGTGAGCAAACGGTCTCAAGACCATGTAAGGGAAAATGGTCCTCAAGACCATTTGGCCGCGTTGACCGAGCGTGGACCGTATACGAAATCTGTTCATCTTTATGTAGGCTAATCACCCACAAAGTTTGAGGTGATAACTCCAAAGGAATCGTGAGATATGGCCTTTTTAATCAACAACTTTAATTGAATTTACTCCTGATTTCCAATCTGTTGAAATCTCCCTTTTTGGGCAAACGGTCTCAAGACCGTGTAAGAACGTTGACCAAGCGTTGACCGTATGAGATTACTGTTCAAAATAGTGTTGATTAACAACTCACCAAATTTGATGGACTAATTCCAAACGAGCTAAGAGTTGAAGGATGATTACTAGGGAAAACCCTAATTGAAATCAGTACTGAAATCTCAATGAATAACTTAGTGTTTTTGGGTTGATTGACCCAAACGGTCTCAAGACCGTTTGGGGATCAACCAAACGGTCTCAAGACCGTGTGGGGAATCACCCAAGACTGTGTGGAGGTCTGGGGTCAAGTATATTTGACCAATTGAAAGAACAAAGATACCAAATTACATTGCAATTTAGTATTGATATGATAATCAACTCAATAGATCCAACCTTGAAGAATTTACACTAGAATACAAAAGTTGGATGGGCAAACGGTCTCAAGACCGTTTGGAACTCATCCAAACGGTCTCAAGACCGTGTGGTGACAACCCAAGACCGTTTGGAGGTCTATAGTTAAGGTAATTTAATCAATTGAGAGCCCAATTGCTATGGGTTATCGAATTAATCCAAAATACTGAATTGAGACTCAATCAAGGTTCAACCCCTATCAAATCACATTAGATTTTGATGAAATCTTGGGCAAACGGTCTCAAGCCCGTGTGGAGTTCATCCACACGATCTCAAGACCGTTTGGGCCAAGTTTGGGCCCAATTGGAGCTCAATTGAAGGGTTCAACCTTGTGTTGATTTCACATTATTGAGTATTGATGGTTGAACGTTGATGGACCTTAATTGAACCAACTTCAACCCTAATTGGATAGTAATTGAGGGTCAATTGAGTGATCAATTGGTTAATCATAACCCTAATTGACTCAATCTATAAGTGGTTACCATGGCTTTGACCATTTGGAGGCTTCAACATTGATAATCATAAACGATTGAAATCATTGAACCATGTTGGAGGTCCAAACGGTTTGAGACCAAGTGGACCAAACGGTCTCAAGACCGTTTGAGGTCACACGGTCTCAAGACCATTTGAGACCTCACGGTCTCAAGACCGTTTGAGGTCACACGGTCTCAAGACCGTGTGAGGCCTCACGGTCTCAAGACCGTTTGGGGCCAAACGGTCTCAAGACCGTTTGGACTCAAACGATCTCAAGATCGAGAGACATCAAACGGTCTCAAACCGTGTGAGCCCTTTCGGTCTTGAAGTCAAACTTGTTAAACGGTCTACACCCTCACACGGTTTGGGAAAACGATCTTGAAGGTCACACGGTCTTGGAGTCAACCCTACCAAACGGTCAACTCATCCAAACGGTCTCAAACCGTTTGGAGGTTGAAGGTTGAAACTGTTTGAGGTTTTCAAAGGTTGATTTTACTTAATCTATTGAAGGTGTAAATGGTTCAATGATGCTCTAATCTAAACCCTAATGATAACTTAGGACATTAGGGGATTAAGTGACTAATGAATTAACCCATGATGGTGATCAATGGGGTGAATTACCAAAATACCCTTGAGGGGTTTAATTGAGTAAAACCTTGTTCAAATCAAACCCTAATCACATGATAGTGATGTTTTGGCTTATGTTAGCCCATGAGGACTTAACCCAACCTGATCTAGAGTGGTGTTATCACCATCTACTAGTATGAGGAGAGAGAAAGTATCTTAAGAGAGAGAAAGTACCTTAAGAGAGAGAAAGTACCCTTTTTGGGTGGACACTCAAGTAAAGAACCTTCAATACACATGAATGTGCATGATTAGGGTATGATCCACCTATGTGAGATCATGGAAACCCTAATTATGATATATGATGAATCTTAAGCTAATCTGAGAGCATCAATGATGATGTTCCTCATACATAATGATGTTATGAGTTCAATTCACCATGAGATGTGAATAGTAAACCCTAATTCAAGGGTAATGATATGTGATGTGAATAGTAAACCCTAATTCAAGGGTAATGACATATGATGTGAATAGTAAACCCTAATTTAAAGGTAATGACATGTTTTATGAGTATTAAACTCTATTTGATAAGAATCAAAGGACTTAGCTCTTATGACAAGAGTGGAAAGTATAATCATTGTTTTAAATTACCTTTATTAGTTGAATTAACCATGCAAGTTCTGATATGGAGGTGATCATATCCAGGTATGGATGACGATACTATATTCATTAAAGGCATATTTATAGCCTTATGAATAAGTAAAGTATCTTGATGCCTTGTCAGTGGCATTCTATGATAATAATGGGCTGTGAGAGCCATGAATACCATCAAGGTCATGCTTTAGAGATGACTTGTGATGAGTATAATGAGAAATGATGATTGATGTGAGTTAGGTTTGTTGCATTTAGTATTCTACTTTCATAGCTGTTATGCTACTGTTATTGTTTGAAGAACAATGTATGATGTAAAAGAATACTGAATGTACCTAACTAATCAAGTGAAATGTAGATCCCTGATCATAGATCCATCATTGTCAGAGATCAAATGATGGTGAAACAGGTTTTCCTACGGGGACTCCTGGATCACATACTGTTGAGTATGTGGGGTATATGGATGTGTAGAACCTTACATCCTAGTGTAGGAACTTGATGTAGATGTATAATCCATCAATCCTTCACTATAATCCCATACCGTATCAGTGGATGGTAAACATGAAACCTCCTGATGACGAAGAAAGCACAGATATCCGTATCAGTGGAGATAAACATGAAATCTCCTAATGACGAAGAGAGTACAGAACGCCACTGTAACTCTAAAATAGCGAAGGACCAGATTACCCTGGTGAGCTATTATAGTAGAGACACGAGATGTCCTACGAGTGATCCTCTTACTGACTGAGGAAGGTGAAGGTCATGAGAATCCGGCTCTTTCGATGACCTAGTATGATACCGAGGCACTTAGCAGTGATTGGTTGGAGTATGAGTGGTAAACCTCATCTCCACAGGGCATAAAAGTAATGTTTGAAAAACATACTCTACAGCGTAGTATACCTGTTAGAGATAACTACGAGTTAGTTACTTGATGTTACACAGTATAGTGCATATGTCCTTCATGCTTGATAAATGTTGAACTCTTATTTACATCTGCATCTGTTATTGAATACTTTGTAAGCTTTTACTGCTTAAGTTATTCATTGATATTATAATAAAGCTTCTGGCGGAGAGTTATAACTCTCGCTGGGAAAATTATATACAATTGTCTCACCCCGTAGACTTCAACTTTTTAGGTGGACGTCGAGGACGGAGGAACAGGTCTACAGGTGACCAGTCCCAGCAGCAGCAGCACCAGGAGCAGTAGTAAATCTCAGGTGGAGATTTAGCCTGCCATGTGGTGTAGTTAGAGTCAGTCCTATGTGTCCTCTGTACTCTTAGGTCTTGGAGTCTTTTGTTATGAGTTCTTGAGATTTTGTATCTTGATGTATATAATTACTCAAGAAGTAATTATCATGAGATGTAAACAGTTTATCTCTTGTTATGAAAGAAGCTTTTAAGGATTCAAGCTCTTGTCTCAAAAAGTTTTAATTTCCCGTGATTTTTGTCTTCCGCTGTTTATCGAATCGCTTCCGCTAAGTTTAAATCGTGATTATATCGTGGTTTGGAGATCAAAGCCCACAATTAGTGGTATCAGAGCTCTAGGTCAGTTGAGTCTACAGAGGCATAGGACTTAGGATGTCGAGTCTATCTTTAGTACTCTTTCCTTATCTAATAGAATCTTCTGCTCCTCAGGAGAAGAAGATACATAAGGATGGTTGAGCCTCATGATGAGTACGTGGCAGAGAGTAGTGCTAGTGCACCTCAAGGCGGTGCAAGGGTTCCAAGAATAGAACAGCCTGCACCTGAGTCACCAAGAGAGCCACCCCAGTTTGACCCAGTCGACGTGGGTAACCCAGCAGTCCATACGATGTTCGGGCAGTTCATGACTTCCATGACACACATAACCGACAGGATGCCCATGCCTGCACCTAGGGCACCTGCCCAGCCCGAAGGACAAGGTATCGGTAAGACATTCGAGCGACTTCGTCGTGTCGGAGCTACCGAGTACTTTGGGACTGCCGACCCCGCAGATGCTGACCTATGGTTGACAGAGTTGGAGAAGGCTTTCAGGATTCTTATTATCCCGGAGGCTGAGAAGGTTAGACATGCTGTCTATCTTCTCAAAGGCAGTACTGGTCACTGGTGGAACATGGAAGAGCAGAAGAGACCTGGAATAGAGTTCTCATGGGAAGAGTTCCGTTGGGAATTTATCAATAGATATTTTCCAAAGACCTTCCTAGATGAGAAGATCTCTCAGTTTGAGAGATTGAGGAAAGGCATGATGAACATTAGTGAGTATGAATCTAAGTTCATGGAATTGTTGCGGTTCTGTCCGCACATGGCTGCCACAGATGAGGAAAGAATCAGGAGATTCGAGAAGGGTTTGAATGCTGATATGTCAACCCCTGTGTCTGCCTTAGAAAACCGAGAGAGATTATCTACCTTCGTTGAGTCAGTCTGAAGGACAGAGAGATCTATTGTTGAGAAGAGGCAAAACCAGAAAAGATATCCACAGTTCTAGGGTTCTTCATCTAGGGATTTCAAGAAACCTAGATTCTCTGCACCTAACCCTCCACCACCCAGATCGAGTTCCCAAACTCAATGGTCACCAAGCAGAGGTAGAGGACGGAGTCAACCGCTTCAAGGGACTCACAGTTCTGCATCGATGTCAGTTACTAGACCACCCCGACAACAACAACAGGAGAGGAGATGCTACAACTGTGGTAAGATGGGACACTTGATGAAGGATTGCCGTTCTAGGCCTGTCAGTGTGACACAGCCTCCGAGACAGAATCAACAAGGATCTTAGAGAATGCAATCTCAAGGAGCAGCTCGAGGACGTGGACAAGCGTCTCAAGCTGGATCATCAGCACCACCTCAACACCAGGCGACAGCGAGGTTCTATGCTATGAACCCACCAGATGCAGTAGTCAATCCACGGGTAGTGGCAGGTCAGATGAAACTTTTATATCCTGATATGTCTACATACTGTGTTGTATCTGTTCTGATTGACCCGGGTGCTACGCACTCTTTCATCACTCATAGAGTGATTTGTAACTGCAATGTGATTGTTAGTCATAGGGCAGATAGTTTGTTGTTGGAGACTCCGTTGAGTGGGTCTGCCGTTCTGCAGGAGGTATGCTCTCCTTACATCCTCTTCTTTTCTGACCATCGCATTCAAGTGGATCTTATACCGCTTGATATGCAAGGATTTGATATAATCCTCGGGATGGATACCTTAGAGAGGTATAGAGTTGTCTTGGATTGTGAGTCCAAGTTGGCTGTGTTTGCTGATGAAAGCAACACATGGATCTTTCAAGGTGAAAGAAAGATTCTGCCCACCTGTCTTGTGTCAGCTATGGTTGCTGATAAGCTGTTGAGGCAATGATGTTATGCATTCTTGGCCCATGTGGTAGATGTTACCAAGGAAAGTTCCAATCCTGCTGAAGTTCCCATAGTCAGGGAATTCGAGGATGTGTTTCCTGAAGAACTTCCTGGTATACCACCACCTCGGGAGATTGATTTTGAAATCAATCTGATCCCAGATACGAAACCCATAGCCCAGACTCCGTATAGGATGGCGCCTGCCGAGATGGCAGAACTCAAGAAATAGCTTCAAGAGTTACTTGAGAAGGGTTTTATCCGACCGAGCACTTCACCTTGGGGTGCTCCGGTCTTGTTTGTTAAAAAGAAAGATGGGTCAATGCGGTTGTGCATCGACTACAGACAACTCAATAAAGTAACAATAAAGAATAAGTACCCCCTGCCGAGGATTGATGATCTCTTTGACCAGTTGCGTGGTGCAACTGTCTTTTCCAAGATAGACTTGAGGTCTGGATATCATCAACTTCGTATTAAGGATAGTGACATATCCAAGTCTGCCTTTAGGACAAGGTATGGTCACTATGAGTTCACGGTTATGTCGTTTGGACTAACCAATGCACCAGCTGCATTTATGGAACTCATGAATAGAGTTTTTCGACCTTTCCTTAATCAGTGTGTTTTCGTCTTCATAGATGACATTCTGATCTATAGTAAGGATGCTCAGCAGCATAAGCAGCATCTTCGCCAAGCTTTGACCTTGCTAAGAGAACACAAGTTGTATGCTAAGTTTAGCAAGTGTGAGTTCTGGCTGCCGGAGGTATCTTTTCTTGGACATGTGATATCTACCTCGGGAATTCGTGTTGACCCTACAAAGGTAGAATCCGTTCTACAGTGGGAACAACCGAAGACACCGACGGAGATTCGAAGTTTCTTGGGGTTAGCTGGCTATTATCGAAGGTTCATTAAGAACTTTAGTTCTATAGCCTTACCTTTGACCAAGTTGACCCGGAAAGATGTTCCTTTTTCTTGGAGTGATAAGTGTCAACAATCTTTCCATTTGTTGAAAGAGAGGTTGACAAGTGCACATGTGCTTGTGCTACCTGAACAAGGAAAAGGATATGTAGTCTTCTGTGATGCTTCCAAGAATGGACTTGGATGTGTGTTGATGCAGGATAAACAAGTGATTTCTTTTGCTTCTCGACAGCTTAAGAAACACGAGGAGAATTATCCGACACATGATCTGGAGTTAGCTGATGTGGTTCATGCCTTGAAGATCTGGAGGCATTATCTCTACGGAGAAACATTCCAGATTTTCACAGACCATAAGAACCTTAAGTATATCTTCTCTCAACATGAGCTTAACATGAGGCAACGTCGTTGGATGGAGTTAATCAAGGACTATGATTGTACGATTGATTACCATCCAGGCAAGGCCAATGTTGTTGCAGATGCCTTGAGTAGGAAATCAGCAACATCAACTATGGATAGGGCACAACTAAACTCTTTAGTGTGCTCTAAGAGAGATATGTTTATCTCTTTAAGGCAAGACAATGTACAGTTGAAGGTGTCATTGTTAGCCAGGTTGTTGGCTGAGATGCATATTAAACCTACCTTAAGAGAGAAGATTAAGGAAGCACAGCAAGGTGATGATGCAGTTCAGCAGATCAGATCAGAGTATGGAAATGAGAAGCAAGATGGTTTCCATGACTCGGATGATCATGTAGCCTGTTATAATGGAAGGATTATAGTGCCGAATGTGGGTAACTTGAGGAAGTTAGTTCTGGAAGAAGCTCATTCTTCCATGTATGCTATGCATCCAGGGAGCACCAAGATGTATCATAATTTAAAGGAACTGTATTGGTGGCCTGGAATGAAGAAGGATGTTGCAGAGTTTGTTCTAAGGTGTCCTGTGTGTCAGCAAGTTAAAGCTGAACACCAGAAGCCTGCAGGAACAATGCAACCTTTACCCATACCACAGTGGAAGTGGGACCATGTGACCATGGACTTTGTTGTTGGCCTACCCAGGACAAACAAAGGACATGATTCCATTTGGGTAATTGTTGATAGGTTGACTAAGACAACGCACTTCTTACCTGTCAAAACAACCTATTCTGCTGAAAGGTTATCACAGTTGTATGTACAAGAGATAGTGTGTTTGCACGGAGTTCCTGTCACAATAGTTTCTGACAGAGGTCCTCAGTTTACAAGTCGTTTTTGGGAACAGTTACACAGAGCCTTAGGCACCAAGCTAAGGTTTAGTACGGCCTTTCATCCACAAACTGATGGACAATCAGAAAGGACCATACAGACCTTAGAAGACCTGTTGAGAGCATGTGTTCTCCAGTTTACCGGAAGTTGGGATCTACACCTAAGCTTAATAGAGTTTTCCTATAACAATAGCTATCAGCATAGTATTGATATTGCACCATATGAAGTCTTATATGGTAGACGTTGTAGATCACCTTTGTGTTGGTATGAGACTGGTGATCGTCAGTTGATAGGTCCTGATCTTGTGCAGCAGACCACAGAAAAGATTAAGGTAATACAACAACAGATTAAGATTGCACAAGATCGGTAGAAATATTATGCTGACAAACGTCATAGACCCTTAGAATTCCAGGTTGGAGACAGAGTGTATCTCAAAGTCTCGCCTTGGAAAGGGGTCCTTTGTTTTGGAAGGAAAGGGAAGTTAGCTCCTAGATTTATGGGGCCTTATCCAATCATTAAACGGATTGGAAAGGTAGCATATAGACTAGAGCTGCCACTAGAGTTACAGAGGTTACATCCTGTGTTTCACATTTTTATGTTGAAGAAATGTCACCCAGACACCGAATCAGTTCTACAACCTATGGAGGTAGAATTAAATGATGATATATCCTATGAGGAGGGACCAGTGTCAATCCTTGATAATAGAATTAAAAGGTTAAAGAAAAAAGATATAAGTCTTGTGAAAGTCCTCTGGAATCACCGTGGTGTTGAAGAAGCCACTTGGGAACTAGAGGATGAGATGAGAAGGAAGTATCCTGCCCTTTTCTCTTAATATGTCTTATCGATTTCGAGGACGAAATCCTTGTAAGGGGTGGATAATTTGTAACATCCCTGACCTGGGTTATGAGTTAACCCTAGATGTTTTGCCTAAATATGTAATTAAATCCTTGTGATTAACTTTGGGCATGTAATTAAGTTCTCAGAAACATATATTTTAGTTTTTGCTCCTTTTTATATAAGGTTGTAGCATTGTTTTGTAATACAGGGACCTATGTGCAAATTACCCAGTTAGAAGGGTTAACTTGCAATTGCACATGTTGAGATGTTCCTATGATGTTGAGACATCATGAGAATGATGATGGTAAGGTTTGAGGGATTTCCCAATCTTGGGCACCAAGGTGCAGCTGTGGAAGCAATCCCAGTGCTTGAAAACCCTAAATTGGAGAAAAGTGCAATTTACCCAATTTGAGGGGGGCAACTTGTAAAATACATCATCTAAAATATCTTTTAAGACTCTTGTCATCATTTAGAGAAGAAATTATGAAAGGTCACTTCAATTGAATAATCATATAATGAAAAACACCTTTGTGATTGAATAATCAAGGTGTATGTACTATAGCCTTTTATGTGTATGCTTAACTAAAAGGTTGATCTTCTTTGCCCTCATTTCTTGACCTTAGAATAAGGTTTGTCCTTAGAATTATTATGAAGGGACGAGCATGGAAGGATGGAGGGACTCAGTTGAAAATATGGAGAACTTATGACCTTATGTTGAAAATCTCACCCCAAGTATATATACTCTCCACCTCTCTAAGCAAGGGAACTTTCCCTTCGTTTCCTTCATTGTTCTATTCAACCAAACCGACTAAAGAGAAGATGTGGAGCTCAGGAGGACGACCAAGGAGGGCAAGGTAGGTTTGAATCCTCCCTTTTGCTTAAGTTCATGGTTAGAACTCGGATTCAAGGTCAAATTGATGGCTAGCTCACATAACTCTACCTTTCTAGCCATCTCTTCTCGACTTTCCCTGGAGGTTTCACCTTGGCCGACCTGTGGAAGCTCAAGGACGCCATTAAAAGCTTGGAGCTCGAAAGCTTGGAGTTCAAGGAGCAAGCTTTAGGCGGGTTTTATAACTCTAAACCTATGCCTTGTTATATACATCTCGTTTATGCTTTTAGATGATAGTTCTTCTTCTTCTCTACCTTCCTTTGCTACCTTGCAAGCAAATCCGTGAGAAATCTTTGCTGTTCTTGAGCTAGGAGATGAATACGTTATTTCCAAAGTTAATCCACTACTTTTCACTTTACCAAACGGTCTCCACCAAGTGCTCGCACGGTTTGCAAAACCGTTTGGTGAGCAAACGGTCTCAGGACCATGTAATGGAAAACGGTCATCAAGACCATTTGGCCGTGTTGACTGAGCGTGGACCGTATAAGATATCTGTTCATAATTATGTAGGCTAATCACCCACAACGTTTGAGGTGATAACTCCAAAGGAATCGTGAGATATGGCCTTTTTAATCAACAACTTTAATTGAATTTACTCCTGATTTCCAATCTGTTGAAATCGCCCTTTTTGGGCAAACGGTCTCAAGACCGTGTAAGAACGTTGACCAAGCATTGACCGTATGATATTACTGTTCAAAATAATTTTGATTAACAACTCACCAAATTTGATGGACTAATTCCAAACGAGCTAAGAGTTGAAGGATGATTACTAGGGCAAACCCTAATTGAAATCAGTACTGAAATCTCAATGAATAACTTAGTGTTTTTGGGTTGATTGACCCAAACGGTCTCAAGACCGTTTGGGGATCAACCAAACGGTCTCAAGACCGTGTGGGGAATCACCCAAGACCGTGTGGAGGTCTGGGGTCAAGTATAGTTGACCAATTGAAAGAACAAAGATACCAAATTACATTGCAATTTAGTATTGATATGATAATCAACTCAATAGATCCAACCATGAAGAATTTACACTAGAATACAAAAGTTGGATGGGCAAACGGTCTCAAGACCGTTTGGAACTCATCCAAACGGTCTCAAGACCGTGTGGTGACAACCCAAGACCGTTTGGAGGTCTAGAGGTAGGGTAATTTAATCAATTGAGAGCCCAATTGCTATGGGTTATCAAATTAATCCAAAATACTGAATTGAGACTCAATCAAGGTTCAACCCCTATCAAATCACATTAGATTTTGATGAAATCTTGGGCAAACGGTCTCAAGACCGTGTGGAGTTCATCCACACGATCTCAAAACCGTTTGGGCCAAGTTTGGTCCCAATTGGAGCTCAATTGAAGGGTTCAACCTTGTGTTGATTTCACATTATTGAGTATTGATGGTTGAACGTTGATGGACCTTAATTGAACCAACTTCAACCCTAATTGGATAGCAATTGAGGGTCAATTGAGTGATCAATTGGTTAAGCATAACCCTAATTGACTCAATCTATAAGTGGTTACCATGTATTTGACCATTTGGAGGCTTCAACATTGATAATCATAAACGATTGAAATCATTGAACCATGTTGGAGGTCCAAACGGTTTGAGACCAAGTGGACCAAACGGTCTCAAGACCGTTTGAGGTCACACGGTCTCAAAACCGTTTGAGACCTCACGGTCTCAAGACCGTTTGAGGTCACACGGTCTCAAGACCGTGTGAGGCCTCACGGTCTCAAGACCGTTTGGGGCCAAACGGTCTCAAGACCGTTTGGACTCAAACGATCTCAAGATCGAGAGACATCAAACGGTCTCAAACCGTGTGAGCCCTCTCGGTCTTGAAGTCAAACTTGTTAAATGGTCTACACCCTCACACGGTTTGGGAAAAGGATCTTGAAGGTCACACGGTCTTGGAGTCAACCCTACCAAACGGTCAACTCATCCAAACGGTCTCAAACCGTTTGGAGGTTGAAGGTTGAAACTGTTTGAGGTTTTCAAAGGTTGATTTTACTTAATCTATTGAAGGTGTAAATGGTTCAATGATGCTCTAATCTAAACCCTAATGATAACTTAGGACATTAGGGGAGTAAGTGACTAACGAATTAACCCATGATGGTGATCAATGGGGTGAATTACCAAAATACCCTTGAGGGGTTTAATTGAGTAAAACCTTGTTCAAATCAAACCCTAATCACATGATAGTGATGTTTTGGCTTATGTTAGCCCATGAGGACTTAACCCAACCTGATCTAGAGTGGTGTTATCACCATCTACTAGTATGAGGAGAGAGAAAGTATCTTAAGAGAGAGAAAGTACCTTAAGAGAGAGAAAGTACCCTTTTTGGGTGGACACTCAAGTAAAGAACCTTCAATACACATGAATGTGCATGATTAGGGTATGATCCACCTATGTGAGATCATGGAAACCCTAATTATGATATATGATGAATCTTAAGCTAATCTGAGAGCATCAATGATGATGTTCCTCATACATAATGATGTTATGAGTTCAATTCACCATGAGATGTGAATAGTAAACCCTAATTCAAGGGTAATGATATGTGATGTGAATAGTAAACCCTAATTCAAGGGTAATGACATATGATGTGAATAGTAAACCCTAATTTAAAGGTGATGACATTTTTTATGAGTATTAAACTCTATTTGATAAGAATCAAAGGACTTAGCTCTTATGACAAGAGTGGAAAGTATAATCATTGTTTTAAATTACCTTTATTAGTTGAATTAACCATGCAGGTTCTGATATGGAGGTGATCATATCTAGGTATGGATGACGATACTATATTCATTAAAGGCATATTGATAGCCTTATGAATAAGTAAAGTATCTTGATGCCTTGTTAGTGGCATTCTATGATAATAATGGGCTGTGAGAGCCATGAATACCATCAAGGTCATGCTTTAGAGATGACTTGTGATGAGTATAATGAGAAATGATGATTGATGTGAGTTAGGTTTGTTGCATTTAGTATTCTACTTTCATAGCTGTTATGCTACTGTTATTGTTTGAAGAACAATGTATGATGTAAAAGAATATTGAATGTACCTAACTAATCAAGTGAAATGTAGAGCCCTGATCATAGATCCATCATTGTCAGAGATCAAATGATGGTGAAACAGGTTTTCCTACGGGGACTCCTGGATCACATATTGTTGAATATGTGGGGTATATGGATGTGTAGAACCTTACATCCTAGTGTAGGAACTTGATGTAGATGTATAATCCATCAATCCTTCACTATAATCCCATACCGTATCAGTGGATGGTAAACATGAAACCTCCTGATGATGAAGAAAGCACAGATATTCGTATCAGTGGAGATAAACATGAAATCTCCTGATGACGAAGAGAGTAAAGAACGCCACTGTAACTCTAAAATAGAGAAGGACCAGATTACCCTGGTGAGCTATTATAGTAGAGACACGAGATGTCCTACGAGTGATTCTCTTACTGACTGAGGAAGGTGAAGGTCATGAGAATCCGGTTCTTTCGATGACCTAGTATGATACCGAGGCACTTAGCAGTGATTGGTTGGAGTATGAGTGGTAAACCTCATCTCCACAGGGCATAAAAGTAATGTTTGAAAAACATACTCTACAGCGTAGTATACCTGTTAGAGATAAATACGAGTTAGTTATTTGATGTTACACTGTATAGTGCATATTTCCTTCATGCTTGATAAATGTTGAACTCTTGTTTACATCTGCATCTGCTATTGAATACTTTGTAAGATTTTACTGCTTAAGTTATTCATTGATATTATAATAAAGCTTCTGGCGGAGAGTTATAACTCTCGCTGGGACAATTATATACAATTGTCTCACCCCGTAGACTTCAACTTTTTAGGTGGACGTCGAGGACGGAGGAACAGGTCTACAGGTGACCAGTCCCAGCAGCAGCAGCACCAGGAGCAGTAGTAAATCTCAGGTGGAGATTTAGCCTGCCATGTGGTGTAGTTAGAGTCAGTCCTATGTGTCCTCTGTACTCTCAGGTCTTGGAGTCTTTTGTTATGAGTTCTTGAGATTTTGTATCTTGATGTATATAATTACTCAAGAAGTAATTATCATGAGATGTAAACAGTTTATCTCTTGTTATGAAAGAAGCTTTTAAGGATTCAAGCTCTTGTCTCGAAAAGTTTTAATTTCCCGTGATTTTTGTCTTCCGCTGTTTATCGAATCGCTTCCGCTAAGTTTAAATCGTGATTATATCGTGGTTTGGAGATCAGAGCCCACAGTTAAGAGTTATATAACCTGCCTCAAGGATCACCACCAAGATCAAGCTCCAAGGTCAAGCTCCAAGCTCATGAGCTCAAGGTATAAGATGATCCACCAAAGTCGGTCACCACCACTCCTCCAAGGAAAAAGATGATACCAAGGTTAGGATGGTTCAAGGTGGAAAGAAGGTATCCAAGATCCATGGCCGAGAAGAAGAAGAAAAGAGATCTAGGAAACATAGCTTACCAAGGTAGAAGATGAAGGATGATCAAAGAACACCACAACGTGTAACCCGTCCACCAAACTCCAAGAGAGATCCTCTAGCTCTTTAAACTTCTCAAGGTCATCCACCAAGGAAGAGGGAAAGCAAAGATGGCCAAAAGGATCCTCTTGCATGGAGAGAAAGGATTATATATACAAGAGGGATGAGAGAGGGGTCATGGAAGAGGTGTCACCACCTTAGGAGCTTAGGTGCCACTTGTCCACGAGAAAGAGACACATGCACAACATCATGCAAGACATGGTGATAAGGTCTAGGCTAGGTCTCCTACCAAGGTCATTCCCGATACCATATCTCCACACATCCACAAACTGATAGGGTGCAACCCTACACACTCACAAACCAATAGGGTGTAGCCCTACACACTCGCAAACTAATAGGGGGAAATCCTACACACTCACAAACCAATAGGGAACCTCTCTAGGGCTCTCTAGCCCAAGACAACACATCTAGGTGCAAGGAACACCTCAAACATGTATCCAAAACATCACCAAGGATGTCACCACACAACCAAGACCCAAACAAGGTGCCCATATCTCTCTCTCTTCCTCTATATGGTGCCAAGAGAGAGAAGGAACACTCAAGAGGTGGCAAACGTGCACATCAACCCTAACTCTGGGTGAATTGCAACTTGCACTAGAACCTCACCACAAAACACAAGCATCCCCCAAACAAGCCCAAACAAGAAACTTAAGCTTCTAACATGCCCTAATTACATTTCAGATGATTAGAGCAAGGTACTAAGCAACACACTTAAGAAAAACAAATAGGGTTATCCCAAAACGTGGGTCATGGTCCTTACAAATACCAACATCAATTTCTCCTCACTTAGGCTTGAGATAAGTGGACTATTGAGATGGTTTGGGGATTGAGACCCACCCTGGAAGGTCCTCCTCCTTTGCATGAAATTGAGGAACTTGATGATTGAGCTTGTTGTTATTGGATAGTTCATACCCAAGGTGGTTAATTCAGTGGCAAGGGATGATGATTATAGACAAAAGACAGATATGTTACATTATTAAAGTACATAGTCATAGATAGTTTTCTTTCTCAGGGGTACTGAGGAGGGTGGGATGAATAGAACAAATCCTCACTTGGAGAAATAAAATGTGCAACTTAGGTTCATATGTACTTTAATTTGTACGAGGTGCATATTGATTCATATGTGAACATCATGGGGCCAATTATAAGCCACTACACCCATTTTCATTCTTCTTATGGAATTGGGGTTTCATCAATAGGTGTATAAAGGTTTTGGTATTTTTGCAATCTTCATCAAACTTACAAGGTAGATGCTAACCTAATCCTAGTCCAAGATGCTTCAAACCATATCGAAGTGTTCATATTAGCCCTTAACCAAACCAAAAGTTGTACTAACCTCGAACAACTTCTCAATGACATGTTACTAATGATTAAGCATATTCATGCTAACATGTATTGATGAGGGTTTGTATGTCGTATTCACTAATTTTAGGTCTATTTAATGCACTCATCTAATCATCATGCAAAACCATTACAAATTGTTTTACAGCTCTATAACTCAAAAACACATAATAGAAGGATAGGCAGAGTATTAAAAGCAATGTCCCTCATTACTTACAAATTTTCATGCATCCAAAATTAGTAAAGGATCTCGAAGGAAATATGGGAGGTATCGAGTTTTTTAGTATAGGAGGTATGATGCCAATCCATTGCATAGTAGGCTAAGATGTGGGTGTTCCTGCCAATTTCAATGGTCAATGAACATATTGAGCTTGTGGTAGAGGCACATACCTAGGGCCGACCCATTGGGGGGGAAACTTGGGTGACGTCCAGGGGCACAAAAAAGAGGGGGGCCATAATTTTATTTTTCTAAACATCTATTATTAATTTAAAATCCCAATTTGTGCCATTTGCAATTTCCACTAACCTTCGACAGTTACACTCCCCTCTCCCCTTAATTCCACTTGTTCACATTCGGCAGCCTATGTTGCAGCGGCGGCGCTACGCCTCCGTAGAAGTCCATGAGGCCTCTTACTGTCGTGCACGTTCGACGCCTCCCATTCTCCTTGTCTGCAAACTCCGCTACCCCTACTCTGTAAACGTCTACAAGGACAACGGAGACTCTTGTTACTGTGTTGGTGCAGCCGTCACCAAACCTTTTTCTGGCAACCACAGGCGTGGGGCGAGAACTGAGAAGGATCTCTACTCTTCCCCCTGAAAAGGCCATCCATACCGGACAATCCACAATTGGCAATAGAGGTTCAGGTGTTATATATAATTCTGGCTTGATCTTGATATCTTGCACTACATACTTTGTTGGCTAAGGCCCAGATTAGTTCGATGTAAGTGGACTGAAAATCTATTCGCTCATTCTTACCCTAGTTGCCGACTTGCATGCTTTCTTACTCAACGGGATATTGCTATTGGCTTTCATAACTTGTTGTCGTTGTATACAAATTATTTTGTCAGTCTTCTTTTAAATGTATAACTAAGAAAGACTCCTTCACAGTTCTAAAATCTATCGCATATGTATCCAGGTGACGGGGAGTAGTTTTTAGATGGATTAAATTAATACGACTATTATCGAACATCTACTGACATTGAACAATCTATTTGTACACAACTGTGCAAATCTAGAGGCAAAATAGTACTCTACGTTTGTTCTATTGAATGTGTTTCTTCTAGAAAATAAGATAGAAATATATATAAGAAACAAGAACGCAGAGACTGGACCAGATAGAGCAACTTCTGTTAGAAACTCAATTATTAGATCGGTCGTTTGAACTCGATTTCCAAGAACTGGACTTCAGTTCCAGAAAAATAACTTCCTTAAAAACTCTAGTTCAAAAAACCAATAGGAGCCACAATATACAAAATTATTGATTAATGATTGCAACTTACTCCGTCACTAGGTTATGATTTGGTTTTAAATATCACATTCTACTAGTCTGTCTCTTGCCGCTATGTGTATTGAAATTAATTAATCGGAACGTGCTACAGTTAGAAAATAAAGGTTTTGTTCTCATATTCACTTCAATGTATTTCTATTTCGTGTTTGGAAACATCCAAACCAACTAAAAAATTATATTTTAGTTGCTATTCTTATCACATGTTTGCTTTTTTAAACAATGATGTTTCAATGATATTACATGAATTTTTAAAATGACACAATAAACTCATCACTAATCTTTTACTTTGATTGTCTTCTATGTTTAGCAGTGTGGTTTACTCAACATGCCTCTGAAAAAATATCTATCCAGGAGTGAGAAAAAAAAAAGGAATATGAGCAATTTCTAGCTACTCAGAAAGGTGCGCTTGATAAATTTATTTCCATTATCCCACGAACTTCTAAAGATGTTGATAATCCTGATCGATTTAATGAAAAAGTGAATGATGATGATCATGTTACTATAGAAGTCAAAAATGTAATTGGGGATGAAAATGTTGATGAGGTTGAGGATGATACTGATGTCACTGTTTAAATGTTGGCAACTTAGATGGTGTTGAACAACTTCTCCCTCCTTTTGATATTTATGATCCCTTAAATTGAGATAATATTGACAACAAAGTTAGGGATATTTTCGTTGAAAAAGGCCCTAAAAGAAAATTGAATCTTATGTTTCCTTTAGATGATAATAAGGGGCACTTCTCATATGCTTATTATTCTCAAAAATTGAGCAATGGAGAGACGCGTGATAGGAAGTGGCTAGTTTACTCAAAACATGTTGATAAAATTTATTATTTTTGGTGTGAGTTGTTCAAGTCTGAGAACAATAAAACTACACTAGCTCATAATGGTTCAAAGACTGGAAACACGTTACTGAGAGACTCAAAGAGCATGAGAATAGCATCGAGCATCTCACTAATATGAGCACTTGGCATGAATTAAAAGTAAGATTTAGTAATGAGCAAATTGTTGATAAAGAATTATAGAAAAAAATTTCAAAGGAGAAAGAGCGTTGGAGACAAGTTTTATTAAGAATAGTATTCATCGTTAAGTGTCTTGCTAAATGTAATTTGGCTTTTCGAGGATCAACTGTAGTTTGAGCCAACTTTTCAAGTTAAGTGTCACATTGTTAGGGAAAGAAAATTTGATGAGAATGATGATGATGATGGTATTATTCAATCAGAGAAAGAGTCTTTTTGAGTGAATTACTTTCTAGCGATTGTCTGGATATGGCAATATCTTCTTTGAAGGAGAGATTTGAGCAAGTGAAGATATTTGAAGATACTTTTGGATTCATATATAACTCAGAGATATTAAAATCATTGGATGAAACTACCCTAAAGGCATGTTGCACTAGGTTTCATGCTACTTTTTCTCATAGAAGTTCATCAGACATAAACTTGGATGACTTTTTTCCGAGTTGAAAGTATTGTAGGTGAGTTTGCCAGAAGAGCAAAAGTCAGCTATTGAAGTTCTTGAATTTGTGAAAGATGCAAATTGTTTTCCTCATATTTCAATTGCTTATCGTATTTTGTTTACAATGCCAATGACAATAGCGTCTACAGAAATGAGTTTTCCCAAGCTAAAGTTGCTGAAAACTACCTTAGATCATCAATGTCTCAAGAAAGATTGAACGGTTTGGCAATGTTATGCATTGAGAAGGATATGTTGGGAAATATTGATGTTGACACTGTTATTCAAGATTCTGCATCTAGAAAGGCTCGAAGAAATCATTTTATATGATGAGTGAAGCTTGATAAGGAGATATCTATATTTAATTTTTACGTTCTTTTTAGTTTGATTTGTAAGAACATGTTCTATTTTTTTTATGATACTTTTGACAATTATGACTAAATTTGTGTTTATTTAAATTTGTTAAATAAGAGTATATAGAGGGCCCATATTTTATCTTTTCCCTGGGGCCTCTAAAATGTCTGCAACGGCCCTGCATACTGCTACAAGGAGTGACACATAATTATTATCTCCACCACTCAAGGTGGAGGCTCACTCACCACCATTAGCATTATCATTCATAATAATAACTTCCTTCTATATTATCGCCGCCAAAGAGAAGCTATGTCTAAGCCTGACCTATCAACAAGTGAGGATAACCAGCTTAACGTGAGGATTATATGGAGTCAGCCCCCAACTAATCAACTCTTGCTTTCATTTCTATTAATAACATATGCGTCGCTGACGCAACCATGATCGATACTATTATGTAAACATAAGTCCTCATGCAGCATATATCTTCCGTTCGTAAATATGGTATGTACTGTATAGTTATGTTTTGTTGCTGATACGATTATTGATTTTCTTGATGTACGTGGGTGAACTCTAAATATTTTAGACACCACTTTAAATGATAGAAAGTGTGCATGTAGGTTTTGGGCTGCAAATAATTAAGGTTTATATGCAAAAGTGGTCGAGTGGTACTTTAGGAGATTGCAGTATATACTCAGTAGACAAAATTGAAATGAAACCGGTAACCCCCTTACCATTGAAATCAATGTTACTCAAGATGGATGTATATATTCTGACAACCTGCAAAAGAACCCATGTTATCTTCAACCAACTGAGTATAAATAGAGATAAAGTGAAATGAACCACTACCCTAGCGTTTGGATATAATTGTTATCTTCAACCGTTTCTTGACATGTCCGTAAATTATCTAACGTATACTTATATATTTTCCTGTTTTCATAATTCAAAATAACTATTCACCTAAATTTACACAAAGTCTTACCAATGCTCACACCTAATGTTCTGCATGACTCTACTTTGAACTTGTGGCATTGATCACACATTGTGCAAGTTGATTTTTGATATGCAACTAGCTTTCATGTTCACTAGAACACGAACTTACAATAGCATGGTGGAGATATAGTGGCCCAATTGTGAGAACTTTGCATGAGTCTGTCATGTAGCAAATACTCATTGGCTCATGTGAATTGGCTACCTACTGCAATGGGGCTCAGCCTGGTCCAACTAGACTTGAATTTGTCTTTGTAAACCATGAACGCATACATAGTGTGGGAAATAAATGGACAAAAGAGGTGTAGACATACAACGAAGCTTGTGAAACAATCAATGGCACAAGCGTGGGAACTATATATGAGTTCGTAATGTAGCTCAATACTCATTGACATATGTACATTGGCGTAGCACAAGCGTGAGAACCATACATTAGTTCCTAATATAGCCCAATACTCATTGACTTGTGTGCATTGGCTGCCTAACCCAGTGGCAGTTAGCTTGGTCCAACTAGAGTTGGATTAACCTTTGTAAGCCAGTACTACCATATTAATAGCGCCAACAAGCTGCGCTGCTCCCTTTTAGATGACAAATTCAATCCTCTGAAACCCATATCCATAGTCCTAAGAGTCATTGGATATAACTACACTAAGTGATTTTCTAGATATAGATGGTTATGTTACATATAGCTGTCACTATCAAAGCATACACTGGCCTGTTTTGGTCATGATACATCGTACATAGTGGACTATTTTGGTTATGCATACATCTTAATGAATATCATTAAGATAGATATATTTTATTATCACATATTGAAGCATGACCTGCCACTTTCAAGATATTCACGGATGTCATACTTCTCTGCCTCACTGTAGTTTTTACAACACGCCTATCATTGTTGACATTTCTAATAAAAGCATATTTGTCATTTCTCATATAAGGAAACCATCTATATATAGATCGAAACGTCTATATATATAGATCAAATGTGACACGAGGTAACCGTTTTGTAATCATAAGTTTCTTTAATCCAGGAATATGAGAACGTGATAAGATATATATAAAATAGTCTGGACGTACAATGGAAAAAATGTTGCAAACTATCTCATCACGAACCATGATGTAAGCCCCACCTCGCATAACGCCTATTATAATAACAATAAATCCTATCATCAATGTCCACAATGGGCCCCACTGAACGGGATCTACTTATATATAAGCTTAGATGATTTTTTCCAACATCCAGTCTTGAAAGGATGCTCACATTCAATGACAATATTTTTCTTCGTGGAGTGCATACTAGTGGGGATTATATCGTCATATGGCTGACTTTAGAAATGTTACTAAGGTTTACAGAACCAAGTACACTCACGGCGGCACCACTACCTCAAATACCCAATACTTCAATCTCCAAATTTCGGCAATCAAACAGCAGTAACAGAGTAGCAAACAGAAAGAACGTAAAACATCAATATCTTCGTACATCATCAGGTAGTCCAAATATCTAGCAAGCACAGCTGCTGCAAGCACAGCTTCTGAAAATAAGCAAACAAATAGATAACAGCGTATCAAATCAAAGGGCAGTCTAGTCTTTCTGAGACAGGGAACTCGTGGTACAATAAAATTAAACAGTTTACTCTTAAAACGGGGAGACCTCGTGGTAAAACAAAATTACACTCGTGCCGTAACAAGTAGAATATATCGCACAACACAAAACAGAGCTCTCGTCCAGCATCAGCAATAGAACATGACCCTCTTCACATTCTCTTTCAAGGCCGGGAGAGGCCTGACGGCAGCTGCCCCTGGGCCCCTGGTGTTGCGGGTTCCTGATCCGGGTGGACCTCGACTGGAGGCAGCAGGGGTCGTCATTGAACCGCTGTCGGAAGTCTCTGGCTCCATGTAGAACCGTGCTCGGAATGCTGCCAAATGAGCATAGTAGGCAGGGGGAACTGTTCAAAAAGAACGCACGTGAACAAAACCGCAGTCAGTTGCATTAAAGTAACACATAAGAGCTTCTATTTTTTTGTCTGAATACAGATTTTCTCATCCTTACCGATGGATACAGATCGGGTGCATCTTGCATAACTGTTCAAACAAATAGTGTTAGAACTACACAACAGCACTTAAACACGGCAATCTGATTTTAAAAGGAGCGTGTGAGGCTTACGTGTAGCAGAGATTGTTAGTAAGAGATTGCAGCCCATCAGCAGTGAATTTGTTCTCATCCCAAAGGACATGGTAGTGAGCAGGACGGCTTGTACCCTACATAATCAAAGCATGGATTGCTCGATCAGAAAAACCTTTTAGAATAAAGATACCAATGACAAAAGTATACGGCATTACGGACGAAAAGCATATTAGCTTACTTGTATGCCAGCATGGCTGCACAGGAAGAAATCAAACTCCGTTGGATGGCAAATCTTTGAGTCAACAACCGTACCTGCATTTTGATTGAATTATGTGAATGAGAGGGAATTGTGTTCATGCCACCAAATACAAGCAAACTAGTCACAATACAATCTGAGATACAGGGTATTTAACTGTTTTGAGTTCAAATTTTACTTTTCAACTTAGATAATGTCATGGAAAGTATTTCTTCAGAACCAAAAATTTATCAAAACAACAATTGTAAACAATCCATAACAAGTTCAACTAACCAGGCAATATATTTCCACTTCTGTCAACAGAGCTTTGATCACTATGGTTATTGGCAAAGAGCCTAGTGTGATGACGCTTCTGGACTACCACAAAAGTCACCGGAGGTTGATAGTTCGGTTCAAGAGAGGCACAAGCCTGAGGAAAAACAAATTTAGGAGCAACAAAAAGTTAATTAGAGGAATCATTCTAGAACAAAATGGAAAATGGAAAATGGAAATCATTTAATAGAGAGATGTACTCACCTTTCTGATTGCATCAAGTTCATGCAGCAATACTTGGTAGAACTGCCCTTCACTCACGCCATCCCTGTAAGAAAAACTATTAGTTAGAAATACAAGTAGCCGGGTAGTAAGACAGGAGAAGTCATTTTATCATAAACTCTTCTACTTCTAATGGAGGATAAGTATACAACTACATATAAAAACTTCTCGAGATGTAAAAAGCTAAGTAGGTCTACCTGAAATCGTGCATGGGTGTAGGACATCAATAATACTACTATTTTTTTTTATCAGATGGAATCACAACAGATTCATGTCATGTTAATAACATTTAGTGGCAAAAGCATATCATCATGCTGTACTAGGTTAGGTCTACCTGAGACAGGTGTTTTTTATTGTAATCTGACAATTCCAATGAACACTAAAAAATAACAAGGGGGGATAATAACCTGTAGAATATGATTCGTTGAGGCTTCTGTCCGGTTGCCCTTTTGAATGAAATCAGAAGCTCCCTGAAAGTGTCACCAATAACAGTATACTAATAAACTCAGCCACTGCTTTCCCAAAAAATTATTCATGTTCAATCTGGCAAAGCGCCACCGTTTACTGTATAAAATGGTGTTTTTCTAGGAGGAAACGCCAAATCAGATATACTAGATAGAAATTATAGTGTTGCTTACTTGATCATTCCACCACTCACTGTTCCTCGCTGTGGATCTTCCCATACTTTGTATAGATCTTGTATAAGTTCTTGTCTATGGGCTTGAGCACAAACCAATCCAGCATATTTGGTAACTTCAGGCCAGTCCTGAGAAGCCACAACCTGCAAAGAGTATTGGCGGACAAGGCTTAAATAAGAGTTTTAATGAAGGAGACTATAATTTGTATTATACCGAAGAGATACGGAAGCTTACTGCGGCTATAGAAGGACTAGAATCTTCCCCAGGATGGGGATGTGTGACATCAGCACCAAATATTATTGTGGGTCTGTCACTCACAAGAGGTATGCGGCCCCTCAGAGCATCTACCAGAACAGTGTTTCTGCCCCCCACCTTCACATGAAATCAGACATCAATTAGTACCCTAAAGCAACACAAAAAACATGGTAAGAAACAGGCACCACCAACCTTCACATTAATCTTCAGGGCAACATTAGCCAGGTACTGCTTGCTCATTTTAAATACATGCTTAGTCAAACAGCATTGTGAGACCAAGCCAAGTTCTGTCTCACAGATCCTCTTAATATCTCCTGTAAAAGTTTTACCAGGCCAGAGTACAATTTTCAGAAACCAACTTAATAATTAGATATTAAAAAAAGCATCACAGTAGCTCATTGGCATTAGAGTAACTGAACGTAAACAATATGCGTACCATACAAAGATCCATTGTTGTCAGGTAAGACAACAATTAACAGATCAAGTTCCTTTTGGGGTTGAAGCTTGGTCATTGCATCATGAAACCGTGCCTTCAAAGCTCTTTCCACTTGATCGGGACGGGCACTTATAGCAGGCAAAACAGGCTCAAGATGGAAATCCTAGACATTTGGCAGACCCCACAAAAGGAGAAAAGGCAGACTTCATCAAAAATCACCCCTCATTTTTTAGGTTATATAAACAAGGACACAATACCATACCATTCCAGAAGTTTGGCACATCACAGCAAGCTCATGGCAGAATCCTCGAGCAACACTGTCTTGAATGTTCCTTGAGAAATTGATGCACATCCAGTAATGAACTTTCCCACCATTCACCATTTTCTGGAGATAAAAAATAGTAACAGAAATTGTTATAATTCAACCGTTTTTGTAGCACCATCAACAAAACCCAACCAAAGTAACCATATTCAAATGAACATTGGTAGATATTTCATGAATAAAGTTCACCTGGAAAACACTAAACTGAAATGCAGATAAAACCTTCACAGATTAGAGACTAGTTACATGAAGCAACAAATTACATTATTAATTTTATAATATCACCATCACAGTAATAGCAAGCAAGATGGGTTATATTTTACAGTTATAAACTGCCATTGCAGGTCAAACCGTCCTTAACTTCCATGAACAGCCCATGAGGGTTGCAATTGAGGCGCACAACAAGGAAAAAAATGTCTGGTTTCAATGCCGTTTCGCTGGCCACAGAATCAGAAATTTACCGAATCGACAAATGTGTTCCTAACATTTTGACGGCGAAATCAACGAATAAATTTATGAAAATTAACCAGAATTATCTACTAGTGTAGATCTACTCAAATATGCAATGATATTTCATACTGGGCATGTGGGGGTGGGGATCTCCTCATGTGTGAGAGTGAAGAACCTAGAACTGTTTCGATGGGGATTTCTATGGAGAATTTTGATGTCATTTTTCAATGGTGAAATCAATGAATTAAGTCATTATAGTTTGCAAGCACAATATATAAACTTAAAGACACAAAACTGTGCTAAAAATATGCTCTAAGCAATCCACAGTACATTAAAAATAAAGAAAAATTTGGACGGACAGTTCGTTTCGATGTCCGATGGCCATTGGTATGGAAATAATTGTGGAAATTTTGACAATTTTGTGGAAATTTTAAACTATGGTGCACAAAGTACAAGGGGTTTACGTATTTTGATCAGTTAGTAGGTTAGTAGGGATTTTTGCTACGATTGAATCAATTATTTATTTCCAGAAGTCAAGTCTCTTACAAACAGAAGCAATCATAACTCACGAAATCTGCTAAACAGAAAAGTATATGTACAAATGTGAACGATAATTCTAAAAAAGACTATTTGACATGTCACGCTTCAGCAACGGCCGTTTCACCAAAATTACATAAAAATAAAGAAAAGAAGAATTTTTAACTGTATGTATTATCATTTCTATGATTGTGAATTCTAAAAGTTTAGGTATGAGTAAATGCCCAGGAACTGCGGATCAGCCTGTGTTAAGCACATTGGATGATCTTCCGAGGAAAGCTGAAAATGATTTATTCCTACTAAATCCAATTTCACATTGCATCCAACTAAGTACAGCGAGTATAAAATGTTGTATAAATGATAGGGCGCCAGTCCACTTTCAGATAGCATCTAATCTGACAGTAAGAGCTAGTTTGGTTGGGTGTAGTAGGGCACCACAAACTCTGATCTTGCTATGTAGGTTTAAGTTGCAAATTTAACAGTTTGCGTACCATTGCATCCAATCAAACAAACCCCAAAATTTGCAATGAGAATTGATCATTATAAGAAATTGATACACTCTTGTGTCTACAAATCCCAAATAACAAAATTTACCTTGTTCATCATGTTCCATTGACCAACTTTTGGCAGACAGTCCTTCTCTCGACCAGAGTCATGGTATTTGAGCTTAAAAACACATACAGAGAACTATTAGTTAACTATTTTTCCCCTTAAAAAGAAATATATATCTGAAATAGCTCATTTACCCAAGGAGTAGGCAGAATGCGAGCTTCAACTGATGCAAGTCTATCATCAATTTTAATCCCAAATTCCCTTGCATAAGCGTCCTTGTCATAAGCATTTTGATGAACAGTCTGGAGAAGCAAAATTCCAAAGAAGTTCAAGGAACAATTCAAACAAAAATTTGCAAAATACAGGAAAGAACAATCACCACGACAACGATGTTTTAGTTTTGATGTGAGGTTCAACCCAACTTCACAATAATGATCGGTTCAACTCGTTCAATTCTTTTCATAACAGACATTGTTGCGCACATTAATAAAAACCTACCTCCAAAATATCCAATTCTCTGTCACGAGGGCGCTGACAGGTGACTTTGAGGAGTGCAGTGATCTGTCTCTCATTGAGTCTCTTTGAATACCTCTGCCCTTCAACAATTTTGCAAACCTGAACATAACCAACACAAAAAAGGATGCATAAAAGGGGCTTATAAGTCAAAACGTCGTTTGGAAAGGAGTGGAAATGTCTCACCCACCTCCATTGGCAGATAGTTGGGTCTCTGTTGATTGCCGACTTGCAAGCATGGCCAAGTTGTATGCTGGATCACAAAGCCATAGGTCTCTTGGAAGTATTGAACAACAGATTTCATGGTGCCATTTTCATCAACAGGGAATCTGTATAATCACGAGGAAAACTTGTTAAGGTTCGCTTGACTATGACGAAGTAACACAAATATTTCACGAGTCAGATATTAAAAAGTATGCTATAATGAATTGAAAGAGGGCATCAAATGACATACGTCAGCTCCCTTGTGGCTTGGGATGTCAAACCGGAGATACGGTATTTTCTACGCATGCTACCACGGTGAGTGACCTCAACTTTGACACCTCTAAGAGCCTTCTTGATCTGCAGAGCATCATTAAATCACACAAAACATTAAATGCTATTTCATAACAATGTCAACAAGCAGAAGGAAAAAGAACATAAGAGCATATGACAAAGAAAGATGGCATGCAGGTTTGTGTGCGACAGACTACATTGACAATTCCCAGCTGGAGACAATGAAAGGCAGAAACGACTTAAAAACTGTAAAGAGAAGGGAAGGGGGGCTATGATACAATAAAATTGGGTATGAAACATAACTCTTTATTGAGAAAACACTATATCAAGTCAATATTGACAAACCAGGACAACAAGTTAAGCTTGGATTTCTGTTTAAAACCTGTCAATTGATTCCCTTGCTCAGAAATACTAGTCAACGACAAGATTGTCTATACAAGAAAACCAATACACAAGAACTCACCTTAACACGGTCAGCATCAGACAGGGGCCTGGCTGTAACATCTCGGTTCAAGAGCTTGCAAACAAACTCGATGACAGGAAGAGGCTCAATGAACGCAGTAGACGACATGTCTGTGAAGTTGTAGAGATAAGAGTATCAGTTCATATACCAAAAAAACCAACTACACACACATTTAATAAACATCAGATGTCTATATTGAAAGGGGAAAAAAAGAACATTTTCATAGCTCGGAGTGGGCTGCTAATGCCAAGCGTGCTTGGTGCATATAACCACCTAATATAAAACAAACCGAATAATCCTTACGAGGAAAATTGCATGCAAACAAGAGAAGGGACACTAAGAGGATCTATAATAACATGCATTAACTGTGAAACCCTAATTTGTAGGGGTTCGTGCACGGAGTCAAAGACTTGGCTAGTGAGGGCTGGTAGTGAGTTACACTAACAATAATTGACATGTAACTTTCTAATAATATCAAACAGGACGTTTGAAGAGACAGGGCTACATGGCCTGTATTGATTGCATATTATTAAACATGCAAACATGCACACCACGTAGATGGTGCGCAATTATTTGTATTATTCTCAGGACAATAATTAAGACAGGTTAAGAAGGAAGAAAGAACGAAAGAGAAAACCATATGGTGAGACGAGATAACAGTCTGCATGCAACTATTTATGTACAATTCCAAGTGTATTATGCTATACCAAGTTTCTGCGGCAATTGATTCCGCTTGAGGTGTACAGTCAGCATGCAACTATTTATGTACAGTTCCAAGTGTATTATGCTATACCAAGTTTCTGCGGCAATTGATTCCGCTTGAGGTGTACAGTCCTGAGTAACATCAATTATAGCTACACATTTGACTAAAAGCATGTGCATGTTTAGCAAATATTCAATAACCCAACTTACCGATATTGAGTGACAGCCCCATTTGGGTGGGACGTATACTCTGGTAAAAGCCACGCCAGCTCTCCAGCCCTTCCCCTAGTGGCTGCCTTCTCCCTAGGAAAGGAGAGTAGAAGGACCGGCCAACAGGAGAATATCTATAAAAGTTATTCCATAAAAAAGGAAGTATTAATTAAGTTAAACCAATCAACTACACCCTCTCAATATAACTAATCACGAGTAATAGCACTGAGTAAGCAGTCATGCACCTCATGGTGGGCAACTCCCTGAGCACAATGTCAAGAACCTGTAGCGCTTCCTGGGGAGCCTCGGCTTGCCGTCCACGTAGAAACAGTTCTAAATGATGCAGATCAGCCCTTGACGCAAATTTAATCACGACGTGAAACTGTCTTTCCCTCCTGCATTGTAAAAAAAATACGTATGATTTTTAAAAAAGGTTATCCAATCAAATATAGTCATCTGAGCCCTTTAGATATTTATAGAATGTGCATCCATAGATAGCATGGTTGCACGTTTTTGTGTTATTGGGAGTGACAATGATTTCATCATACACATGAGTGCTCATGACTCACCGAGGTCCACTGGTACCGTCTTCCTCATCAGTAAGCGTGATGTTGAATTCTTTTGAAACGAAAGGGAGAGGACCAGCGGTGTACAGGCTCTTCCTGCCGTCGTATGCCGGGAGCCTCCCACCTAGGTTGGATTCACGGTGCAATGCCACGAGTTGCTTCATTACGGCACGGTTGACGCCACGGGAGGAGACTTCAGGGTTGATCGAAACCTATAGCATACAAATAGAAATAACAGACGGAAGTAGCTATGAGACGCCTAAAACAAGTAATGTAACGAGGCAGAAACCTTAGATTGAAAACAACCCAAATCGACGCAAAAGAAATAGATAACACGGAAACATAAACTCACATCATACTGGTGAAGGTCCTTCTGCGGCAGTTCGGCGAAGAAATGGTTAGCCTTGACGACACACCTCGTGCCGACATTCCCTTTTCCTGGCCTTGCGGGGAACCTGATCTTTGTAGACGAAGCCACAGGCTGGATGGCCATACTTGACGGCGGCTCATACTGGATACTCATCTGCTGCAGGCGCTGTGCCGCTTCGTCCTCCAGTGCCTGTGTGGAGGACGAAGACGAGCCAGCAGCCTGGTATTGGGCTTGTGTTTGTTGTGTTGCTTGGTGCAGTTCGGGAAGAGGTTGAGGAGGCCTTGAAGGACCAGCTGGAGACGGTTGAGGAGCGGGAGCTTGAGAAGGAGCATGACCACGGCCCCTACCTCTACGTCCTCCACCGCCGTGGTGTTGCTGCTGAGCCGGAGGCTGGGACGGAGCAGTACTGCTGCCTTGAGGTTGGTAGTAAGCAGGTTGAGGAGGTCCACCGTGAGGTTCAGAAGGCCCTCCGTACTGTTGTTGCTGGTAAGGTGCGCCGCCACGGGGTTGAGAAGGTCCTCCTCCTCCCCGTGCCTGATAAAACCCAGCTGATCCACCACGCCCACCACCCTGCTGCTGTTGGGGTTGCTGTTGCTGCATCGGTTGATAGGTCGCCGCCCTGGGCGTCCACCCTCCCCTCCCAGCCCCTTGTTGCTGCTGCGGATGCTGCATCGGAGGCCTTTCCATAGTCCCTTGTTGAGGACGACCACCACCGCCACGGCCCCCGGAAGATTGAGGTTGCTGGGATCCCGAGCTCTCTCCAGGGCCAGAGATGTCAGTCCTCCTCTTCCTAACCATGACTGCAACTGCAAAGTTTTGAGGAAAACACAATGTGATTAAAAGCCATTGTATTGTAATATACTAGCTAGCTGGAAGGGAGAGGAGAACAAAGAGGCAAGTTTGTGAAAAGTGAAATTGTGTACGGAGCAGATATTAAGCCACTAGATCGATCTGAACCCGGAGGAGGAGGAAGAGAAGCGTGGAGCAAATACAAGGTTTTGGCCGTGAGACCGGAGGAAAGGGGAGATGAAAGGGAGAGGAATCTGCTGTATCGTGGACACCGTAGCAGGAGGTGTAGCTGGATCTGTTTATCTATCTAAAAAGCCTCGCTGGCGATGTTACCTGGAGGCGATGGGGTGTAGTAGTGAGCAGAAGGCGGAATGGAAACCCTAGAAAAATGAAAAAAGCAAGGCAAGTGGAGAAGGAAGCGGTGGTGCGGAGGGAGAGAGGATCAGGTAAGAGGACCATTCTCGGCGGAGGGGTATCTTACCTGGTTAGCCGGGACACGGTGGTAGGTGTGGACGCAGCAGCTGTCGTCGGTGCTACAGGCCTCTCTTATTCTTCTCCAGCAGAAGCCTCGGCGGCGGCAGCAGTTTGGCGGACAACGGGCGGTAAAAGAGGAGGGTGGGGGTAGTGGTGGGTCGTGCAGGAGGAAGACTGGTGTACTGTGAGAGAGAAAGAAGTGGGGGAAGGGGAGAGAAGGGAGAGAGAGCACTGCAGACAGAGAGCACGGGGGCAGACGCAGGTAGGAGAGAGAGGTGTGGTGTAGGTTGGACTGAGTATGAGTATGGTGGGGAGTGGAGGGGTTGTTTGTGAATTGTTTAATATAAAACCAATTGAGCCGTAGGGGGCGGTATATTAATTATTATTACCGTTGGTCGAGCAGTACGGGAGTGGCGAGGAGGGAGGAGAAAAGAGGAGTGAGAGGACGAGGCCGGCCAGGAGTAGTGGAGCTAGAAAGCGACAAGTGGAGGAAAAGACGGGGCCCCCGGGGGTGGTCGGCCGGCCGGAACGAAGGACGGAAGGGTCTCAAGCTCGATAGTTGTAGGAGAAAGAGAAAGAGAGAGAGAGAGAATGGCGGGATAGGAGAAGTATGTATGAAGAAGACGGTCAGAACTCAGAGAAAGGAAGGGGTGATGTGAGACGGTGGTTGGGTGGCGCGCTTTAGGCCGTTGTCCGAGAGCAAAGCAAAGGTAGTACGGGGTGATGGATGGGTGTTGCGAGCTGATCGAGCAGTAGCGGGATGGCCGGCTCGGAATGCGGTAGTAAAGGTAAATGATAAGTGTAGCAGAAGTATTAGTCCAGTGGACAGTGGTTTTCTCCGGTCACGTGAACCCAATGCGGCGCCAGAAAACGAAAAATACCCGCTTTGTGCCCCGTGACCCTGTGATTGCAGTAAACCCAATACCCCATCCATCCATATTATACAGCCAGCCTATCAGTAGTAGTAGTAGTAGTAATGAAACGAAAAAGGTAGCTCGATGGATGGTGGCCTCAGGGCCGCGACCTGGTGCAGTGGGTGGTAAGTCCACTGGCTGGTCCCCCCAGCCTGCCATTCCCCGGCTCAGAGTGGGCCGAGCCCCTCCTGAGTGGAATGGGGATGCCAAAACCTAGTCCAAGAAGTACGTTCTTTGATCTATTTCTCCTTAATTGAGTGGGAAAGTATTCATCCCGCCTCCAAACCAACCCAACAAAACAAACAAACAAAAAAATCTGGAACATTAGAACTGTGCAAAGAAAGCTCTCGAAGAGGAGATGGGAGAACCTCTTTTATTTTTTCTTCCCACACAAAGAAAAAGGGTACGACAAAAAAGTATCATCTTTTCAAAAGGTTGGGTGATCTGATGCTGCTGCGATTTAGGTAACCAGGTAGGCAAAGCTAACTCTTTAGGCACTAGAGTTAGAAACCACGCATAACCTAAGCTTTTACCTTTTGGATGATTCTCATTAGACTTGCTAAACTGATTAGGAAATTAACCGCAAGCAACAAATTTTAGAAGCATTCAACGCGAATCACAGCCATACCATTAAGGATGTTTGCTCGTTGCTTCACATGGGGGATATGTGCCAGGCTACTGCTTTCAGCAAGAGGATGTCAGTTTGTGCATCACCTTGTGAATTTTTCTATTGTTAATGTGTGATGATGTTATATCTATAAAACACTTATTATATAGATACACCAAGGGATTGATTCACAATAAAGCCGTGAAGTGAAATATGTCTGCTTGTTGTTCCACATGTTTGGATCGTTTCTTACCCACATCCGAAATAAAGCAGACTATCGGATTGTGTTTTCAAGTAATATACGTGTTGTTTTGGTATAAATATGTAATGTTGCATCATATTTTAGTGTGAAAATTAAGTTGATTTTTTCGATGTTGTTGTGATATTCTTATTGTGTTAGAATTTATTTATGTAAAAGGTAACACCGATAATGGTTTTCCTTATTGTTATATAGATTTTGTTATGATGCGGTTTAAATGTTATTTTGGTCGATATAGTCATCCTCATATTGATTTAACATTTTATATTTTGATGTGATATATGTGTTGTTTTGACATGAGAAATGATATGATGTAACATATTTTCATGTTGTTTAATCATGATATATGTGAAGTTGCATATGTTCAAATTGAGGTCCATCTTATTCATCATGCCCCTCTCACACGACAAAAGGTATCAGCATGTCACTTGTAGAAACCTCGTCGCCAGAAGAACCGTCCACATACCTATTCGACAGAAACTGGATTGTCCATCACAACACCAACTCAGGAAACTCGGGGTCTCACCTCCCAAATGAACCTTCAAGAAGCCATGAAGACATCTCTGAGGCATGCATTTGCAATTACGGGTTACAATCAAGCGTCCGTCTAGCAATCTGGTTGTCCCTAGCATTGACGGTTTTGAAGGACGTCTCGTCCTTGACCTCGACCATCAGAGCATTTTTCTTTGTCCCAAAGATGAGTAGGTCAGCATCGAACCTAATAGTTACGGGCCAGTTGACCCTAAGATCTGCAATGGAAACATACATGTGGGGGAAGAGCAATGTCGTCATCAGTGGCCATGCTCCAGCAAAAACAGCATCCCCAGAGAGACCCAAAGAAGGGGCGAGCCACCACACCATCTTCCCCTCGCGACATGAGTGCGCCAAGTGCCTCAGGGACCTACAATGAAAGCATAGGCGTTGTGTTGAACAATTGTGTTGCCAATGTCCACGTCTAAGGCGGCAAAGACATGTATCCCTCGGATGATAATGTCCACGTCTGAAGAGACTGGCCTCAACGAAGGTCAGGCATGATCTTGTGGCCTACTTTCCAACCGTAGCAATCCGTGTAGGAGTACTCCCGCTCCCACCCATCACCATCATTGTATTGTCGACAATATGAAGCTCAACTTTTCCCCGTCCATCACCCCTCCCAATCTCACAGACCGTCACCACTAAGGGCCTGTTTGGTAGAGTGTGGTTTGTCTTCCTGAATTTAAATGTATACTTTTGTGTTTATAATTTTGTTTGGTAGGGTGTAGTGAAGTGTAGTAGGATGATTAGCAACTGCACAGTTGGCTGCCAATTCTCGGAAAACGTACCACCTCCTTACACGGTGCGGTCCGGTGTAGAATCGATGGGTTTAACAATTTATTTACACCTGTGCCACCACTCCATGTCAGGACTGTGCTTCTTTTTGTCGTTTATCAGTTGGGGCATGTAATTTGCACGGTAATCTATGACACCGTGTTGTTTAACCAAATAAAAACGAATGAATTCAGTGATCTTTGACTACATCATACCAAATGGAACTAAAAATAATTAAAAGATAGGATTTAATTTCCATGTTTCACAATTCATGAAACTACACCTTACTTCACCCTACCAAACAGGCCCTAAAGAGAACCCAAATCGCATCCACTAGGACACCAGTGATGCCTCACCCTCCCCCTCATCCATCCCAACACACCATCACCCTGCGATTCCATCTCCTGCCATGTCCCACCCACCACAGACAACTAACTATCTGTCGCAGGGAGACCTGGTAAGCCCACTCAAAAAGTAGCCCGATCAATTGAGTCCCCGACCAACAAAAACTCCTTATCGGATAGACCACAAGATAAGAGGGGTTCAGTCCCCCTAACACCGTTGTTGCCGCCACCATAAGTTGAGCAGCCAAGATTGCTCTTTCCACCTCCAACGGAACAAGGGGGAGAGGAAGCGCCAATCCCATCCAACAACTTCAAGGATCGACACCGACCATGCACTCCGATTGCGGAGGTAGAAAAAGCTCCGAACTTTGCCCACTCCTCCTTTGCCTCCTTCAGCCTCACCCCCAAAGTCAGGAATGGAGGAAATCCCCAAAGGTGGAGCAGGACAGATCGAGCAGCAGGCCAAGATGCCTAAAACATCAACACGAGAATGATGTACGTCAGCCATGGAGGACTCTCCTCTAACTACTATCACGACCACCACAAACCCAACCCCCTCACTTGACAGCGTCAAACTGAGCCCCGTAGCAACAGAGCCTGCATGAGACAAGTCGGTGTTGTCCTCTACGCATCGAAGAAGAACCCCCCTATGCCATTGCTCATCACCAAAGTGACAACGCACGAGAACGGACTTGCCACTAGACCTCCGAAAAATGACTCACCCATGACTTTGCACCCACACACAACTGACACACGCCTCCGACGAAGGACCGCAAGCTCGCAGTCAAGACATGATTAGGAAGAAGGATCATGGGAGACTCTTGCCCCCCTCGTCGGGGCACCACACCGAGGAAGGCCCCTCACGTGATGCCGCCCTTAAGGGCGTAGCTGGGAAGCCCTAAGCCCTCCGTTCTGCATCCTCCGCCCTCTATCCTCACCTCGTGAAGTTACAAAGGTGTTGAGATTTTCTTGAATGTGGCTAATTTTGGGTGGGATGAACGCCAATTATTGGTGCATGTATGTATACATATGCATATGCAGGCGTAGTAAATGCCTAAGTTTTTTTTCCCTTTCCTTTTCAAATAGATATACCAAGGCACGGCTCATTGTTCCACCCGTTTGGATCGTTCTTTTTACCAACATCCGCAATAAAGTAGACTATCGCTTTTTTTACCACATCCGGGTTCCAGTTGTGACGGATTGGTTCTGGTTTAAGATTATTCGTCCGAATCCAAACGGGGTGGGGTCCAAGTTTAGAAATCGGAGAAAATCAGGTTCTGATTACTAATATACATTTTTATTAGTAGACTTTGTTTTAAAGCAATATGTGTATTGTTTTGATATAATATATACGATGTTGCAGCATATTTTTAGTGAGAAATAGGCATTTTTTTATAATATTATACTATTTATGTTGTGTTAGAATTTATTTATGTGGTAGCTAACATCAATGATGTTTCTTTATTGTTATATAAATTTTGTTATGATGTGGTTTAAATGTTATTTTGGTCAGTATAGCCATCCTAATAGTTTTTTATTTATTTTAAATAATATTAAATTTGGATCCAAGTTTGATTCTGGATTCAAAATTTCGGTTACAGATTGAGAGGGGATTCAGATTCCAGTTCAATATGGATTTTTAACGCCCCCACCCCAACTGTACCTGACGTAAACGGGGTGTCACGTGTCCATTAGTCTGTATAGTCATCTTGATTGCTTTTTTATTTTAATCATATTAAATTTTGGATCTGAGTTTCGTTTCAGATTTAAATTTTCAATATGGGACACCGTATAGTTATCGTGTCAGGATACCCTCTTTTGATCTTAATTAGTTGTTTTTCTAAAAAAGACATTGTCCCCCCAAAAGCCTAAATTTGGCGAGTGCTCTTTTTAGTAAAATAATTGAGGACATGGAAGTTAAATTTGACATTGACTTTTACACAAAAAGCAATTTTCAAATGTCTACAAGCTTATCGCGCTCAAGATTTTCTCCTTGTTATTCCAATAGATGGACTTGGTCTTCATATGTCACCGGTGGAGTATCATAGTATCTTGAAATATCGTCTGATGATCCATCTATTTCCAGTGGATGAGATTTGTCCAATCCGTCGTAAGGCGTGTTTGGATATTTTTGGAAAACATGCAGTTTATTGCAGAGAGCTTCTAGGTTTTAAATACAGACATGATCTTGTTAGATATTTTTTTTTGATGTACTTAGACGTGCATGTATTGTTGCTAAGAAAGAAGCGTCTGTAAATGTTTTAACTGATCCACAAGAGGGAAGATCGACACTTAGACATGTTGATGTCTTGATTTTTGGGTGGATAGGAGGGAAACATGCATGTGTGGACCTTACATGAGTTTCTCCGCTGGTGGGATTGAGGAGTGGAGTTTTCAGAGCGGGACATGCTGCCCTTAAAGCTGCTTCAGTCAAAGTGGATAAGCATAAGAAAGCATGTATTGAGAATCAACATGCCTTTATCCCCTTTGGATTTGATACTTTTAGATTCTTAGTACCAGAAGTTGTGGAGCTTCTAAAAAGAGTCCAAAAAGTAATGAATAATAATGTTATGGCTCCCAAGTGTATGGATGTTGTATTTCAGAGAATTAGATTTGCTATCCAAAAAGGACTAGTGGCGCAGCTTGTTGCCCGATAGTCCTCTTCTTCAATCTAAATCCTTTCATTTATACATATCTGAATGTCTTGGAATTGTGTAAAACTATATGGGTTAGATCCTTTCATTTATACATATCTGAATGTCTTGGAATTGTGTAAAACTATATGGGACGGTTTCAAATTGAGAGCGGATTTGGATTCGAGTCTGAATTTAAATATCACACAATTCCATTTGGATTTTTTAACGGCCCACCCCTAATTCTACCCGATCTAAACGGGGGTGTCAGGCGTCCATTGAGCGTGCGACCTCATTTGTTGGGAGTGTGTGTGTGTATGTGTTCCGAAAAAGGTTTTGCAGCTACAACCCTCTTGGTTTTTAGGTTTTCCTTCCAAGAGTCCCTTTGTTCGGAGCTGCGCTGGCTTTCTTCTTCACAAATTAACCAACCAGTACCGTCGTAGGGGGATCCGTACAAACACAGGGAAGGTAGCAACTCGCCACTAATGAATACATAAATAAATATCAATTGGACCGTGGGCAGTTGTTAATTTGGGTTGGCATGACCCCCAATAATTGGGGCATGTATGTATGCAGATGCAGGCGTAGTAAATGCCTACGTTGTTTTTCTTTCGTTTTTAATAGTAGCCCTGTTTATTTTAGGAGCTCGTTTCTATATCTGGTGGCATTCACTACGTGACAAAGGAAGAGGGGGGTAGTGTTTGGCAGTGGATTAGATTTAGACAGCTCGCCCCTCTTCACCCGTCGCATCTGGGAGGGCGATTTATTACCTCCTTTTATTTGCCTTTAATAGCTAAGTAGGCAGTAGCGGCAAAGGTTTTTAAAAGAAGGGTAGATTTTGCTGAGTTGAGGTTTGGGGTGCATGGAGACCGTGCTCTATGCCATATTAATAGGGAATATCCAACGGTGATAACAAACGGTGGGTGATAGTAGCAGTACTAACGATGCTGATCTAGTAGTAATAATAATAGTGGTAGCATTAATATAGTAGTAACTAGTAATAATGATCAAGAAGATGACGGAGGAGTAGAAATTTATAGTAGCCGGTACTGATGTCAACAGTAATAAATAGCTTCGGGAGGTTGACATTAGTAGTGAATCGTGGAAAGGACCAAGTCCTGTATAGGCTTCGGGTAGATCATGAGGATTACATACATGTATATATGACCGGGTGCCAGGCTGATCCATCCAATCCCGATGGGGATCCTGGTGATCGATACTGAGCAGCTACTACTACTAGTTACTTTCAGTGTCGGTGGTTGGTGTTCTTTTTCGTCGCCAAGTGCTATTTGAAGGATATGGATGATCATTGGACGCCATTAAAGACCCATGATCAACTGTCGACGCCTGCCCAATACAAACAAACATACGCGTTGTCTTCTGTCTTATTGACTATATCTCAGCGCGCTGATAGATGCGTACCTAGCTACCGGTCGTCCTTTGCCCTTAGTTCCGGTTGGAATGGATCCAAGGCAAACGATACAGGGTATCAAGCAGCCCTGCAGAACTGCTAACTTTGTATGGACACCGGATTGACTCGGATACATTAACAGCGCAACCCTCAACCCTCTAGTGGGATCGAGTATTATTGCATGAGGAGGAACTTCAGAAGGTATACTATACTATATGCAGGAAAGGAGTTGGAAGCGGCCGAGGAGCATATATACACATACATAGCTAGATATAGGTGTGTGAAACCGCAACGGCGCTCAATCTCGATCGATTGTATATCCATACCTGGGCCTCGGTCCATATCCGTTGTCTTGTTTCTCGATCGTCGAGGTGTTGTTCTTGTCCGTCAGCGGCTGCCGGCGATCTCAGACACGCATGGCCCGGTCGTGAAGAAGAAGAAGGGCAAGGATCGAAGAGGATGAAAGTTGTTACTGCGCACAAGATGAAGGGATTGATTGGTTTCTAACAGGCGACTGGAGCTATGGCATGGAGAAGATCAACAGCTGAGCTAGACACAAGAACTGAATGAGGAAGGAAGGTTGAAGAAGGGGAAGAGGGAGGGATGGAGGAGCACTGACTGCAGTCCAGGTGGGGGGGAACGAGGGAGAAAAGAAGAAAGGAAAAACCCCAATGCTGTGGCCACTGCCGCCTGCGGATAAGACCAACCTGCCCATTTTATTACTATATTAAGCACTGCTGCCTGCTGGCCCCCGCCCGCGCGCCCCGCCACTGCAACTGCACTGCACTATTTCCGTCCGTCCGTCCGTCCGTCCCTTCCATTCCGTCGTTGTTGAGATCGATGAAGCGTGGCGTGGGGTTCGTGCGGGGTTAACAAAAGAGTAGAAGGAGGGGCCCGGACAATATCATTCATCATCGATGAGATCCTTTTAGACGATGTGGAGTCTAGTGTCATGCACAGCTGGCGCCACCACCACCATACTCTCACCCACTCCTCTCCCTGACTCTCTCACACAAGGCTAGATCCGCGGCGCCTTAGGCTTACCGCCGCAGATTGATTTTCTTTACTTCCTGTTTGTTTTTTAGCCCCGCGTGCTGAGAAAACCATGTCAATGTTATTATGTGTGCTGCTGATGTTGTCGTCTTTGGTTCTGCCAGGCGACAAGGGGTCATTGTTCGTCACTGTGTCCGTTGTCGCTGCTAGGGGATACCAATATACCATACGCAGTAGTAGTGTGATATTTTTGTAGACAACTGTAACTTCTTTTCCTCTCTTTTTTTTTGACACACCACATACTAGATAATAGACAATTTAAGTACTATATCATATTTAAACATTATATATATATATATATATATAGAGAGAGAGAGAGAGGGGCTAGAATACACTTGAGTATATATATATATATATATATATATATATATATATATATAGAGAGAGAGAGAGAGAGAGAGAGAGAGAGAGAGAGGAATAAATGATGGATGTGCTTGTGGAGATGATTATCGTAGCCTAGACTCATAGTATACACTCAAGAGGCGAACTCCATAAACGGCATAACTATATCCAAAAGTGAATCACATTTGTATATACGTTATATATATCTTGGTATGAGTGTCAACTTGGGTAGATATGTCAAATAGGTGGGTGGGTGGGTTGGGTTTGAGTTGGGTCGTTGCAGGTTAGGTCTAGCGGGTGCAGGTCAAAAAGATATAATTCTAAATAGGAAAAATAAAGACAAATTCAAACCCGACTCACACTACTAGAAATTGCATTACTAACGACGAAGCTAGTGTCAATGTGCCAGGTTCGACGTCATTGACTAGTAAAAAGCGATGAGTATATAATATTGCCGACGAAGCTAGCGTCAATGTGCCAGGTTCGACGTCATTGACTAGTAAAAAGTGATGAGTATATAATATTGCCGCTATTAACACAACTAAACACAGCAACATAATTATTTGGCCGTAAATATTGCGAAGGTTCCGTCGCAAATGCCTCAAAATAGGTCATAATCCGATAAAAGAACCACGATTTCCGATTTTCACCCTACCCGCGCGAAGAGGTGGCATCCGCGCGTCGGCTGTCGTTCTTCACACGATCCCCAATTCCTTTCACCAGACCCGCACGAAGAGGCGCCTTCCACCCGCCAGAGTCATCCTGCTTCTCCCACTTTCCCCTGCTTTCGCGTCCACCACGGCCATGATTTTCTCCCTTTCCCCATCGATATACCTAGCAGTAGTCGATCTATATTACATCATAGATTGTTGGCGGACAATTCTAGGGCGTAATCGATGTTCCAGTTGATCTCAGTCAGAGGCGGTAGATTGCATAGGAGTCAACCTGCGGCAGCATCTCCATCTCGTCATTCGCGTCCCCAGATGAAGGTTTCCGGTGGTGTGGCGTCTTCAGACTGAGGTCGTTGGTTGCAGGACATCTTCATCTTAGGCTTCGTTCGTAATTAACCAAAAAGGTTTGTAACTCCAGTTTCAGAGAATATTTTTACTGATTGGTTTTCGGTAAATTCGCAAAAGACTTTTCTGGGAACTTGTAGAGTTCCTTAGATATAATCGGAATCATCTGTTGCTTCCTCTAGTGGCGCCTACCACTAGAGAAAAAAATGTTGATTCTATATTCAAAGCAGTAGAACACAATACATGATCTACATTCAACACAATAGAATATACTTTAAGTATAGAACATGTCTGTGGCCTTCCTAGGTAAGACATGATGCAACATCTATTGCACTGAAAGTAGTCAGTTAAAACGATGTAGAACATTATATACTAATAATAAAATAGAGGGCCTACAGTAGTAATCATAGTCCAGCAACTGTGGGCTCCGATCTCCAAACCATGGATTAATCCCGATTTAAACACATGCGGAAGCATTCGGTAAACAGCGGAAGACGAAAATCACGGGAAAATAAAACTTTTTCGAGATTAGAGCTTGAAACCACAAACCTTTTCCATAGAAAAAGGATTTAACTGTTTACAACTCAGACCAATTACTTCTTGAGTAATTACATGCAACATGCTTACAAAATTTTCTCAAGAATGAACCACAAAACATTTCAGGACCTGAGAGTACAGAGGACATCTAGGACTTTACTCTAACTACACCATGAAGCAGACTAGATCTCCACATGAGATAGTTACTGCTCCTGATGCTGCTGCTGCTGGGATTGTTCACCTGAGTTCTTATTCCTCCGTCTTCGACGACCACCTAAAAAGTAGAAGTCTACGGGGTGAGACAATTATACACAATTGCCCCAGCGAGAGTTATAACTCTCCATTAGGCTTTATAAGCAAGGCAGGAATAACTAAAGCATTAAGAGCCTTCAAGATATTCACTAGCAGTTCTATGATAAGCAGAGTTCAATCAATATTAACAATATGAGAACCTCCATGCTATTCAATGATAACATCAATCAAATAACTCGTAGCTAACTTTAACAAATATGCTACGCTATTGATTACGTTTTTCAAACATTATTGTTATGCCCTGTGGAGATGAGGTATACCACTCATACTCCAACTGATCACTGAGAAGTCGCATCAGTATCATACATGGGTCATTAAGAGAGCCGGATTCTTATGACCTCACCTTCCTCAGTCAGTTAGAGGATTGATTGTTTGACATCTGGCGGGATGTCTATGTAATAGCTCACCAGGGTACTCTGGTCCTTCACTATTTTTAGAGTTACAGTGGCATTCTGTACTCTCTTCGCTATCGGAAGATTTCTTGTTTATCTTTCACCGATACGGGGTTTATGTCTTTAAGGGAGTGTAGAGATACAGCTCACCTTTAAAACTTTGGGGTGGGGTCTGATGGACTACTAGAATCTACATCATCCACTCACCCTTTCTGTTATAGTGAAGGTATGACGGACTACGAGAATCTACATCAAATACCTACACTAGGATGTCAGGTTCTACACATCCATGTACCCCACATACTCAACAGTATGTGCTCCAGGAGTTCCCTTAGGAAAACCTGTTTCACCATCATTTAGACAACTGACAATGATGGATCTATGATCAGGGCTCTACATTTCACTTGATTAGTTAGGTACATTCAGTATTCCAATCATCATACAGTAACACAGCTATATATGAGAATACAAAATGTAGCAGGCCTAACTTATCACAATTATCAGATATTCATCTTCAAGTCATCTGTCAAGCATGACCTTGATAACATTTATGGCTCTTACAGCCCATAAATCGCAAAGGATGTCACTTAATAGTGCATCAAGATGGTTCACTATTCATAAAGCATAAGACATGCTTTCAATGAATATAACATGGTGTGACCATCATCTCATAACAACCTGCATGGTTAATTCAACAGATAATTGTAAATAATTTAGTAAATAGGGATACATTCCCAATTAGGGTTTCACTTGGATTCACCCTCAACTAGTGTTTCACATGGAATCACCTTCCATTAGGGTTCCACTTAATAACCCTTACAATCAGGGTTTACTATTCATCTTTCATGTCATCGCCCTAAAATTAGGGTTTACTATTCACTCCATGGTGAATTGTACTCATTACATCATCATGTAAGAGAAACATCATCATTAAGACTCTTAATTATCATTAAGATCCATTAGATATCATCATTAGGGTTTCCATGACCTCACATAGGTGGGTCATTCCCTAATCATGCACCTTCATGTGTAAAAGAAGTATCTTACTAGAGATTCCTCCTAAAAAGGGCACTTTCTCTCTCTAGGATACTTTCTCTCTCTAGAAACACTTTCTCTTTCCTCTCTCTAGTAGATGGTGGCAACACCACTCTGGATTAGGTTGAGACAAGTCTCCATTGACTGATATGAGCCAAAGCATCAACATCATGTGATTAGGGTTTGATTAGATTAGGGTTTTACCCCTTTAGACCCCTCGAGGGTATTTTGGTAATTTGCCACATGATCACCATCATGAGTTAACTCACTAATCACATAGTCCCTTAATGACCTAGGTTACCATTAGGGTTTAGATGGAGTCATCATTAAGCCATTGGCACCATCAAATGGTTAAGCATAAATCACCACAAATCTCCAAGTGGTTTCCAACTTTCAAACGATCTCAACCATCCAAACGGTCTTGAGACCGTTTGGTCTCAAACGGTCTTGAGACCGTTTGGAGGTGAGGACCGTTTGGGAAGTTTGACTTCCAAACCGTTTGGAGCCTCAAACGGTTTGAGGTCGTTTGGACCAAACGACCTTGAGGTCATTTGAGCTCAAACGGTCTTGAGGTCGTTTGAGCCCAAACGGTCTTGAGGTCGTTTGAGCCCAAACGGTCTTGAGACCGTTTGGTCTCAAACGGTCTTGAGACCGTTTGGCCCAAATGGGCTCAAACCGTTTGGACCTCCAAAAGGGTTCAAAGATCACCAATATTTATAGATAAGTGTGTTGAAGCCCTCAATTGGTTAAAGCTATGCTAACCACTTATAAATTGAGTCAATTAGGGTTAGCCTTAGCCACTTAGTCATCAAATTGACCCTCAATTGCAAACCAATTAGGGTTCAATCGTTCTCAATTAGGGTTTCAAATTGATTGGTCATCAATGTTCAACAGTGTGAATCAATTCAAGGTTGAACCTATCAATTGACCTCCAATTGGGCTCAAACTTGGCCCAAACGGTCTTGAGGTCGTTTGGACATCACCCAAACGGTCTTGAGACCGTTTGCCCAAAGTTTGACCAAGATCCAAATCGTTTTGACTCAGGTTGAAGTCCAATTAGGTCAAAATCAGCACTTTTCAATCAATGCATTAATTTCCTACAATTGGGCCCTCAAACCACTAGATTAACTCAACCCTAAACCTTCAAACGGTCTTGGATTGTGCCCAAACGGTCTTAAGACCGTTTGGAGGAATCCCCAAACGGTCTTGAGACCGTTTGGGTCCTTCAACCCAAAACTCAACAAGATCTATGTGTTAAATCAGCACTTTTTCACCCGATTAGGGTTCCATGTTGAAGTGCCTTCAACTCCCAATTGGTTAAGAATTAGGCTTTGATTCTTTGCAGGGATGAAATTCAACCTGTTGGGAACAGACTCTCAAACGGTCGTCCCTTGGTCAACGCCCTCAAACGGTCTTGAGACCGTTTCAATCCAAACGGTCTTGCAAGACCGTTTGAGAGCAAACGGTTTGAAACCGTTTGAACCCAAACGGTTTGCAACCGTTTGGACCAAAAGGATCCAAGACCGTTTGGAAAAGCAACATAGGGAATCACGCCCCTCATCTTCAACCTCTTGCAAGGTCGGTTTCTCCACTGGTTCAATTGCAATCGTGCAAAGAAGAAGGGAGATAGAAGGAGATATACTAGCAAATTTGCAAGGAACAAAGCATGATTATAAAGCACAAGTTCAGAGTTATAAAACCCGCCTCAAGTTTGATCCTAAAGCTCCAAGACTCTGAGGTCCAAGCTCTAATGGCGTCCTTGAGCTTCCACAACTCGATCAGGGATGAAAACTCCAAGGAATCGAAGCTTTGGTTGGCTAGAACAAGAAGACTAGTTAAGCTAACCATGAAACCAACCCTAGAAAGTGAAAACCATCATGAATTCGAGCTAGACATGAGGTTTCTTACCTAGAGCAAGCTACTTCGTCTCCCTGTTCTCCAGAGCAAGTCCTTGGCCGTTTAAGAAAGAAAGGAAGTGAATGGAACAGGGAAGGATTGTTTGCTCGTTTGCAAAAGAAAGGCTTTTATAGTTTTAGGCTATTTTCTAACATAATGACCTTTTAAAGCCAAAATTCGCATCTAGGTCCCTCCTTTCTCAAGGGCACGTCCAAGCCCATCTAACCTTATGCAAATCTTAGAAAAACTCAAGATCTAAGGGTATAGGAATCCAACCTTCAACTAGGGTACATACATGTTAGGGTCTTGTACCCATTTTAGGTGATTTCTACCACAAAGATCATTTTTCTTATCTGATTAGTGAATGATGTAACTCTTTCATCATTTCTACTCTAAATGATGACAAGAGTCATAAAAGATGTTCTAGATGGTGAAATTACAAGTTGGACCCCTCAATTTGGGTAAATTGCAATTTATCCCAAATTAGGGTTTCTGAGCTTGGGGATTGCTTCCACAGCTGCACCTTGGTGCCCAAGCTTGGGAAATCCCTCAAACCTCATCATAGACATCCCCATGATGTCTTAACATCAAAGGAACATCTTATCTTGTGAATTTTGCAAGTTCAACCCTTAAACTGGGTAATTTGCACATAGGTCCCTGCATACAACATAATGCTACAACTTTATGCAAAAGGAGCAAGATATGAAAGTGAATGTCCCTGAGGGACTTAATTACATGCCAGGGAGTGTTCACAAGTATAATAATTACATATTTAGGCAAAACTTCCAGGGTTAGGTCATAACCCAGGTCAGGGGTGTTACAAATTCTTTACCCCTTAAAAGGATTTCGTCCCCGAAATCGATAAAGCATATTATAAGAAAAGAGTAGGATATTTTCTTCTCATCTCATCTTCTAGTTCCCAAGTGGCTTCTTCAACACCACGATGGTTCCAGAGGACTTTTACAAGGCTTATATCCTTCTTCTTTAACTTTTTGGTTCTGTTATCGAGGATTGATACTGATCCCTCCTCATATGTTATATCTTCATTCAACTCTACTTCCATAGGCCGTAGAACTGATTCAGTATCTGGGTGACATTTTCTCAGCATGGAAATGTGAAACACAGGGTGCAGCTTCTGTAACTCCTGGGGTAACTCTAGTCTATAGGCTACCTTTCCAACTCTTTCAACAATTGGATAAGGTCCCATAAATCTAGGAGCTAACTTCCCTTTCTTCCCAAAACGAAGGACTCCTTTCCAAGGTGAGACCTTGAGATACACTCTGTCTCCAACTTGGAATTCTAAGGGTCTACGACGTTTATTGGCATACGAATTCTGTCTATCTTGTGCAGTCTTCAGCTGTTGTTGTATAACTTTAATCTTTTCTGTAGTTTGCTGCACAAGATCAGGGCCTAACAACTGGTGTTCACCAGTTTCATACCAACACAAGGGTGATCTACAACGTCTACCATATAAGGCTTCATATGGTGCCATATCAATGCTATGCTGATAGCTATTGTTATAGGCAAACTCTATCAAGCTTAGGTGTAGATCCCAACTCCCGGTAAACTGGAGAGCACATGCTCTCAACAGATCTTCTAAGGTATGTATAGTCCTTTCTGACTGTCCATCAGTCTGAGGATGAAAGGCTGTACTAAACCTTAGCTTGGTGCCTAGGGCTCTGTGTAACTGTTCCCAAAAGTGACTTGTAAACTGGGGACCTCTGTCAGAAACTATAGTGACAGGAACTCCGTGCAAACGTACTATTTCTTGAGCATATATCTGGGATAACCTCTCAGCAGAAAAGGTTGTTTTGATAGGCAAGAAATGGGCTGTCTTTGTCAACCTATCAACAACTACCCAAATGGAATCATGTCCTTTGTTTGTCCTGGGTAGGCCAACAACAAAGTCCATGGTCACATGATCCCACTTCCACTGTGGTATGGGTAAGGGTTGCATTGTTCCTGCAGGTTTCTGGTGTTCAGCCTTAACCTGCTGACACACAGGACACCTTAGAACAAACTCAGCTACATTCTTCTTCATCCCAGGCCACCAATACATATCCTTCAAGTTCCGATACATCTTGGTGCTCCCTGGATGCATAGCATACATTGAAGAATGAGCTTCTTCCAGGACTAACTTCCTCAGGTTATCCACATCTGGCACTATCATTCTTCCATGATAGCATGCCACCTGGTCATCTGACTCATGAAAACCTTCTCGTTTCTCATCACCAAACTCAGATCTAATCTGCTGTACAAAAGCATCTACTTGTTGAGCCTCCTTTATCTGCTCTCTCAGGGTAGGTTTAATCTGCATCTCAGCTAACAGACCAACTAACAATGATGCCTTCAACTGCACATTGTCTTATCTTAAAGAGATAAGCATATCTCTTCTAGAGCATACTAAAGAACTTAGTTGTGCCCTATTCATGGTTGATGTTGCTGATTTCCTACTCAAGGCATCAGCAACCACATTGGCTTTGCCTGGATGGTACTCAATTGTACAATCGTAGTCCTTGATTAACTCCATCCAACGACGTTGCCTCATATTGAGCTCATGCTGAGTGAAGATATACTTAAGGTTCTTGTGGTCTGTGAAAATCTGAAACGTTTCTCCGTAGAGATAATGTCTCCAGATTTTCAAAGCATGAACCACAGCAGCTAACTCTAGATCGTGTGTTGGATAATTTTCCTCGTGTTTCTTAAGCTGTCGGGAAGCAAAAGAAATCACTTGGTTATCCTGCATCAACACACATCCAAGTCCATTCTTGGAGGCATCACAAAAGATTACGTATTCCTTTCCTTGCTCAGGCAACACAAGCACAGGTGCACTTGTCAACCTCTCCTTCAACAGCTGAAAAGACTGTTGACACTTATCACTCCAAGTAAAAGGAACATCCTTCCGGGTTAACTTGGTCAAAGGTAAGGCTATAGAACTGAAATTCTTAATAAACCTTCGATAATAACCAGCTAACCCCAAGAAACTTCTAATCTCCGTCGGTGTCTTCGGTTGTTCCCATTGCAATACAGACTCTATCTTTGCAGGGTCAACATGAATTCCCGAGGCAGATACCACATGTCCAAGGAAGGATACTTCAGATAACCAAAACTCACACTTGCTAAACTTAGCGTATAGCTTATGCTCTCTTAGCAAGGTCAAAGTCTGGCGAAGGTATTGCTCATGCTGCTGAGCATCCTTACTATAAATCAGTATATCATCTATGAAGACGACAACACACTGATCGAGGAAAGGTCGAAAGACTCTATTCATGAGTTCCATGAATGCAGCCGGTGCATTGGTTAGTCCAAACGACATGACCGTGAACTCATAGTGACCATATCTTGTCCTAAAGGCAGACTTAGATATGTCACTGTCCTTAATGCGGAGTTGATGATATCCAAACCTTAAGTCTATCTTAGAAAAGACTGTTGCACCACGCAACTGGTCGAAAAGATCATCAATCCTCGGCAAAGGATATTTATTCTTTATCGTTACTTTATTGAGTTGTCTATAATCAATGCACAACCGCATCGATCCATCTTTCTTTTTAACAAACAAAACCGGAGCACCCCAAGGTGAGGTACTCGGTCGGATGAAACCCTTCTCAAGTAACTCTTGAAGCTGTTTCTTGAGTTCTGCCATCTCAGCAGGCGCCATCCTATACGGAGTCTGGGCTATGGGTTTCGTATCTGGGACCAAATTGATCTCAAAATCAATTTCCCGGGGTGGTGGTATACCAGGAAGTTCTTCGGGAAACACATCCTCGAATTCCTCGACTATCGGAACTTCAGCAGGGTTGGAACTCTCCTTGGTAACATCTACCACATGGGCTAAGAATGCGTAGCATCCTTGCCTCATCAACTTATCAGCAACCATAGCTGATACAAGACAAGTGGGCAGAATCTTTCTTTCACCTTGAAAGATCCATGTGTTGCTTTCATCAACAAACACTGCCAGCTTGGATTCACAATCCAAGACAACTCGATACCTTTCCAAGGTATCCATCCCTAGGATTATATCAAATCCTTGCATGTCAAGCGGTATAAGATCCACCTGAATGCGATGCTTAGAAAAGGAAAGTACGCAAGGAGAGCATACTTCCTGCAGAACAGCAGACCCACTCAACGGGGTTTCCAACAACAACTTATCTGCCCTATGACTAGTTGTCAAATTGCAGTTACGAATCACTCTTCGAGTGATGAAAGAGTGCGTAGCACCCGGGTCAATCAAAACAGATACTACACAAGATTTAGACATATCAGAATATAAAAGTTCCATCTGACCTGTCACCACTTGTGGGTTGACCACTGCCTCTGGTGGGTTCATAGCATAGAACCTCGCCGTAGCCTGTTGCTGAGGTGGTGCTGATGATCCAGCTTGAGACGCTTGCCCGCGTCCTCGTCCTGTTCCTTGAGATTGTCCTCCTTGTGATCCCTGTTGTCCTTGTCTCGGAGGCTGTGTCACACTGCCTCAAATGTCCCACCTTTCCACAGTTGTAACATCTTCTCTCTTGTGGTCCGGTGACAGACATTGAGGCAGAACTCTGTGTCTCCCGAGGCGGTTGTCTTCTTCCTCTACCTCTACTAGGAGACCACGGAGTTTGAGAACTAAATCTAGATGGTGGAGGGTTAGGTGCAGAGGATCTAGGCTGCTTAGAGTCCCTAGATGAAGAACCCTGGAACTGTGGATATCTTTTCTGAGTCTGCCTCTTCTCAACCACAGATCTCTCTATCCTTCGGACTGACTCAACGAAGGTAGAGAATCTTTCGCGGTTCTCTAAGGTAGACACAGGGGTAGACATGTCAGCATTCAACCCCCTCTCAAACCTTCTGATTCTCTCTTCCTCTGTGGCAGCCATATGCGGACAAAACCGCAATAGCTCCATGAACTTAGCTTCATACTCGCTAATGTTCATCATTCCTTGTCTCAGTCTCTCAAACTGAGAGATCTTCTCGTCTAGGAAAGTCTTTGGGAAGTATCTATTAACAAAATCCCGCCGAAAATCTTCCCACGAGATCTCTACTCCAGGCCTCTTCTGCTCTTCCATGTTCCACCAGTGACCAGCACTTCCTTTGAGAAGATAGACAGCATGTCTAACCTTCTCAACTTCAGGGATGTTGAGGATTCGGAAAGCCTTCTCTAACTCAGTCAACCACAGATCTGCATCTGCGGGGTCAGCAGTCCCGTGGTACTCGGTAGCTCCGACACGACGTAGTCGCTCGAACGTCTTCCCGATACCTTGCCCTTCTGGCTGGACAGGTGCCCTAGGTGCAGGCATAGGCAACCTGTCGGTTATATGTGTCATGGCAGTCATGAACTGCCCGAACATCATCTGGGCTGCTGGATTACCCATGTCAGCTGGGTCAAACTGGGGTGGCTCTCTGGGTTGTTCTGGTACAGGTTGCTCCACCTCTGGTACTCTTGCACCACCTTGAGGTGCACTGGCACTGCTCTCTTCCACATACTCATCATGTGGCTCAGACATCTTAAGTATCTTCTTCTCCTGAGGAGTAGAAGATTCTATTAGATAAGGAAGGAATACTAAAGATAGACTCGACTTCCTATGTCCTATGCCTCTGTAGACTCAGCGAACCTAGAGCTCTGATACCACTTATTTGTGGGCTCCGATCTCCAAACCATGGATTAATCCCGATTTAAACACATGCGGAAGCATTCGGTAAACAGCGGAAGACGAAAATCACGGGAAAATAAAACTTTTTCGAGATTAGAGCTTGAAACCACAAACCTTTTCCATAGAAAAAGGATTTAACTGTTTACAACTCAGACCAATTACTTCTTGAGTAATTACATGCAACATGCTTACAAAATTTTCTCAAGAATGAACCACAAAACATTTCAGGACCTGAGAGTACAGAGGACATCTAGGACTTTACTCTAACTACACCATGAAGCAGACTAGATCTCCACCTGAGATAGTTACTGCTCCTGATGCTGCTGCTGCTGGGATTGTTCACCTGAGTTCTTATTCCTCCGTCTTTGACGACCACCTAAAAAGTAGAAGTCTACGGGGTGAGACAATTATACACAATTGCCCCAGCGAGAGTTATAACTCTCCATTAGGCTTTATAAGCAAGGCAGGAATAACTAAAGCATTAAGAGCCTTCAAGATATTCACTAGCAGTTCTATGATAAGCAGAGTTCAATCAATATTAACAATATGAGAACCTCCATGCTATTCAATGATAACATCAATCAAATAACTCGTAGCTAACTTTAACAAATATGCTACGCTATTGATTACGTTTTTCAAACATTATTGTTATGCCCTGTGGAGATGAGGTATACCACTCATACTCCAACTGATCACTGAGAAGTCGCATCAGTATCATACATGGGTCATTAAGAGAGCCGGATTCTTATGACCTCACCTTCCTCAGTCAGTTAGAGGATTGATTGTTTGACATCTGGCGGGATGTCTATGTAATAGCTCACCAGGGTACTCTGGTCCTTCGCTATTTTTAGAGTTACAGTGGCATTCTGTACTCTCTTCGCTATCGGAAGATTTCTTGTTTATCTTTCACCGATACGGGGTTTATGTCTTTAAGGGAGTGTAGAGATACAGCTCACCTTTAAAACTTTGGGGTGGGGTCTGATGGACTACTAGAATCTACATCATCCACTCACCCTTTCTGTTATAGTGAAGGTATGACGGACTACGAGAATCTACATCAAATACCTACACTAGGATGTCAGGTTCTACACATCCATGTACCCCACATACTCAACAGTATGTGCTCCAGGAGTTCCCTTAGGAAAACCTGTTTCACCATCATTTAGACAACTGACAATGATGGATCTATGATCAGGGCTCTACATTTCACTTGATTAGTTAGGTACATTCAGTATTCCAATCATCATACAGTAACACAGCTATATATGAGAATACAAAATGTAGCAGGCCTAACTTATCACAATTATCAGATATTCATCTTCAAGTCATCTGTCAAGCATGACCTTGATAACATTTATGGCTCTTACAGCCCATAAATCGCAAAGGATGTCACTTAATAGTGCATCAAGATGGTTCACTATTCATAAAGCATAAGACATGCTTTCAATGAATATAACATGGTGTGACCATCATCTCATAACAACCTGCATGGTTAATTCAACAGATAATTGTAAATAATTTAGTAAATAGGGATACATTCCCAATTAGGGTTTCACTTGGATTCACCCTCAACTAGTGTTTCACATGGAATCACCTTCCATTAGGGTTCCACTTAATAACCCTTACAATCAGGGTTTACTATTCATCTTTCATGTCATCGCCCTAAAATTAGGGTTTACTATTCACTCCATGGTGAATTGTACTCATTACATAATCATGTAAGAGAAACATCATCATTAAGACTCTTAATTATCATTAAGATCCATTAGATATCATCATTAGGGTTTCCATGACCTCACATAGGTGGGTCATTCCCTAATCATGCACCTTCATGTGTAAAAGAAGTATCTTACTAGAGATTCCTCCTAAAAAGGGCACTTTCTCTCTCTAGGATACTTTCTCTCTCTAGAAACACTTTCTCTTTCCTCTCTCTAGTAGATGGTGGCAACACCACTCTGGATTAGGTTGAGACAAGTCTCCATTGACTGATATGAGCCAAAGCATCAACATCATGTGATTAGGGTTTGATTAGATTAGGGTTTTACCCCTTTAGACCCCTCGAGGGTATTTTGGTAATTTGCCACATGATCACCATCATGAGTTAACTCACTAATCACATAGTCCCTTAATGACCTAGGTTACCATTAGGGTTTAGATGGAGTCATCATTAAGCCATTGGCACCATCAAATGGTTAAGCATAAATCACCACAAATCTCCAAGTGGTTTCCAACTTTCAAACGATCTCAACCATCCAAACGGTCTTGAGACCGTTTGGTCTCAAACGGTCTTGAGACCGTTTGGAGGTGAGGACCGTTTGGGAAGTTTGACTTCCAAACCGTTTGGAGCCTCAAACGGTTTGAGGTCGTTTGGACCAAACGACCTTGAGGTCATTTGAGCTCAAACGGTCTTGAGGTCGTTTGAGCCCAAACGGTCTTGAGGTCGTTTGAGCCCAAACGGTCTTGAGACCGTTTGGTCTCAAACGGTCTTGAGACCGTTTGGCCCAAATGGGCTCAAACCGTTTGGACCTCCAAAAGGGTTCAAAGATCACCAATATTTATAGATAAGTGTGTTGAAGCCCTCAATTGGTTAAAGCTATGCTAACCACTTATAAATTGAGTCAATTAGGGTTAGCCTTAGCCACTTAGTCATCAAATTGACCCTCAATTGCAAACCAATTAGGGTTCAATCGTTCTCAATTAGGGTTTCAAATTGATTGGTCATCAATGTTCAACAGTGTGAATCAATTCAAGGTTGAACCTATCAATTGACCTCCAATTGGGCTCAAACTTGGCCCAAACGGTCTTGAGGTCGTTTGGACATCACCCAAACGGTCTTGAGACCGTTTGCCCAAAGTTTGACCAAGATCCAAATCGTTTTGACTCAGGTTGAAGTCCAATTAGGTCAAAATCAGCACTTTTCAATCAATGCATTAATTTCCTACAATTGGGCCCTCAAACCACTAGATTAACTCAACCCTAAACCTTCAAACGGTCTTGGATTGTGCCCAAACGGTCTTAAGACCGTTTGGAGGAATCCCCAAATGGTCTTGAGACCGTTTGGGTCCTTCAACCCAAAACTCAACAAGATCTATGTGTTAAATCAGCACTTTTTCACCCGATTAGGGTTCCATGTTGAAGTGCCTTCAACTCCCAATTGGTTAAGAATTAGGCTTTGATTCTTTGCAGGGATGAAATTCAACCTGTTGGGAACAGACTCTCAAACGGTCGTCCCTTGGTCAATGCCCTCAAACGGTCTTGAGACCGTTTCAATCCAAACGGTCTTGCAAGACCGTTTGAGAGCAAACGGTTTGAAACCGTTTGAACCCAAACGGTTTGCAACCGTTTGGACCAAAAGGATCCAAGACCGTTTGGAAAAGCAACATAGGGAATCACGCCCCTCATCTTCAACCTCTTGCAAGGTCGGTTTCTCCACTGGTTCAATTGCAATCGTGCAAAGAAGAAGGGAGATAGAAGGAGATATACTAGCAAATTTGCAAGGAACAAAGCATGATTATAAAGCACAAGTTCAGAGTTATAAAACCCGCCTCAAGTTTGATCCTAAAGCTCCAAGACTCTGAGGTCCAAGCTCTAATGGCGTCCTTGAGCTTCCACAACTCGATCAGGGATGAAAACTCCAAGGAATCGAAGCTTTGGTTGGCTAGAACAAGAAGACTAGTTAAGCTAACCATGAAACCAACCCTAGAAAGTGAAAACCATCATGAATTCGAGCTAGACATGAGGTTTCTTACCTAGAGCAAGCTACTTCGTCTCCCTGTTCTCCAGAGCAAGTCCTTGGCCGTTTAAGAAAGAAAGGAAGTGAATGGAACAGGGAAGGATTGTTTGCTCGTTTGCAAAAGAAAGGCTTTTATAGTTTTAGGCTATTTTCTAACATAATGACCTTTTAAAGCCAAAATTCGCATCTAGGTCCCTCCTTGCTCAAGGGCACGTCCAAGCCCATCTAACCTTATGCAAATCTTAGAAAAACTCAAGATCTAAGGGTATAGGAATCCAACCTTCAACTAGGGTACATACATGTTAGGGTCTTGTACCCATTTTAGGTGATTTCTACCACAAAGATCATTTTTCTTATCTGATTAGTGAATGATGTAACTCTTTCATCATTTCTACTCTAAATGATGACAAGAGTCATAAAAGATGTTCTAGATGGTGAAATTACAAGTTGGACCCCTCAATTTGGGTAAATTGCAATTTATCCCAAATTAGGGTTTCTGAGCTTGGGGATTGCTTCCACAGCTGCACCTTGGTGCCCAAGCTTGGGAAATCCCTCAAACCTCATCATAGACATCCCCATGATGTCTTAACATCAAAGGAACATCTTATCTTGTGAATTTTGCAAGTTCAACCCTTAAACTGGGTAATTTGCACATAGGTCCCTGCATACAACATAATGCTACAACTTTATGCAAAAGGAGCAAGATATGAAAGTGAATGTCCCTGAGGGACTTAATTACATGCCAGGGAGTGTTCACAAGTATAATAATTACATATTTAGGCAAAACTTCCAGGGTTAGGTCATAACCCAGGTCAGGGGTGTTACAAATTCTTTACCCCTTAAAAGGATTTCGTCCCCGAAATCGATAAAGCATATTATAAGAAAAGAGTAGGATATTTTCTTCTCATCTCATCTTCTAGTTCCCAAGTGGCTTCTTCAACACCACGATGGTTCCAGAGGACTTTTACAAGGCTTATATCCTTCTTCTTTAACTTTTTGGTTCTGTTATCGAGGATTGATACTGGTCCCTCCTCATATGTTATATCTTCATTCAACTCTACTTCCATAGGCCGTAGAACTGATTCAGTATCTGGGTGACATTTTCTCAGCATGGAAATGTGAAACACAGGGTGCAGCTTCTGTAACTCCTGGGGTAACTCTAGTCTATAGGCTACCTTTCCAACTCTTTCAACAATTGGATAAGGTCCCATAAATCTAGGAGCTAACTTCCCTTTCTTCCCAAAACGAAGGACTCCTTTCCAAGGTGAGACCTTGAGATACACTCTGTCTCCAACTTGGAATTCTAAGGGTCTACGACGTTTATCGGCATACGACTTCTGTCTATCTTGTGCAGTCTTCAGCTGTTGTTGTATAACTTTAATCTTTTCTGTAGTTTGCTGCACAAGATCAGGGCCTAACAACTGGTGTTCACCAGTTTCATACCAACACAAGGGTGATCTACAACGTCTACCATATAAGGCTTCATATGGTGCCATATCAATGCTATGCTGATAGCTATTGTTATAGGCAAACTCTATCAAGCTTAGGTGTAGATCCCAACTCCCGGTAAACTGGAGAGCACATGCTCTCAACAGATCTTCTAAGGTCTGTATAGTCCTTTCTGACTGTCCATCAGTCTGAGGATGAAAGGCTGTACTAAACCTTAGCTTGGTGCCTAGGGCTCTGTGTAACTGTTCCCAAAAGTGACTTGTAAACTGGGGACCTCTGTCAGAAACTATAGTGACAGGAACTCCGTGCAAACGTACTATTTCTTGAACATATATCTGGGATAACCTCTCAGCAGAAAAGGTTGTTTTGATAGGCAAGAAATGGGCTGTCTTTGTCAACCTATCAACAACTACCCAAATGCAATCATGTCCTTTGTTTGTCCTGGGTAGGCCAACAACAAAGTCCATGGTCACATGATCCCACTTCCACTGTGGTATGGGTAAGGGTTGCATTGTTCCTGCAGGTTTCTGGTGTTCAGCCTTAACCTGCTGACACACATGACACCTTAGAACAAACTCAGCTACATTCTTCTTCATCCCAGGCCACCAATACATATCCTTCAAGTTCCGATACATCTTGGTGCTCCCTGGATGCATAGCATACATTGAAGAATGAGCTTCTTCCAGGACTAACTTCCTCAGGTTATCCACATCTGGCACTATCATTCTTCCATGATAGCATGCCACCTGGTCATCTGACTCATGAAAACCTTCTCGTTTCTCATCACCAAACTCAGATCTAATCTGCTGTACAAAAGCATCTACTTGTTGAGCCTCCTTTATCTGCTCTCTCAGGGTAGGTTTAATCTGCATCTCAGCTAACAGACCAACTAACAATGATGCCTTCAACTGCACATTGTCTTGTCTTAAAGAGATAAGCATATCTCTTCTAGAGCATACTAAAGAACTTAGTTGTGCCCTATTCATGGTTGATGTTGCTGATTTCCTACTCAAGGCATCAGCAACCACATTGGCTTTGCCTGGATGGTACTCAATTGTACAATCGTAGTCCTTGATTAACTCCATCCAACGACGTTGCCTCATATTGAGCTCATGCTGAGTGAAGATATACTTAAGGTTCTTGTGGTCTGTGAAAATCTGAAACGTTTCTCCGTAGAGATAATGTCTCCAGATTTTCAAAGCATGAACCACAGCAGCTAACTCTAGATCGTGTGTTGGATAATTTTCCTCGTGTTTCTTAAGCTGTCGGGAAGCAAAAGAAATCACTTGGTTATCCTGCATCAACACACATCCAAGTCCATTCTTGGAGGCATCACAAAAGATTACGTATTCCTTTCCTTGCTCAGGCAACACAAGCACAGGTGCACTTGTCAACCTCTCCTTCAACAGCTGAAAAGACTGTTGACACTTATCACTCCAAGTAAAAGGAACATCCTTCCGGGTTAACTTGGTCAAAGGTAAGGCTATAGAACTGAAATTCTTAATAAACCTTCGATAATAACCAGCTAACCCCAAGAAACTTCTAATCTCCGTCGGTGTCTTCGGTTGTTCCCATTGCAATACAGACTCTATCTTTGCAGGGTCAACATGAATTCCCGAGGCAGATACCACATGTCCAAGGAAGGATACTTCAGATAACCAAAACTCACACTTGCTAAACTTAGCGTATAGCTTATGCTCTCTTAGCAAGGTCAAAGTCTGGCGAAGGTGTTGCTCATGCTGCTGAGCATCCTTACTATAAATCAGTATATCATCTATGAAGACGACAACACACTGATCGAGGAAAGGTCGAAAGACTCTATTCATGAGTTCCATGAATGCAGCCGGTGCATTGGTTAGTCCAAACGACATGACCGTGAACTCATAGTGACCATATCTTGTCCTAAAGGCAGACTTAGATATGTCACTGTCCTTAATGCGGAGTTGATGATATCCAAACCTTAAGTCTATCTTAGAAAAGACTGTTGCACCATGCAACTGGTCGAAAAGATCATCAATCCTCGGCAAAGGATATTTATTCTTTATCGTTACTTTATTGAGTTGTCTATAATCAATGCACAACCGCATCGATCCATCTTTCTTTTTAACAAACAAAACCGGAGCACCCCAAGGTGAGGTACTCGGTCGGATGAAACCCTTCTCAAGTAACTCTTGAAGCTGTTTCTTGAGTTCTGCCATCTCAGCAGGCGCCATCCTATACGGAGTCTGGGCTATGGGTTTCGTATCTGGGACCAAATTGATCTCAAAATCAATTTCCCGGGGTGGTGGTATACCAGGAAGTTCTTCGGGAAACACATCCTCGAATTCCTCGACTATCGGAACTTCAGCAGGGTTGGAACTCTCCTTGGTAACATCTACCACATGGGCTAAGAATGCGTAGCATCCTTGCCTCATCAACTTATCAGCAACCATAGCTGATACAAGACAAGTGGGCAGAATCTTTCTTTCACCTTGAAAGATCCATGTGTTGCTTTCATCAGCAAACACTGCCAGCTTGGATTCACAATCCAAGACAACTCGATACCTTTCCAAGGTATCCATCCCTAGGATTATATCAAATCCTTGCATGTCAAGCGGTATAAGATCCACCTGAATGCGATGCTTAGAAAAGGAAAGTACGCAAGGAGAGTAGGGGTGAGCATCGGTCCAAAACCGGACCGGACCGGACCGGACCGAGGACCGAAAATCAATAATTTTTGGACCGTTGACCGGACCGTTTGGTGGTCGGACCGGATCGGGACCGGACCGTTTTGACCGCGGACCGGACCGGACCGGACCGTTTGGACCGCAATCAGCCTTTTTTAGATGTTTTACAACTTATTTAATTATACAAAGTTGATAATCTTAGTCACTTCTAACAATTATATAACTTTAGTATCAAACATTTATACTAGTAGTACTTATATATGTACTTTATTTGTAGTTATTATAGAATACACCTTCAAATATATATGGATTTTATATAAAATTTAGTCTGCGGTCCGGACCGGACCGGACCGGTTTTGGACCGGACCGGACCGAAGACCGAATTTATCGAATTTATTGGACCGCGGACCGGACCGAAGTTGAAATGGACCGGACCGGACCGGACCGAATTGAGCGGTCCGGTCCGGTTTTGCGGTCTGGACCGAGATTTGCTCACCCCTAAAGGAGAGCATACTTCCTGCAGAACAGCAGACCCACTCAACGGGGTTTCCAACAACAACTTATCTGCCCTATGACTAGTTGTCAAATTGTAGTTACGAATCACTCTTCGAGTGATGAAAGAGTGCGTAGCACCCGGGTCAATCAAAACAGATACTACACAAGATTTAGACATATCAGAATATAAAAGTTCCATCTGACCTGTCACCACTTGTGGGTTGACCACTGCCTCTGGTGGGTTCATAGCATAGAACCTCGCCGTAGCCTGTTGCTGAGGTGGTGCTGATGATCCAGCTTGAGACGCTTGCCCGCGTCCTCGTCCTGTTCCTTGAGATTGTCCTCCTTGTGATCCCTGTTGTCCTTGTCTCGGAGGCTGTGTCACACTGACGGGTCTAGATCGGCAGTCCTTCCTCAAATGTCCCACCTTTCCACAGTTGTAACATCTTCTCTCTTGTGGTCCGGTGACAGACATTGAGGCAGAACTCTGTGTCTCCCGAGGCGGTTGTCTTCTTCCTCTACCTCTACTAGGAGACCACGGAGTTTGAGAACTAAATCTAGATGGTGGAGGGTTAGGTGCAGAGGATCTAGGCTGCTTAGAGTCCCTAGATGAAGAACCCTGGAACTGTGGATATCTTTTCTGAGTCTGCCTCTTCTCAACCACAGATCTCTCTATCCTTCGGACTGACTCAACGAAGGTAGAGAATCTTTCGCGGTTCTCTAAGGTATATATGAACATGTTATGATTGCAGTGTATCTAACCAGATGGGGCTCATAAAATAACTTGAATTTATATTTCAGCATATCCACCTGATCCCCTGTTCTGTATATTTTATCTAGATCCAAAGAAAAGAAACCATCTAAAATATCCCATAAGAAATGTCATAAAAATAGCTCCAAAATAAGCAGAATAGTGATTGCAACGAGTTGGGTTTCGTTAACCTAATCCAATCCCGGCCCTAACCAATATGGTTTTGTTTAAAAACAAAAGCAATCACCAAAAATAAATAAACCCAACTGAAAGTTGACTGGCCTGGCCTGGGCAATCTACATCTCACAGTTATCTCTCAAAATAAGTGCTATTACAGGAACATTTTTCTGTTGTGGTATCAAAAGATACAAGGTACAACATGATTGTGAAACAATTATATAAGAGGGATACATTCTCACAACAAAGAAAAATAATCTGCCCGAGGAAACTAGTAAATGGCTAATAGTAAGAAGTATATAGTTTGTGCCTAAACCAACTATAAACTAGAGCTATGAGGAGTGGGTTTTGTTAACTGGATCCAAATCCGATCCTAACCAACACTACGAGAAACTACAACTTTAACGGCAAAGGTAACATCAACGTGACCTGTTAGACATAATTAGATATTTAAAAATGAAAAGTAAATAATATAGCCGCTACTGGTACAGCCAAACACGATAAAATATTTATATAGCTGAAATTAGTGTCATGGTTCAGCCGTGAATACCTCCCTCCAAATGATCAGATCTAAGAAAAACCCACAACCCCAATTCTCTTCACGCCGTCCGCGGGAAGAGGCCCCCAAAATTCTCTTCACATCGCCCGCGGGAAGAGGCGCTTTCTACGTGCCATAGTCATCTCGTTTCTCCCAATCTTCACCACTATTCCCAGTTCCGGTGTCACTACGGGAAAGTCCAACTTTAATGACAAAGCTAACGTCAACTTGACCTGCCTGACGTAATTAAATATTAAACAACAGTAAGCAAATGATACTGCCGCTGCTAACACGGTTAAACACGGTGAAATTATTAAACGGTTGTAAATAATAGGATCTTTCCATCGTAAATATCGCCAAACAAATCAGATCAACTAAAATAAAAATACGATCCCCAATTCCCTTCATGCTACCCGCGGGAAGAGGCACCTTCTGCGCGCCGTAGTCGTCTCCCTTCTCCCACTCTCCCCCCGCTCCCGCATCAATCGCACCCATGACTTTCCCTTTCCCCGCAATGCTATACCTAGCCATAGCCATTCTCTATTACGAAATAGACTTTTGGCAGTCGATTCGAGGGCATCCTCTCAGTGTTTTAGTTGACCCTCTTTCGCTGGCGGCAGCGCAAGAGTTAATCAGCGAGCCTGGTGTGGTGTCTCCAGATCGAGGTCATCGGTGGTGTGGCAGTGTCTCCATATCAAACTCATCCCCGGCGGCCACCTCTTCAGATCTGGTTCATCCGTGGCTGAGTCTCCATACCAATCTCGTCCCCGATGACGACGTCTACAGGTCAGGCTCGGCCGCAGCAGCGTCCTCGGGTTAGACTTGTCGAGGGCGGCGTCTCCAGGTCAGGCTCCCCCAATTTCTTACTTTTCCATGACGTGATTTGCATTCTCCTTTAAAGATGACGGTGATGTATCATTCTTAATGTCAAATTCTGGTCTGCGTATTATGATATCTCATTCTGAACTGATGCCTACAAAACGGACAATCATCTTGGGGTAAGACCCTTACACCTGTGTAATGTGTTAGAATGTGATCCCTCACATATCAGGGGACCCTTCTACAAAAGGACTTATCCAAAGTCCCGTCGCCCAACTAGTTGTGCTGGAGTGAGAACCGTAACACATAAATGGTTCTCAAATAAAATATAACTATGCATAAATTGAAATTTGATTCAAATGCTTCGTAACTATAATAAGTTGAAAATAATAAAAGCGGTTAAACGTTTATTTGTAATAACTGTCTAGTTGATATACACATCAAAAATAAGTTATCAGGGATCACAAACGTGATTCAACATGCTGTCTATTTTAGTCAATCAATTTTAATAGAATAAATAAGTATACATACACATTTGGCATTTAAAATCAACCTGCATACATATACAGTAATAGTTTTACAAAATTATATACATCAGGGGTAGTTCATCGAGCATGTCCTACAATAAGGACATTCTTAATAATATATTTGCTCATACGATTTCAAAATGAATTAGTCAAAATGCTTTGAACGCTACCAAAGTAAAAACTCCTGAATGCTCATTACTCTGTACTCTGTAGAAATTATTTTAACATTTTGTAAACCTATCTGTCATCCTTGCAATAAAAGTTTTGATAACCATTATCTTCTACAAATGCAAATAGGATATTATATTATTATTCAGTAAAAAACTTAAGAAATATCAATATTATGTATTTAGAGAAAGTAATGTAGAAGATCACTGCACATGCACGATCGCTTGTACTACACCCATGTTTGATTGTTAGCTATTGATGTAAGTGGAAACGTCATCACAGTTTAAGGGATTAAAATGTACTGATTGTAATACAATTTTTTTAACTTTAAATTGATTGCATAAGAACTGTGTGTGATTCTGAGTATGTTATTACAATAGGGAGTGCATGAAAGTGGCAATTCTATTTTTATGAACGTGTGGAGATTCAAACTTAACATTTTCTTTTATGTAAATATATGACCAGCTAGGAATTTACAGTTTATGTGTTCAGTAGCCTCTTTGGCCAGTGTCAATTTTCATTTGGTAGTTTCTTTCTATCATAAAAACAACCATACTACTTGATAAGCACTTGCATCGCTTTTCTGTTGTCAGGTATCCCACTACAAAGGTACTTACTAATGGCCATGAGTAATTGGTCATCAGATGCACTTTATACCTTAGCCAAAACTGGTTTATTTCTAACCACCATCACCATCTCGAGGAGTCATCAAATGGGAACGTTCTGTTCTCTGGTTATAGACATAATAAAACATTAGATGCTAATTGTTTTTTGGCGTTCAATTCTATACTAATATCAAACGCAAAATATTTTGAAAAAAGCATAACCATTAAATCAATATTGGATATCATGTTTACATAGAAAATATTTCAGTAGTGTTTTAGCTATATGATTACATGATGTTAGTAAAGTTCGTTCATAATCTTAATTTTGTCTTCAGATAGCCTGTTGCACAAGAGAACTGAAAACAATCCTATTTACTTACAGATTGTTTGAACCATGTATATCATGCCAGGATGTGTGAGACTGGGTTCCAGTTTGCTATCAGTTATAGTCCTTTTTTAAATTTCAAAACACAATAAAATGATAGTATAGGAATATGTGGACCACTCTGTAATTTGAACTATATTCAATTTAATGACTTAGGAAGATTGTTTCAGTGATAAACCGAACTTAAAAAAAGCCCCGCTAAGGATGAGAGGCAGGAGAAGAAGATTGTAGGGGATGGGATGAAAATGAAAGGGTTGATACATGTTAAAATAATGGGACAAAACATTCCTTGCAGGTGTCTCCACGTCGTCTGTTGCTGATAATTCTAGTGTAGTCTTGCTAGTCATTGAGTATTTGAATATCGTCATTATCTATTTCTTATCTACGACTCCGTTTGGAAAGCCTTCCTTACAGCTGCCTCCTCGTCATCTGCCAATATCGCTTCATATCTTAATCAAGCGATCAACTCGTTTGGCAACAAATTCTGCTTCTGGGTTCATGTCAGCCCGGGCCTTCTCATAGAAACCGTAGCAGGCCTATCCAGGTCGAAGGGAGAGATAAGGAAGGAGGTGAATGTGAAGTCGGCGGAGTAGAGATAACAAACAGACTGCCCTCTCGTCGACACCTCTAGCGACAAATTGGGCGTAGTAATTGCACATGACCCATTGAAACCTTTTTAGTGTATAACAAAGGATGAGTTTGTGATTTTAAAAAATAATGGCAAAAATTGCATGGAACCCCCTCAACGCACTTTCCTATATAGTATAGATATCAAACACTGAATTGTTGTGCGGGTCATACTCCTTTCTATAATGGAGTAAGTTATAAGCCATCATTTAACTTGAATATATATTAATATTTATTCATGTTATACTTTTCAACAAAAAGGATATGATAATACTCGTGGATATCTTGAAATATCAATCTTTATTTAATTCAACATTTTGCTTGTTTACATAGGGGAGGACGTGGCTATTGCCCCTTAAAGAGTTATAAAAGATAGTTATAAAAAAATAATACAAACACATAAAACATCATTATATGTTTGGCTTGTAGCCGGCTAACAACCATCAAATTTGGAAAGGACTCCCACGTCAATTTTTTATATCAGATATTTTGACCAAGAGGTTTTCTCAAAAGCTGAAAACATTTTCTCAAAAGATGAAAACATTTTTATATCATTTTATTACCAGAAATGATTGATCCTAAAAACCACATTGCAAGAAAGTAATAAAACATCTACCATTACAGTTCCACAACGTTGTCTTTCTAACTCAAAAGTCCATAACATCCTTCTTCATTTAACATATACAATCAATTATACACGCCAACCATCTCCATTGCTCACTCTATCTTTAGTATATGTATAATTCCATAGATGTAAAGTCTGTCTAGTATCATTTATAGGTTAATATTTAACTATATATGTATGCATATATAATTATATACATATAAATATATAAACAACAATAAAAACTATGCCTAGAAACATATAGCACTCTACCTAAACTCTCATAGGAAACACATGGCTTCCCAGACAATATTGATCACACAAAAATGTGGGGACACATACTATCATTATATATAAAAATGAACGAGCCACATATGTTTCCAATAATATTGAATGTACCAAATTAATTTGAATTAAATTAGGGACTGAAACTTATGACCAACCACTTGTTATTTGATTGTACTTCTGGCATATTGTAGATTTTGTTTTTTGTGTAAGTATTCTCGTTAAAGTGATGAAGATAATATGAATAATAATAGTTAGAATAATATGGAAAACGGGAAGGATTTCAGGATACCATTAACCTCCTTTAGATGATGTATTTATATGTTCGGTCTCTTTTATTTTGAACACAATGAATCATTAGACCATAAACGTATTACATGCATATGTCAAAAAATATAACAAGAATTTTGTCACCTGATAAAGAAAATCAATTACTTCTCATTGAAACGTATAAAATATTCAATATTTTCCTATTTGTTTAGTCACAAGATTTTGTTGTGAATATTGATTAATAGTTTACTTAATTTTGTAGTTTATCCATAATTTGCATAATAGAAATCAACAAAAAGATACAATTATAAATTTTATAAGTTCAATTATAGGTGATTCTATCTCTAAAAATAATATTATATTTTTTCACTGTAGAAAATGGTGCCAAATAAGCATTGGATTAGTCTCGTTGATGATCGACTTGATGATCCAACATACATAATTGGAGTTGAAGAGTTTCTAACTTACGCCTGCCAAAAACTCAATGCAAATGAAATCAGGTGTCCATGTGTCCGTTGTGTTAATACTTCTTCAATCCCTCGTGATTTGGTTAAAACATACTTAATGGTGTATGGTATGATGAGGAGTTATACTTTATGGTATCATCATGGTGAAACAGGGCATAACTCTGATTCAGACATCGAAAATAGTGACAACAATAAAGATGATGAAATTGATGATGAGATGTTAGATCTTCTTGAAGACATGCACCCTAACCATCATACTTTTCATAGAAACGTGGAAGACATTGGGTCTAATAACCATGATAACAATGAACAGGAACCTAACAATGAGGCTAATTTTTTTTTAGGTTGTTAGATGACCTAAATCAGCCTCTTTATAAGGGCTCAAAGGGTTCAAAATTGTCTGCCTTAGTAAAATTACTTCACATAAAGACTCTTGGGAAATGGAGTAATCATTCTTTCACAATGCTACTTGAATTGTTGAGGGATGGATTATTCCCAATTGACTCAACTTTGCCCAACTCTTATTATGAAGCAAAGAAAACAATCAAAGATCTTGGTTGTTCATATGAAAAGATTGATGCATGTGTGAATGATTGTATGCTCTTTTGGAAAGAAGATAGTGTTCTTAATAAATGTAGACTGTGTAATACTTCAAGGTGGAAGCACGACAAGCATAGCGGAGAAGAGAAACTAAAAGCAAATGGTAAGAGAGTACCAACAAAGATATTGCACTACTTCCCCCTAAAGCCTCATCTTCAAAGGCTATTTATGTCCACGGAAACATCTGCACTAATGAGATGGCATCATGATAAGTGTGATGACGGGAATTTGTGTCATCCAGCTGATTCGTTGGCATGGAAACATTTTAATGAAAGTCATGTAACTTTTTCTACAGATTCAAGAAATGTCAGACTAGGCCTAGCTAGTGATGGTTTTCAACCATTCAATAATTCAAAATCATCATATATCATTTGGCCTGTTATTCTAATTCCATACAATTTGCCACCATGGATGTGCATGAAGAAACCTAATTTTATTCTATCTATGCTCATTCCTGGTCCTTATGGTCCTGGTGATGCTATTGATATTTATTTGCAACCTCTAATTGAAGAATTGTTGGAGTTTTGGAATATTGGCATTCAAACATTTGATGCAACAACACACCAACATTTTAATCTTCGTGCAGCTCTTTTGTGGACTATCAACGATTTTCCAGCTTATGGGATGTTATCAGGTTGGAGTACAAAGGGAAAACTTACTTGTCCGTGTTGCCATAAGGGTACTTTTTCAATTAGATTATCTAATGGTGGAAAGGAGTGCTTCATGGGTCATCGACGTTATTTGCCTTTGAGTCACTGATGGAGAAAAAATAAATCTGCATTTGATGGAACTATTGAGAAGGGCACACCACCCACACCATTAACGGGTGATGATATACTTATCCAAGTCCAAAATCTTGAAGGGATTATTTTGAGTAAATGTTCTAAAAAGATATCCCACAAGAGCATAGGAGATAACTGGAACAAGAACAATATTTTCTTCAAGCTTCCCTATTGGAAAGATCTTTTGATACGACATACTTTAGATGTGATGTATATAGAGAAGAACATATGTGATACTATCTTGTCAACACTTCTCAATGTTAAGAATAATACAAAGGACAATTATAAATCTCATCTTGATTTGCAAGCAATGAACATTAGACAACAATTGCATCCAATAGAGATGGACGGGAAAATTGTGTTGTCTGATGTATCATTCACATTATCTCGAGAGGGTAAGCATAAGTTTTTAAAATTTTTGAAGGATTTAAAAGTTCTAGATGGATTTTCTTCAAATATTTCGCAGTGTATGAACTTAAAAGAGAATAAGATTTCAGGATTGAAGAGTCACGATCACCATATTTTGTTACATCACATACTTCCCATCGCATTGCATGGTCTTCTTCCTAAAGTTGTTTATGAACCAATTCTTGAGTTGTCTTGTTTTTTCAAGGTGTTGGGTTCTAAATTCTTGAATATGGCGGACTTGAAACAAATTGAAACTCAGATTCCAATAACTCTTTGTAAGTTAGAATAGATTTTTCCACCATCATTTTTTGATGTGATGTTGCATTTGCCTATCCATATAGCACATGAGGCTATGTTATGTGGACCCATTCATGGTCATTGGATGTATCCAATAGAGAGGAATTTGTATACACTCAAGTCCCACATCCATAACAGGACCCGCCCAGAGGGTTCGATAGCAGAAGGATACATAGCAGAAGAATGCATGAATCTTTCTTCAAGATATTTGCATAAAGTTGAGACAAGGTTCAACCACCTTGATTGGAATTATGATCATGATGTCAATGGAGTTGTAACCTTATCTGTTTTTTCATATAAGGGAAGAGGGTTAGGTTGTGGTATAACAAGAGATCTTGATACACTTGCATTGCAACAGGCTCATATTTACATCCTAAATAATTGTGAAGAAGTTCAACAATTCATTGAGTAAGTTCTAACATCTGTATGTGGTTCCCTAAAATGATGATCTTTACTTGACTTTTATTAACTCAATCACATATGTTTTTTATTTATGTATTGTAGAGAATGTTATCAAACACAAGAAGTTGATTCAGAAAATGTCCTTCTTAAGGGAATAAATGAGAATTTCATAGAGTGGTTTAAGATAAAAGTAAGATGTTTGCTTTATTCCATATGGTAATGTACATATACACTATTTTGATGTTTAGAACTATTTTATAACCATGATATTTTAGGTTGCAGATGAATATGACAATGATAAAAGCAAGAAGATGGATGACCTACTTTCTTTGTCACGCGGCCCACTTAAATGTGTGACTTGTTTTTATGGCTACGTAGTGAATGGATATTGGTTCCACACCAGGTTCCATGATGAAAGATTACTGACACAATGTAGTGGAGTGGATGTTGTTGGTGATGATGGCAGTGGAGGTAGCATAGATTACTATGGGAAATTGATAGAAATCGTAGAATTGGAATACTTGGGTAATAATAAGGTGGTAATGTTTCGCTGAGATTGGTTTGACATTGGTGATAAAGTTAAAGGTGTAAAGATTGATGAGTATGACTTCACAAGTGTTGATTGCAACCGTGTTTGGAAAACTGCTTAGCCATTTGTATTAGCCACACAGACATCTCAAGTTTTTTATGCAAATGATCATAATAACAAGGGTTGGCATGTTGTAACAAAGGTTGATCCACGAGACAAGTTTGATCCAGTTCATGTAGAAGAGTCACAAGATGATGAGATTGATATTGATAACATTAACTAGAACATTTTCTACCTTAAAGTACTTGTGAACGTTTCAAAGATGATTTAATTTCTTAATTTGTGTACTTTTGTAATTTGTGTTTTTTATTTTCTACCTTTAAGTACTTGTGAACGTTTCAAAGATGAAATAATTTCTTAATTTGTGTACTTTTGTCATTTCTATTTTTTATATTATATGCATATCAATGTTGTTTACATTATTTTTTTTAAGATATCTCTTTTTCAACCAATCTTGATAATCATACAGGAAAATGGTTACAAGCACGTCCAAATATGACAAGGGCTCCATGGAAAAGTTGAAGGGAAAGAAATATATCCTCCCACAACAACTAAGTATGATTGGAAAGGGTCGTGGTTGTGGAGTAGAGCTCAGAAGTTGTATGTCGAGGACTACAACAGCTAGCAACAATGATATGTGTGAGTCACGTCACAGTCCGCTGCCAATATTAAATAGTGGGCCACTAAATTTATCTTCCCAACAAAGCATCAATCATCCCCATTCTCCACCACCAAATGAGAGTAATCCATCTCCAAGAAATGTTCCTTCCCCACCACATGGAAATGACTTTATGCCTCCTGAAGAAGTTCCTCTCCAACATGAAGGTTTTGTTTCTACTGAAGTGATGGATTCGCGCTCCATCAATGAGATATCAGCATGTATGAATGCTTTCCTTTATTCAACAATCAGTGTTCACCTTTCTCAATTATTTTGGTTGTTAAAAAAATTAGTACTGTTGTTTAGTTATGTATATTGTCCAATATTTTGTCTTTTCCATATTGATGTTAGTTCTTTATTTTCCATCTAGTAGGTTTTTATATGTTATACCACGATATTTCTTGTTAGACATAGGTAGTTTCCTAATGTTTCTCATGTTATTTAATAAAATTTTATTTCTTTTACTTGTATTTTCTTACACTACTACATTTTTTGACATTGTATATGATGCTATTTAAATGTGCCTCTTTATTTTGATCTTGATTGTAGCTAATGCAACTGAAAAGGTAGTGAGACGTAGAGGAAGTAATAAATGTAAAAAAGTTGCTAGACTGAGAGAAGGTAGTAAGATAGAAGTCACATTCTATCAAGGACGCCCCGTTGGGAAAAATCATAAGGTGTGGAGTAGACACTTGGGAAAGATTGTTCGTGATCGGAATATTTGTGCAGTAAAGGTACACTCTTGGAATGATGTCACTGAAAGGCAAAAGGAGCACATGTGGGCCGCAGTTACGGTAGTAGAAATGAATTTATTTTTTAAATAAAATCATCTAATTTTGTTCTCAAATCATATTCTACTTGTTCTAGGACAAATTCACAAACAACAAGATGGAGGATTATAAAAGTCATACTTTAAAACATCTCAAAGAGTTATGGGTGAAGTGGAGGGCATCAATGTACCACACAATCAAAGGACTAGACATGCAACAACAACTACAAAGGAAGCCTATGGCGATTGAAGTTGAGAGTGATTGGCAATGGATGGTTATGGAGCATTTTCATAGTGAAAAGTTTTTGGTAGTCTATTGCAAAACCAATTTGACATCATTTCTGTTCACTTGTTGTATGTTTGTAAATTTCTTGCTATAATTGTTAAAATCTTTCTGTAGGCATTGAGTAAGAGAAATACCACAAATAGAGAAGGGATGAACAAAAAATTACTTCACCGTAGTGGTAGCGTGCCTCTTAGAGAAATATCATGGCAGAAGGTTTTTCATATCTATATGTTCTTCTTTATGCAATTTTCACCGTCTTTTCTTATGTGTATAACTAAATGTGGTACTATTGTAGGGAGGAAAAGATGGAAGAGCACCTGACTTTGGCACAATGTACTTTGAGAGTCATAAGAAGGGCAATACATTAGCTACTACAGAAGCATCCCAAGTTCATGTAAGTCATTATTTGCATGATCATGACCGCAATCGCTAGTTGTACAATTTTTCTTGAAAAATCCATTTCTATTATAGGAAAAAATCATAAACGTTCAGCAAGCTGAGCCATCACTCCTCCCTATTGAGGTTGTGGAAAAGGTGTATGGAGAATCACGAGCAAGAAAATACATAGTTGGTTATGGTGGAGGAATGACACCTAGAGATGTTAGAGGACCGTACAAAACAAAGAATGCCCTGTTGGATGAACTCAAATCAAAGGATCAAGCACTGAAAGACAAAGAAGAGGCCTTAAAAATTCAAGCACAAACTCTTCAAGAAGTCAATGATGAAAAGAGGGCCACACAAAAGCGTCCAAGGAAAGTGGAAAATATGCTTGATGTGATAGTGAACAATCAAAATTTTCAGCAACTTCTGTAGTTCAGTGAGGATGATGGTGGTTCTGCCTCTTCTGCATCTCTATCGGAAGATGACATTCTAAACTAGTTACAAGGTTGGATAAGAGAATGATGATTATTTGGGTGCAATTTTTCAATTTCTGATGGCTTCTCCAGTTATTTTCAGTCTAAATAGATCAATATGCTTCAATTTATCAACATATATTTTTGTATTTCTTGTAGTGCTTTATCTTAATGATGAATATATTCATTTTTAATGTATGGCAGGGACATGTGGATAAATCAGCAAAGGACACTCAGAATCAAAGAGAGACGATGGGGGACAATGCAAAATTTATTATTCTTTTTCATTTACACGTGTAGTCCCATATAATTTTTTTCCTTTATGATCAAAATGTATTCATGTTATTTATTTTGTTATTTTTTGAACTATATCTAGTCGTGTAAATATAAAATCTGAATTAGTTTATTTTTTTGGCACATCATTAGAGAAGAATGAGTTTGACCCATGTTGTTTGGTTTGAAACTTCTAATGATATTTCAATTCAATTAATATGTATAGGATATAGGATAGGTCGTTCTGCCATGTATGTGCTACTTTATGGAACAAAAATAGTGGCAAGAACACATCAATAAGAGGATGGATACCATCTCCATACATTAGTGCCTTCTTACAAAATAATTACTAGTGTTTTTCAACTCTGCTTTCTTTTGTATTCTGTTGATGAAGAACGAACGAAGAAAAATGGAGTAAGAGGATGGAGAGAAACTGAAAGAGGTATGCACCATGCATGTATATAAGTTACTAAGAATCCTGGATTTATATAAAATATTTTATAACTCTAATATAAATTTATGTTCTAAACCTTTAGTGGTTGACATGCTATGACCCTGTACATAATCCATGATAGGCTTTCAAACGATCAGGTTGTCTGAAGTTGAGTTTTTGTGGTTCTGCCTTTTATCAACTCAAGTTCACTAAAGCACCTTTGTTGTCGTTATGGTTGGATATTCCCTTAGTCTGTTGAAACTCTTTATCTATGTCAAAGCTTAGACATGTCACTAATATGAGATCAACTATAATAAATATGATTAAGAATATTATACCATTTTAGAATTTTCTTCCCTTATTAGCTACTGGAATCAACTTCATTGATGTTTCTGTGCTAATCGATGCAGCTGCTATGCTTGATCTGTACTGCATCCTGATGGTTGATTCAATGATGATGACATTACAAGGTACATGTTCAATCATAGCAAGGTTCAATGCTTAGTAAATAATGAATTCAACTAGATCTATTTTGTTTATCTCCTCATATTCTCCTTTACCATGGAAAAACCCTATCATTGTCCATTGCATGTACATATCAACTACATTTTTTGGTAGGTATATCACTAGGAAATTATGAATTACGGATTGTCCTTTTCTTGATAAGGTCCACAACCTCTTGAAGAGTGATTATGGAGTATGTATCATGATCTTCACTAGGTATGATGTTGTGATCACGTAGGTATCATGTTCTCATTAATGAATGAAGTTTTCAGCATTTAATAGAAGCACCATCCATTGACTGTTGTCTTGTTCATGTTTGGGTCTATTTTAATGTACTTGTTGGTTTATTCATGTGTGAGGTCTCCTTGATTTGGAGCCTGACACATGGGCTCCTCAGTTTGTATTTTTCTAGTTTCCTTGTTGGACTGGATACACATGAATAACACCACCAACTCATGTGAACACACATACATGGTATTTCACCAATATATTCATTAACTTTTGTCTATAATTATATAGGTCATGAAAACAACCCACCATAAGTCAGCTTCCTTGGTTCAACATATTAGATTCATGCTGGTCTTGAAGATCTCAAATTGATACACGCTTTCTCCATGTTCTATAAATGAAACATGTAGGGTCACTGCTATAAACATCAATCTGAAATTTAAAGTTCCAAACGAGACATTGGGTTGCTGGAGCTGCCAATGTGTCCATGTTGCTGGACTACAAAAATGGGAAGGCTATTATGCTGCCAGTGACCACATTACAATGGTCTACAGAACAATGAAAGAAGAATCATGTATAACAAGCTGGGAATGATCCACTATGTAGGTACTATGTATATGGTGTTGACCTCATTCTTTTCTTATAACTTAGCATTGTATTCAATCACCCAAATAGTTCGGGAAATCACCTCCATATAAATTTTTGTGAATGAGTTGCAGGTGAGTTTTTCTTCAGTTGTTGGCACCTAAAATCAGCACGACCTACTCGTTAAAATTATCTTCCTTTCTACAAGGTAACTAAGTATTTTACAGATCTTATCATTTTTCTTTTTTATTCTACCTTTTTTGTGAATCTTGTGATTTACTTCATAATAAAACTTTGTTGTCACTTATTTGGTCAGATTTGGCCTCAAGGAAGATACTCCTTCGGTGAATTCCTATGACGTTGCCATCATTGGAGATGTAGTTAGTAGTCACAAAGAAAATTTCCTAGACACAACATTTGAATATGGCGTTTGGTTTTAGTGTCAAGGTAGTACGTGGCTATGATCGGTATCATGCTTATGGTAGATATAAAGGTCTGTACCTCCATGCCTACACCTCACTATTGCTACCTTAGGCTACCTAGCACCATGGATAATATCTAGACCTTAGTTTTACATAATACCTAACATGGGTCTTTACTAATAAATTTATTTTGTACAACTAGCAATAATACACGAGTAGAACCACTAACTCATGAGAACACACACTATATTTCAACAAGATTTTTGTGAACAATGTATTCTTAACTTTTTTTCCCTATAATTATACAGGCCATGACAACCAACCCCACAAACCTCAATCTGAAATCCAAAGTTTCAAGCAAGACATTAGGTTGTTGGAGCTGCCAGTGTGTCCAGGCTGTTGGACTACTAAAATTGAAAGGCTACTGATGCGAGCCAATGACCAATCTGTTTGATAAGGTTTGCATTACAATGCAACTTACATGCATTGTTATTTCCATTAGGTTCTCTTTGCAACTATCAAACAAGCTATCCAATACCTTTGTGTAGGGCTTATAGGAGTTGAAGCAAAAGGCCATACTAACAACATAATTGCAACTCAAAAATCAGGTTATATTGCTTGGTATGTGATTCGTTGAGTGGAAGACAAACAACATAAAAGATCAAGTGCTAACTGAAATTTTATAGAGTTCAGAGTAGATAGAGATCATAACCTAAGGTGATAATACCCTATGTCGACAGTCTGATTTTTCAACATCCTTCACAACTTCAGCTCACATCCATGTTATCATTCATTTGCAGATCTTCCAGAAATTTATGTGCCCTTGAGGTTATGGATATGTCCTTGACATCTTCAGTGCTTTCCAAGTCTCTGATGTACGCCTGTGAGTATTTTCCTTGATTAAATTTTATTTGTTTAATAATTTTAAAGCACAAACAGATACTTGAATGTGCTTATTATAACTTGTGTTATTTTTAGTGGCTATTCTTGTTTGATTTTAGGAATGAATTAATGAAAGCCTCTTCATCCATTCTCCTATGCCCAGTTGGATTTTTGTGGTGCATCCTTTCTTTGATGAACTATGAGACCCTAACACATGTTTACCAAGTGAAACGTATTGACTATTGTCCTTAAATTTTAATCTACATAGAAATTATTAGTTGGTTTTGGCTTATTTTCGTTGCTCTTTCAATAAATTTGTTCGGAATGAAGTGCATAGCCAAAGTTGAGTTGCATTATTGGTGTCTCCTGTCCCACTTTATTAAAACCAGAACTAAAGGGAGTTCCCATGGTATCTATTTTCAAGCTAACACACCCCTGGTAGGCCCTGCACTATTGGATGCAAAATTGTTTCCATAAGTGGCACCCCATCTGACAATCTATTTGTCCATATTGTTGACAACCATAGGAATCCCATGGCCATGTATTCCATTCTTGTAAGTAATATCTTCTTTGAACCTCAATCTTCAATTTCATTATCTAGAGAATTTCCCAGCCACCACAAAGCATACAGGTAATCTCGTCAAAGTCACTTAAACTTGGTGGCCTCAAGGCACATTGTCTACGAAGATTTTAGTCCTGCTAAAATACATTCAGCATAAGCTTCCTTTCTATCACTACCATTCATAGGTCTAGCCACACTCATGACTAGTCAGTACATCCCCAAGGTAAATCCTAACAACTAACAAGGCCCCCTACATAGCCTTTTCCCCCCTTCATGTTGTGATTGTTGAAGCATAATACATACATTCAAAACAATAGGAATCCGCTTAAGCCTTAAGACCAATGGTGGATCTACACTATCTAGAAATATCCTTTAAAATACTAAATGATACCAGTGGTATTCCTTAACATTGGTCTCATCTCTATAGTAGAAAGAAAAATCTTCAATGGGGATCCACCATTGCTCTATTTGGGAAGCTAGTGATCCCTTGGACCGGTAGTTGAAAAAACAAGGGGTGTTTCCCACCCTACCGGGGCCTAGGGTTGCCACTCTATACACAAAAACTCTGTCTTCAAAAAGGACCTTTCTGGTGAGATACTAGGAGAACAATGTTGACCCCAGACAACACCATTGGGGATCTATTTATCCAAGAACTCCCAAGAAGCCAACATTAACTATGAGAAAAGGATAGCCTTGTCTAGTTCTAAAGAGGCATAGGTACTTTTAAGCTTTGTCCATATTGAGTATTAGGATGATCTTCTTTCCTACCGACAGCTGAGAGTGCCACACATTCAATGAAATATCATCAAAGTCCTTCTAAGTTGGCCTTGAAGACAATGTTATCTTGGTACAAGGTGGGAGAACCATAACCCTGACAGAGGTAGCAGCCCAAGGGTTACGTCATTGGCTCAGTCAATGGTCTCTCTCGAGACATTTGACAGACCTATCCTTGAGGTAGAGTCAAACTAGTCCTTTCATCGTTTCCAGTGGGTTATAACTCCGTCAATTCTCCTCATTATGTTGAATTTTAAGATTCCTGAGTCTGAATCATTTTCCATCCTTCCTATTCGGCATTGTATTCCTTCCTTCCCTCTAGCTGCTCGGTATCCCATCTACTTGATGATTTCTCCCTCCACTTTCAGTGTCGTTATGTTTTTCATCATCACTAGAATATGAGAATCTTGTGTTGTTAACTATAGTTGGGGTTGGGAGGTGCTTGCTCAAAACGCCATTCCCTCTGTATGAGGCAAGCCGTTATGGACGCTTGTAGCAGCAACTCGTAATTAGTTATCATAATTTGTCTTTATTACTTCCTCATTATTGGCCTAGAAAGAACTGCAGAAAGAAGCTGTAAAATTTCTATTGAAACATAGGTGTGCATGACAATATGCGTGCCTTGTTCCACCTATGTAAGTAGTTTGTGTATTATCTACATTTGTATTTCTCTTATGTGTATAATCCATCATGTTGATACAAGGGGGTAGAAAGGTATTGTAGACATCAAATTAAAAGCATTGAAATCTTTGGAAAGTAACAACTGATAATGCTCCAAATTTTCATCCTGTATTGATGGTTCACAGATTGCCCTCTAAATTTATTTTATTGGTAATTTTGTTTTAGCAAATTTGGAAAGAATACATATATCATTTTCCAATTCACTTTCTTATTTGTTATTTTACCATTCTTATCTATCATGTTACTCAGATGTTGTGGCTTGGTCTTTTCTTTCTTGTCTCGTCTAAGATGGGTACTTGAATCCATGTATGTCTTTGTATTTCTATTAGGAGCCGTTTGGCCACTGTAATTGGGAGTGGTACTGTATTTACATCTTGTATTTCAACCGTCGAATTTATCAAGATCTCGTTTGGGTTGTGGCTTGTGATTTTAGCACTATCGTAGTTAGAATGCGGCATTTCGACCCCTTTGTATTCGACGGTCCTTACAAAGTACGCCGATATTGGCGACATTTGCGACTGCAGAGGAACCGCCGCCCGCTCACCACCCCTCCCCCCCATTCGCCTCCCAAGCCCACTCTTTTCCCCTAGCCATTGTCTCTTCTCTCCTCCCCTGTCACCCCCCTGTCTCGCTTGTGCCGCCACCACTGCTCCTCCCTGGTCGTCTCTCCATCATCCACGTAACCGGTCTCGCTACTAGGTTCCGTCATGGTTTGCTACTAGCAGCCCTGTGCTCCTACGGCTGGAGTAGCTCCTGTTGGCCACCAGACCACAATTTGGTGCCTCCCATCGCCCTCGTCGCAGTTCTCATCTAACTTGTCCTCCCCCAAAAGCCGGTCGTGCTCCTCCCTGGCATCCATTTCCTTGTCCGTTGACCCCACCACGGACGGGACTGGGCTCAGATCCGTGATGCCCGACCGAGGCAAGGCCAGGCTGTCAACGCCAGAGAACCCGTCACATTGACATTGGTAGAGAAGCTGCTGGCGGAAGATGTTTCCAGATCTTGGGATAGCATCTCCTTCGTGTCAGGTCCTAGCCACTCATGTTTGGAGTCTGTTGAAAATCGGATAATACTCATAGATCAGTAGTCATCCAAATAGAGTAATTAAGGATTGCAGAATTCATTAATTCGATAGTCAAAATCCCATTACTTATTAAATACTGCAGCAGTGACGATGACGCCACCCAAACGGAGTCTTAGGATAAATTATTGCTATCTCATTTTAAGTCCAAAATGAGGAATTTGAATTCTTATTATTCAATGTGTGATTTTGTGGCAGCGGATTGAGAATTTCAATTATGAATTTCAGTATTACTTCTTAATAGGTTAAAGTTTTTCTTTCAACAGGTTTCATTTTCTTGCTATTACCATTGATTTGAATCCTAGTCTCTGTATTTATTTTTTTGCTGACATGCTGTCATGATATTGCTTGGTGGCAGCTACATCTAAACTTTACTGCATTAACTAATTGGTCTTGTTTTTTGCTGTTTCATGAATGTTGTTGTTCTCATAGTGGATCTATCCAAACATTTTTTGATTTATAAATTTATTGATTCGATTATTTCTCTCCTGTTTGTAACAATCATTACCGTTTTAGGTAATGATTCCACTCGTGATGGTGCAGATCATAGTTGGTAATGTGTATAGCTGATGTGCATGTGACAGATCAAACATATACATGGCGAAATCAACTCAATGCCACTCAAATGGGTCCTAACACTGAAGAAATAAGTTGTTTGTCTCTATGATGAGCATGCTGCATTAAGAACACATCTACTGTTAACTGTTGGTATGTGATCATCACAGCAAGTTCAGCACATGTGAGGAAGAAAAATTCCACCAAACCAAGTGGTCGTTGCATTTTAATATGTGCTCTCCATATGGACAAGCTGCATATTCCCACGACGTCAATGCGTTCTTAAATATATCTTGTATGCAAAAACATGTAACAATACTTCTTTTACAAAAAGCAATGGATACCCATGAATCAACTTTTATGAGATGCAAAAGTTGTACAAGATGGTTCCAATTCGTTTTGGAATAGTAGAGTGTTCAATTTAGTTTGGATCGTACAATTGTATAATCCAATTTGAATTTTGTACAAGAGGCAAGGGACACATCCTCCTCAATGTAAACTAACATTTTATTATAATAAAAATAAGAATTCTTTTCTGTAACACTTTGTTATGTGCATTATTGAAATGTATCATGATCGGATACAATAAATAAATAAATACATATAATGTTGTTCCATCAAACGAGTGTGTATAGGTATACCAACTGAACAATTACGTCAGAATTTTCTTGTAATCATAACTACTAACGTGAGAACATTGATGCCCATGTGCTATTGTCGTTATTGGTGTTTAGTGGTGGAATATGGATGTCGTCATTATTATCAACGATGAACATATTGCCTTGCCGTTATAACTATTATGGTCTGAATATAATATTTTTTGTAATTGTTATCAACGACGGAATGAAATTAGTCATCACTAATTCTATTTACAACAAGACTAATAACGGCATAATGCGATGAGTCCTTTATTTTGTTGTTAATAGTAATAACGGCCAACTATTTTACATTTGTGACCAACTTTTTCTGACGTTGTTATTAATATTTCCTGTAGTGTCAGCAGGTTAGAGGTCACCCGTGGGTGCCCATATAAAGTGTATTCATTAGAAAATATTTTAAGTTGCTACTCTAACGGTAAATGACGACCATTATCTAGTATTTTTCTATAATATATAGTACACAAACAACCAATTACTATACATTTTTTATCAAATAAAAAATATGTTATTTAAATTTTACAACCATATGATCACATACCTTTTTGGGGTGATATTATCTAAGGTACAATTAAAAAAATTGATATACCTTTATGCTCGATAAACTAGAATTATTAAAAAAAAAGGATCATGACAACCTTTACAGGCTGCCCCCACGTCCTTTGTCCAGCCATAGCCCGGATAGCTGGCGGGTGGTAAATACAACGCTTAGCATGGGGCTCAAACCCGAGTTCCCCTCGGAGGGAGACACCGTGCCTACCACATGAGCTATGCTGGCCGAGTTATAAACTAGAGTTATTAACTTGTAGCAAAACTCTATATGAAATTTAACAATGTAACTAGATAATGTAGTAGACGTTGATTTATTTTCTCCCACTATCTCTGTATTAGATTTTTAGCTCTTGTTAGGCAAGTTGGAGTTTGTTGGAACTCCATAACATCTAATGGACAATAGTAGAATATAATATTTATTTTAAGCAATAGTAAATCATTATATTTATTCTTATATAATTAATTTAGTTGAACGAGTCACCCAAGGGTGTCTATGGGCCACCCGTGAAACCCGCTAACTAAATGAGTAGGTATGGGTGCTGGTATTTTTCTACGGGTGATAAATTTCATCATCCAAATCCAACTTAAACGGCTCGACCTATAGGAGCCGACGGATTTTGACCCAATTTGACAAGTCTAAACCTGAGTCATATTAGGTTATGATCATCTCATGCTCAAGCCTATATTATTAACTAGGTTTTCAGTTAGATTTAGGCCCCTTAGAAAGTTGTAAATGCTTCGACCTATGTGATAAATCTAAGTTTGGGGTGAGTTTGTATAAAATATAAAAGTCAAAATTTTCAAAATAGATATATAGCAATAAAATCGGTTAAAAATATCTTGCATAAAGAACATAATTTGCGATGTTATGTGAAATTTTATCTTTACTAAAGGTACCTATCTTTTATATATTAAATTGAATATCACATTTTTAACATTATAAACATAATAAATATGAGTACCTAAAACTTTTCGTTGTTTATCTTAAATAGAGACAAGGCACAATCTGTATTTTAAGTGTGAAATTTCTTGGCCCGGTCGACCAATATAAGTTTTATGGGTTATATTTAGATAAGTTATATGGATATGGACACGACTTGAAAGCTTTTGTTCTATTTTGACGTTGAAAATTATGTATACGCCCCATAGCTCTTCTTATATAGTTAAAAAAAGATATCATAAGTTGCATCCCATGTCCTTTGGATAAATAATATAAAATAGAAGGGTCTATTTGCAGAAATATAAAGTTATACCTTTCTTCATTGCATTTTAACTGCATCCCCGCCTCTTCATGTATAGGGTTTATATGTATTATATTTATTGCGAAAATCTTCATTTTGATGTCTTATATGGACTGAACAAAAATGTGATATGATTGTGTTTCTTATGCAGACCATGTACAAGTCAATACCTTTCAATTCTCTAGGCAAAAGGCTGACACATGTCTTGCTTGACCATATAGGTTTGTGCACAAAAACTATTAGAACATGGTATGATCCGCTTGTATGGATGTATATGTGGAGTCTATACATATATCCACTTGCCAACTAGCTCAGTTGGTCAAGCCTGCAGCTTGTGAAGCGCAGGTTGCGGGTTCGAATCTGAGTGAACTCGTTGGGGCACTACATGAAGGGATTATAGCCCTCAGTGTAGCTTATGGTGTTCTCTCTCTCCTTCTACTTTGAACAGGGGTGAAATTCCCCACTTCAAAAAAAATGATCTGTCTCGGATATAGTCGTTTTGTTTTGTAGCTTACCTCATGGTTCTTTGTTTGAAACCATAGTCCATGGCAACCTATTTTATACACACACCTTGGGTATCACGGTACTGATCACCAAGCATCCCTCATTGCATCTCAAAAAGTATACTTTGTACTTATTATCTAAACAACGATCCGGTGTATATTTCCACCTATTTCATTAACAGAAAAGATAAATATCTATTTGTAGTTATATGTTTGTCTTAAATGTGGACTAGGGAGTGATTAAAATATACAAAAAATTGTGAAAACTTCATGTTCTTGAATGATCCAAGTTGTGTTTGTGTCTAGTTTTTTTTTTGAAACTTCCATATCCATTAAGATTTACGCCAAATCAGAACAAGCTACATGAAAGAGTTTAGCTGGGAAGCTATGCGAGAAGGAAAAATTATGGGGTTGTCTCCTGACTACAGAGGCAGCCTCGTGCGCAACACGATTTTCATATCTACTAGCATTAGAGAAACTAATACTATCAAAGGAACGACTAAGTATCTTGATGTCCCTCAGTATGAAACCTAGCTAGTCTCTTCGTTCACTATCAGCTTGCAACACCTTGGTGGTGATTTGGCAATCTGAATCCACTGCAATTCTTTGCCATCCTTGGTCTCAGCTGACGATGAGACCTTCTCTGGTAGAAATGGCTTTCGCTAGCATAGCACTGGTCATGCGTTGTATCCTCCGGATGTCTACTCGTTGGATGGTGCCCATGTTGTCTATCCATACCAGTCCGATTGTTGCTTCACCATCAGTCATCCAGGATGTGTATATGTTCAGTTTGATCTGCCCCCCCCCCCCCCCCCCCGCGGTGGTATCCATCTATGACTGGCTTGTTCTTGGGCTCCCCTCAGCGCCTCCTGCTCCCTTTGTTCATTGGATCGCCTATAGTCTTTAAGAGTGGCCATGAATGTTCTGTGGGTATATCTAATATCTCTCATCACCTCCTCAAAGAGCCATTTACTCCTGTGCATCCACACTGCCCATAGTGCTGTAATAATGTAGTCTGCTACCTCCAATTTGTGAGCAGCGAGAAGCCTAGGGAGAGCTCCCCCCCGGACTAAGGTTCTCAACCTTCTAGATCGCCCCTTTGATTGCTTCCTCACAGTGGTTCTAGAGTTCCCATGCATGGCTACAAGAGAATAGCATGTGAGAGATGGTTTCTTTGTCATGATGGCACATTGGGCATTTTCCATCACCATGGCAATGTCTATCATAGAGGCACCCCACTATCGCAAGGCTGCATGTTGTCGTCCTCCACAAGAAAAGGGCTTCTTTGGGAGGCTATCCCCTTCGCCAGACTTGTTTCCACACTTCATTGCTTCTCATCAATTGGAAGTCTTCCATTTCATTTGGTTTCATCATTCCCATCCAGTAAGCTGACTTGACAGTGAAGTTCCCATCTTGGCTTGGCCACCAAAATAGTTCATCATCCTCGGGTTGTAGACTGAGTGGTATGGATAGGATTGCAGCCGCCTCTTGAGGCATAAAAAGGCTACTGATGAGAGGTGCGTTCCACGCCCCTCCTCCAGGAAACATGAGGTCCAAAACATGCTGGACGTATGGTTCACTGTGCGGGCTGGGTTGGCTTGGTCTAGCATATTGGTTGGGTATCCATTTATCTTTCCACACGTCAATCATTCGCCCATTCCACACAGCCCATTGAACACCTTCTGTGAATAGTGGCTTGGCATTCCATAGGCTTCTCTACGTATAGCTAGGGTCGTAACCTCACCTAGCCTCTATGATTGACGAGTTTGGGAAATATCTTGCCTTAAGGACCTTGTGGACAAGAGTTTCTTGTTTGGTATGGAGTCTCCATAGTTGTTTAACAAGAAGTGCTTGATTGAAGATATTGATGTTTCCGAACCCCATCCCTCCTTGAGATTTTGGTTCCCATGCTAATTTCCTCTCTCCTTCTCTTACACCCCACCAAAATCTAGCAATCGCACTATTAATGGCATCCATCACACACTCTGGAATTTGGTAGACACTCATTATGTAGTTGGGGATAGCCTGAGCCATTGTCTTTATCATAACTTCCTTGTCGGGTTTGGAGAGTAGCTTTTCTTTCCAGCCTTGAAGCTTCTTTAAGATTCTCTCTTTTATAAAAAAGAAAGCTTGTTTCTTGGATCTCACATTTGCCATGGGGAGGCCCAGATACTTTGTGTAAGGACCCTGACCTGCGTTTAGGGTTTACCCTGTTTGTTTTGCTTAACCTTGATGGTTTGATGCTTGCTAATCACCTTTGGTGGTGATTAGGGTTTAGTTATGCGTTGTTGGGAGTTGGAGGGGCTACTTGCAAATAACCCAAGTTTAGGGTTTTGTGTGCAAGTTTGCTATCTTGCGAGATGTTTTCCTCTCTTTGCTTCCTCTAGGGTGGAGAGGAAGGCTTGGGCTTGTGGTATGAGTTCTTTGGGCCTGAGTTGAGCTTGTTTGGGGCTTGAGGTGCTTTGTTGGGCTTTCTTGAGCCTTGTGTCGGCCAAAGCTTGCCTTGTGTCATCCAAGGTGAGTTTGTGTCGACCTAGGGTGAGTGTGTGTCGTCCAAGGTGGTTTTGTGTCGTCCAACATGGTGGTGAGTCACCCAGTAGCCTGGTTGTGTCGCCCAGCAGAGCTGATGCTTGTGTCGCCCATGTTGTTTGGCCTTGGTTGGTGGACACTTGGTGCATGTCTTGGACAAGTGTCTCTTGGTGTGCTAGTGTGTTGGCTTGAACCCTAGGACAAGTGTCCCTTGGGTGGATGACACATAGCATGGTTGTACCTTGGTTTCTCCTCCCCTTCTTCCTATATAGGTGGCTCTTCTCCTTGCCTTAGTCTCCTTTGATCTTTTGGTCTCTCCTCTACCTTGAGTGCACGATATCCCTCTCCATCTTGCTTGTGTTGGCCGATACACTCCCTTGGAGTTGAAGTGGTGGCCGATACACCTTCCTGGAGAATCCTGGTGGAAGATAGCTTTGGACCTTGGAGTGCTTTGGAGCTTGGAGCTTAAGGCGGGTGGCATAATTTCTAACCCTAATTACCTCCTGTTCTTGTTCTTGTTCATAAAGTTAGTAGCTTAGATTTGTACCTTGCTTGTGTTTCCTTGGTGGCCGATCCCCCTTAGGGTTTAGGGTTTCCTTATAACTTAGTGTACCTTGAAATCTAGGGTTTGTGCTCCCTTGAGTTGGAGGTTGAAGATGATTGAGGATGGACGATACCCCTTCCTTGTTTAGTGTGTTGGATGATACCATCCTTTGTCTTGGTGATGGACGACATGGTACCCTCCTTGATGGATGATATGGTACCTTGTGTTGGACGACATTGTGTGTTCTTGAGGATGGACGATACCCCTGCCCTTGTGATGGGCGATAGGGTGAGATAGGGTTATGTTGGCCGATATGGTGGTGACCATGATGGGCGATAGGGTTCTTCTTGTGATCAGCAACACCCTTATTCTTCTCATAACGATAGACCTTAGTACCTTGGTGAGCCTTGTGGTGGTCCTTGTGGTGGACGACAGGGCCAGGTGTGGCATGTGCTTTGGGTTGCACGATATGCAACATGGTGTTGGCCGATAGCCCTGACAGGCGATACCCTCCTGAGTTGTGACGACCGTCAGGATATGGGATGTGACGGGCGTCACACCCCTGGTTTGGGTGTGTGTCGGCCGATAGGCCTGGATAGGTAGTTGCACGTTTTAAGGAGTGATTCCTTCTCTTTCTTGGTCGTTGTGGGATTGTTAACTGGGGGTTAGCCCATGTTGATCGGGCGTTGTGGTTGTTCTAGCACATCGGGCGTTGTGTGTGACGGGCGGCAGTGGTGCAACGGGCGTTGCCCGATAGCACTGACGCCCGACACCCCTCCTTTGTGACACCGCGTCACGGGCAGAGTGCTGGGTGCAACGCAGCGTTGCTGCCTTCCCATGCTCTAGCCGAGGGTTGTGAGAAGTTGTAGTGAGGGTGGTATGGTTCTTTGGTGATGGTTTCTAGTGTGATGATAGTGTATGCTTATGCATAATCAAATAACGAGAGTGATGCCTTGATTAGAATGATAATGATACTAATGATAATGTTGTTGATAGCGATGATATTAATAATCGTGTGATGATGGTAATGCCTTGCTAGTAGTGAAAGTAATAATGTTGTTAATGATGGTAATAATGTTGCTAAGTAACAGTTACATTAATAGTTGGCTTAATGACATAGAAATAAAGATAATAGTGGATGATAATGCTGATAATAGTAATGATGGTAACAAGAGTAGTAATGACATGTATGATGAAAGTTTTATGCTTATTTGCTAATGACAATATTAAATGATAGCTACACTAGTAGTTGCATGATGATAATATTAATGATAGTGGATGATAACAATAATGATGATGATTTGTGCTATTCTTAATAATGATAATGGCTATATCAGTCCCTTTTTATCCTAACCATCATAATTATCAGTATAATACCCCTGAATAATAATGAGCATGTAATGAAGAGCGTTGTGAGACATGATTATGGAAAAGGATATAATCTCTACTGTCACTTTGTGTGGATAATGCACTTAAACCTAAATGTCACCCTGTGTTGATGATATGCATTTCTCAGTTAATGTGATCATCTATCTACGTCAAGAATGGTAATGATAGTAGAATGGTTATATGCATGTAGTGAACATCCTGTTTATCAGTTATTGATAAGAGAAATAATGGTAGTCACACTAGTGTCTTGCTTAATGATGATGAGGATAGTAATGATAATGCTCATTCTGTATATCTAGTACGATTACATGCAGGAAGTGAACACCTTGATTAATTATACAAATTAAGATAAGGACAAGTCTAGATATAACTGTGTGATGATGTGTCTTATGCATGTGGTCATAAGTTGAAGCATAGAGTCGATAATGTGACTTGGTGTGATAAAGTACTTAATCAACAAATGGTGAAGGTAATAGTAGTAATGAAGGTAAGTGGGTTACCTAATGAATGGTAGTGGTAGTAATAACGTTTGACCTTTGATATCTAAACATGACTACATGAATGTAGTAATTTCCATGAATATCTGTGTAATACAGAGACAATGATAAATACATAAATAGTTGCTTTATAATGTGCTTTATATACCTGATTACCAGACAGAGTAAGAGTGACAAGTATAATATCTTGAATGACATCTCATGATAGTAAGTATAATCTTTATGATGAACTACGATTGTTGAATACACTAGCCATGCAGGTGATGCTTAGCCATGAAAAGGCTATGAGACATATGTGATGAATACATCACACTGATAATTACTCTTGTTGAATAGGTTACATGTATAATGTGTTCGTCCCATGATATCAATGTGAGTTCTGAGTAGTAGTGACAGTGCCTGATGGGGATTGAGATCCCAAGGTATGTGATGATCCTCGAGATGGATCTAGATGGTTGGCAAGAGGCCAAGTAGCAACAGGTGATGTTGGATCCTTGAAAAGGATCAGGTAGATGTGATTACAATAGTAGCATAATGAATAAAGCTTATATTTGTTTATCTTTTGATATATCTTGCATAGATACTAAATGATCACAGTGGAATCATATCATGTAGTTTCCTTGATCACAGATTCATCATAGTTGGTAATTGATAATGGTAAATGGGTTTGCCTAAGAGTTAACCCAGAAAGCATATCGTTGAATAGGCGAGGGTGTTTCTAGCTTTAAAGGAGATGGTAAGATTACATCTACAGTTATAGATTCTAGGGTGTGGAACTAGGTTGTAACATTGCTATGTGGTGAGTATGGTGAACATGCCCATGGCTCAGGATACGTGATGTGGTGAGCATGGTGAACAGGCCCATGGCTCAGGATACGTGATGTGTTGAGCATGGTGGACATGCCCATGGCTCAGGATATGTGAGATAAGGAGCATGAATGCGTTCATGCCGTCATATAGTAATTACTAGGACAAATACAGAACATTAGTTAAGGTCTCGTTTATGAGGTTAATCTGTTATATCTTAATCCTCAGTATATGTGACAATATATTTGTTCTGACAATCATGTTACATAGTGATAAACCTTATCTTGTCAATCATGTTCCTTTGAGAGATATTTGGTTATATGCTTTTGTACAGCTGGTAAGTTCGTCGGTAAGGATAGCTTTGCTTTATATAGACTGCTCTTATTATAACTGTTATTGATTATCTGCTGTCATAGCTTTATCTTTCTGAGATTTTGGAACTGTGGTGAGGAAGTTATGTTTCCCGCTGGGACAATGTTCAATTGTCTCACCCCGTTGGTTTACACCCTTTTTAGGTGGTCGAGCTAGACGTGGTGGTGGTCGTGGCGTTGCGGTTGAGCAGACTGACGAGCATTAGAAGGCAAGCAATGGATATGCTGCTATTTGGATGTTTTGTAGTAGAGTCTAGAGTCATCCCTATACTCTCAAGTCCTTGGCAGTGTTTTGACGATGTTTCACGATAAACGATCGATGATGTTTGTATATCCTGTTGTTGGCCGGATGTGGGCATTTCTGTATATGAACATGTGGTGAACTCATGTGATGGATAGACAACTGTTTCAGTAAGCTGTGAACATGTATCAGATCTCATGTATGTATATATATGATATGTTTCTGTGCAGAACGAGGACTGGAAAGTAATAGTTCCACAGTTTAACAGTTTTCCGCAAACGGTTTTAATTAACCCATATTTTTTATAATCTTTGGTTATGGTGATTTCCGCACATTTTCGCGTAACACCTAGTTATCTGTGTGATAATGGGATGTGTTGCCACACTTTGTATGCATGTCCACCTCTGTAACATTCAGTAACGCTTTAATCTCTTCCCTTTCATTGTTACAAACTCCCTTGCTGAAGGCCACCTCCATCTTGTTGAGGTTGATTTTTTGTCCCGATGCTTTTTCATACTAACTGATGATTTCAGCTACTTTCAAGCATTCAGATCTAGTGGATCTGGCAAAGAGGATGCTATCGTCTGTAAAAAATCAAGTGATAAATGCAAGGACCATGTCTACTTGCTTTTATGCCATGGATGACATTATTTGCAGCATATGATTTGATAGAAGTAGAGAAAGCGCCAACATAAAGAATAAATAGGTAAGGTGAGAGAGGGTCACCCTATCTGAGGCCGCGGGTGGGCTTTATGGTCCTAGCCATGTCCATATTCACAGCTATGGCATGGTTGACTAACGAAACACACTAGTTTATCTTCCTTCTCCATTTTTCACCAAAACTCAACTTCTCCTGTACATGATTAAGGAAACTCCATTATAGTCTATCATAAGCTTTTGACATGTCAAGTTTCAAGGCAAGATTCCCCTTCCTTCCTCCTTTTCTCTTCATAACATGAAACAACTTGTAAGCTATAAGAGCATTATCAGTAATGAGTCTCCCAAGAATGAAGGCACTTTGATTTTTGGAGAAAATCATTTTCATAAAAGGCTTCAGTCTATTTGTCATCACCTTGGATGTTATTTTATAGGGGACATTGCATGAGCTGATAGGTCTGAATTCTGAGATCTCCACCGGGTTTTTCACCTTTGGTATCATAACAAGAAGTGCATAATTTATCTCTCCAATATCATGTTAGTCCTTCCACCACCCTTTCATGTAGCTAGCCACATCCCTTCTAACCACGTGCCAATATTTCTGAAAAAAACATTGCTTTCATGCCGTCAACACTGGTGCTTTATTCAGGTGCATTTGCTTTATTGCCTCACAAATTTCTTCATCGGTGAAGTCCACCTCTAGCCTATTCTTCATATCTGCTGAGATCATGTTTGATAGCCCTGTAGTTGCCTCCTCAAACCCCAAGGGGTTGCTTGTTTTGAACAGCTCTTCAAAAAAATCTATAACAATCTTCTTGACTTCCTCCTCATCATCTTTCCATGCCCCCTCCTTATCTTGGAGGCCTAATATTTTATTTCTTTTCATTCTCATTGAAGCTTTATGATGAAAGTATGTTGTGTTCTTATCCCCTACTTTCATTTCATTGACCATGGATCTCACACACCAATATGCCTCTTTTTTCCTATGCCAGTATTGGAGCTCCTTTCCCAAGAGGTAACATTTCTCTAACACCATGTTTCCTGGAGGCAGCTGTTGACAACTACTCAGCTCTTTTTATGTGACCTTGATCTTCTTATTAATATTCCCAAAGTGCTCTTCTACCCACTTTTTCAACCTCTCCCCGCATACTTTAATTTTTTTGGAACTGTAAGGCCACCACTCTCCTCCCAGCTCTTCTGGATGGTCACTGTGCATTGTGGTTCATCTATCTAGTGTGGTTTAAAGATGAAATTTTTGCTCTTCTTTTTTCTAGCCCTCTCTCTATTATCTGCTAGAATAATGATGGGGGAGTGATCCAACTAATATTTTGTGAGGTGGATAACTCTGCAATAAGTGTGCATGTTGGTCCAATTTGCATTTGCCAGAGCGCGATCCAATCTCTCCTGAATCATTATTTCGACTAAATTTCCCCTCCTCCACGTGAAGGGGTCCCCTGTGAAACCCAAGTCCACCAGTTCACAATCATTTATGACGTCCCTGAAGTTCTACAGAAATATGTCCGACTTCATAGGTCCTCCTTTCTTTTCTACATGGGTCTTTATCTCATTAAAGACTCCAAAGAACACAGAGGGAAGATCCAACTCAGTTGAGAGCTTTGTGATAAGATCCCACACCTTCTATTTTTGTACCTGGTCCACCCAACCATATATGCCTACCGCTATCCACTTCCTACCCTCAACTTTTGTCACGATAGCCTCCACATGATGTTGTCAATAAGATTTAGCCTCCACCTCGAGGTCTCTCCACCAGAAACTAATTCCTCCCACTCTTCCATTGCTAGATAAACATATGCCTTCAAGAAAACCACACCTTCTTCTAGTCTCCTCAAGTTTTACTGTAGGTATCATGGTTTCCATAAGGAAAACCATGTTTGGGCTCTCTCCAGCACCACGACTGGAGATCTTGCACACTATTAGGGTGGACCATGCCCTGGTAGTTCCAGCTGAGGATTTTCATTGTTGTTCGCGGGGTTGGACTCTACCAACCTCCTCTACTTGAGTGCCTTGCACCCCACATCTGTTGTTTCTTCCCTCCTTCTGATATGGTTTCATTTCCATCAATGTCCATGTCCTTGGGTTCCTCGTATCTTTGTTTTTTGCCTGTGTGTGAATCCCATTGGACCTCACTCTCCTCGATCCCCAGTCTCTCTGGCCGGCTCATCTTATACACCCACACGGGGTGTTTCTTCTTTCTTCTTTGTTGTTCATGTTGGCTTCCATGTACACAAGCTCCCCTCAGCTCTTTCTTTTTGTGTGCCCTGGTCACGATGGCCTCTCTACCTACTGGTTCAGTCTTGCATTTGTTCCCCATCAATGATGGCATTTTTTGTAGGTGTTGTTTTCCTTTATCTTCTATTGATGTTTCTTTTCCTCCACCAACCACTTCATGGACCTCCTCCCCTTGCTCCGATGGTGTCTCTGGTAACCCTTGCTTAGTGAATATGGACATAAGTTGTTCGGTGGTATAGGAAATCAGGTTGCTATCTTCTGGTTCTTGGCTTACTTCCCCCACATACCCCTTCTTCTTATTCATTGATGGTGTGTCTCTCTCCGGTGAGCCCCTTCCTTCCCATGCTAGTAGGTTTCTCTCTGTGCCTCATTTTGTGTCACTCTCGAACACCTTCTGTTGGCTCGAGGCTTCCTCTAATAGATCAATATCCTCCCCGCCTCCCCTTGCACCCCACGCGTCTTGAGCAGTGCTGCCCTCAGCGACCCTTGAACCTTAGCCTTTCACCGCCGAAGATTGGCCCGATCTATCTAACTGTGGTCTCTCCAATGTTGGCCTTTGGTGAATAATTATCTTCTTCCTTTTACAACCTTCGCCATATAACTCCTCTGTTATTGTAACTCTTGTCTTCCTAGGGGATGCTTTGAGCCAGGCCCTCCATTGCCTTTCTTGGTCGTTCTCTTCGTTGTGTTCAGAGAAATCATGATCAATATGCCCTAACATCCCACAAAGATAATAGAGAGAAGAGAGGCACTTGTATTTGAACTCCATTTTGATTACCTTTCCTTCTTTCCCTTAGAGTCTGAGAATCCATTTGAGCGGTAATGTGACGTCCATGGGGACTCTCACATGCGAGGACGCCTCCAAACCTAAGTTGTCCCTGTCAGTTTGGATGACCTCCCTGATGCGGCTAGCTATCTTGCAGATGACCGCCTGTGACCGGAACCCTAGAGGGAGATCGTAGAGTCTCACCCAGAAGGGGCTATGTTTCAAGGCGATGCTTTCCGGTTGATCATCTCCGTCAATGTCTTTGAAAATCAGCAACTTATTCTCAAAATTCCAGGGCGCACCTTCTATAACCTTCTATTTGTCTCACCAGTGCAAGAACTGTATAACGAAGATGCATGTTTCCAGTTGCTTGAAAACAACCTTTGACGATAGAGCCCATGCTTGAGTCATTGTCCGCTTCATCGCCCAAAAGTTTTACGTGCGATCTGTCAATAAACTTCCCACCAGTGCTAGTTTAACATGCTCCTCTCCTGTGATCGTATCCTCTTCTTGTATCTGAATGGGATCCTCTTCATCCTCTATCAGTTTGATCTTCGCACACCTATTAACCAGTTCTGCCACCATGGAGAGGGAAAGTGCCAGTACCACGAGCGACCCTTGTACATGCAAGAGAGTGATACCCACATGGGTAAGGGAGGGCACCCACCGAAACCCTAAATCGCCGCAGCGGTCAGGGAGACACGGGGACGGGAGATTTCCACTTGTTGTCTCATGTGTTTGTGTAGTAAATTAGATAGATGGGTGGCTAAATCTAGTTGTACAAGTATTATATAATAATTTAGGTTTTGAGAATGAGTCTACCTTGGTACATTCATCTCTCATACAAAAATAGATGTCAACATTCTTAGTCATAAGATTTGGGATGATTTACATGGGTTAAGACGTGTAGATCTAATCAATTGTTCTAATGCGATGATCTTTGTATGCATGTAATCCTCACAGTTCATCATATTTAATAATAAAATAAAATTTCCTATAATATCAAAACTAATATCATGAATTATTTTCCACCCTTGTGCACATTTTTTTGTTAATAAGGAACTCCTCCTGGACAAGGTCACTATTAGACCCAACCTAGTCAAGGGTAAATTTCAAAACCAGCTGATGCATTCCTATTTTAGGGCTTCATCTTGTGACTTTTTGCATTATAATCGCATCTAAAGATTGTATATTACAAGCTATTTCCTCTAATGTGAAATTTCATGTCAAAAGCAATTATACCTCCTTTTGTGTGTTTTTCAAGGTACTTATGCATGTATTGATGCAAGAGAGAGAGATGGAGAGCATCTTTGGGTCCTTGTACTCCAAGATTGGACCTAACTCTTCCTCAAGCTCTCCTGGGATGTGAAAGAATTAATCCAAAGCAAAAGGAGGTCAAATGAAGAAGTTGAAGCTAAAGTCAAAAGAAGGAAGCCCCTAATCGGCCATTGGAAACCACCACAGTCATGGTGAATTAATCTCCAAAGTTATAGAAACCTCCCCAATTGTGTACATGAGTGACCACAATCGTGGTCACCGAAGACACCACAACCATGGTCATTAGAACGATCGTAGCCAGGGAGCTATGACTCGCTTGTGGCCCCTGCCATGACCATAGCAATTTATTCCTCAAGATCCTAAAAACTAACAGTAACTCAACCCAATTTACATGTGAATGACCATGGTCGTGGCCATCAGCATGACCATTGCCCCTGAAGTCTACCTTGCCCATGGCGACCACAACGAATGTGGCGAGCTAAAGACAAGATGACCCTCAGAGCAACCTCACCTGTGGCAACCTCCTCCAACATGACTGTGCTATCCAACACGGCCGTGCTACCCTCTACCCAACACGATCATGGCACCTGCCACGGTTGTGGCCACCCATCATATACTTACACCTCACCTCCACCTTCCACCTCATCCATTCCCATGGCCCACAACCATGCCATCTAACCCCCACTATGACCATGGCACCTCACCATGGCCGTGGTGACCACCTAAACCTACCCATTTTCTCCATTGTTTTTCCCATTTTGCCCAACTTACCCTAGTGCCTCCCCACCACCTATATATACATATGTGGCGGCCATAACATGAAGGTTAGCACCCCTACAACTACTATAGCTACTCCTTATCTATTTCCTTACATTCAAGCCATTCACCTACCTCCCACCTTCCATTTCCACTCCATTTCTATAAGGAGTGAGACCTGATATGGGCCCACTCAATGGTACAAACATGAGCCATGAAATTTTTAAGTAGTGAAAAACATAACTATTTATAAAGTTACAAAATGTTCTCACACACATAACTTTCTCACCCTAAGGGTGGTACATAAAATAAAATACAAACTCTACTTTCATAAGAGTCCCAGTGGCAAAGGGAAACTCGACCATTCCAAGCTATCCTCAAGTCAACTCCATGTGTACTACCTTCATAAGTCCAAGTCCTTTAAAACACCTAAACCTGGGTAGTTTTGGGAACATCCAGAAAATGGGAAACAAAGGGGTATGCATAAGTAAAAACTGGTATATGTACAATATAAAATATTTTGGGCATTTATAAGGAGTTTAAGTGCAAAAGAGGTGTTCCATCAGGAGAGGTCCTATGAATTTAGGCCTAGTTTGGCTGCAGACTCCTTAAATTCTGGTATTCAGGTAAATGGCTTTAGTACTTTTGAAGTGGCGCGAGGGGCTGAACAATATACTGCCTACATACTTCATTGTCTATCCGTGGAAAAAAATGAAATGGGGGCTGAAAATTATAAGGGAGACGGCATTTCCAGTACCTCCGTTAATGGCGTGCTTTCAAAAACTCATCGTTTCTGTTACAATAATTAACAGACAACATTTATGAGTCCCACTTACAACAGAACACGCTGTCAGTTATCATACTAATTACCAGGATTCGAAAAGTTTGCGGCCAAACTAGGCCTTAGGTAAGTTCAAAAGAAATCAATTTCAAGAGAATGGGGCAAATATAATTCAGATTTAAATAATTGAGATGAAAAAGGCTTTGCCACTAATCACAATATCACATCAGACAAATATAATCACATGTTGATATATTTAGACTAAATAGCTAATGTACGACCAAGACACCACTGGATCTTTGGTCTGATGGGTCGATAGGCGCACCCTGTATATATGTAAAAGAGGTGGAAAGATGCACCCCAGGTGGAAAGGCACACCCTAATGGTTGTGCTCATGCACCATACAAAAGATATCTAGCTAAATTACCCACCATGCATAAATAGTGTGGCAAGAAATGGTTTAAGTCATTAATCACAATGTCATATCCAAACAATAATACAGGTGGGGTCATAGACCTAAGGTGTAACGACTCACACTTTTGAGTGTCTAAAAGACCTTAAAGTCATAGATCGCTAATCATAAATTCTAGGATCAGATTCAAGAAATAATACAAAACAGTAAACAATTTTCATTAATGAACAAATAGTTACATGTTTGTATAAAAAGCTCCTCTAGGGAGTTAGATAAATTTTAGAAAGAGTTAACATGTACATGTATGATGATATACCATTATATCTAAACCTTCATGAATAACTTTAGTGTCTTCAACATCTTTATGTATAACCTCATGTCCACGAATCAAGTATACCTGATACCTAAAATGCCAACAAACAAATACGCGATCAATATATCTCTATACTGGTACGTGGGTTCAAACAATAGTCACAAGTACACATATAAGCAAATATCTTTATCTTGCATATAAGAACATAAACTTGTTTTCATATTCTAACCTATATATGGTCTACTACCTCAGGTGTAATCACTGTCCCTCCGGGGCTCGTGTGCATTACCTTTAAGATCGGTCTAACCTAGGGTTCAAAATATTATTATTTACTTTTCATGATACTCATAGGAACTTTATAATTTGTAAGAAGTAAATAAACAAGAAAGCATTTTATCATTCATTCAATCTCATCGAGAAACCTCGGCAAACTTAGGATTCGATACATGTATTCATAAGCATAACCACATACCTTATGTCATTGCAGAAACCATGCATAATATATCATGTACTTTAAGAGTGCATCCAAACATCCAAGCAACAAAGCATTCAATCTGAAATATACACACTACATATGTGTCACCATGTATTCACATTACATTAATCACACTACTACATTTTAGCCAATAGCGTCACTGCGGACAACGTCATTTTTATTTTAAAAAAAAGACCTAAGTACTCTATTGCATCCGTTTTATTATAAAACTGACCCAACAGGTTTTCCGCGGCAAAAATTGGCTCGAATTTGCCTTCACGCCTCGATCTATAGAGTCAATTTTTACCAAATAACCGACCTAGCTATTTACTAAAATATTTGGGCACCGCTTTACACTATTGAGTTAGTTTTTTGGAAAAAAATGACCTTGGAAGAAGACCTATTGGGTCAGTTTTTAAAGATAACCGACCTTACAGGGTTCAATATGGAGTTACTAAGTAGTTCGGGCACCATTAGCTTCTTGGGTCAGTTTTATATGTATAACCGACCTTGTAGGTCATGTAGTTTGGGCACCAGTGGCCCTCTTGGGTCAGTTTTTGACTCAAAACTGACCTCAGAAGTCAGGAGGGTTACTAAGTAAATGAAAATAGCTAGCCTACACGTGACACCTTAGTCTTCCTCTCTGCCTCCTTCTTCTGTCCCCCTTTCCTTCTCTCACAGTGGTGGCCAAGAACCCTAGCCGCCATAATTCACCATGTACTGCCAGTTCCAAGCATCATTCACCTTGTGCCACCGTCTTCTCGATCGGGAACCTGCCATTTCCGATTTTGCCACCGCTCTTGGGCTGTTGCCGCTGCGCCGCGCCGGTCCGACGTGTGAGAGTGTCGCCGCCGTGCCTATGGAGAAGAAAGTACCTCGCTGCCAGACCTACGAAGGAGAAGAAACCCTTGCCACCGGCACCCGAATGCTGAGGTAAGGTGCTCTCCTACAGAGAAGAACCTGCTTTGCCGCCTGCCTTTCTCAACTGACCTCACCAGTTAATCATTAGTATGGCTTACCAACATGTATCAACTTCTTCACACATTAATAACATTCTGAAACATACATCTCCATTGACATTATCATATTTAAGATCTTGACCAATATATTCCCCAAATGACGCATCAGTTATTTCTAATATACTTTTATTTGTTGTAAGTGTTGTGTTTGTTTTTATTTTTTCTGTCCATATATCCTAAATGTTCATACAAAACAAGTAAAATGTGGTACACCTAAAATAAAATTTCGAATACAAAAAATGACATATATAATTGCTAGTGATGTGATACCACTAAAAATATGTTCTGTAACTTTTATTTATATGATTGATTCAGTTTTAAAATGTGCTGCCTACCATGCAACAACCGGTGTTCACAAAACAAATTTTGTTGTTTTGAATTTTGTAAATTATGTGTTGTCTTTGATGAATATATATATATATATGTATATATATATATATATATATATATATATATATATATATATTACCCAAGGTGCATCGAGACGATGATGGGCCAAGATTAGTTGAGATGTATTCTAAGAGTATCTAAAGCTTCTCAGTCTTAGTTCTCAGATTGACACTTTAGGGTTTATAGATGAGATCATCGATGCATGATATTTAACTTAATATATAAATATGAACATAATACATTTATATATATTAACTTAGAAACTCGTTCAAAATTTACTCATTAGGAGTACATTTTGGATAGTCCCCGGTCTAGAACTGTTTTTGGATATTTAATCTCACTTAGAATGTAAGTGTATTTGTATGTTTAGTTTTGAAGAAAATTTTAGTAGGATTTTCTCATTTGTTCTCTGGGTACATATGTGAGTGGTTATTTGCCATTTACATCGGTGTACTTGGAGAACTTAGGGGAAATGTTGTTGAAATTTTCTTCAAAACTAAACATACATTATAAAGTTACTAGTGAGATTAGATATTCAAAAATGGTATAGGTGGTACACTTTAGGATAAACGTAATTAACTTCCTAGCAATAAAAACTTACAACTTATAGTATCAATATTAAATGCTCAGTTTTATAATTAATTTTAATGTGATCTAGAAAATGGATCGGAGTTGGATGTCTATCAAGAACCATTGCAGTCTAGAGTTTGCCAAAGGTCTTGATGAATTTATTAGATTTGCTGAGGAACATAGAAAAATACCTACGGATAGGTTCTATTGTCCATGTAGAAATTGTGGTAACAATTTGAAAGTTGATACTGTTGAGGAAATTAAAAATCATGTCATATGCAATGGGATCATACAAGGTTATAATGAATGGTATTGGCATGGATAGAAATTTAATTATGGATCAAAAAATGTCGATACTAATAGTGGCATAGAAGATATATATAATGATGATAATGATGAATTGATTCAGGATGAACTGATTCAGGATGATATGGTTGATGAGATTCTACATAGTTGTCGAGACAATGTCATTGATACACCTTCTTTATTTGCAAACATTGTCCATGATGCTGAAAAACCATTATATAAGGGTTGTATGAAGTTCACGAGGTTGAGTGATGTGATGCGATTATATAATCTTAAAGCTCAAAACCAATGGAGCGATAAGAGTTTCACTTCATTGTTATCTTTGTTAAAGGAAATTCTTCCTGAAGGCAACGAGCTTCCAATTTCAACATATCAAGTAAAGAAAATAATGTGCCCAATGGGAATGGAGGCTAAGAAGATTCATGTATGTCCAAATGATTGTGTATTATTTCAGAAGGACTATAGTAATGTGATAAATTGTCCAAAATATGGTGCGTTAAGGTACAAGAACACAAATTCAATTAAGGCTAAAAATGGCTCTCCTGCCAAGGTGATGTGGTATCTACCAATAATACCACGATTTCAACGCTTATTTACTAATACTGAAGATGCACGAAATTGGTCTTGCATGGGGAGTTAAAGGACAATGATGATGGCATCCTACGACATGCATCTGATTCACGACAATGGAAGAAAATTGATTTATTATACCCTCAATTTGGTAAAGAACCAAGAAACTTAAGACTTGGACTCTGTACAGATGGAATGAATCCTTATGGTACATTAAGCAACCAACATAACACTTAGCATGTTATGATTGTTATATACAATATTCCTCCTTGGTTGTGTATGAAAAATAAGTATGTCATGTTGTCAATATTGATATCAGGGCCCAAGCAACCTAGAAATGACATTGATGTTTACCTTCAACCTCTAATTGATGACCTAATGAAACTATGGGAAGAAGGTGTTATGACATATGATGCTTCACATGAAGAGATATTTAGTTTGCGTGCTATGTTGTTTTGCACGATTAATGACTTTCCAGATTATGGAAATTTGTTTGGATATAGCATAAAAGGATACAAAACATGTCCTATTTGTGAGGAAAATACTGATTCAATCCGACTGAAACATGGTGGTAAAATTGTATATCTTGGTCATCAGAGATTTCTCCCATAAGTGCATCCTTATCGAAGGCAACACAAAACCTTTAATGGATCAACTGAGGAACGAAGTGCTCCTAAACATATACCAGGAAATGTTGTATATGATAGGGTGAAAGATATTTAATGAATTTGGAAAGAGTTCAAGTAGTCATGCTCTCGCATGTGACAAATCTCTATACAAGAAGAGGTTAATATTCTGGGATCTTCCTTATTGGAGATTCTTGTCAATTAGACACTGCATTGATGTCATGCATGTTTAAAAAAATATTTGTGATAGCATCATTGGTACGCTATTGAATATACCGTGAAAGACTAAAGACTACATCAAATCTAGAAAAGATTTAGAATTAATGGGTATAAGAAAAGAATTATCAGTGGAGATCAAGGGTCACCACACATATTTACCACCAACTTGTTACACTTTGTCAAAGCAGGAGAAAAATACTTTCTGTGAGTGCTTGTATAATATTAAGGTTCCATAAAGATACTCTTCTAATATTCATAGATTGGTATCAAAGAAGGATCTGAAGTTGATAGGTCTCAAATCTCACGATTGTCACACCTTAATGCAACAAATTTTACCTGTGGATATTCAATATATATTGCCGAAGCATGTAAGGTATGCAATCACAAGAATCTATTTCTTCTTCAATGAAATATGCAACAAAGTGATACATCCTAATACTCTCAATAAATTATAAAAAGATGTAATTCTTACCATGTGTCAGCTTGAATTGTACTTTCCTCCTTCATTTTTTGATATTATGGTTCATCTTGTAGTACTTATAATAAGGGAGGTGAAGATGTTGGGTCCAATTTTCTTACACTAGATGTATCCATTTGAATGCTACATGAGTGTTTTTAAAGGTGATGTTCAGAATCATTATCGTCCTGAAGGAAGTATTATTGAGGGTTATGTGATCAGGGAGGTGATGGACTTTTGCAATGATTTTTTGAATTGCAATGAAACTTCTAGCGATCTAAAAAATTCCCATCACACTGAATCTTATTATGGCAAAGGAACTCTGGGAGGACGAGTGAAAGAAATCAGTCATGAGTTGTGGGAACAAGCACATTTGTATATTTTATAGAATATCGATGAAGTTAGTAGCTACATCACAGAACACAATGATATTATCAAGAGAAATCATCTATGATCCAGTTCAATGTGGCTTGCAAGAGAGAATAATCGAACATTTATTAGGTGGTTTGAAGAGAAAGTCTTTAATCAACTATCTGAATCACTGAATAATATTGCTGAGAACATAAATTAGTTTGCCTTTAAGCCAAAAATGGATGCCATGTCACATGAAGGATATGACATAAATGGATTTTCATACTACACAAAGCGTCAAGATGAAAGTAGTACAGTCCAAAATAGTGGGGTCACTGTTCAAGCTTGTTCGTTGTATTTTGCTAGTGCTAAAGATAAAAGACCACATAAAGCTGAGATGTCATATTACGACATCATTGAGGACATATGGGAAATGGACTACACAAATTACAGAGTTCCTATCTTTAGGTGTAATTGGGTTGATAACAACAAAGGAGTTTTAGTGGATGAGTTGGGTTTCAAATTGTTTGAATTTTGAAAAGATTGGTGACAAAGATGAGCCATTCATCATGGCAGACTAAGCAAAACAAGTATTCTATATAACCTGTCAAACCGGGTCAAAATCCGTGGGCGCCCATGGGTCGACCCGTTTAAGTTGGGTTTGGGTGGCAAAATTTGCCACCCGCTGAAAATCACCCAAACCCATACCCACCCATTTATTAAGTGGGTTTCGCGGGTGAATCTGCGGGCACCCACGGGTGACCCAGTTAATTGAAGCAAATATATTCATATACATAATATACACATACACCTATTAAAAGATGTTGCTTGTTTTGTACAAGTTAATTCTTTACATTTACCAACAACAATTGTATTCTCTTTATTTTGTGTTTGCAATAGGCAATGACAAGTACTTGTAATATTAGGAATGCTTAATGTTACATGACAAAATTATGTATTTTTCTTGTGATATTTATCTATGAAAACTACATCGATTTTCCTAATTTATATCAGCATACAACTAGCTGCTGCTTTTTCATATATCAAAAACTAATCGAATAGTTTGACGTCAAACATAGTAGTTGGTTGGTTCTTTTGCACTATATTTGACATAAAAACAATAGTTACAAGCTGTTTCAAATGTTGTTTCTAGTTTTAAAGAAAGCAACTGGTAAGTTATTGTTGATTGTACACATTTTATATGGGCATCCGTGGGCAACCCGCAACCCGCTGGGTCGGGTTTGGGTGTGCTTTTCTTCCACCCGTTTAGAAGTGTATCTTTTTGACCCGCACCCGCCAGACCCGCACCCGCAATGACCCAACCCAAACCCAACCCACCCACCCGTTTGACAGGTCTAATTCTATATTGATGACCCAACAAATAAAAATTGGTCTGTCATTCTTCATAGAAAAGACAGTTTACTGTAGATCCTATAAATGAAGAAGAATATTACAAAAAGTATGATGATTCCAGCCCATTCTCATTTGGTTTGCCAAGTTTAAATGTTGAAGATAACTCTGATGAATACTATAAACGTCAAGACCATGCTAAAGGAATTTTAATTGACTAACAACTCAACCAATACTAGAGGCATGTATTCTTTGAATTATTTATTTTATTATAATACAAGCACATGATCTTTTAAATATACATCATATATCATTCAACCACTTGTGCTTTTATTATCACTTATGTTTCTTTTATCATGTATACTTGCAGGTTCTAAAATGGCAAGTGAAGATGAACATTTTGAACATGAGCAGCATGAGGATGGTAATGGTGATGCTAAGAAAAGTAGAGGTCCCACACTGATGCGTAGGCTGCAGGAGCTCAGGGCCAAAGGGGAGAAATTGGAAGTCCAGTTTGATGTCACAGGAGCACCTATTGGGGAACATGCTAGTGCTTTCAAGCATTATGTAGGGGCAACCACACGCAGTAAGGTGGCAACAGATATAGAAAATTTGCATGATGTTTCTAATTCCTTAAAAGACCTCCTATGGAAAGATATATCTATGAGTGGAAGTGATATTATTTTAATATGTTTTTTGTTTATTGATTATAATTTAGTTTGCTTGGAAAGACATATCCTTTTTAAGACAACATTATTACTTCTTTTTGTATGTATAGGGTGTTTTTCATCTAAATGAAAAAGATCACAAGAAAAAAGTGCTACAACGTTGTAGTGTACGATGGAGGGCTTTTAAGACATATCTCAAAAGGGAATTTATAGATAATCCTAAACAAAAGAAGAAAGCAACAAATATATATGTTTTTATAGATCTTGAGGTGTGGGAAAGATTTGTTGCAGCTAGGAAATCGGAAGAGTTTCAGGTAATAAAGATTGTGATGTATTGTATGAATCTTTAATTTTATACAAATAAGGAGGTGAATCTTTTTAAATGATCAGGCTATTCATGAGGCCCAAAAGGAAAGACGGGCCAAAAATGTGCATGACCATCGCTTGGGGCCCGGTGGTTATGCCTTCCGCCACCAACTATAAGAGAAGAAACTATCTTCTCGAGAAGAGTCTAGTACAACTCATGTTGAGCGTCCAACCCGATACTTGCAGTGGATGGATGCTAGAAAGAATCGAGCAAGTGAAATTATCAACCCTACAACTAAGGAGGTGGCACAAAAGATGGTAGGTTTATCCCAACTAAGTAAAGAATAACTCCCACAAACTTAGATTTATTTATATCTCATTGATATTGTGATTTAATATTTTTATTAACTATGAATAGATTGATCTCCATGAGAAAAGAAAGGAAGGAAATTTCATCCCAACTGGCCACATGGATGAACTATCAGTTGCTCTTGGTATGGGGGAGCATCCTGTTCGTGTTAGGGGATTAAGATCTGGCATATGATTGAAGTCTTATTTTGGCCCTTCACAATCTAAAAGAGGTCGTCTTACACAAGAGGAAGTTGAAGCATTAGTAGCACAGAAAGTAAAAGAAATAATGTCTTCATTTCAGCCTTCTCAACCTTATCAACCTACTCAAACTATGCGTCTCTCAGATGATGAGGTACAAGCCCATGCTCCAACTATAGAAGGTCATGGGAGCACTCCCAATGACCCACCACAACAATCTGCAGTAAGTTTTTGTTCTATATGTTGTATTATTAGTATTATATATATAGTTTTAGTAGGTATCTAGTTTACCGCTTCATATATAACTTATATTATTTCAATTCTAGGTTGGTATGAACTGTAAACTTGCAGTGGAGGTTCCAGAATATAATGTTGTGGCAACGGGCAAGGTATACAACCTTGGTGGTACATTGCATTGCCAACAAATTACTCATGACATTTGTCGTGTGTCCATCCATCTTGTGTATGACGGAATGGGGGACAAACCACTATCCATACCTAATCCTGAATATAGTACAGTTGAAGAAGTAGAGGATGCTATGGTGGGTTGGCCTAGACACTTGGTTGTCAATGACAAGGTAAACTTGAATTCTACCATATTTTTCATATTTGACTGCATATATGAACCCGTGTAATATAAGTATGTAATTTAATTAACAGGTTTACAAACCAAAAAGTAAAAATTCTACTAGTCATCCTCCTATTCCCAAGCCATATATTATTCTAAAATCCACATTCGATGAGTTGGGAAGTAAATGTAAATGTTGGTGTTGATACATAGCCAACCAAAGCTCTGGATTACAAATGTTGGTCAATTTAATAGAAGATGCAACTGGGAGGGACTTTGACAGTTATATTTTTCTTGATGATATTATAGAGTTGTTCCGGTATGATTGGTTGAATACTTCGATATTAGAAGTATGGATAAGGTAAGGATCTATCAATATAGAAAATTCCAATACATATTTTTAGCTTATTTCTATATATGAAAATAATTACAAATGTTTTACAACCATTTATATACCGAGACCATAAACTTTGATATAAGGAATGTTGGATTCTTAGTTCCTTCAATCACTAGTCAAGTGGAGACACATATTGAGGATGGGAATGAGTATTTCTCTACTGCATTCAAATATTTTGTTAGTATGGGAAAGGAAATTATCTTAATTCCTTTTAACGTCCAGTAAGTATTATTATTCAATATAATTTTAATAATGAATAAATTTATTTATTTTAATGTTTGTTTTATTCTTACTCAGATCTAGACATTGGGAATTAGTGGTGGTGGTCCCAAAATTGACGACTCTTTATTATCTTGACCCAATGGGAAAAACAACAAGGGGTCACAAACTGAAATCGTCAGCTATGGAGTAAGCATAAATTTAGTCAATGCTTCAACATGATATTTCTATTTAAAATTTCTATTTTACCAACTATCGTTTAATTGATAGGGGTTTAAAGGATTTTCGTGAAGGTGGAGGACAAATACCCACAAAATTAAAGACATTGACTTTGAAAAACGTCAAGGTAGCTACTTTGACAACTGCTTAGTCTTATATGTATTAATTTTCAACTCTTATATGTCAACTCTTATAGTCTTATCACAACTCTCTTTATAGTAGTTTACTAACATTAAGTATACTTCATTATTTGTAGTGTCCTATACAAAATAATGGCTGGGCTTGTGGCTACTATGTAATAAAATATATGCAAGCTATTGTCAAACAAGCATCACATGACATTCAAACTATAGATCAAGTAATAAAGAATAACATCATAAATTTACAAGTGCATTTTCTGTTACAGATCTTTACAACTCAGCCTTACACACCTGAGGACTTAAATGAATTCTGAGAAGAGTGGTCAGATGCTTTTCTAAATGAAGTCAATATAACATTGGATTGAATATGTCAACTCTATTTATGTATGTGGTTTTGGAACTCTTTCATATTTACTTTTGTATCTGACATTTAATATCATCTCAGACTTGTAATCTATCATTTTATAAATTATGACGTGATTATATGTAACTCAACTATATGAATCATTTTTGTTATGAATGTGTGGTTTGGAATGGTGACAGTTGAGCATTAATGCTCCCCTCTCCCATCTCCTGGTTCTTCTCATTCTTCTGTTCTGTTCTGTTTCTGCAGAATTTTTTTTAAAAAAATTATACCCTATAGGGTCGGTTATCTTAAAAAACTGACCTTAGAGATACATATATGGTCGTGTTTTTAAGATAACTGACCCTATAGTGTATGGTTATCAACCATCAATCTGTAGACTCTATTGAGTCGGTTTTCATCATATAACCGTCCTTATAGAGCATCTCTAGGGTCAGTTATTTAGAAAAACCTACCTTATAGGGTTCAGGTACAATTTCTTTTCTCGTTTGGGGTTAGTTTTTGACAACCTCTTGGATCGGTTTTTACTATATAAGGTCAGTTTTCTTTGGTTAAAAAACCCGACCCTATAGAGAAATTTCTCTAGCGACGACCACTTAGGCGTCGGATGAAAAGTGACGCTATAGGATTAAAAAAACCGACACTGTAGACCATTACTGTACTAGTGTCAGATCTAGATGTGCTCCTAAACTAGGGTTTAGGGTTAGCTCATGTTTGGACTAGGGATTAGGGTTACAAACCCTAATTCCAATATATCATTGTCTCTAATATTACAATATTTAGCTATGCATATTAGGTGAAACCCTATTCATCATCTTAAACATATTAGATTATCTGTGACACCGAGATCATATTACTAACAATGAGATCATAACAAGATGTCCATATTGGTTTCAAAACCCTAAATTAGCATGAGTAAGTTTATTAAACAATTATTCATCATTATCAAGGATTTCCTCATTATACATGTCTAGATTAGGTATTATCACAACATAAACGAATCTACTCAATTAAGCATCACATTAAGCAAAATCTAAATTTTCCTTTACATTAATTATACAAAACATGTATTGCATATACTTTTGGAACAAGAAGCCTATTTAGACTTTGATTATATTTTCTTTGGATTCTAAACATTTTTCTGATCAATTTGATATATAATATCACTATATTTGGACATTCCTAGCATTTACTATGAATTACACAAAATTAGGATATTTACCTTAAACACATGCCACGTGGCGTCATGCCATTGGTCAAAGCCAGCGCCACCTGGTTAAGTCAGAGGCGCAGGTCAGTGTTCAGGTTCTTCTATGGACCAGCTCGATACCTGGTTTAATTTCTTGAACGAACGGCTGACCTTCAGGCTGATTTCTCTCTCTCTTGCTCACATGTACGAGGCGCAACCCTTCGCTTTGCGGACGCCGGCCATCAGCGGCGTGGACAGCGCCCTCCCGAGCACCTCCATTGTCGTCCGCACGCTAGCACCTCCTAGCCCGCAATAGCAGGTCCCACTCCGCCCGATCCTCCTCCGCTCACTCCGACCAGGTTGGCGGAGGTTTCAGACCTCTGCAAACTCGCCCATGGTGACCCTGTGGGAGGTCGGGTCGCTCTCGCTTCCACCTCCAGGGTAACTAGCCACGCGCAAGGCTCCGAGTAGCGTTGCTCCCTTCAAACGGAAGCACAACCAAGACCACGATCGCTTCCTCGCCTCACAGAGAAAGGTCGTATGGCCTCTCCATGGATCCAGGGAGTCGTCCTCCCAAAACTCCTTCTCATCCGCACCCTCGTCTCCGCCTGGCTGAGACACAAACCACCGGTGAGGCTCCCTCTTCCTCACGCCCTGGGCGCCGTCTCGCGCTGGCTCACTGTGGGTAGGCCCTACCGCTGACTCCGGCAGCCCATCTTCCAGATCCCACTGCTGCGACGAGGGGTCGGAGTCTCTCCCACCTGGCCTGTCAGGCTCGTCCGGTGGGGTGCTCACGAAGCAGATGGCCAAAACCAATCTTCCCAGCTGAACTAGTCCGGTGGGGTGCCCACGAAGGAGGAGGGTGAGGCTGTGTTCTGTCGAGTTCATCCAGGCTATGCAAGCCATGTATCTAGACCAGCTTCAAGTCTATCTCCGCTTTGACGTGATTAGGTGCAGGTAGGAAGAAGGCGGGCAGGGGAGCATGGCTATGAAGGAGCCTTCCCTTCCGTGCTTCTTATGGACAACCGGGACCACTTCCGAGTCTGGGGTCTCTATATATATGCAAACCTAAGAGGAAACCCTTGTGGCTTCCATGTAGAGAGAAAGGAAGAGAGAGGAATGTCCAAGGGTCATAGTTCCCTTCTTTGTACACCCATGTGAGATATAGCTATGGGTCATGGTTTCTTGATATGGAAAGAGTTTCTATTCTCATAAAAGTTGACCATATATTCCTCTCGATAAACTCCCTCTAATATTTTGTTTCCTTTTCTCAATATCTTCATGTGCCAAACTTATCCTTCCCCTTAAACCATGTTTCATAATTCTCTTAGGAATCTTACACATTGTTCTTGTGACGTGCCGTTCAAATAAAACATAATTAACTAATGCGGAAGCGATCGTTAGCAGTGGATTACTGAAAATTACTAAAAATTAAAACCATTTACAAAGAGATCCATTCTCAGGAAAACTCTTTAAACAAGAACCACAATATTATATTTACATATTGGTCCACATTATACATTCCATGTACCATCTCTTCTCGAGGGATATATATACAACATTGTTCTACTAAAAAGTACAAGTAACAAAATCCTCGAGGCATTCAAACCAAAATCTCAGATCGATTATAAAAATACTAACGACTGACTCCTAGGACCTGAGAGAACAGAGACGACACATAGAACTTTATAAACAAAGCTTGACAACCAGTATCCCCACTTGGGTTATCATTGTTGTCCCTGTTGTGGCTGTTGCTGCTCTTCCCCTACTACAGAGTTTTTGCCTCTTTGTCTGCGTCTACCAAAAAACGTTGGATCCCACGGGGGTGAGACAGTTGTTAATTTCCCCAGCGAGAGATATAACTCTCCGCCGAAAATATTATTATTACAGTTTAATAGAAATAAACAGAACAATGGAAATATAAAGTCAACAACAGATAAATTAATATCTATGCAGATTAGAGCAACATTCCTATTTAAGTATTTCAGCTATAACTTGATAGAGCAGCATGCCTCTTATTCAATATGGAATTAAAGAACATAAATAACATTTATGTATCAGGGACATGCTAAGCAAGATAACATCAACCAGTGGTTTTCGTATTTTAATCTTATGCAAATATGCTACACGACTGATTACGTATTACAAACATACTTAAGCTCTGAGGAGATGAGGTATACCGCTCATACTCTAACCGACCATTGCGAAATCGAAATTGGTACCATACAAACTCAATAGAAGAGCCATCTTCCATGACTTCCCACATCTCGGTCAGTGCGAGATCACATGCAGGACATCTTGTGTCTCTGCTACATAGCTTTCCAGGTATAGTGGCATCTTCGCTATAGAGTTACAGTGGCGGTTGTACTCTCTTCGCAATCGAGAGATTTCATGTTTACCTCCATCGATTCGACATTAACATCATCAGGAGATTAGTGATACATCCATCCCATCACATATAATGAAGGATTGAGAGGTTTAATGTTTACCTTCCATCAATTCCCCCATTAGGACGTAAGGATATGTTCGCCCATCAACCCCCACATATTAAAAAATATGCGAACTGCAGGATATCCCATAGAAAAACATGTTTCACCATCACCAGCTAGTGACGATGATGGATCTATGGTCAGAGCACTACATGAAGAAATTTCACTTGATTAATTAAGTACATTATCATATTCTTTTAGCATCAGTCAAGTTTTCAAACATAACTTATTAGGACAAAATGGTACAAAGAAACATGTACTATTTTCATCAGTTACTTCTCAGTCTTTATAAGACATTGGGATCTCAGTCCATCATTTCAATACTGGGAATTCTCATCCTATCACAAACTCAACATCATAATCATATGAATCTGGGTATTCAAACCCTTAGCTCATCACTGAGCACTGTTACCACTTTTTTAGGTAACTATCACTTTCAGGTCATCTGACCAAAGTAAACATGATACTTGTTACACAAGCATTTCTCATGTCACTTAAGACCCAATAATTCTCTTATTACCTCTTACTAAGAAACAAGGCATATTATGACACATAAGGCCCAATAACAATCTTAACAAATAAAACACCATAGCTCATACCTGGCTATGTTCATCATCTCATGATACCTGCATGGTTAGCACACATGATAACAGATATATCAATCATATTTTGGTTCCATGTTATTCCAGGGTAACACAACTATTCCCTTATTAAGATTAGGGTTTCCCATTTCATTTCAATCAGGGTTACACATCCCCTATGTTCAATTATGACCAATGATTCCTCATTTCATTGTCCAAGGTTAGGGTTTCACTCACCTTCACGCTATTTCGAATTTAGAGTTTACTATTCACATCACATCACCCCAAATTTAGGGTTTATATTCAATAACCCACAATTAAGGTTTACTATTCATCCCAATTAGGGTTTCATATTCAATTACCTATAATTAAGGATTACTATTCATCTAAATTAGGGTTTTACATTTCATAACCCTTATTTGGATTACTCATGTCATCACCCTTAGTCAGGGTTTCACTATTACCCTAGATTAGGGTCTCGGAATTGCCCTAAATCAGGGTTTAGGGTTCATTAACCTTTTTGATTAGGGTTTAAGTTCATCAATCAACTCAATTAGGGTTTTATGATCTCTTTGTCAAGGATCATACCCTAATTGTATACTATACTTATCTCGAAGGTGTTAGTCATGATTGCTACATGATTATCTTACATGTATGAATCTTTCTCTCTCTCATCCTATTTAGGATGTCCACTACTCAATTCTTGATTAGATTGAGCCTACCCTTTATTCAAATGCATGCATTTAAGGTTAACATGATGTATTGAATTATCGCATCATTATGCATCAATGATTTGTCCCACTAAGGGTATCAATCCTCTAAGTACATTCGGTGTCCAAAAGATTTGATCAATTGAACCTTCAATTACATTAGATACCCAAGTGAATTGACCAATTAAATCTTTAATTACATTGGGTGTCCAAGTGGATTAACCAATTGAGTCTTCAATTACCTTAGATATCCAAATGGATTAGCCATGTTGAACCTCAATTGGTTTAGATTACATAGACCCTAAACGGTCTTGGTCTCTCATAATTCAAATAGTTTGAAACCATTTGGGCAAATTGCCCTTGAAACCGTTTAAGCAAGAAATGTGTTGAAACCGAATAGACTTGGGTCTCCAAATGGTTTGAGACCGTTTGGACCCAAACGGTCTTGAGACCGTTTGGTCCAAACCTTCTCAAAACTGAATGGACCAAAAAGGTCTTTCAACACTTAATCAATTCATGATTTCCATCAATGAACCGACTATCAATTGAATCCTTGATTCATTCATCAATTGAACTATTGAATCACCCTTCACTTGGACCATCAATTAGGGTTTTGAACCCAATTGAACTAGGATTTATACTCAAGAAACCATTAATTAGGGTTTTGAAATCGAAGAACCTTCAATGGTTAACATTGTGGAACTAATTCAATTGAAATCAATGAATCATCATAAAATTATGATATGACCTGACCTCAAACGGTCTTGAGGTCATTTGGATGACCTCCAAATGGTCTTGAGACCGTTTGCCCCATCCATTATTAAAATTTGTGAAATTCAATTAGGGTTTAGATCATTGGATTGATCATCAAATTAACTATTGATTGCATTTCAATTTGATATCTCTGGATCTTCAATTACTCAACCATGCTCAACCCTAGACCTCCAAATGGTCTTGGTTGACCTCTAAATGGTCTTGAGACCGTTTGGGTTAATCAACCCAAAGTTTTAAATCAACCAATTGAAATTTCAGCACTTAACCCGATTATGGTTTCTAATTGGAGGATTGTCCATATATTGAATCAATAAATTGGATCCATTAGATCATCATACAACATGTACTAGGGTCCTGACCTCAAACGGTCAACCCATACAAATGGTAAACCCATCCAAACGGTTTGGGATCCAAACCTCCAAATGGTTTGCAAACCGTTTGGTCTCCAAACGGTTTGGTGAAACCGTTTGGACCAAAGTCTTAAAACCGTTTGCAATAGAAACTTGTTGGAATGTGTGCCTAAGATGATGTCATCATTATCAAGCCTTAGTCCATCGAAAAATACTATCATTATCTTGGTAGTTGCATCAACTAATCAAAGGAGTTGTAAGAAGAGCAATTGAACATAATTGATTGAGAAATTGAATTCAAATAACAATGAATAGGGGTTCAAGTTATATAACCCGCCTTCAATTGAGCTTCAAGGATTGGAGCTTCACGTCAACAATGGTGGAAGAATCTTTCTCAAACCACAAGGTTTGTTCCTCAAGCTTTTGAGTGAAAAGGAATGGTTAGAATTGAAGATGGGATCGAGATAAGAAGAAATCATGCATTGATTTGTGATTTCCACCATGAAAACAAGATGAATGAAGGTCAAGAAGCTTACCAACAGGTTGGGGGTCGTCCTCCTGATCCTCCAAAGCTCCCTTGGTCGTTTTGCAAGTAAAGAGAAGAAGTGTATTCGAAAAAGCCTTTGGTTTGAGTTATAAAAGGTATTTTTATAAGAAAATCAATGAGAGAGAAAATGCCTTATAAAAATCCTTTAATTCCAAAATTGGTGCCACCTCTCCCCCTCCATTCCTTGCATGCAAAGGTATGTTTATCACCTCCGAATTCCTCTTCATTATCCATGAATTAAGGGAAAAGAAATTAAGCACCTTAATCATATAATAGTAATATCCATAAGTTAGTGGATATTTCTTTTTATTTTCTAAATGTGAGTGGGTTCTCCACTCACGTATATATTTCCTTTGCCTTTTCAAGGAATAAGGACGTTCACACTTGAGAAAATATAACCATCTCATTTTTTGTTGAAGGCCCTTCAATTATTTCATTTATTTTTGCATTAAATTGAATTAAGGTTTCAATTATGCTTAAATCTTGATTATTTTAATATCAAGTTTCTCTCTCCTTCAAAGTAGCTCAAATGAGATGCCCCTCTCATTTTCTTGCCTCTAAAAATGTCAAGAATATTAGAGACCTTATTGAAGTGGAAATTTGCATATTGAACCCTAAGTTTTGGGTAAATTGCACATTACACCAAACTAGGCTTTAATGCACAAACATTGCTTTATCAGCTCTTTCTTGGTACTCAAGCTTGTGGTAGCCATACCTCTGCATCATCTTCATTCTCATGATGCTTCAACACATGAGGAACATATTATCATGCACAATTTGCAATTTAACCCCTCAACTTGGGTAATTTACACTTTAGTCCAATACAAGCAAAACATTATTTTCAACATTATTCAAAATGGACTAGAATTGAAATATAAGTTCCTCTTGAGCCTTAATTTCTTTTCAAAAGATAATATAAAGCATATAATTATCTTTCTTAAACAAAACACCTAGGGTTAAAGCATAACCCAGGTTAGGGATGTTACAAGTTATCCACCCCTTACAAGGATTTTGTCCCCGAAATCATCAACAAAAACATCAAGAGAAAAGAGAAGGATACTTCCTCCTCATCTCCTCCTCTAGCTTTCACGTAGCTTCTTAAATTCCACGATGATGCCATAGAACTTTCACAAGACATATGTCTTTCTTTTTCAGCTTTTTGATTCTTCTATCAAGAACCAACACATGTCCTTCGACATAAGATATATCATCATTTAGTTCTACCTCCATAGGTTGCAGAACTAACTCTCTGTCGGGATGACACTTTCTCAGCATAGAGATATGGAACACTGGGTGCAATCTATGCAACTCAGGTGGTAACTCTAGCTTATAGGCTACCTTCCCCATCCTTTCAATGATCGGATAAGGCCCTATAAATCTAGGAGCTAACTTCCCCTTCTTTCCAAATCTCAGGATACCTTTCCAAGGTGAGACCTTGAGGTATACTCTGTCTCCAACTTGGAATTCTAAGGGTCTATGACGCTTATCAGCATAAGATTTCTATCGATCCTGGGCAGCTTTCAACTGTTGTTGTATTACTTTAATCTTCTGAGTTGTTTGATGTACTAGCTCAGGACCCAAAAGTTGATATTCTCCTATTTCATACCAACATAAAGGAGATCTAAAACGCCTACCATATAATGCCTCATATGGTGCCATATCAATACTGTGCTGATAGCTATTATTATAAGCAAATTCTATCTAGCTCAGGTGTAGATCCCAACTTCCTACAAACTGAAGGACACATGCCCTAAGCAAGTCCTCCAAGGTTTGTATGGTCCTCTAAGATTGTCTGTCTGTCTATGGGTGAAAGGTTGTACTAAACCTTAACTGCATACCCAAAGCTTTATGTTTCCCAAAAATGACTCGTAAACTAGGGACCTCTATCAGAAACAATTGTAGCTGGAACCCCGTGCAACTGCACTATTTCATCTATGTATATCTGTGCAAGCTTCTCAGCAGTGTATGTTGTTTTGACAGGTAAGAAATGTGCTGTCTTAGTCAACCTATCAACTATCACCCAAATGGAATCATGAATTTTGGTTGTTCTAGGCAAACCAACCACAAAGTCCATGGTTACATGATCTCATTTCCACTGCGGTATAGGTAAAGGTTGCATTGTTCCTGTGGGCTTCTGATGTTCAAATTTAACTTGCTGACACACCGAACACCACATAACAAACTCAGCTACATCCTTCTTCAAACCACGCCACCAATACATATCTTTTAAGTTATGATACATCTTGGTGCTTCCTGGATGCATGGCATACATTGAAGAATGAGCCTCTTCCAGAACTAACTTTCTTAAGTTATCAACATCAGGTACTACCATCCTACCATGGTAACATACTACCTGATCATATGAATCATGGAAACCATCCCATTTCTCACTACCGTACTCCAACCTGATCTGTTGAATCACAGTATCAGCTTGCTGTGCTTCTTTAATCTGCTGTCTCAGAGTAGATTTCACTTGCATCTCAGCTAACAGCCCGGCTAACAATGACACATTAAGTTGTACATTGTCTTGCCTTAAGGAGATAAACATATCTCTTTTAAAGCACACTAAGGAGTTTAAGCGTGCTTTATATAAGGTTGGTGTTGATGATTTCCTACTTAATGCATCAAAAACTACATTGGCTTTCCCTGGATGATAATCAATTGTACAATCGTAGTCCTTGATTAACTCCATCTAGTGGCATTGCCTCATGTTCAACTCATGCTATGAGAAGATATACTTTAGGTTCTTATGGTCTGTGAAAATCTGGAATGTCTCTCCATAGAGATTATGTCTCCAGATCTTCAAAGCATGGACCATAGCAGCTAGCTCTAGATCATGTGTCAGATAATTTTCCTCGTGTTTCTTAAGCTGTCGAGAAGCAAAAGAAATCACTTGCTTATCCTGCATCAACACACATCCTAGTCCGTTCTTAGATGCATCACAAAAGACTATGTACCCCTTTCCCTGCTCAGGTAACACTAACATAGGTGCACTTGTTAACCTTTCCTTCAACAACTGGAAAGATTGTTGGCACTTGTCATTCACGACAAAAGGAACCTCTTTTCTGGTCAACTTGGTCAGGGGTAAAGCTATAGAACTGAAGTTCTTAATGAACCTCCTGTAATAGCCTGCCAACCCTAGGGGAAACTACGAATCTCCATCAGTGTCTTCAATTGTTCCCATTATAGGACATATTCTACCTTCTTAGGATCAACATGAATACATGAGGCAGATATTACATGTCCTAGAAAAGAAACTTCTGGTAACCAAAACTCACATTTGCTAAACTTAGCATACAACTTATGCTCCCTTAACAAGGTCAAAGCCTGACGGAGGTGTTGCTCATTCTATTGAGCATCTCTACTGTAGATCAAGATATCATCTATGAAGACGACTACACACTGATCAAGAAAAGGTCGAAAGATTCTATTCATGAGTTCCATGAATATAGCTGGTGCATTAGTTAGTCCAAACGACATAACTATGAACTCATAGTGACCATATGTTGTCCTAAAGGCAGACTTAGGTATGTCACTCTCCTTAATACACAACTAATGGTATCCCGACCTCAGATCTATTTTAGAAAAGATAGTTGCACCACATAACTGATCAAACAAGTCATTAATCCTTGGCAGAGGATACTTGTTCTTTATGGTTACTTTATTTAACTATCTGTAGTCGATGCATAACCGTATTGACCCATCTTTCTTTTTAACAAAGAGGATCGGAGCACCCCATGGTGAAGTACTCGGTCGGATAAAATCTTTCTCAAGCAACTCCTGTAGTTGTTTCTTGAGCTCTGCCATTTTAGCAGGTGCCATTCTATATGGTGTTTGTGTTATCGGTTGCGTGCCCGGGATTAGATTAATCTCAACATCAATCTCTTGGGGTGGAGGGACACCTGGAAGTTCCTTAGGAAATACATCTTCAAATTCCCTGACTACCGGAACTTTAGAAGGTTGAGGGATCTCCATTGTGGTATCTACCACATGAGCCAAGAATGCAAAGCATCCCTATCTCATCAACTTCTCAGCTACCATAGCTGACACAAGATAGGTTGGAAGAATCTTCCTATCTCCCTGAAAGATCCATGTGTCACCATTGTCTGTGAACACAGCCTGCTTGGAACCACAATCCAAGACAACCATATACTTCTCTAAGGTGTCCATCCCAAGGATTATGTCAAAACCATGTATCTCAAATGGTATAAGATCTGCTTGAATGCAATGTTTAGAAAAAGAAAGAGTGCAGGGAGAACACACCTCCTACAACAGTGCATATCCCAACAAAGGTGTTTCTAATAGCAAACTATCTGCTCTATGACTGACAATCATGTTGCAGTCATAAATCACTTCTTGAGTGATAAACGAGTGCGTAGCACCCAGATCAATTAACATAGATACGAAGCAGGACAAAGACATATTAGAATAAAATAGTTCCATCTGACCTGTCACAACCCGAGGGTTGACAACTGCTTCAGGCCAGTTCATAGCATAGAACCTCGTCATTGCCTGTGGTTGACCCTGTGCATGGTTGTTGGGTGCCGACGATCCAGCTTGGGACGCTTGTTCACGTCCTCTAGTGCCACTAGAAAACTATCTCCTCTGTGAGCCTTGTTGATTCTGCCTCTGGGGTTGAGTTACAGTTCTGACTTTCTTAGGACAATCTCTCTTCAAGTGTCCTAATCTCCTACATTGGAAGCAGTTGTAACTTCCCAAACTCTGCCTGGGTGGTCCTATCAGTGATGCTGATGCTGTACTGGGGGCTCTACTTGGAGGAAAACTATGGCCCCTACCCTTACTTGACGTCCACTGCGTTGGGGTATTAAACCTTGGTGGTGGTGTAGAGAACCTCGACTTCTTGAAACTCTCAGACCTTTTTCTTTGAAACTGAGGATACACTTTCTTATTACTAGTCTATCGCTTTTCGATCACATACCTCTCTACCTGCCTAACGGATTCCACAAAAGTGGCAAATCTCTCCCTGTTCTCCAGAGTAGACACAGGAGTGGTCAACTCACCGTTCAACCCCTTCTCGAAATGCCGAATCCTTTCTTCATCAGTAGCTGCCATGTGCGAAAAAAACTGTAAAAATTCCATGAACCTAGCTTCATACTCGCTAATGTTCATCTGTCCTTGCCTCAACCTCTCAAATTGAGAGATCTTCTCATCTAGATACGTCTTAGGAAAGTATCTAGCAACAAATTTATGTCAGAATTCATCCCATCCGACTTCAACACCTGGTCTCTTACGTTCCTCTATGATCCACCAATGACCAGCACTCCCCTTTAGAAGGTATACAACATGCCTCACCTTCTCTACTTTAGGGATGTTAAGGATTCTAAAAGCTTTCTCCAGCTCCATCAATCACAAATCTGCATCAACTAGGTCAGTTGTGACAACATAGTCTATGGCTCCCACCCGATGAAGTCGTTCAAAGGTCTTGCCAGCTCCATGTCCTTCATTATGGGTTGGTGCTATTAGTGTAGGTGGTGGCATTCTGTCAGCCATATGTGTCATGGTCGCCATAAACTGGCCGAACAGGGTATGGAAAGTTGGGTTCTCTAATGCAGCTTGATCAAGATGAGGAATCTCAGGTACAGGTTCCTCCCTAGCTTGATCCCTAGCACCTCCTCCTGGTGCAACAACGCTGCTCTCAACATCATGTTCATCATGTGATCCAGACATCTTCAAGTTCTTCTTCTCCTATATGAGCAGAAGACACTATCAGATAAATTAGAAGACACTAGAACAGACTCAACAACCTTAATCCTATGTCTCTGTGGACTCAGCGAACCTAGAGCTCTGATACCACTAATTTGTGATGTGGTGTTAGAATAAAACGTAATTAACTAATGCGGAAGTGATCGTTAGCAACAAATTACTGAAAATCACTAAAAATGAAAACCATTTACAAAGAGATCCATTCTCAGGAAAACTCTTTAAACAAGAACCACAATATTATATTTACATACTGGTCCACATTATACATTCCATATACCATCTCTTCTCGAGGGATATATATACATCATTGCTCTACTAAAAAGCACAAGTAACAAAATCCTCAAGGCATTCAAACCAAAATCTCAGATTGATTATAAAAATACTAACTACTGACTCCTAGGACCTGAGAGTACAGAGACGACGCATATGACTTTATAAACAAATCTTGACAGCCAGTATCCCCACCTGGGATATCACTATTGTCCCTGTTGTGGCTGCTGCTGCTCTTTCCCTGCTACAGAGTTTCTGCCTCTTTGTCTGCGTCTACCTAAAAATGTTGGATCCGGGGGTTGGGGGTGAGATAATTGTTAATTGCCCTAGCGAGAGATATAACTCTCAGCCGAAAACATTATTATTGTAGTTTAATAGAAATAAACTGAATAGTGGAAACACAAACTCAACAACAGATAAATTAATATCTATGCAGATTAGAGCAACATTCCTATTCAAGTATTTTAGCTATAACTTGATAGAGCATCATGCATCTTATTCAATATGGAATTAAAGAACATAAATAACATTTATGTATCAGGGACATGCTTAGCAAGATAACATCAACCAGTGGTTCTCGTATTTCAATCTTATGCAAATACGCTACACGACTGATTACATATTACAAACATACTTAAGCTCTGAGGAGATGAGGTATACCGCTCATACTCCAACTGACCATTGTGAAATTGAAATCGGTACCATACAAAGTCAATCGAAGAGCCGACTTCCATGACTTCCCACATCTCGGTCAGTGCGAGATCAGATGTAGGACATCTTGTGTCTCTGCTACACAACTTGTGTAATGCCTGGGCCCACTGCCCAAGGCTCTAGTAGAGTTTCAGGAATGACGACTGGCCCCACAAACCACCACTAGCCTTAACTGCACGCTTTTTCCTCGCTCATGCGCAAGCCTGGGTCAACTTCCCGACTGGTCACCCATCCTAGTACCACTCCAAGCTGAGCACGCTTAACTATGGAGTTATTTAGTGATGGGCTCCCGGAAAAGGAGGTACACCTTGGTGATATGGGTAGTCGAATCATTCCTTTTAAGATCATTTTATTAGAGACCTCAAATCCTGGGATGTTACAATCTCCCCCACTTAGACTCCTGACGTCCTCGTCAAGGAACAAGTATATGGCTTCATAATTTATCCCCATTTCAGTGCAGACCTAGATGTCCCATGTACACCCAGCTCCCGATTACGGTTACCAACGCAAGGCTGGCTCCATCAACTCAGATAGCCCTTTCCAACATGCCTGGACACTACCAGTGCACGGGCGGCTCCATCAACTCAGATAGCCCTTTCCAACACGTGTGGACCGCACGACTCAAAGACTGGCATGCCACAACCCCATGTGGGCCCCACCTACTGGAGGGGAGTTGGCTCTGATACCATTTGTAATGCCTGGGCCCACTGCCCAAGGCTCTAGTAGAGTTTCAGGAATGACGACTGGCCCCACAAACCACCACTAGCCTTAACTGTGCACTTTTTCCTCGCTCATGCGCAGGCTGGGGTCAACTTCCTGACTGGTCACCCATCTTAGTACTACTCCAAGTTGAGCACGCTTAACTAAGGAGTTCTTTAGTGATGGGCTCCCAGAAAAGGAGGTACACCTTGGTGATATGGGTAGTTGAATCATTCCTTTTAAGATCTTTTTATCAGAGGCCTCAAATCTTGGGATGTTACAACTTGCCAGGGTATAGTGGCATCTTCACTATAGAGTTACAGTGTACTCTCTTCGCAATCGAGAGATTTCATGTTTACCTCCATCGATTCAACATTAACATCATCGGGAGATTAGTGATACATCCACCCCAATACATATAATGAAGGATTGAGAGGTTTAATGTTTACCTTCCATCAATTCCCCCATTAAGACGTAATGATATGTTCACCCATCAACCCCTACATATTAAAAAATATGTGAACTCCAGGAGATCCCATAGGAAAACATGTTTCACCATCACTGGCTACTGACGATGATGGATCTATGGTCATAGCACTACATGAAGATATTTCACTTGATTAATTAAGTACATTATCATATTCTTTTAGCATCAATCAAGTTTTCAAACATAAATTATTAGGACAAAATGCTACAAAGAAACATGTACTATTTTCATCAGTTACTTCTCAGTTTTTATAAGACATTAGGATCGCAGTCCCCTATTTCAATACTGGGAATTCTCATCCTTCCACAAACTCAACATCATAATCATATGAATCTGGGTATTCAAACCCTTAGCTCATCACTGAGCACTGTTACCACTTTTTCAGGTAACTATCACTTTTAGGTCATCTCACCAAAGTAAACATGATACTTGTTACACAAGATCTCTCATGGCACTTAAGGCCCATTAATTCTCTGATTACCTCTTACTAAGCAACATGGCATATTATGGCACATAAGGCCCAATAACAATCTTAACAAATAAAACATCATAGCTCATACCTGGCTATGTTCATCATCTCATGATACCTGCATGCTTAGCACACATGATAACAGATATATCAATCATATTTCGGTTCCATGTTATTCCAGGGTAACACCACTATTCCCTTATTAAGATTAGGGTTTCCCATTTCATTTCAATCAGGGTTACACATCCCCTTTGTTCAATTATGACCAATGATTCCTCATTTCATTGTCCAAGGTTAGGGTTTCACACACCTTCACTCTATTTCGAATTTAGAGTTTACTATTCACATCACATCACCCCAAATTTAGGGTTTATATTAAATAACCCACAATTAGGGTTTACTATTCATCCTAATTAGGGTTTCATATTCAATTACCTATAATTAAGGATCACTATTCATCTAAATTAGGGTTTCACATTTCATAACCCTTATTTAGGATTACTCATGTCATCACCCTCAGTCAGGGTTTCACTATTACCCTAGATTAGGGTTTCACTCGGAATTGCCCCAAATCAGGGTTTAGGGTTCATTAACCTTTTCGATCAGGGTTTAAGTTCATCAAGCAACTCAATTAGGGTTTTATGATCTCTTTGTCAAGGATCATACCCTAATTGTATACTATACTTATCTCGAAGGTGTTAGTCATGATTGCTACATGATTATCTTACATGTATGAATCTTTCTCTCTCTCATCCTATTTAGGATGTCCACTACTCAATTCTTGATTAGATTGAGCCTACCCTTTATTCGAATACATGCATTTAAGGTTAACATGATGTATTGAATTATTGCATCATTATGCATCAATGATTAATCCCACTAAGGGTATCAATCCTCTAAGTACATTAGGTGTCCAAAAGATTTGATCAATTGAACCTTCAATTACATTAGATACCCAAGTGAATTGACCAATTGAATCTTTAATTACATTGGGTGTCCAAGTGGATTAACCAATTGAGTCTTCAATTACCTTAGATATCCAAATGGATTAGCCATGTTGAACCTCAATTGGTTTAGATTACATAGACCCTAAACGGTCTTGGTCTCTCATAATTCAAACAGTTTGAAACCGTTTGGGCAAATTGCCCTTGAAACCGTTGAAGTAAGAAATGTGTTGAAACCGAATAGACTTGGGTCTCCAAACAGTTTGAGACTGTTTGGACCCAAACGGTCTTGAGATCGTTTGGACTCAAACAGTCTTAAGACCATCTCTCATAATTCAAACGGTTTGAAATTGTTTGGGCAAATTGCCCTTGAAACCGTTTAAGTAAGAAATGTGTTGAATCCAAATAGACTTGGGTCTCCAAACGGTTTGATACCGTTGACCGTTTGGACCTAAACGGTCTTGAGACCGTTTGGTCCAAACCTTCTCAAAACCGAATGGACCAAAAAGGTCTTTCAACACTTAATCAATTCAAGGTTTCCATCAATGAACCGACTATCAATTGAATCCTTGATTCATTCATCAATTGAACTATTGAATCACCCTTCACTTGGACCATCAATTAGGGTTTTGAACCCAATTAAACTAGGATTTATACTCAAGAAACCATCAATTAGGGTTTTGAAATCGAAGAACCTTCAATGGTTAACATTGTGGAACTAAATCAATTGAAATCAATGAATCATCATCAAATTGATATGACCTGACCTCAAACGGTCTTGAGGTCATTTAGATGACCTCCAAATGGTCTTGTGACCGTTCGTCCCATACATTATTAAAATTTGTGAAATTCAATTAGGGTTTAGATCATTGGATTGATCATCAAATTAACTATTGATTGCATTTCAATTTGATATATATGGATCTTCAATTACTCAACCATGCTCAACCCTAGATCTCCAAAAGGTCTTGGTTGACCTCCAAATGGTCTTGAGACCGTTTGGGTTAATCAACCCAAAGTTTTAAATCAACCCATTGAAATTTCAGCACTTAACCCGATTAGGGTTTTTAATTGGAGAATTGTCCATATATTGAATCAATCAATTAGATCCATTAGATCATCATCCAACATGTACTAGGGTCCTGACCTCAAACGGTCAACCCATCCAAATGGTCAACCCATCCAAACGGTCAACCCATCCAAACAGTTTGGGATCCAAACCTCTAAACGGTTTGCAAACCGTTTAGTCTCCGAACGGTTTGGTGAAACCGTTTGGACCAAAGTCTTAAAACCGTTTGCAATAAAAACTTATTGGAATGTGTGTCTAAGATGATTCCATCATAATCAAGCCTTAGTCCATCGAAAACTACTGCCATTATCTTGGTAGTTGCGTCAACTAATCAAAGGAATTGTAAGAAGAGCAATTGAACATAATTGATTGAGAAATTGAATTCAAATAACAATGAATAGGGGTTCAAGTTATATAACCCGCCTCCAATTGAGATTCAAGGTTTGGAGCTTCACGTCAAAAATTGTGGAAGAAGCTTTGTCAAACCACAAGGTTCGTTCCTCAACCTTTTGAGTGAAAAGGAATGGTTAGAATTGAAGATGGGATCGAGATAAGAAGAAATCATGCAATTATTTGTGATTTCCACCATGAAATCAAGGGGAATGAAGGTCAAGAAGCTTATCAAAAGGTTGGGGGTCGTCCTCCTGATCCTCTAAAGCTCCCTTGGTCGTTTTGCAAGCAAAGAGAAGAAGTGGATTCGAAAAAGCCTTTGGTTTGAGTTATAAAAGGTGTTTTTATAAGAAAACCAATGAGAGAGAAAATGCCTTATAAAAATCCTTTAATTACAAAATTGGTGCCACCTCTCCCCCTCCATTCCTTTCATGCAAAGGTATGTTTATCACCTCCGAATTCCTCTTCATTATCCATGAATTAAGAGAAAAGAAATTAAGCACCTTAATCATATAATAGTAATATCCATAAGTTCGTGGATATTTCTTTTTATTTTCTTAATGTGAGTGGGTTCTCCAGTCACGTAGATATTTCTTTTGCCTTTGCAAGGCATAAAAACGTTCACACTTGAGAAAATCCAACCATATCGTTTTTGGTTGAAATCCCTTCAATTATTTCATTTATTTTTGCATTAAATTGAATTAAGGTTTCAATTATGCTTAAATCTTGATTATTTTAATATCAAGATTCTCTCTCCTTCAAAGTAGCTCAAATGAGATGCCCCTCTCATTTTATTGCCTCTACAAAATTTCAAGAATATTAGGGACCTTAATGAAGTGGAAATTTGCATATTGAACCCTAGGTTTTGGGTAAATTGCACATTACACCAAACTAGGTTTTAATGCACAAACATTACTTTATCAACTCTTTCTTGGTACTCAGGCTTGTGGTAGCCATACCTATGTATCATATTCATTCTAATGATGATTAAACACATGAGGAACATATTATCATTCACAATTTGCAATTTAACCCCTCAACTTGGGTAATTTACACTTTAGTCCAACACAAGCAAAACATTATTTTCAACATTATTCAAAATGGACTAGAATTGAAATATAAGTTCTTATTGAGCCTTAATTACTTTTAAAAATATAATATCAAGCATATAATTATCTTTCTTAAACAAAACACCTAGGGTTAAAGCATAACCCAGGTCAGGGATGTTACAGTTCCATTATTTGGCTTCTAAGAAAAGGTGGATAATTTCTTCTTCCTTTATTCTTAACATTATGTCTAACACATAATTGTTTCCTTTTCCTAAGATTTAAAAGGTATTTCTCTTTTATTCAATCATTCAACTTCGACTAGGAAATATTATACTTCCTCTCCTAATCTTTTCTTTCTCTTAATTAGCATAAATCACACATGGATACACATATACATAATTGTTAAAAGGATTACATTGAATATCTTTCCATGTATGAATTCCTCTTATTTAACTTGTGCCGCAAGAACCCATGCCATAAAGGTGATTAAGTTTATTATTCCACCAATAATACCATTGAGGAAATTATAAATCAATTCATTTATATTCTTCATTTTTATCAAATTTGAGAATATAACACAAGGCAACAAGATATTTGTCAATCTGAGAGAATAAGGAATTTTCATCATGGACCGATAAAAAGACCAATTAACAAGAATGCCTCATTATAGGGATAATTTAGTTAGTTTAATACCAAAATTAAATAGAGAAGAGCGCTTACCTGATTTTCACACATAAAGGTTAACGCGAATAGTATACTTTGGTCCACAAAGTCAAGTTTTCATCCTAGAAACACATTAGGTATGTTAGTCAAACCAAAATGTGCATGTGTATTCATCCTTAACATAGCTATACCTATTATTCTTACCCTAATTCCAATCACATAATTTCATATTAGGGTTTATAATCTTATTAAGTGAACATATGATCCTTTATATATTTATTAGTGTTCATGTTATTATTACATGAAAGTACCCACTTTTAGACATGGTACACTATTTTCTCATACACGTTTATCCATGGTTATATACATATCACCATCTACTTAGATACCATTATATTGATGGGTTAGATTTTACATACATATTTCATTCTCATATTAAGTCACATATTGATATCTTAATTTATTTGTCAAGATTCATCATTGGTGGTCTACACTCCCTCTCAACTTGACCATCCTCATAGTTATGTATTTTCTTTGCTTGTGGGTATGAATGTATAAGTACATCATCATATATAATTACTAATACATTTAACACTTATTGAGTTTAAGTTGAAACATACTAATAACTATTTAATCTTTAGTCTAGTACATATGTTGTCCTTAATCTCTTAGGCAACTAAGAAATAGGTCAAGGAACATTGCATAGTAATTATTAATGTACGTATATGTATTAGTATGTATATTTGCATGGCCAACATCTAGTGAATGTTCAACCGCTCTAGTTTTTATTAGAACTTAAGGTCATCTGCAACACAACTTATACATGTTCATATGCACTTACCCATGCATGCCATGCAATCGATACATTACATATACACAATGAGTTTGTTAGATTACCATAGTATCTCGACCTTATGCATACCTTATCTATTTACTTTACTGAAAGCCAAGGTGATCTAGATTGAGTATGAATTCCTTGATTAGATTTCACATGTAGCTAGTCTCCCAATGAATGTAGTTACTCATGATCTATTGATTGAAATCTACAAACAACATATAAAGGAAGGTGATAAATGACCTATGAATGATCGTTGAACACCGGATTGCAGTTTGGAGGTCTACAAGTCTTTGACGCCTCTATTGGGTCAAATCCATGAAGAGTTGCAGTTCCGTAGCTGGGTGGCGATTGTATGAGGAGGCAAGGGAGTTGCGGCATGGTGTTGCACGCGGGGGTCAAGGGTGGTAGCATCGATGGCGTTGCCTGGAGACGACTGGCACAACATGGCGAAACATGCACTGCTTCACATTTCCTGGCGCTAGTGGAGGAGCAACAAATAGAGGAGAGTCAAAGGAGTAGAGGAAAGGAAGTAGTTGGATTTTGATTCAGCCATGGAAGTTGCTGACGAGCAAAGTTCCATGCACCATTATTATTGGGCCTATAAGGTTGAAGGGTGGACGACCTCATTGTGGTGGTGGCACTGATGCCAAGAGGGTTGTTGGCTAGGCCAGGTCACATAAGAAGACACAACATGGCTAGGACGTGCAGAGGAGAAGGTTCATAGGTGTCGGCAACCTCTCAACAAGGAACTGTGGGTGCCACCATGACAACGTGGTAGATGGCTCTACGATAGGTGATGACGAGGAGTGAGGCTCTTAGTGGTGGCAACGCTCGGGGAGTAGATGGGGTGTCGGGGCATCATTGTGGTGATGGTGGTTGTGGTGATGTCGATGATCCTGGATCTAATGTTGATGAGGAGACGACATGGTGATTTCTGGTTGATGGTGGAATTTAACGCTGCCTGATGGCACAACAAGGCTAGAGGGAGGCGTAGGGGTGGATAGTGTTACAACCCCAATTTTTGGGTTCATTTGCTAAGAAATGTAATTTCTCATATTAAAGATATTTGAACAAATAATGATATAATTTATTTTGAATAAATAGATTTCGTTTACAATAGCCTTGTTAATTGTTTTGTGGGCTTTATTCGCTATTGGGCCCAATAACAAGGAAAAAACAAAAGAAATTCCATTGCTAAATGAGTAAATATGAAAATGAGGAAAAGAAAGATGTAGAAACCTCTAGAAGATAAAGGAATGATATCCAAAGTTGGATTTCGTGCCTCTTCGGTTCCTTGGGTTCCATGGAGTCCAAATTGGAAAGATAATGCAACAAGAAAGAGAAAGAATTAATTAAGTATTGCTTTATTTAGAAGAAATATGAGATAATGGTAATATTTCAAGAAATATGTGGAAACATGAATAATGAATCCATCTTGGATGAGATTTCGTGTCCACATGGTTTTTAATGGTAAAAGGAATCACAATAAAGAAAATAAAAGATTAAGGGAGATAAAATATGCTTAAAATAAATTTTATTCAAGGATAACTTGCACACGAAGATAATGCCCTTTTCGTTTGGAATTTGGGACTCAAATTATGTATGCCAGTAGATAAAGCCAAGAGGAAGTTTCCATTAAAATTTGGTTGAAAAAGAATAAACAGATTGGGAGATACGAATTTTCAAAGTTTCCTAAAGAGAATGGAATATCTTTAAATGTCACAATTCACATTCAAAATAGAATTGCTTATGTTGGGCGCGTGCAATGGGAATCATTGATCTGGGATATAATAGTGATCTGCTTGTCTTCCACCTCCAGCCCATTTTGGGAAGCAGTAACAGTAATGCAAGGAAATTGGTCCACACATCCTCTCTCCCTAATCAATAAGGAGTCCTGAAAATTTGATATTTGGAATCAGGAGAGAATTGTGATCCTTTCTAACTCCTAAGTCATTTCTATTAATGATATTCTGAAAACCCCCTAAAATCTAGTCACTGCAGATGGGAGGCAACTCTCATTTTCCCTCAACCATGATGCCTATATAAAGGGAACCTATCCCTCTCACAATTTCAGGCCCTTTCCGTGAGTTTGTATCTTTACAAGGAGGATCATCGTGTTAAGAAGTGAAGTTGTTCCCTGACCCAACATCTTCTCCAACCTGGACTGGCGTCAGCTCGAGGAGTAGAGGAACCCGACCGCCAGTGGGGGGTATCGAGGGGAAGCCTACGGCTCCTGACCAGAAGGAAGACGAACCTGAGGAATAGGGGCGACAATCGACTGCTAGAAGGAGGTAGGAAGGTGGAGCCTGCGAGTGGAAGCAGACCTCCTCGACGACACTCTATTTTGTAGAGCAAACAGAGCCACACACACAAAGAAGGAGACAAGGGTGCGGGTCAGCTGGGTCACATGGGAGCCAGATCCACGAAGAGGGTCCGCGATCCAGGGAAAGGAAAAAGGAAAATATAGAAGGGAGATGTGGCAGCCAATGATTGGTCAAAGGTAATTTTCTTGTGGAAATCATAATCAATTATTGGTAACTCTGATTAAGATGATATATATATATATATATATGAAAATTGATCAGAATAAAACGAGGAATGCAATAAAAATATAATTGAAGCCCAATTCTACTTTCTATTCAAAAAGTATGTAAAGATGTTATCTTTAATGATTTATCTATTAAAAGAACCCAAATATTTATTGATTAATGATTTGGAAGAGTTATACAGATGATTAGTTGATCTTAACCAGTGGTTAATAAGAAGGGAACACTAAATCTAAAAGGATGATCTTTGTACATAATTGGTTTAATTTAGGGTTTCATATATCTAAGTTTGCATTAATGGGCTTAGAAACCCTAATTTAGGAGAATATGCATTTTAATGGTTTTAATTGTGCAAATCCATGAATAAGACAGAGTTATGTTGTTATAAATCCAATTTGAGTATAAAAGATCACTAATGTGGATATTTTGGGTTTCCTAGCATATAAAGTGGAATTAATGATAAATTAGGGTTTGTTAACATAAACGATGTGAAATGTCGTAATTAGGGTTCCTTTGATAATCAAACTATAATTCTTTGTTGAGTTGTCAATTCAAAGAAACCTAAATATGATAATTGGCCTTAATGATATGGACATGACTTAAAAGGGTAAAGATGACAATTTTAGTATAAAAGCGACATGTTAGACTTAATTGACTTTCAATTGTGCTTATGATGTTGAAAGTAGGGTTTGTGTTCTAACAAAGCATTATAAGTGGTAAATGCATAATGAAGGATAAAACCCTAATAAAACCATAAAGTCGGCCTAAAAATCATAAGATGGAATCCAAGTCGATCCTGAGAATGTTTTGAATAAAATAATGACACTTGGATGTTATGCATTATTTTTAGGATATTTTTGATTGCTTGTTTGATTGTATTGAATATTGATGCTTGGACATCAAGTTGCTCTGGATCAGGTATGTGGTTACGCTTATGAATAATTGCTTTAGTTTCACAGAAATTTTTGAATGTTTTATCGGTTGCTTGAAATTAATTGTTGGATGCCTTTTATTTCATGCAACCATAAAGTGACTATGATTATCACTATGAACATATATATAACTCGCTTAGATCCGAATCCACCTCTGTGGCTTGTAAAGGCTAAAAAGGGGTAACCTAGAGTAAGGTCTAGGTTATCGTGGGTTAGAAAATGGACTACCAAGTGTAGTTCCATGAGACCCTTTAGCATGCCATGAGTTAAGGAGTGGGATACTTACGGGTAGTGCCATGTGACTCAACCCTAGAAACTGGTTCACCTATAGGTGGGACCATGAGGGGTTTAATTGGGAGCTACTATAAGGAACGTAGTATCCACAACACAGAGGATAGGGAATGAATGGATCGCGCAGTTATATTTAAAATATAAAATTGTTTGTTAAATGGTAATTGGCCACAATACATTGTTATCATAGTTGCACGATTATTGCTTCCCCCACATACCAGCTTCAGCTGACCGACGTTTTGTTTGTCAGCGTTTTAGGTACAAGCCAAAATGGTCAAACAGTAAATCATCATATTGTAAAATACATGAAGTAAAATACAAGGATGATTAGTTTGAGTAGAATCCATAAGTGTATAGAAGGTTAGAGATCCAAGTTTTTGAAAAGGTATGCAAATGTTTATTTTCTTACATCTTTTCAGTTTAGTCAGTTAAAATTTAATAATTGTTCTTGGTTAATTGTTGAACCTTTGATCCGGAAAATTATGGGTGCGGCTTCGACCTCTCGGTCTCCCTTAATTGGGGGTTACCAGAAGGTGGGGTCATACCATTTGGTATCAGAGCCTAGGTTCCTCACTTAACCATTAATAATTATTAAAGTTTACAAACTCCATAGAACCCAAGGGAGTTATTAGAGGATTATCCGAAAGATGGAGGTGTCTAGAAAAGAATCACGACCGGGGGCTGGCAATATTTTCCTCCGCACCACTAGTAGGAATATGAGGACTCCCGAATCTGTGTGACTGCCTGGCCAAAGTCTTAGGGTATGAATCAAAATAAGATACCTTTAGGATTTTCTCATCTTATTCATCCCTTCTCATCACAAATTCTGTTAAGGACCTTAAGGATTAGGGTTTTCTCTCTTCTCCTCACCCTCTTGAGGTATGGGTAAGGTTAATAAGGTCTAAGGAATCCTCCATCAAATTAATGAAAGGCATGTAAATAAGATGTCATGGACATAAGCTTAATAGATTAAGTGCAAATTAAAGGATAGATACATGCTTAGGTCGTATGACATAAGTTGTCATGCCCTCAGAAGAGACCTGAGGCTAGACCTTCTTGTTAGGAGGATAAGTAGAGAGAGTTAGTCTTAGAGATAGAGATCTCCATTACAAGTAGAGTCCTGGCACATCCTCTGAGGATGATGTTAACCCTAACCCTAAGTGAAGGTTAGAGAGAGAGATGGCATGATGAGTTAGACCAGGTGTTTGGATGGACATGCCTTGGATGACGTATGAGCCATGAGAGGTTGGATGACCTAGTACCTCCAGCGACCCAACCCTGGGAAGGGTCGTGCATGTTAGAGTGAAGGATAGCTCCTTCATTGATGAGGTTAGATAAGAACCTATGGAAACCCCATGAGCTTATATGGGCATTATAATCACCCAGAATGTATCATTAGTGTGAGCAATAGGTTGAAACCCTGGCCAGGAGAGTTTGATGGATAGCTTATGAGAGCTATGGATGACCTTGAGCAAACATTATAATCTTCACCATGTAGGGGTATGCTTGTGAGCTTGATCCCTCTTGGAGAGAGAACCCCTTGTAGTAAGGTTGTTTGTAGGGTTGGCTCTAGAGAGAGAGAGAGCAGGACCCAAAGCGAGAAGGTTGGAAGCCTAAAACCCCAAGATATGAGGAATAGTGGGGAGTCGAGGATGATGCGACCTAAGTAGATGATAGTGGTTGCCTCATGCATGATCCCTGGAGACTGATGATATCTTGGTTGCCATTAGAGGAAACAAACCCTAGAGAGAGGATGAGGCTTCTGGCACCTATGTGCCTATGGTATAAGTGTTTACCATTTGAGAAAGGAAGAAAAAGTTCTGTATACCCTGGAGAGGTTTAGTGACAGGTTGTGGGGCCTTATGCCTTGTTGGTTGTCCTTGAGAAGGACTCGACCCTGATGTGTTGCTCGAGTAGAAGGATGACAGGGAGTGCATGTCATGTCTTATACTTGCTTGATTCATGGTTAAGAGATCGAGCATGCAGTTGAACACCCAAAAGTGAACCTAGGCCTAAGAGGGGAAGTGGTGTACCTAATGCTCATGCTGAGAATTAAGTTGCTATAGTTTCGAGCATGGTACTCCTCTTGTATAGAGGAAAAAGGGAAACTCCTTAAGTTGAAGGCATGATGAACTCCTTACAACTAAGTTTATGACATGGGAAGGTATAATCTTGACCCAATGTTGAGGATGAGAATAAGTGTGACCTAGCATGGTTTTGCAGGTGGTCCGCTTGTACCTTAATGGCTTGATAGGGTCAAGCATGCTCATACGGATGTAAACCCTAGACATAAGGACATTTGTGACTTTTGGATGTAGTTTCCTCCCATCCTGCGAGAGGGACCCTTTGGTAAGGATATACCAATTTTGTGGGTTTTGAGGAAACCTAAAAGAGGTCTCATAGGATCTTGAGAAGCTAAGTGAAAAGTACATGGTATGAGAATGAACCTGTAGACCCATAAATTTTCATCTCTAAGTGCATGTGGATGTGTTACCATGAAGTTAACCGGTATGGGACCTGACCAAGGTAGGCAGGTCACCATGACCCCTATGAAAGGATGAATGTCATCCCATGTATACGAAGAAAGATGATAAAGGCTTGGGTAAGGTTCTAAGTTGGACATGTACTATAAATGGAATCCTAAGTCTATCCTAGGGTTAGGTGGGGATAAGACCGATGAGAGTGGAAGTTGCCTAATTCCCTAGTTGCACATGACCATAGGGTTGGGAGGTAACAACTATCATTGTCTGAGGGCCATGGGTTAGGAGATTGATCACCTTCATAAACTCATGGGACCCAAAGGACAAATGAATAGGGCACTCTCTGGATGCATAAGGGCAGAGGGATGACCCCAAAAGTGTCGGTACCCCATGGACCTAGAGGAGATGACCAAGGGATGTGCATAGGTTCGAGATTAGTTTTTCATGGATGTAACTTTGATATCAAGATGATTGTAATATAGAGGCATAAATGACACGTTTCAACTTAGATTTAAAGGTGTACTGGCAAGGTGGGATGTACCATCTCTACTATTGGAATAGGAAGAACTCTATATTTAGACTGCAACCAAATGCTTATTTCCTCTTGTTATGGGAGTGTGAGATAGGACAGTACGCATGACATACACCAAGGATAAAGATGATGTAGGTTGGAATGTTGCCACGAGATATGGTGACAGAGAAGATAACATACCCTGGTAAAGTGAATGATACATGGATGGTTTGCAAACACTAAGAGGAATTAGGTAGTCACCTTATGAGGATGTTTTTATCATGAGCTATGAGTTATACAAGGTTGAGTTCAAAAACCAAGAGGATGAGCTCAGAGTTTTCTCGATGAAGATAGACTTAGAGCTGAGATGAGATAATAAGTGGAATACATGAAGGTGTAACTCATCAACATTACCTAATACCGAAGGATGTGAAGTGGTAATGGATGCTCTGGTTGAGATATATCTGACTAGTTTGGCTAAAAGCTAGAAAGGGTGGTTAGGCTAACCCTGAGATCAAGAAAGAAGATATGTTTGGCTAATACTCAGATGTAATGAGATCTATTGAACACGTTAATGGTTGTTTGGTTAGCCAGCCTAGGCCTTGATGCAATGAAAGGATGGTTGTAGAACCTCGGATGCACTTCTTTGGAAAGGAAGGTGATGAAACTCTGACTAGAGTGGTTTAGGGTTTTTGAGGAATCGATCTTGAGGAATCATGACATACAGGAAATCCTATTTGAAGATCACCATACATCGTGATACTACAAAGATAATAAGTGATAGTAGCACTTTGGCTGCTTGATGTAAAGTTGCATGTAGTATGTGGCCATGCAAGCTAAGAGTGAAGGATGAACACCGGTGACCCAGTGCATTGATATAAAGGATAAAGAGTCCCCAAAAGAGAAAGGGAGTTCATTACTATGGATGTTGTAAGTCTCCCCTGGACCAAGGAAGGTCGAGATGCAATATGGGTTATGGTAGATTGCCTTACCTAGATGACATGAGAAAGAAAGAGTTCTATCAAGGGACAGATCGGATTGAACTACCCATGAGAGAGATGGTTCAATTACACCATGATGCGAGTTCAAAGGTTCTTGAGTTTGACCTAAAGGTTCCCTTCCCAAAAGGTGGAAGTAGGTATATGAAGAACTCAATGTTAGTACAGTTATTCACCCTTATATAATGGTTAGCATATTCCATACTAAAGGGTCTGATGAGAGCATGAGTGCTCGTTCAGGGTGATATCTAGAGATAGTTCTTGTCCTATGAAAGACGTGATGATGACCACCATAGCCAGTATTGGGATTTAAAGAATCTCTATAAGGGAGTTGTGTCAGTTACCACTTCAGTAAGGTGATGTTGGTGAAAGGACCACGTAATGGTTAAAAAAAGGACCACAGTGTGTGTAGATGAAGTTGCTTTGATCGTGCAATGGCTGAAAGGAGCCTAGAGATGACAAGAGTCATGAGCGGATGCAAAGTAGACTGACATGCAGTTCATTGTGGGAAATATGTGACATGAAAATCCGACCTATCTAAGTTATAGCTAATAGAGCTGAGTTCTCGATGCATGGGTTCTTTTGACATGTTTGGTGGAGAAGGTTAAGTTTGATCTTACCCCTCAGGATAAAGTAATGTGTGATAAGTTCCAGGTGTCCAATTTAGAACACTATTTGAGGTACCCAGACCATGTGCTGAACAATGAACCTAGTGAGCCCAAGGGAGGATGAAATGACCTGAGTCACCTGTGTAGTTTATAGACGCCAGAGTGAAAGAACTCAGAGAAAAGAATATGTGATCATAAATGTCAACCCCGATCTCACACTAACCATAAATCATGAGATTAGGGCGCGACAGAGGGATTATCACACAAGCCAACCCACTTTGAGATTTTAAAACATTTTCAAGACATTAAAAAGATAATCTGATTTATGCTGTAAACTAAATCTAAACAAACTGCGGAAGCATTTTTATTAAACTGACTAGCAATATAAACAGAGTCTACATCATATTACATTGATCAACATAAAATAAAGCATGAAAGTTATTTTACATCTTTATACACATTCTCTCTCACCCACACCATGTCCCAAAGATCGAGGGGAAAGGACTAAGAGACCTCTAACTACTAACTACATAAACCTTCTACAGACTGAGCGTTAGGGTGAAAGGATCCTCTAGATTTCCTGTGATGTTGATGACCTGAAAATGTTTTGAGTAGAGGTATGAGCCTACTCGCTCAGTGAATAGCATTTCATTTAGCTATCACTAAACAACTCATCAGGTTTACAAAATTGAAAATAGAACATAAGTGCAGTACAAGCAGGGCAATTCTAATGACATAGCAGATTTGCAGATAATAACCACATTTCTATGCAACAACATATATTTTAAACAATTAAACAGTTATAGGGAAAAGGCATAGAAGTTCAAATCCATTAACATATAAAACTTTCCGTGATCCTATATGAGTACATATTTATCAATTTTTTATGCCCTAAACATATGCAGTGTACTCTGCATATAAAGATCTGTAGCGAACTACGATCCCACCGTACAAGACTTAGCGACACACCTGGGAAATGCTAAGTATGACTGCCAGCCCTGGTCTGCTGTAGGACTCTCAGGCTCACAAGGCCTCAGGCTCACAAGGCCTCACTACACTCTCAAAAGAGTGAACTCTAGACTCCTCCTCAAACCTGAGCACACAGGCGAAGAGTCTTACCGGGTTACCACCGTGACACAAGCACAGATTAATGTTGAATAACCCTTATATACTCCAGTGTCACCGTGACATCGCACGCGTTGTTGTTGAACACTGTCTTTCTCTATCCTCGTGCCTGTGACTCCGCACAGTTATTGTTGCAACACGAGTTTCACCCCCTGGATGCAGACCTCTCAAAAGGGGTTCTACGGTGTTAGGGCACCTAAGTCTATTAACTGATTAACATATAAACATTTAAACAGGAATGTCACATACCATACTTATTTCACATTCTGAACATCACTTTAAACACATATACATCATTTGTCATCTTTAAACATAACTCAGTATCATTTATCCAGTTTCCATGCTAAATATCCATTTTTAAATCAACAAGTACATTGCAACCATAATACAGGAAATTTCATCATTTTCATTAAGCATATTACGTATTCCAAGTTCCAATGAACCATATAAATTCACTGATTCAATTCACACTGATCAGATGCTAAACTAAATCATATAACAACGTCTAAAAGCATTTTATGAAATAAAAAGTCGGGCGACGCCAAACGCTGCCCGACGCCTGATAACGCCTGTTATCAGCGTAATTCATGCACAAAATAGAAAATATTCAAACGCCTGAGTTTATTAATGATAAATAAATGAAACCCCACTCACAACGATTTGGACTGTCCGGATTCGTCCGGAGATGCGTCCAAGGCCTGATTCCGGGCGAAATTGGGTTGTCTTCTTCCTTTGGATTTTTTTTTCCAATTCATGGTCAATTGCTCACAGCAACCGTGCACCTAATCTAGGTTGACGGAAGACCTTGTTTGACATATGGATCGTGGCTAGGAGGCTATGGATTCTTGTATGAACCTCAAGGATGAACTAGAAGTAGTTGATCTGGTGCTTTTCTTTACGCCTAAACACTCCATGCTGAACCTGCTGCTTACGGTCACCTCATGCTCACGAATAGGTTGAAGGAGAGGGCTCTACTTGGTGCTAGACGCAGCTACAACTGCAGATTCGGATTCAAGGCCATCAGTCGAAGTTGGGAGTACCTCCCCGTAGAGCTAGCTCGGCCAAAATGGCCCCTTGGCCGGCGCCCTGCAGCTTGGCCATGGAGTTGCAGGTCGGCCGCCCAAGCTTGGGGCCTGGGTAGGGCAAGGAAATAGAAGAAGAGAGGAGGACGAGGGCAGAGCTACTGGTCAGAGCTGAGGAACACAACAAAAACCACCCTCAATCGTACCCCCTCCTGCTGCAATCGAGCAACCTGCTCATGGGAACCACCCTAGCTGCTGCTTGCTAGCTCGGGCTGCTGTTAGGGCATTGCTAGAGGATGAAGGAGGGCGGAGGTGGGAGAAAGAAGGAACCTGCTCAAAGAAGCCCTAGATCTACCCCGCCATCGCCCTCTGCCAAACGCTGCTGTGCACCGCTTGCGATGGTACTGTTCTATCAGCCGACTCAAGAAGAAGGGATAAGCGAGAGAGGGTAAAAAAAGGAAAAACAAAATTATAAAGCAAGTTTTGGAGAATTTTCAACTTAGGTCCAAGAAAACCAAAAAGGCTGTAACTTTTGCCTCGAATGTCCGATTCGAATGATTTCTCTTGCAACTTTTCAAGCACGGGATTCTCTACAACTGGAGGCATCAAAATCATGCTAATTAACTAGTAACACATGATCAAAACACTAATTGCATCAGTCAGTACTTAACTCAACTCAATTAACTTAACAATCATCATTACTATTATCATTAATTACCTCAAATGATTCAATCTCAACTATCGATTCACATATTAACTTATTTGATTAACCATGATATTTAATTTGATATTCAACACTAATTGAGGTGTTTCACGTAATTCGAGGTATTTGTTGACTAACCCTGATATGGGTCGTAACAATCTCCCCCCCTTATAAGAATTTCATCCCGAAATTCCTAAAAGAGAAAAGGAAACTTGTTACGCACATCTAACCCCAAAACTTCCCATGTGGCTCCTTCTAGGTTGTAGTTTCTCCACAAAACCTTCTCTAAGGTATCTCACGATTCTTAAGTTTCTTGATCCTCAGATCAGCTATTTGTATTGGTCCCTCAACATAGGACACATCTGATCTGATTCCAGATCAAACCACAAAACATTGTCTTTGTAGAACTGTTATAATAGTATCTCAATTTATGGTAATTACTGAGAAATTATCATACTATACATGCAGACAAACTAAAATTCTTAAATAAATGAAATGCATGTCAATTTGGTACTAAAATAAAATCATGCAATTTAACTGTTAAACATCATCACATCTCATAATGAAAATTGATATCAAAATACTTGATTCATCGTACACCCTATCCTTAGGGTTTCATTTGCCTTATTCATTCATCACATGCCAACACCCTACTCTTAGGGTTATCTCATTCACTAGTCATATGGTAACACCCTACTCTTAGGGTTTCCGTTATCTCATCTGTTTGATTGCAGTTCAAATCACAATATGGTATCATTCTAGAACTGGCAGAGCAGTATATTCAAAATCATTGTAATTACTGAGTAATCTTTATATCATGCATGCAGGCATATTAAAAATTCATAAATATTCCAAACTCAAATCAATTTTGGCACATACATACTGAATTCATGTAATTGAACATCTTATTACATCAATAAGAGTAATTTACTTCACCTATAAGAAACCATCTGTAATATTTTTCAATTATCTGAAATTTCTCGAAGTACGTGCATATTAACCCAAATTCCTGGTTTATGCATCACATAACTCAATTAAGAGTTATTTACGTATCATAACACAAATATTTAATAGTACTTGAGAATTTCTAATAATATCTCAGAGAAATGTGCCAATTCATGTAAATTTTAAGTCATACACATTAACATAATAGGAAGCATGCAATTAGGTTTATTTACGTATTTAATGCTATCTTACTATCTTGAAATCATGCATCTAATGGTTTACCAAATTTGTATTGCCTGGGTTTATATTTAAACCGAACCATTATCAGTTGTGTATTTCTAAACTCAACATTCACACTAAGCAAACTCTATAAGACTTAAATGTTCTTCCCAACTTCCACTGAGATGCATAACACATGCTCTCAGCATGTCCTTAAGAGTTTGAATGGTTCTCTCAGACTAACCATCCGTATGCGGGTAAAAAGGTTGTACTGAATCTTATTTTTGTGCCCGAAGCACGATGCAATTGTTTCCACAGCCTAGATGTGAACTTAGAATCTCAATATGATATGATTGAAACTGGATTACCAGGCAACCTAACTATTTCATCCATGTATATCATAGTCAAGTTTCGAGACATCAAAGGTTGACTTAATATGAAGAAAGTAAGCAGACTAAATTAGTCTATCCACAATCATTCATATCAAATCATAACCTCTAGGTGTCTTGGGCAACCCTATCACAAAATCCATTGTGATATGTTCCCATTCCCATTCAGGCATAGAAAAAAAGATTACAAGGTAGCTGTAGATTTCTAGGGTTCAGCCTTAACCTACTGGCACACACTACTTCTAACCACGTACTCAGCTACATCCTTCTGCATATCTGACCATCCATTTCAACTTCTTGAGATTCATATACATCTTAGTGTTTCCTGAAGCATAGCATACATCAATACATACACTTCCATAAGAATCTTTTCTTTCAATTCACTATCTCAAGGTACACACAACATGTCATGCTAATACAACACCTTATCATCTAAAAACTTAAACTCTAGTGTCTTTTCCTCCTATCATGTCATGCATGGTCTGGTTTAACTCACTATCACCCTATTGTAGTTCCTTAATCTGATCATAAGAAGTAGGCTTGAACCTGCATCTGTACAATCAAACCACTATGTGTTGTCACCCCTAAGTCTAAGTTCAACTTCCACATTTCTACTAACAGGTCTCTATTGAAACTTGTCATAGAGAATGCATTAGTTGTTGAACTTGACTTTCTGCTGAAAGCATCAGCCACCATATACTCCTTACCAGGGTGATAATCTATTGTCACATCATAAAGATAGTGACGCCATGTCATAAAAACATGAACTACATCAGCTATCTTTAGATCATATATCGGATAATACTCCACATTCTATGCTACTTTCTTATTGTTACATTTCAATTTTATGTTTTACTCTTTTCTCTAAGTCATTTCATGTTGTTCATGTACCGTTCAGATTAGCTACCTATAAACCCTAGATCACTATCAAATCCAGTTTACTTTACATAGATCAAATCTCAAGGTCTTATTTTACAGAGATACTAGTATTCAAGGTTAAATCACTAGCGACATCCCTTGAACTACTACAACTCTAATCATTCTAGGGTTTTGGTCCATATCAGTATCATAGAATTATTGTGTATGTGCGTGGTCGATCATATAGATCAATTTGAGCTGCTTGGGTCAATAGCATATTAACCCAACACTCATCTTTAATTATATTGGCTGAAAATTCAGTTTTCACAATAGTTTCTGTAATTTGTTTATTAAATAGCTAACAGAAGCTCCAAAAATTCTGGAAATGTTATATGTTATACCTAATGAAGTTTCAGACCTCCAATAAAAATTTGAGATCATTTCTAATTACCAATAAATAATTAAAAATCAAAAAGTGCACTGCTATATTGCAGTCTGCAGCAGATTCGGTCGAGTTGCAAACTCGACCGACACCCTTACTGTAGAGATCAAAAGTCATCCAAAAATTACGCCAATTTAACAGAGTGTCTAAAATTGTGTTTTTCAATCACAGTTAAAATTTTAGATCAATTGGATATACAAATAAAAAGATAAAAGTCAATTACCACACTGCTATATCATTGTGAAAATGTGATCGGTCGAGTTTGAAACTCGGCCGATAAACAAGTCAGAACATTCTTCAAAAAAATTCTGATATTTTCCAATGTTGTTTACATTTTATATATCCAAATCATATCCAAATTTGGGCTAAATCAGAGTTACACATAAAATACCAAAAATCATTTACTGAGACACTTTACTTATCAAATTTTGTGTTTATGTATCATCAAAACCCTATTTTGGGCCGATTAGGGTCTATGCTTCTCAAACCCTAAATCTCAAGACAAAAGAACGTTTAGACTTCTTATCATAGTTAAAACATCCTAGTGTATATACATTCTCACTATGTTACGGGTCTAATTCATCCAGAGTCTACTCTTATTTTACTGTTAATAGGAGTCATTAGATCCCAGTAACGCATCCTGCCAGCCGGACCAGGCCGAACCTGTAGTCCTGAAGCCAAGAGCTACTCGGGATTAATCAACCCCTATTAATCTTAAACATGTGTAAAAATATTCACTTAGGGCAAACTCATTTAAACATAATTTCGGGTCTACTTTAATACAAAGAAAACAAACATTAAACAATTCACTTCATGCCACAACAATATAAAAGAATCATATTTACCTTACAAACTGAAAAATCTAATTTCATGCATATAAAAGCATTTCTAGTGATTTCCAATCAAATAAAAAACAATAGACAGGAGTTGAATCGCATCTTATATGTAATCTCTTATTTCTACATTAATTTCTTATCTCATAACCCTAAGATTTCTAGGGTTTCTCTCTAGCCCATCCTTCCTCTACATACCTGGCCAGGGCATCCAGAAAAGAACAGACAGAGTAGCTTGATACTGGTCAATCTAAGTATTCAGACACTTGGCCAGGGTATCTAAACACTCAGACCTTCCAGAGCTAAAACTCATCATTTATTATTCATCTCACTTATAACTTTATCTTTTGACCTTAATGATTCTTAACGACTCAACTAAAACTCTTTACTTGGTTCTCGTGACCACATCCTTTTCCTGCCATCTGTAATAGTATAACAGAAAACTTCATGTTAGAAAATTACAGATAGAAGAAAAACTCTTAAACCTTAATCCTATTGGTCTCTTATCGTCCCCTGACCTTGACTTAGAGTAACCATTTACTCAACCTATGCTCTGATACCAAGATGTCACACCCCGATCTCACACTAACCACAAATCACGAGATTAGGGCGCGACGGAGGGATTATCACACAAACCAACCCACTTTGAGATTTTAAAACATTTTCAAGACAATAAAAAGATAATCTGATTTATGTTGTAAACTAAATCTAAACAAACTGCGGAAGCATTTTTATTAAACTGACTAGCAATATAAACAGAGTCTACAACATATTACATTGATCAACATAAAATAAAGCATGAAAGTTATTTTACATCTTTATACACATTCTCTCTCACCCACACCATGTCCCAAAGATCGAGGGGAAAGGACTAAGAGACCTCTAACTACTAACTACATAAACCTTCTACAGACTGAGCGTTAGGGTGAAAGGATCCTCCAAATTTCCTGTGATGTTGATGACCTGAAAATGTTTTGAGTAGAGGTATGAGCCTACTCGCTCAGTAAATAGCATTTCATTTAGCTATCACTAAACAACTCATCAGGTTTACAAAATTGAAAATAGAACATAAGTGTAGTACAAGCAGGGCAGTTCTAATGACATAGCAGATTTGCAGATAATAACCACATTTCTATGCAACAATAGATATTTTAAACAATTAAACAGTTATAGGGAAAAGGCATAGATGTTCAAATACATTAACATATAAAACTTTCCGTGATCCTATATGAGTACATATTTATCATTTTTTTATGCCCTAAACATATGCAGTGTACTCTGCATATAAAGATCTGTAGCGAACTACGATCCCACCGTACAAGACTTAGCGACACACCCGGGAAATGCTAAGTCTGACTGCCAGCCCTGGTCTGCTGCAGGACTCTCAGGCTCACAAGGCCTCACTACACTCTCAAAAGAGTGAACTCTAGACTCCTCCTCAAACTTGAGCACACAGGCGGAGAGTCTTACCGGGTTACCACCGTGACACAAGCACGAATTAATGTTGAATAACCCCTATATACTCCAGTGTCACCGTGACATCGCACGTGTTGTTGTTGAACACTGCCTTTCTCTATCCTCGTGCATGTGACTCCGCACAGTTATTGTTGCAACACGAGTTTCACCCCCTGGATGCAGACCTCTCAAAAGGGGTTCTACGGTGTTAGGGCACCTAAGTCTATTAACTGATTAACATATAAACATTTAAACAGGAATGTCACATACCATACTTATTTCACATTCTGAACATCACTTTAAACACATATACATCATTTGTCATCTTTAAACATAACTCAGTATCATTTATCCAGTTTCCATGCTAAATATCCATTTTTAAATCAACAAGTACATTGCAACCATAATACAGGAAATTTCATCATTTTCATTAAGCATATTACGTATTCCAAGTTCCAATGAATCATATAAATTCACTGATTCAATTCACATTGATTAGATGCTAAACTAAATCATATAACAACGTCTAAAAGCATTTTATGAAATAAAAAGTCAGGCGACGCCAAACGCTGCCCGACGCCTGATAACGCCTGTTATCAGCGTAGTTCGCGCACAAAACATAAAATATTCAAACGCCTGAGTTTATTAATGATAAATAAATGAAACACCACTCACAGCGATTTGGACTGTCCGGATTCGTCCGGAGATGCGTCCAAGGCCTGATTCCGGGCGAAATTGGGTTGTCTTCTTCCTTTGGATTTTTTTTTCCAATTCATGGTCAATTGCTCACAGCAACCGTGCACCTAATCTAGGTTGACGGAAGACCTTGTTTGACAGCTGGATCGCGGCTAGGAGGCTATGGATTCTTGTATGAACCTCAAGGATGAACTAGAAGTAGTTGATCTGGTGCTGTTCTTTACGCCTAAACACTCCAGGCTGAACCTGCTGCTTACGGTCACCTCATGCTCACAAATAGGTTGAAGGAGAGGGCTCTACTTGGTGCTAGACGCAGCTACAACTACAGATTCAGATTCAAGGCCATCAGTCGAAGTTGGGAGTACCTCCCCGTAGAGCTAGCTCAGCCAAAATGGCCCCTTGGCCGGTGCCCTGCAGCTTGGCCATGGAGTTGCAGGTCGGCCGCCCAAGCTTGGGGCCTGGGTAGGGCAAGGAAATAGAAGAAGAGAGGAGGACGGGGGCAGAGCTACTGGTCGGAGCTGAGGAACACAACAAAAACCACCCTCAATCGTACCCCCTGCCGCTGCAATCGAGCAACCTGCTCATGGGCACCACCCTAGCTACTTCTTGCTAGCTCGGGCTGCTGTTAGGGCCTTGCTAGAGGATGAAGGAGGGCGGAGGTGGGAGAAAGAAGGAATCAAGGCACCCAGCACCTCAGCTCAAAGAAGCCCTAGATCTGCCCCGCCATTGCCCTCTGCCAAACGCTGCTGTGCGCCGCTTGCGATGATACTGTTCTATCAGCCGATTCAAGAAGAAGGGATAAGCGAGAGAGGGTAAAAAAAGGAAAAACAAAATTATAAAGCAAGTTTTGGAGAATTTGCAACTTAGGTCCAAGAAAACCAAAAAGGCTGTAACTTTTGCCTCGAATGTCCGATTCGAATGATTTCTCTTGAAACTTTTCAAGCACGGGATTCTCTACATCTGGAGGCATCAAAATCATGCCAATTAACTAGTAACACATGATCAAAACACTAATTGCATCAGTCAGTACTTAACTCAACTCAATTAACTTAACAATCATCATTACTATTATCATTAATTACCTCAAATGATTCAATCTCAACTATCGATTCACATATTAACTTATTTGATTAACCATGATATTTAATTTGATATTCAACACTAATTGAGGTGTTTCACGTAATTCGAGGTATTTGTTGACTAACCCTGATATGGGTCGTAACAATAAAGGTTCTTTGGAAACACCATGTGTAAGGTAAAGCTGCATAGGGCCAATGATGGACATGGAAAAGTCTTATCCTAAATTGTTTGTTTGCTTGATGGAATTTTGAGGGCAAAATTCTTATAAGAGGGGAAGGATGTTACAACCCCAATTTTTGGGTTCATTTGCTGAGAAATGTAATTTCTCATATTAAAGATATTTGAACAAATAATGATATAATTTATTTTGAATAAATAGATTTCGTTTACAATAGCCTTGTTGATTGTTTTGTGGGCTTTATTGGCTATTGGGCCCAATAACAAGGAAAAGACAAAAGAAATTCCATTACTAAATGAGTAAATAAGAAAATGAAGAAAAGAAAGATGTAGAAACCTCTAGAAGATAAAGGAATGATATCCAAAGTTGGATTTCATGCCTCTTGGGTTCCTTGGGTTCCAAGGAGTCCAAGTTGGAAAGATAATGCAACAAGAAAGAGAAAGAATTAATTAAGTATTGCTTTATTTAGAAGAAATATGAGATAATGGTAATATTTCAAGAAGTATGTGGAAATATGAAGAATGAATCCATCTTGGATGAGATTTCGTGTCCACATGGTTTTTAATGGTAACATGAATCACAATAAAGAAAATTAAAGATTAAGGGAGATAAAATATGCTTAAAATAAATTTTATTCAAGGATAACTTGCACATGAAGATAATGCCCTTTTCGTTAGGAATTTGGGACTCAAATTGTGTATGCCAGTAGATAAAGACAAGAGAAAGTTTCCCTTAAAATTTGGTTGAAAAAGAATAAACGGATTGGGAGATACGATTTTTCAAAGTTTCCTAAAGAGAATGGAATATCTTTAAATGTCACAATTCACATTCAAAATAGAATTGCTTATGTTGGGTGCGTGCAATGTGAATCATTGATCTGGGATCCAATAGTGATCTGCTTGTCTTCCACCTCCAGCCCATTTTGGGAAGCAGTAATAGTAATGCAAGGAAATCGGTCCACACATCCTCTCTCCCTAATCAATAAGGAGTCTTGAAAATTCGATATTTGGAATCAGGAGAGAATTTCTATCCTTTCTAACTCCTAAGTCATTTCTATTAATGATATTATGAAAAACCTCTAAAATCTAGTCACTGCATATGGGAGGTAACTCTCATTTTCCCTCAACCATGATGCCTATATAAAGGGAACCTATCCCTCTCACGATTTCAGGCCCTTTCTGCGAGTTTGTATCTTTACAAGGAGGATTAGCGTGTTAAGAAGCGATTTTGTTCCCTGACCCGACATCTTCTCCAACCTGGAGTGGCGGCGGCTCGAGGAGTAGCCGAACCCGAACACCAGTGGGGGGGGGTATCGAGGGGAAGCCTGCGGCTCCTGACCTGAAGGAAGAGGAACCTGAGGAATAGGGGCGACAATCGGCTGTTAGAAGGAGGTAGGAAGGTGGAGCCTGCGAGTGGAAGCAGACCTCCTCGACGACACTCTATTTTGTAGAGCAAACAGAGCGGCGCACACAGAGAAGGAGACAAGGGCGCAGGTCATCCAGGTCACATGGGATCCGGATCCAGGAAGAGGGTCCGCGATCCAGGGAAAGGAAATAGGAAAATATAGAAGGGACACGTGGCAACCAATGATTGGTCAAAGGTAATTTTCTTGTGGAAATCGTAATCAATTATTGGTAACTATCATTAAGTTGATATATATATGAAAATTGATCAGAAGAAAACGAGGAATGCAATAAAAATGTAATTGAAGCCCAATTCTACTTTCAATTCAAAAAGTATTTAAAGATGTTATCTTTAATGATTTATCTATTAAAAGAACCATAATCTTTATTGATTAATGATTTGGAAGAGTTATATGGATGATTAAAGTTGATCTTAACCTATGGTTAATAAGAAGGGCACAAAAAATCTAAAAGGATGATCTTTGTACATAATTGGTTTAATTTAGGATTTCATATACCTAAGTTTGCATTAATGGGCTTAGAAACCCTAATTTAGGAGAATATGTCTTTTAATAGTTTTAATTGTGCAAATCCATGAATAAGATAAAGTTATGTTATTATAAATCCAATTTGAGTATAAAAGATCACTAATGTTGATATTTTGGGTTTCCTAGTGTATAAAGTGGAATTAATGATAAATTAGGGTTTGCTAACATAAACGATGCGAAATGTAATAATTAGGGTTCCTTTGAGAATCAAACTATAATTCTTTGTTGAGTTGTCAATTCAAAGAAACCTAAATATGATAATTGGCCTTGATGATATGGACATGACTTCAAAGGGTAAAGATGATAGTTTTAGTATAAAAGCGACATATTAGACTTAATTGACTTTCAATTGTGCTTATGATGTTGAAAGTAGGGTTTGTGTTCTAACAAAGCATTATAAGAGGTAAATGCATAATGAAGGCTAAAACCCTAATAAAACCCTAAAGTCGGCCTAAAAATCATAAAATGGAATCCAAGTCGATCATGAGAAGGTTTTGAATAAAATAATGACACTTGGATGTTATGCATTATTTTCAGGATATTGTTGATTGCTTGTTTGATTATATTGAATATTGATGCTTGGACATCAAGTTGCTCTAGATCAGGTATGTGGTTACACTTATGAATAATCGCTTTAGTTTCACGACGATTTTCGAATGTTTTATCGGTTGCTTGAAATTAACTGTTGGATGCCTTTTATTTCATGCAACTATAAAGTGACTATGATTATCACTATGAACATATATACAACTGGCTTAGATCCAAATCCACCTTTGTGGCTTGTAAAGGCTAAAAAGGGGTAACCTAGAGTAAGGTCTAGGTTATCATGGGTTAGAAGCTAGGATACCAAGTGTAGTGCCATGAGATCCTTTAGCATGCCATGTTTGGCATCCAACTCACAAAAACAAGATTAACTATAGCAGAAGTGATTACTAGCAGTGGATTACTAAAAATCACTAAAAATTAAAACCATTTATCAAGCAGTCCATTCACAGGAAACTCTTTCATTCAGAACCAAAGTAAAACATTACATCCTGGTTCATATATACATTACATGCAAAAAATCTCAGATCAAAGTATCAAAACACTAACTCCTAGGACCCGAGAGTAAAGAGACAACTAAAGGACTATCTACACAAAGACCAGACAACCAATGTCTCCACCTGATGGATCACTGCTGTCCCTGTGTCAACTATTGATACTGCTACTCTTCTCCTACAGGAGAGTTCCTGCCTTGGTGTCTGCATCTACCTAAAAACATTGAATCCCACGGGGGTGAGACAATTATAAAAATTGCCCCAGCGGGAGATATAACTCTCTGCCAAAACATTGTCATTGTAGTTTAATAGAAATAAACTGAACAGTGGGATAATATAAACTAATAGTAGATGAATCACATCTATGCAGACTAGAGAAACTTTCTTATGCAATATTACAGATATATCTTGATTAAGCAGCATGTCTCATATTCAATATGAATTAATGGAACATAAGTACATTCCTGTATCAAAGGCATACTAAGCAATATATCATCAATCAATGTTTCTCGTATTTCAATCTTATGCAAATACGCTACACGACTGATTATATTTTACAAATAGGTTTAAGCTCTGAGGAGATGAGGTATACCGCTCATACTCCAACCGACCATTTCTAGAATCGAAATCAATACCATAAATAGGTCAATGGAAGATCCGGATTCCCATGACCTCCCACATCCTGGTCAGCACAGGACTACAAGTAGGACTGTGTCAACTGCTCAAATAGCTTTCCAGGGTATATTAGAACTTCTCTATAGAGTTATAACGTCAACTGCACTTTCATCGACCATCGAGATATTTAATGTTTATCTCCTCAACCCGACATTAAATATCATTGGGAGATTAATGTTACATTTATCCCAACCATCGGGATATTTATGATATATCTATCCCGACACTTGAAGGATTGAGAGGTTTAGTGTTTACCCTTCCTCAATCTCTTCACCCAGACGTAAGAATATTTTCTCCCATTTACCCCCACATATTCAAAATATGTGAATTCCAGGAATTCCATAGAAAACCTATTTCACCATCACCAGTTGCTGACGATGATGGATCTATGTTCAGAGCACTACATGAATAGATTTCAATTGATTAATTAAGTACATTTTCATATTCATTTAGCATCAGGCAAGTTCTCAAACATAACTTATTATATCAATGATAAAAAGGAAACATGTACTAATTCCATCAATTACTTACAATCTTAAAAGATATTGGGAACTCAATCCCTTCTCAATTTCATCACCATAATCATATGTCCCTAGGTAATTAAACTCTTGATTCATCATTAAGCATTGTTACCACTTTTCCAGGTAGCCATCACCTTTAAGTCAATTGACCAAGGCAGGCATGATACTTGATATTACAAGCATCACACATGGTACTTGAGGCTCATTAACTCTCTTGTTACCTCTTACCAGGCATCAAGGTATATTAAGGCACTCAAGATACAATCACAATAATGAATTAAACATCATAGCTCATACCTGGCCATGATCATCATTTCAAGATACCTGCATGGTTAGCACATATGATACAGTGATATAAATTGCATATCATAACCATGTTCAACAAATATGAATTCACTATTCATGGGTAACACCACTATTCCCTTACCAGGGTTAGGGTTTCCCATTTCATGTCATTTAAGGATAGTCATCCCCTTATCACATCAAAGATAAGGTTGATCACCATATTGCCCAAGATTAGGGTTCATTAGGCAATACATAGCATTACCCTGGGTTTGGGCTTCACAACACATCAAACATCAGGGTTTCTCATGAAACCATCCTTAGTTAGGGTTTCTCATCAAATTCATCCTATAAAAGGATTTACATTCAATATTTCACAATTAGGGTTTACTATTCATCCCAATTAGGGTTTCATGGTCCATTCCCATAATTAGGGTTTACTATTCATCCCAATTAGGGTTTCATGATCCATTCCCATAATTAGGGTTTACTATTCATCCCAATTAGGGTTTCATGGTCCATTCCCATAATTAGGGTTTACTATTCATCCCAATTAGGGTTTCATGATCCATTCCCATAATTAGGGTTTACTATTCATCCCAATTAGGGTTTCATGATCCATTCCCATAATTAGGGGTTTGGATCACATTACTCTTGATTAGGTCTATTCATATCATCACCCTAAATTAGGGTTACAACCATACCATGGATTAGGGTTTTCAATTATAATTGCCCTAGATTAGGGTTAAGGATCAACAACTTTGTCAATTAGGGTTTAGGTTCATGATTAGGGTTTCATGATCTTACTACTTAAGAATCATACCCTTAATCACCATATGAGCCATACTCATGTATCAACTCCATGTTATCATACCTCTCAACTTGATTAAGTCATATCAATCCTTAATTAAGTTCATACAACTATGAATGACATAGTGTACCAAGTCATTGCTCTTATTAACAATTAGGGTTTCTTCCTTGATTAACACTAATCACATAGGTACTTTTAGGGTTTCAACCTTTGTACCTTATTGATTAACATTACTAACCATAATTGGATAATTAGGACTATCATTGCCTTTATTATCCTAATGATTGAACCACTAACAACCTCCATGCGGTCTTGAAGTTACATCACCAAACAGTTTTGAAACCGTTTGCCACCAAACGGTTTTGAAACCGTTTGTCCCCAAATGGTTTCCAGACCGTTTGGTCTCAAATGGTCTAAAGACTGTTTGGGCCAAATCAGTCTCAAAACCGCAAGGGCTAACTAGGTCAAATCTCAATCAAATCGATTTCCAATTGCACCATTGAAATGGCCATTGATTATTCAATTGAAGGAATCATCAATCTAAACCATTAGATCATCATCCATGGGTCAAGGATCAACCTTCAATTCACCAAACAGTTTTGAAACTGTTTGGTCCCAAACGGTCTCAAGACCGTTTGCTCGAAAAAGTCTTGAAATCGTAAGGACCAATCAAGGGTTTTATCAATCAACTTGATTAGGGTTACTACTTGAAGGATCGTTCACACAATGGATCAATCAATTGAGTCCATTGGATCATAATCCAACATATGATCAAGTTCAGACCCCAAAAGGTCAACCATACCAAATGGTCAACCAAGCCATGTGGTTTGGAGTCCAAATGGTCAACTATACCAAACGGTCAACCATTCTATGTGGTTTGGAAATCAACTTTACCAAACGGTTTGCAAAACCGTTTGGACCAAAATGCAAAACCGTTTGCTATTGTTATTTGATTAAGGTGTGTGCTTATGAACAGGTTATCATCTTAAACCTTTAAGATCATGGAACTACTGCCATTTCCATGGCAACTCCATCAATTAAGCAAGGCCATTGCAATAATGACAATTAAATCAATTGCAAGTAGAAATCGAATTCAATGGCAAAGATGAAGGGTTAAAGTTATATAACCCGCCTTAAAATATGATCCCAAGCTCCAAGATTCATGGCTCCAATGGTGGTTGAAGCTCTAGCAACCTCCCAAGTTCGTTTCTCAAGCTTTTGGAGTGAAAGGATCGGCTAGGGTTGAAGATGGAGTGAAGAAATGAAGAAATCATGTATTGTTTTATGATTTTCACCATGAAATCAAGAAGAACGAAGATCAAAGGCTTACAAACAGGTTGGGGACGTGCTACCTACTGTCCTTAGCCTTCTTGGTCGGTTTTTCAAGAAAGGGGAAGAAAAGGAATAAAAAAAGATCCTTAGGTGGGTTGGAAAAGGCTCTTTTATAAGAAAATTGATGAAAGAGAAAATGTTTTATTAAAATTCAATTAATTCCAAAAATGGTACCACCTCTTCCTCCTTGGTTTTATTGCATGAAAAGGCAACTCAAAGCCACAGAACTCCCTTCCATTATCCATGGATTAAGGGAAAAGAAAATAAGCACCTTAATTCCTTATAATACTAATATATCTTTTTGAGTGAAAATTCTTTTCCTTATAATAAGGTGAGTGGAATTTCACCTCCTCAAGATATTTTCGGTCCTTGCAAACCTCAAGGACTTCCACTCATACATATGAATTCCACCATTTTAATTTTGGTTGAAGGCCCTTGAATTATTTTATTTATTTTTGCATTAATGTTTCCATTATGCTTAAATCTTGATTATTTTATTATCAAGATTCTCTCTCCTTCAACTTAATTCAAATGAGGCTCCCCTCTCAATTTATTTTCTCCACTTTATGCCAAGAAACATTAGGGACCTAATTGAAGTGGTAATTTACCTATTGCACCCTAGGTTTTGGGTAATTTGCACTTTACACCAAAACTAGGTTTTCATGCATAAACATTGATTAATTAGCTCTTTCTTGGAATTCAGGATACCATATGTCATGCCTATGCATCATCTTCACTCTCATGATGCTTCAACACATGATGAACATATTATCATGCACAATTTGCAAATAGACCCCTCAACTTGGGTAAATTGCACTTTAGTCCAAAATAGGCAAAATATTGATTTCAACAATATTCAAAAAGGACTAAAATTGTAATATAAGTTCCTCTTGAGTCCTAATTACTTTTCAAAAACAAAAGCATGCATATAATCACTCTCATTATGCAAAACACCTAGGGTTACTTCATAACCCAGGTCAGGGATGTTACAAGTTTATCCACCCCTTACAATGATTTCGTCCCCGAAATCATCAACAAAACATTAAGAGAAAAGAGTAGGATATTTCCTTCTTATCTCATCCTCTAGTTCCCACGTAGCTTCTTCAATGCCACGGTTATTCCATAGGACTTTTATGAGACTAGTGTCTTTCTTTTTCAGCTTCTTGATTCTTCTATCAAGAATCAACACTAGTCCTTCAACATAAGATATGTCATCATTTAGTTATACCTCCACAGGTTGTAAAACTAACTCAGTGTCAGGATGACATTTCCTCAACATAGATATATGGAACACTGGGTGCAATGTATGCAACTCAGGTGGTAACTCCAACTTATAGGCCACCTTTCCCGTTCTCTCAAAGATTGGATAAGGCCCCATAAATCTAGGAGCTAACTTACCTTTCTTTCCAAATCTCAAGATGCCTTTCCAAGGTGAAACCTTGAGGTACACTATGTCTTTGACTTGGAATTCTAAGGGTCTACGACGCTTGTAGACATAGGATTTCTGTCTGTCTTGGGCTATTTTCAACTATTGTTGTATGATCTTTATCTTTTCAGTTGTTTGCTGAACTAGCTGAGGACCCAAAAGTTGATATTCACCAGTTTCATACCAACATAGGGGAGATCTACAACATCTACCATACAAAGCCTCATATGGTGCCATATCAATATTTTGCTGATAGATGTTATTATAAGCAAACTCTACCAATCTCAGATGTAGATCCCAACTCCCCACAAATTGAAGGACACATGCCCTAAGCAAGTCCTCTAAGGTTTGTATTGTCCTCTCAGACTGTCCATCTGTCCGAGGATGAAAAGTTGTACTAAACCTCAGTTGTGTACCCAAAGCTTTATGATGTCATTCCCAAAAATGACTTGTAAACTGAGGACCACATCAGAAACTATTGTAACTGGGACCCCATGCAAACGCACTATCTCATATATGTAGATTTGTGCAAACTTCTCAGCTATATAGGTTGTTTTGACAGGTAAGAAATGTGCTGTCTTTGTCAACCTATCAACTATCACCCAAATGGAATCATGACTTTTGGCTGTTCTAGGCAAACCAACCACAAAGTCCATAGTTACATGATCCCATCTCCACTGTGGTATAGGCAGGGGTTGCATTGTTCCTGCAGGCTTTTGATGTTCAACTTTAACCTACTGATACATCTGACACCGCATAACAAACTCAACAACATCCTTCTTCAAACTAGGCCACCAATGCATATCTTTTAAGTTATGATACATCTTGGTGCTCCCTGGATGCATAGCATACATTGAAGAATGAGCCTCCTCTAGAACTAACTTTCTTAAGTTATCAACATCAGGTACTACCATCCTACCATGGTAACAGACTACCTGATCATCAGAATCATGGAAGCCATCCCGCTTCTCACTACCATATTCTGACCTGATCTGCTGAATCATAGAATCAGTCTGCTGTGCTTCCTTAATTTGTTGTCTCAGAGTTGGTTTTATGTGCATCTCAACTAACAACCCGACTAACAATGACACTTTAAGCTGTACATTGTCTTTCCTCAAGGATATAAACATATCTCTCTTAAAGCACATTAAGGAGTTTAGCTGTGCTTTATCTAGGGTTGATGTTGCTGATTTTCTACTTAGTGCATCAACAACCACATTGGCTTTTCCTAGATGATAATCAATTGTACAATCATAGTCTTTGATTAACTCCATCCAACGGCGTTGACTCATGTTTAGCTCATGCTGAGAAAAGATATACTTTAGATTCTTATGGTCTGTGAAAATCTGGAATGTCTCTCCATAGAGATAATGTCTCCAGATCTTCAAGGTATGGAGCACAATAGCTAATTCTAGATCGTGTGTCGGATAATTCTCCTCGTGTATCTTAAGCTGTCGAGAAGCAAAAGAAATCACTTGCTTATCTTGTATCAACACACATCCTAAGCCATTCTTGGATGCATCACAGAAGACTATATACCCCTTTCCTTGCTCAGGTAGCACCAACACAGGTGCATGCACAAGTTAACCTTTCCTTCAACAGCTGGAAAGAGTGTTGACACTTGTCATTCCACACAAAAGGAATCTCCTTCCTTGTCAACTTGATTAGGGGTAGAGCTATTGAACTGAAGTTCTTAATGAACCTCCTATAATAGCCAGCCAGTCCTAGGAAACTTCCTATCTCTATCGATGTCTTCGGCTATTCCCATTGTAGGACAAATTCTACCTTCTTAGGATCAACACGAATACCTGAGGCATATATTACGTGTTTGAGAAAGGAAACTTCTGGCAACCGAAACTCACATTTGCTAAACTTAGCATATAACTTATGCTCCCTTAGCAAAGTTAGATCTTGGCGAAGATGCTGCTCATGTTGTTGAGCATCTCTACTATATATCAAAATGTCATCTATAAAGACGACAACATACTGATCCAGAAAAGGTCGAAAGATTCTATTCATAAGTTCCATAAATGCAGCTGGTGCATTAGTTAGTCCAAACGAAACTGTGAACTCATAGTGACCATACCTTGTCCTAAAGGCAGACTTAGGTATGTCACCCTCCTTGATACATAACTGATGGTATCCTGACCTCAGATCTATCTTAGAAAAGATAGTTGCACCACACAACTGGTCAAACAAGTCATCGATCCTTTGTAGAGGATACTTTTTCTTTATAGTGACTTTGTTTAACTGTCTATAATCAATGCATAATCACATAGACCCATCCTTTTTCTTAACAAAAAGGACAGGAGCACCCCAGGGTGAAGTGCTCAGTTGGATAAAACCCTTCTCAAGCAACTCTTGCAGTTGTTTCTTGAGCTCTGCCATTTCAGCAGGTGCCATCCTATACGGCGTTTGTGCTATTGGTTGTGTGTCTGGGATTAGATTAATTTCAAAATCTATCTCTCGGGGCAGCGGAACACCAGGAAGTTCTTCAGGAAATACCTCTTCAAATTCCCTGACTACAGGAACTTCAGAAGGATGAGGGCTTTCCATTGTGGTATCAACCACATGGGCTAAGAATGCAAGGCATCCTTGTCTCATCAACCTCTCAGCTACCATAGCTGACACAAGACACGTGGGAAGAATCTTTCTATCTCCTTGAAAGATCCATGTGTCACCACCATCTATGAACACAACTTGCTTGGAACTACAATCCAAGACAACCTTATACTTCTCTAAGGTGTCCATCCCAAGGATTATATCAAAACCCTGCATCTCAAGTGGTATAAGATCCACTTGAATGCGGTGATCAGAAAAGACAAGATTGTAGGGAGAACACATTTCCCGCAACACTGCAAATCCCATCAAAGGTGTTTCTAACAGCAAGCTATCTACTCTATGACTAACAATTATATTGCAGTCATCAATCACTTCTCGAGTGATAAAAGAGTGTGTAGCACTCAAATCAATTAACACAGATACAAAGTAGGATAAAGACATATCAGAATAAAGCAGTCCCATCTGACCTGTCACAACTAGAGGGTTGACTACTGCTTTAGGCTGGTTCATAGCATAGAACCTAGCTGTCTCTTGTTGTTGACCCTATGCTCGATTGTTGGATGTCAAAGAACCGGCTTGGGATGCTGGTCTATGTCCTCTAGAACCACTGCAAGGTTATTGCCTCTGAGAGCCCTGCTGACTCTGCCTCAGTTGCTAGGTCACACTCCTGACCTTCTCAGGAAATTATCTCACCACATGGCCTTCTTTTCCACATCTATAACAGGTTATATTCCCCCTTGGTGGTCTGGGTGGTCCTGTTACTGACATAGATCCTGAGCTTTGAGATCCTTTTGGTGGTAAACTATAGTTTCTACTCTTACTTTACGTCCACTGCGTCTGGGTATTGAACCTTGGTGGCGGTGTAGGCACAAAATACCTTGGTTTCTTAAAACTTCCAGTACTCTATCTTTGAAACTATGGGTATTCCTTCTTACTCTTGGTCTATCGCTTCTCAACTACAGACCTCTCAATGCATCTTACAGACTCCACAAAAGTTGCAAACCTCTCTCGGTTCTCCAGAGCAGACACCGGAGTGGTTAATTCAGCATTCAACCCCTTCTCGAACTGCCAAATTCTCTCCTCATCATTGGATGCCATGTGCGGACAGAACCACAACAACTCCATGAACCTAGCCTCATACTCGCTAATGTTCATAGGTCCTTGTTTAATCCTCTCGAACTGAGAAATCTTCTCATCTAGATACGTCTTGGGAAAGTATCTAGTGACGAATTCACGTCTGAATTCATCCCATCCAATCACAATTCCATGTCTTTTTCCCTCCTCAATGATCCACCAATGACTGACACTCCCCTTGAGGAGATATACATCATGTCTGACTCTCTCATCATTAGGAATCATAAGGATCCTGAAGGTTTTCTCCAACTCGGTCAACCAAAGATCGACATCTGCTGGATCGGATGTACTAGCATACTATAAGGCTCCTACCCTCTTAAGCCTTTCAAAAGTCTTACCGGCACCATGTTTTTCATCATGAGGTGCTACCCTGGGTGCATGTACTGGCATTCTATCCGTCATGTGGGTCATAGCTGCCATAAACTGCCCCAACATAGCCTGGAAGGCTGGGTTGAATTGGGGCTGTTCAGGTATAGGTTCCTCCCTGTCCTGGTGATGTAATTTTACTGTGCGCTAAAATGCAAGTGAACACGTCGAGTAGTACAAGCCTTTGTGAGGCCCGAGTCGAACACAGGGATACTCGGAATTGTTGGAGACTCCTACTAACTATTCGCGATCAGCTAAGCCGAATAACAAATTGAGGGTTGTTGTTAAAATTAAAAGAAAATAAAAACAAAAACGAAACAAACGATCGATTGAATGTTAATTTAATCAATTCAAAAGGGTATCTTTGGGATTGCGGTTTCACCGTGGGTTTTCATTGTATTAAATTCTATATATAGCTACTCAATTTTATCTCTCTATCCAGGTAGTGGCCTGTAAACAGAATTGCCCACTGTCGTGGTGCAATTCACTACCTAGGTTTAGGTCGATTCCACCGTCGTAGTAACCTATACCCTAAACTAGGTGCATTATGAACGATCTCTCAGTTTCCACCACTAATTTTACACCGCCTTGGTCAAGGGATTTATCAATTAATGTAGATTTCGTCTCTTTTCAGCCGTTAATCCTTCTTTCAAAGTGATTAAAGGCATTAGGTTATTATTATGGTGATCAAGCATAACAATATATTGAGAACATGAAATTATACCACGGATTTGAGGGATAAAATATGATTCACTATTATAAAATTGTCATACAATGAATTCCCGGGCTACTCCCGGTCCTAAAGATAAAGGGGATTAGCCCCGCATGTTCATCTCACACAAGTACATGGTAGAAATAGGGGAAAACATGTGAAAAATGTGGAATGAAAGGGAAAACCCCTGAACGGAGAAGAACCGGTTGATCCTTTGCGTAGAACACGTGCTCTCCCGCCTTTCGGTGGTGAAATCTGTCTTCTGCGGCCTCCGAATCAACTGGTATGAGCTTCTAGCCTCCGTTCTCCTCTCTACCGCTCCTCGATACTCGTGCAATGGCTCATCAGATCATCCCCACGTCTGGGCGGCCGTCATTAGGTATATCTCGGTCATTAGGTCGCTAATTAACCGTAGCCGTCCGATTGAGATCATTAGAAAGCCAACTCATATCCTACGGTGTCGATACCATCGACGCGAGTCGATGGTATCGACCCGCTACAGTAGCGGCAGCCCTTCTTTCTTTTCGTCCGAGTGCCTGATGCAGTCTCAATACCATCGACTTGGGTCGATGGTATCGACTTCCTGTAGGCATCGGTTTTGTCATTTTGCATCGCTGTAGCCTCCATGCGTCGATGGTATCGACTTGGTGTCGATACTATCGACTGCTTATTCGCCAGCAAACTGATGGTATCTCGATACCATCGACATCCCTGTCGATAGTATCGACGCTTTGATGCTCCTTTTGGCTGGCAACCGGTGACCATGTCGATGGTATCGACTCCCGTCAATGGTATCGACTCCCGTCGATGGTATCGACGGAAGCATATACTCATTTTTCCTAAAATTCAAACATGAAACCAAATAAATTCACACAAATGATAATAATTTGATGACTAATGCTGAGAACGATAATTTAAAGGGGATTTGACATAAAATAGCATTAAAGACCAAAGTGGATGGATTATGCGATATTAACCATAGAAATGACTAATTAAAGCATAAAACACATATGAAAAAGGTCTACAAATGTGACTCAAAATCATCGCATCAAACTCCCCTAAGCTTGAACGTTGCTCGCCCTCGAGCAACTAATCCTTAGAATAGAATTGCCAATGTCAACTGAAAAGCAACACACCGCAACTAACTTCCCATATGACTCCCACCGGACGTTCACATACCGGCCTTCTCTAACCACGGAACGATAATTACCCTGAAGGCGACAGTAATCATCCATAAAAGAAATTGGCCTCAAAACTGATGAACACTATCACATAAGATAGTTAACATAATAAAATTCACCGGTTCATACTTGGTGCATCTTGTGATCTCCTATACTACGTTGCTCGCCCTAACTACCATCTACATGGAAGCAGTTCTCCTGATATACTTTAGTGAGGAGAAATTCACGGTGGCCTACCAATCCGAGCAATGGGTGGATGACATGGGTGGATCATGGAAGAAAATGGAAATATTGTACTGTTTCAACATGCATAATACAAAAATGTCCTACATGATGCAAATGCACATGAAAAATGCCCTAATGCCTAGAATTGAGTGGAATGATGCATGCACTAACCATCCGTCTCGAAATGAGAAGATACTTAGTTAAGCCACCTCATGTACTCACTAATTCTGAAATGCAGGTGATATTATGTTCCTTTCTCCTTCTTATTCTTGTTGCTTCCACATAACTCTTTTTTTCATTATGCAGATTTTCTTTCAGATTTTTTTTCCAACCCTTTATATCCATGATTGATAATGAATCTTTTATCGGGCTTATTTTTCTTTCGAATTCAGAAATTTGCACTATTTAGAAGGTATGGAACAATTTAATTCACCATTGCAGAAAAATTGAGATACATGATATAATTTATGCATGAAAAATTATGAATGCATCTACATGACATGCACCTAAGGGTAATGTGCATGTATCACTATTCTAATTTTTTTCTTTCTTTTTATTCAAAACATATGGAAAAAAGAAATTAATGCAAGCCCTATCTACGTGCAATGCAATCAAAGAGGTTAAAACTGTAGAATACTTCCAATTCTTGCGGTGGATTGTGAAAAGCAAAAAGGTGGAAAGATCACAAGATTAGGTGACTGAACCTTAGAAAGATATTATGTGTCCCTCCTTACTGACCTGTGTAGTAGTCAAGAGGTTTCTCTCTCCTACTTCCAATTAGAGTCTCATTACCATTTGGTCAGATTAGGTTCAAACAGCCATTTCCGTCCACTTTCATGAATCATTAGGAGTACAGTTGTGAAATTGTGTTTTAAAGTTGACAAAACCAATCATTTTCGTAGGTTAATTGTATAAGGTCAAACAAGACCAGCTTTCCAAACACACAAAAGTTTTAAATTTCCCTTGATTTCACGTGCACATTTAATGAGATGACACAAACTTTATGACATCCACAATTACACTAGATAGCATGTGGATCCTACAAAAGCAAAAATTGCAAGAAACAAATAACAAGAACAAAAGCCATAATGCTAAAAACTAAAAACAAAACAGTAAAAGATAAAGCTGTTCCAACTACCCCCCTAAGCTTGAATTCGACTATGGCCTCATAGTCAAAAACAAACTTAAAAATTGGAACAGTGATACCAGATCACTCTTGAGGTGGAGGCGGGTACTGCGGAGCCGTAGGGTCCCAAGAAGGATACTCCCCCTGGAAGCTTGGATCAAACTGGGCCCTGGGTGGAGGTTGTGGATAACCTCCAAAATAATTTTGGCTCCAATAGTGGTCGTAGAAGGGCTCTTGCTGCGTCTCCATTCGATACAACCGATCATGTATCTGTTGTTGGTTGGCAAGGAGAAGACGCTCATTGTCGAACATCGCCCTTTGGTTATCCAGTATCCGGTTCGTAGTGTCTTGAATACCGGTATACATCCCCATTTGCTGCTGCTGCTGCTGTATATCGTGCAGCATAGTGTACATGCCCTGCATGGAATAGACATCCTCGCTTGGCAACGAGGGCGGTGGTGGTGGCGGGGTAGGCTGAGATGAGGAAGATGCACCCGGATGCATCCGAGGACGCTTCCGTGGTGCCACTCGTGCTCAAAGAGGTGTAAATGCCTCCTCTTCCTCCTCAGCATCGTCATCATTTCCGTCGTCGCCGCCTTCCTCATCGGAGTCTGCGATGGCTATGATTGGCCACCGAAAATGTTGTGCACCTTCTATGTTGAAAACGAGATCGGGAAGAGAACATTCTTGATATGCTTGATTCACGTGGCAATGTGCAAACACCACGCCATCCCGGAGAAGTAGCAGATTGGACCTGTGCAAATGTTGCAAGTTGACCTTGCTTCTAGTAGATAGAGGAGTGAGGGATTGGAAATTCAAGCCGAGGTATGAAGCCAGCTTGGTGATGAGCCCGCCGAAGTGAATCGACGCTTTCCTCGTACTCCTCTTCACATCCAAAACTCGTTGTAGAAAGAAAGCACCCCAGTTGCATTCTTGCTTCTTCAGGAGTTTATACAAAAAGAAAAGATCTGACCCCTGAAACTTGCTGAGGGCGAGATCACCCCGAGCAAAAACTGTGGAACTAAGCATCCGGTGTAAGACCCGGAAGAAGGGGTGCTCAAAATCGGCTACCGCGGTGTTGTGGTAGCTCACCGACTTGCCTTGCGGCACTGTCACCAACTCAGTGAAGATCGCGTCGTAGTCGGTGCGGTTGTCCGGCCGCCGGTAGTTGTACTGGGAATGATTCCAGTTGAAGATCGCGTTGAATTGCCGGAGCGTCAGAGTGTAGTCGATGTTGAATAGCCAGAAAGACACCCGGCCTTGGATCCACTCACGGTCGGTGGCATTAACGTTGTTGGGAACAACGCAGACGTCCAACGACGCCATAAACTCTGCCACCAACTCTTTGTATGTGGGCCAGTCACCGAAGAACAGCTGGCCATCTTGATGAAATTCCAGTTCGCCAGGCCTTATTGGTGTGTGACGGGCCTGCCCATTCAGAACATAGGCCAAGTTGGCCTCGAATCTGAGGTCTCGGATCATTTCTTGGTCCACATACCAGGTAGGCTCTATCTTCCTCCTCATGATCTCCTCATAGATCTTCCGGACCTCCAAGGAAGGATGGATAAGTCGAGGACATGAAACCGACGCTGGCGGTGGTGGCACGAATTCCGGCGGAGTTGCGCGTGAGGAAGAAGCTCCGGCTGTATGCACCATGTTGGTGATGAGAAAAGGGATTAGAGAAAGAGAGCTCGGTGAAGATTAGAGAATCAGATCTCCGCTCGGTGAAGATCTTCACTCGGTGCTGCTCTTCGTCGGCTTGGATGGCTCGGGGGAGTGCTCGGTGCAAAGGAAGAAGATCACTCTGAAGGTGTGACGTCAAATGACGTAATGAATCTCCTTATATAGACTTGGCCGGCACCACTGTTGACCCGTCGATACCATCGACGCGAGTCGATGGTATCGACCCTGGTCGATGCTATCCGCCCCCATCGCGAGTATCGACGGTTTTCGATGGCTGGATCTTGAAACTCAGATCACTGACGTGTCGATACCATCGACGAGGGTCGATGGTATCGACGCTTCACCCAGATCGACTGTCTTGAAGCTGCGATCGCCGTTGATTCATTTGCGCGGATCGGTGACGTGGATGGTTGATACCATCGACGAGAGTCGATAGTATCGACTATCCTGATTAGGGCAAATCCTCGCGAGACCGGCCGCCACCTTTTTCACTTGAAAGTGTCGATACCATCAACACGTCCGTCGATGGTATCGACTTCACTGAGTTGATTTCGTCTGTAAATCTTCAGAGATCTCGATGGTATCGACTGGCATGTCGATACCATCGAATTTTATTTGTCGATCTGCCTGTAGGTCTGTTGATACCATCGACGAGGCCATCGATGGTATCGACGCAGTGCGAAATCTGCAGTCGTCAACCTGTTCCTTGGTCGATACCATCGACCAGTGTGTCGATGGTATCGACTCTTCCTCAGCCTGCACATCTAACAAAATGATCACGATATCTTTTTTACATGAAAAACTAAGTAAAATCAAATTAAACTATGAATGTAAATGAACTAAACTAAGGTACCAATGGTTGGGTTGCCTCCCAACAAGAACCCTTATTTAACGTCTTAGGCTAGACGGCTTTCAGCACCTCATGCATCTGGAATGGAAATGAGTTTGACCTCATTCACCTTCCTCTTGTAGTTCTCACCAAAATAGAGTTTCAACCTTTGTCCATTTACCAAGAACGTGGTATCACCATCACGCACTAAGATCGCGCCATGTGGTTTGACCTCCTCTACCACAAACGGTCCACTCCACTGGGATTTTAGCTTCCCGGGATGCAACTTGAGTCGTGAATTGAACAACAAAACATTGTCTCCCTTTTGGAATGTGCACAACTGGATGTGGCGGTCGTGGATCAGCTTTGTGCGCTCCTTGTATATCCGTGCATTCTCATACGCCGTCATCCGTAGCTCATCCAACTCATTCAATTCCAACAATCTCTTCCTTCCTGCTTCATCGTAACTCAAGTTAAGCCTTCTTAGCGCCCAATGCACTTTGTGCTCTAACTCAACCGGTAGATGACAAGCCCGGCCATACACCAACCTAAAAGGCATAGTGCCTATAGGTGTTTTGTACGCCATCCTGTATGCCCACAAAGCATCCGGAAGTAGGGCACTCCAATTCTTCCTCGTGGACACCACCGTACGCTCCAAAATCGTTTTAATTTCACAGTTGGAGACCTCCACCTGGCCTTGAGTTTGCGGATGATATGGGGTACCTATGTTGTGCTTAATCCCATATTTCTTCAATAATGTAGAAAATTTTTGATTCCTAAAATGCGTACCCCCATCACTGATTATCATTCGGGGTACCCCAAACCTGCAGAAAATATTTTCTTTCACGAATCTGCACACTACATTGGAATCATTAGTCCTTGTGGGTATTGCTTCCACCCACTTCGACACATAATCAACTGCTAACAAGATATATAAATTTGAATTTGAGGACACAAAGGGTCCCATGAAATCTATTCCCCACAAATCAAATACCTCCACTTCCTGAAACACATTCAGGGGCATTTCCTGTCTCTTTGAGATGTTACCGGCTCGTTGGAAGGAATCACATTGCCTTACAAATTCGTAGGCATCTCGGAACAAGGTTGGCCAATAAAGGCCACTTTCCAAAACTTTAGCTGCCGTGCGTGAGCTGGCGTGGTGTCCTCCCGTAGGTGATGCATGGCAATGACGTAAAACACTCTCGTACTCCACTTCAGGAACACACCTGCGTAAGATACCGTCCCTGCATTGCTTAAGAAGAATTGGATCATCCCAAAAAAAATATCTTAAAGAATGGAAAAATATTTTCTTCTCATGATATGACCAATCTTCCGGGATAATCCCGCAAGCCAAATAATTTACAATCTCAGCGAACCAAGGATCTTTAGAGTTAATTTTCAAAATCTGTTCATCTGGAAACGTCTCGGTTATGGGTATATGTAAATCTTTTTCATCCACCCTTTCTAACCTAGACAAATGATCATCAACAACATTTTCAATCCCCGGTTTATCCTTGATCTCAATGTCAAATTCCTGTAAAAGCAAAATCCACCTAACGAGTCTAGGCTTTGCGTCTTTTTTCTCCATTAGGTATTTTATTGCGGCATGGTCAGTCCATACAACTACTTTAGATCCAACTAAATACTGCCGAAATTTTTCAAAAGCGAACACAACGGAAAGTAATTCTTTTTCAGTAGTTGTGTAATTCAATTGGGCATCATTTAAAGTCTTTGAAGCGTAAAAAATCACGGCAGGCTTATTGTCCACCCGCTGCCCCAACACGGCTCCTACTGCAAAGTTCGAAGCGTCACACATTAGTTCGAACAGTTTCGTCCAATCCGATGTTTGAACAACCGGTGCAGAAATCAGTCTTTCTTTTAACACGTCGAATGCATGTAGACACTTATTATTGAAATCAAATACAACGTCTTTCTCCAAAAGCTCGGATAGAGGTTTTGTGATTTTAGAAAAATCTTTAATAAATCGCCGATAGAACCCGGCATGTCCCAAGAAACTTCTTACCCCTTTAACAGAATTTGGTGGGGGCAACTTGGAAATGACCTCAATTTTGACCGGATCTACCTCTAAACCTTTGCTAGACACCTTGTGTCCTAGCACTATCCCCTCAGTCACCATCATGTGACATTTCTCCCAGTTGAGGACCAAATGTGTGTCCTCACAGCGCTGTAAAACTTTGTCCAAATTATAAAGACATTCATCAAACGATGCACCATACATCGAAAAGTCATCCATAAAAACCTCGAGACAGTGCTCTACCATGTCAGAAAATATGGCGAGCATACAACGCTGAAATGTCGCCGGTGCATTGCATAATCCAAACGATATTCAGAGGTAAGCAAAAGTCCCATAGGGACAAGTGAACGTAGATTTCTCTTGATCCAAAGGATCAATCGAGATCTGGTTGTACCCCGAGTATCTGTCTAGAAAATAGAAGTGCGATCGACCAGCAAGACACTCTAGAATTTGATCGATGAAAGGTAAAGGAAAGTGATCCTTTAACGTGGAAGCGTTCAAACGGCGGTGATCAATACACACTCGCCACCCGGTTACCAATCGGGTGGTGATAGGTTCATTCAACATATTTTGGGTGACAGTAATTCCCCCCTTCTTAGGGACTACCTGTGTGGGACTCACCCATGTCGAGTCTGATATGGCGTAAATAATACCTGCAGCAAGAAGTTTAATAACCTCCTTCTTCACAACCTCCATCATGCTTGGATTGAGACGTTGTTGAGGTTGAATCACGGGCTTGGCTCCCTCCTCGAGCCGAATCTTGTGCTGACACAGAGTAGGGGAAATCCCCTTAATATCTGCAACGGACCACCCAAAAGCTCCCCGGTGGTTCTTCAGCACTATCAACAATTGTTCCTCCTCATCCGCACTCAAATAAGCATAGATGATCATTGGTAACTTGTCCTCCTCAGCTAGGAAGACATATTTGAGATGCGGTGGTAGTGACTTTAACTCTAGATCCGGCGGACTTATCAAAGATGATTGAAGTGGCGGGGGAAGTTCACCTAGATCCTCATAATGCCTCACATAGAAACACGGAAGCATCTGTAGCATCTTGGCGCACTCCTTGAGTGATTTGCTCCTCATCCAATCATGTGTAATATTCACCAAACAAGCCTCTAATGGTAATTCCGGATATGCGTCAAGAACAGAAATAGCAATAACATCATCTTCCATGGAAGGCAGAATGTCCTCCTCCTCATCATTCAGGAATCCTACAACTTTGCACAGAGAAACTACTTTGGTTTGCTCCATGATATCCACAGCCAAAGTTCCATTGTCCACCTTGCTCATCACATGAGCCATGTCCAGAAATGGCTTCCCAAGGCAGAGTGAAATATTACAATCCAGATGTTTTACCATATTGCATTGTTCCTTTGCTTTAGATGACGCAGTACTAGAAGGCATGACCATTTCAAAGCGGTCATCGACTATGCCCAAGGTCAAACGACCTCTTCCCATCTCTAAGATCATGTCGGCTGTAGCTTGAAAGGGACGTCCAAGTAACAACTCGTTGCCATGTTCATCCTGCATCTCCATGACTACAAAATCTGCCGGAAAGACAAACCTATCCACCTTTACTAAGACATCTTCACAAATTCCATAAGGCTTCACCACAGAGTTGTCCGCCAATTGAATCGTCATATTGCTTGGCCGTGACTCCTTCAATCCTAGCTTTTTGAATGTCGAAAGGGGCATCAAGTTGATGCTTACCCCTGAATCACACAACACTTCGCCAAATTTAACCTTCCCAATATAGCAAGAAATGTTGAAACACCCTAGATCTTGTCTCTTTGGCGGCAAAGTTCCCATGATGAAGGCACTCACTTGCTCCTTTAGCACGACGACCTCTGTATCCGGAATTTTCCTCTTCTTAGTAATGACATCCTTTAGAAACTTCCTGTATGAAGGAATTTTCTCAATGGCTTCCAGTAAAGGGATATTGACTGAAAGCTTCCTAAAACTATCCAAGAACTTCTTGAACTGTGCATCTACCTTCCTTGCCATAGTGCTATTAGGATACGGGACCGAAACAGCTTGTGCCCTTTGATGAGGTGGCACATAAGGCGTCTTTTTCTGAGGTTCCTCCCCTGCAACCTGTTCTTCAGTATCATCCACGGCTATGTCTGCAACCTGCCCTATGACTGGGGTGGGCTGCTCTTCATTGGTTTCACCTTCTCTTTCAACTTGTGGTGTGCTTGTTTTTTCAGCTCTTGGATTCAACACTTTCTTGCCACTTCTAAGTAGAATAGACTTTTCTTGTTGGTTTCCCCCGGGAACATTGGTATTCCCCGGGAAACCCGGATGTGCCGATTTCTTCAAACTGGCAATCTCGGCTGCCATCTGTGCCATGGATGTCTCAATGGTCCTCATTTGAGCCCCATGGATCTGCAATGTTTGCCCGAATTGATTCATATACTCCCCTTGCTGCTTGATTTGCTGGCCAAATGTATTCATTAGCTCTTGATTTTGTTTTATAACCTGATTGAGCAGCTCCGTGCTCTTGTCTTCTGCAACTGGCGAGGGCTTGGCATCCAGATCCTGCAGAAAATTGTTCGGATCCTTCCACGAGTACTTTTTGTCTTTTCTCCATGAATAATCATTGTTCCTATAACCTTGCTGTTGTCTCATGTATTTGACTTGAGCCTCATCCCCGGACTCATTATCCTCCTTTTCCAGTAGCTTCTTTGCGAGGAGATCCATCTTCTCATTTAGCTCTTTCATTGCTTTGGACTCACCTGCTACTCGAACTTGCTCTACCGGGCCTCTTTCTATCTCACCCCATGACTGCTTTCTAGCCATATTCTTTAGTATCTCCCAACATCTGGTGTCTGTATTGTTCATAAAAAATTCTGACCCAGCGGAATCCAGATTACTCCTATCGTGCTCGGAGAGAGCAAAATAGAAGATCTTCACCTGCGTCTCTTTATCCAGCCCGTGATGCGGGCACCTCCTCAGCATGACCTGAAATCTCTCCCAAGTCTCAGAATATGTCTCACCGGCCTGCTGGGTAAAATTATGAATCTTCCGGATCATGTCGTTAGTTTTCTCAGGAGGGAAGAACCTCTCGAAGAAGACCTCCACCATATGGTCCCAGGACTCCACGAACTCATCATCTAAATTATGTAACCACTCTCATGTCGCTCCTGCCAATGAACACGGGAAAAGCTTGAGATACAGTGCATCCTGTGGAAACCTATCAATTTTTACCATGTCACATTTCTCAACAAACTGGCTGATGTGTGCGATAGGATCCTCATTCTTCGGCCCATGAAAAGCATTCGATTTCACCAGATTTATCAGTGCTGGATCAATCTTATATGTCGGTATATTGATTGCCTGCTTCTTTATAGGCCCCTTGGAAGCTGATGAGGAAGAAGCCTTGATCTTCTCCCATATAGTCTGTGGCTCAGCCATCTCTTCCTGTTCAGATTCAGAATCTACCTCTTCTTGTTGCTCTTGCTCGTGATGATCCTCGTCCTCAGGTCCCGACAGCGGAACCTCGGGTGCGGGATTCGCGTAGTCAGTACTACGCGTTTGCACCATACACAGTACCTGAAATAAGAAAATTCAGTTCAGTACAGTGCTTTGACGAATATAAAAATTAACGAAAAATAGAAAGAAAATATTTGAAGTTGTTTCAAAATAAAAAAAAATGTGGCCTAGAGTGGCCACTCATAGCACTCAAAGTAACAACAATTCGCCGAATCCCCGGCAACGACGCCAAAAACTTGACGCAATTTTACTGTGCGCTAAAACGCAAGTGAACGCGTCGAGTAGTACAGGCCTTTGTGAGGCCCGAGTCGAACACAGGGATACTCGGAATTGTTGGAGACTCCTACTAACTATTCACGATCAGCTAAGCCGAATAACAAATTGAGGGTTGTTGTTAAAATTAAAAGAAAATAAAACCAAAAACGAAACAAACGATCGATTAAATGTTAATTTAATCAATTCAAAAGGGTATCTTTAGGATTGCGGTTCACCGCGGGTTTTCATTGTATTAAATTCTATATATAGCTACTCAATTTTATCTCTCTATCCGAGTAGTGGCCTGAAAACAGAATTGCCCACTGTCGTGGTGCAATTCACTACCTAGGTTTAGGTCGGTTCCACCGTCGTAGTAACCTATACCCTAAACTAGGTACATTATGAACGATCTCTCAGTTTCCACCACTAATTTTACACCGCCTTGGTCAAGGGATTTATCAATTAATGTAGATTTCATCTCTTTTCAGCCGTTAATCCTTCTTTCAAAGTGATTAAAGGCATTAGGTTATTATTATGGTGATCAAGCATAACAATATATTGAGAACACAAAATTATACCACAGATTTGAGGGATAAAATATGATTCACTATTATAAAATTGTCATACAATGAATTCCCGGGCTACTCCCGGTCCTAAAGATAAAGGGGATTAGCCCCGCATGTTCATCTCACACAAGTACATGGTAGAAATAGGGGAAAACATGTGAAAAACATGGAATGAAAGGGAAAACCCCTGAACGGAGAAGAACCAGTTGATCCTTTGCGTAGAACACGTGCTCTCCCACCTTTCGGTGGTGAAATCCGTCTTTTGCGGCCTCCAAATCAACTGGTATGAGCTTCTAGCCTCCGTTCTCCTCTCTACCGCTCCTCGGTACTCGTGCAATGGCTCATCAGATCATCCCCACTTCTGGGCGGCCGTCATTAGGTATATCTCAGTCATTAGGTCGCTAATTAACCGTAGCCATCCGATTGAGATCATTAGAAAGCCAACTCATATCCTACGGTGTCGATACCATCGACGCGAGTCGATGGTATCGACCCACTACAGTAGTGGCAGCCCTTCTTTCTTTTCGTCCGAGTGCCTGATGCAGTATCAATACCATCGACTTGGGTTGATGGTATCTACTTCCTGTAGGCGTCGGTTTTGTCATTTTGCATTGCTGTAGCCTCCATGCGTCGATGGTATCGACTTGGTGTCGATACTATCGACTGCTTATTCGCCAGCAAACTGATGGTATCTCGATACCATCGACATCCCTGTCGATAGTATCGATGCTTTGCTGCTCCTTTCGGCTGGCAACCTATGACCATGTCGATGGTATCGACTCCCGTCGATGGTATCGACGGAAGTAGATACTCATTTTTCCTGAAATTCAAACATGAAACCAAATAAATTCACACAAATGATAATAATTTGACGATTAATGCTCAAAACAATAATTTAAAGGGGATTTGACATAAAATAGCATCAAAGACCAAAGTGGATGGATTATGCGATATTAACCATAGAAATGACTAATTAAAGCATAAAACACATATGAAAAAGGTCTACAAATGCGACTCAAAATCATCGCATCACCTGGCCTCTTGCACCATTTCCCGGTGCAGCAACACTGCTGTCAGCAACGTGATCTTTGTGTGATCCAGTCATCCTTAGATCTTCTTCTCCTATATGAGTAGAAGATACTATCAGATAAACTGGAAGACACTAGAACAGACTCAACAACCTTAATCCTATGTCTCTGTAGACTCAGCGAACCTAGAGCTCTGATACCACTAATTTGTGGCATCCAACTCACAAAAATAAGAATAACTAAAGTGGAAGCGATTACTAGCAGCGGATTATTGAAAATCACTAAAAATTAAAACTATTTATCAAGAGGTCCATTCACAGGAAAATCTTTCATTCAGAACCAAAGTAAAACATTACATCCTGGTTCATATATACATTACATGCACAAAATCTCAGATCAAAGTATCAAAACACTAACTCCTAGGACCCGAGAGTAAAGAGACAACTAAAGGACTATCTACACAAAGACCAGACAACCAATGTCTCCACCTAATGGATCACTACTGTCCCTGTGTCTACTATTGCTATTGCTGCTCTTCTCCTACATAAGAGTTCCTGCCTTGGTGTCTGCGTCTACCTAAAAACATTGAATCCCACGGGGGTGAGACAATTATAAAAATTGCCCCAGCGGGAGATATAACTCTCTGCCAAAACATTGTCATTGTAGTTTAATAGAAATAAACTGAACAGTGGGATAATATAAACTAATAGTAGATGAATCACATCTATGCAGACTAGAGAAACATTCTTATGCAATATTACAGATATAACTTGATTAAGCAGCATGTCTCATATTCAATATGAATTAATGGAACATAAGTACATTCCTGTATCAAATGCATACTAAGCAGTATATCATCAATCAATGTTTCGCGTATTTCAATCTTATGCAAATACGCTACACGACTGATTATATTTTACAAACAGGTTTAAGCTCTGAGGAGATGAGGTATACCGCTCATACTCCAACCGACCATTTCTAGAATCGAAATCGGTACCATAAATAGGTCAATGGAAGAGCCGGATTCCCATGACCTCCCACATCCTGGTCAGCACAGGACTACAAGTAGGACTGTGTCAATTGCTCAAATAGCTTTCCAGGGTATATTAGAACTTCTCTATAGAGTTACAACGTCAACTGCACTTTCATCGACCATCGAGATATTAATGTTTATCTCCTCGACCTGACATTAAATATCATTGGGAGATTAATGTTACATTTATCCCAACCATCGGGAGATTTATGATATATCTATCCCGACACTTGAAGGATTGAGAGGTTTAGTGTTTACCCTTCCTCAATCTCTTCACTCGGACGTAAGGATATTTTCTCCCATTTACCCCCACATATTCAAAATATGTGAATTCCAGGAATTCCATAGAAACCCTGTTTCACCATCACCAGTTGCTGACGATGATGGATCTATGGTCAGAGCACTACATGAATAGATTTCACTTGATTAATTAAGTACATTTTCATATTCATTTAGCATCAGACAAGTTCTCAAACATAACTTATTATATCAATGATAAAAAGGAAACATGTACTAATTCTATCAATTACTTACAGTCTTAAAAGATATTGGGAACTCAATCCCTTCTCAATTTCATCACCATAATCATATGGCCCTAGGTAATTAAACTCTTGATTCATCATTAAGCATTGTTACCACTTTTCCAAGTAACCATCACCTTTAAGTCAATTGACCAAGGCAAACATGATACTTGATATTACAAGCATCACACATGGTACTTGATGCTCATTAACTCTCTTGTTATCTCTTACCAGGCATCAAGGTATATTAAGGCACTCAAGATAGAATCACAATAATGAATTAAACATCATAGCTCATACCTGGCCATGATCATCATTTCAAGATACCTGCATGGTTAGCACATATGATACAGTGATATCAATTGCATATCAGAACCATGTTCAACAAATATGAATTCACTATTCATGGGTAACACCACTATTCCCTTACCAAGGTTAGGGTTTCCCATTTCATGTCATTTAAGGATAGTCATCCCCTTATCACATCAAAGATAAGGTTTATCACCATATTGCCCAAGATTAGGGTTCATTAGGCAATACATAACATTACCCTGGGTTTGGGCTTCACAACACATCAAACATCAGGGTTTCTCATGAAACCATCCATAGTTAGGGTTTCTCATCAAATTCATCCTATAAAAGGATTTACATTCAATATTTCACAATTAGGGTTTACTATTCATCCCAATTAGGGTTTCATGGTCCATTCCCATAATTAGGGTTTACTATTCATCCCAATTAGGGTTTCATGATCCATTCCCATAATTAGGGTTTACTATTCATCCCAATTAGGGTTTCATGGTCCATTCCCACAATTAGGGTTTACTATTCATCCCAATTAGGGTTTCATGATCCATTCCCATAATTAGGGTTTACTATTCATCCCAATTAGGGTTTCATGATCCATTCCCATAATTAGGGGTTTGGATCACATTACTCTTGATTAGGTCTATTCATATCATCACCCTAAATTAGGGTTACAACCATACCATGGATTAGGGTTTTCAATTATAATTTCCCTAGATTAGGGTTAAGGATCAACAAATTTGTCAATTAGGGTTTAGGTGCATGATTAGGGTTTCATGATCTTACTACTTAAGAATCATACCCTTAATCACCATATGAGTCATACTGATGTATCAACTCCATGTTATCATACCTCTCAACTTGATTAAGTCATATCAATCCTTAATTAAGTTCATACAACTATGAATGACATAGTGTACCAAGTCATTGCTCTTATTAACAATTAGGGTTTCTTCCTTGATTAACACTAATCACATAGGTATTTTTAGGGTTTCAACCTTTGTACCTTATTGATTAACATTACTATCCATCATTGGATAATTAGGACTATCATTGCCTTTATTATCCTAATGATTTAACCACTAACAACCTCCATGCGGTCTTGAACTTACATCACCAAACAGTTTTGAAACCGTTTGCCACCAAACGGTTTTGAAACCATTTGACCCCAAACGGTTTTGAAACCGTTTGGCCCCAAATGGTTTCAAGACCGTTTGGTCTCAAATGGTCTAAAGACTGTTTGGGTCAAATCAGTCCCAAAACCGCAAGGGCTACTTAGGTCAAATCTCAATCAAATCGATTTCTAATTGCACCATTGAAATGACCATTGATTATTCAATTGAAGGGATCATCAATCTAAACCATTAGATCATCATCCATGGGTCAAGGATCAACCTTCAATTCACCAAATGGTTTTGAAACCGTTTGGTCCCAAAGGGTCTCAAGACCGTTTGGGCTCAAATGGTCCCAAGATCGTTTGCCCCAAAAAGTCTTGAAATCATAAGGACCAATCAAGGGTTTTATCAATCAACTTGATTAGGGTTACTACTTGAAAGATAGTGCACACATTGGATCAATCAATTGAGTCCATTGGATCATCATCCAACCTATGATCAAGTTCAGACCCCAAACGGTCAACCACACCAAATGGTCAACCAAGCCATGCGGTTTGGAGTCCAAACAGTCAACTATACTAAACGGTCAACCATTCTATGCATTTTGGAAATCAACTTTACCAAACGGTTTGCAAAACCGTTTGGACCAAAATGCACAACCGTTTGCTATTGTTCTTTGATTAAGGTGTGTGATTATGAACATGTTATCATCTTCAACCTTTAATCTCATGGAACTACTGCCATTTCCATGGCAACTCCATGAATTAAGCAAGGCCATTGCAATAATGGCAATTAAATCAATTGCAAGTAGAAATCAAATTCAATGGCAAAGATGAAGGGTTAAAGTTATATAACCCGCCTTCAAATCTGATCCCAATCTCCAATATTCATGGCTCCAATGGTGGTTGAAGCTCTAGCAACCTCCCAATGTCATTTCTCAAGCTTTTGGAGTGAAAGGATCGACTATGGTTGAAGATGGAGTGAAGAAATGAAGAAATCATGTATTGTTTTATGATTTTCATCATGAAATCAAGAAGAACGAAGATAAAAGGCTTACAAACAGGTTGGGGACGTGCTCCCTACTGTCCTTAGCCTTCTTGGTCGGTTTTGCAAGCAAGGGGAAGAAAATGAATAAAAAAAGATCCTTAGGTGGGTTGGAAAAGGCTCTTTTATAAGAAAATTGATGAAAGAGAAAATATTTTATTAAAATTCAATTAATTCCAAAAATGGTACCACCTCTTCCTCCTTGGTTTGCTTGCATGAAAAGGAAACTCAAAGACACCGAACTCCCTTCCATTATCCATGGATTAAGGGAAAAGAAAATAAGCACCTTAATTCCTTATAATACTAATATATCTTTTTGAGTGGAAATTCTTTTCCTTATAATAAGGTGAGTGGAATTTCACCTCCTCAAGATATTTTCGGTCCTTGCAAATCTCAAGGACGTCCACTCATACATATGAATTCCACAATTTTAATTTTGGTTGAAGGCCCTTGAATTATTTTATTTATTTTTGCATTAATGTTTCCATTATGCTTAAATCTTGATTATTTTATTACCAAGATTCTCTCTCCTTCAACTTAATTCAAATGAGGCGCCCCTCTCAATTTATTTTCTCCACTTGATGCCAAGAAACATTAGGGACCTAATTGAAGTGGTAATTTACCTATTGCACCCTAGGTTTTGGGTAATTTGCACTTTACACCAAAACTAGGTTTTCATGCATAAACATTGATTAATTAGCTCTTTCTTGGAATTCAGGCTACCATATGTCATGCCTCTGCATCATATTCACTCTCATGATGCTTCAACACATGAGGAACATATTATAATGAAAAATTTGCAAATAGACCCCTCTACTTGGGTAAATTGCACTTTAGTCCAAAATAGGCAAAATATTGATTTCAACAATATTCAAAAAGGACTAAAATTGTAATATAAGTTCCTCTTGAGTCCTAATTACTTTTCAAAAACAAAAGCATGTATATAAATACTCTCATTATGCAAAACACCTAGGGTTACTTCATAACCCAGGTCAGGGATGTTACACCATGAGTTAAGGAGTGGGCTACTTACGGGTAGTGTCATGTGACTCAACCCTAGAAACTGGTTCACCTATAGGTGGGACCATGAGGGGTTTAATGAGGAGCTACTATAAGGAAAGTAGTATCCACATCACAGAGGATAGGGAATGCATGGATCGTGCAGTTATATTTAAAATGTAAAATTGTTTGTTAAATGGTAATTGGATGCAATACATTGTTATCATAGTTGCACGATTATTGCTTCCCCCACATACCAGCTTCATCTGACCGACGTTTTGTTTGTCAGCATTTTAGGTACAAGCCAAAATGGACAAACAGTTAATCGTCATATTGTGAAATACATGAAGTAAAATGCAAGGAGGGTTAGTCAGAGTAGAATCCATAAGTGGATAGAAGGTTAGAGATCCAAGTTTTCAAAAAGGTATGCAAAAGTTTATTTTCTTACAGCTTTTCAGTTTAGTCAGTTAAAATTTAATAATTGTTCTTGGTTAATTGTTGAACCTTTGATCCGAAAAATTATGGGTGCGGCTTCGACCTCTCGGTCTCCCTTAATTGGGGGTTACCGGAAGGTGGGATCGTAACAGATATTGTTAAGGGATGAGGAAGATGTGAAGCAGATGGGGAGGATATGTAGGAAGTAGAGGAAGAGAGGAATGGAAAAGAGGAGAGGGTGTGGATGACCGTCGTTCGAGGGGAAAGATGGCAGTTACCAAAGGGGTGCCACCAGTTTTAGAAGGGGGATACCCTCACATCACATGTGAGATAGAGAGGAGTAACACACATGAGGTGTTACAAGGAGCTAAATAACACCACTTTGATTTTAATCGATGGTATTAATATATATTAGGGTTTTTACATTCAATCAACTAATTAAGAGGGTAATGGAAGTCCAATTGACTTGAAAATAAGTGTGTATGGTAATTAGGGCATGAGGAATTCGATTTCATCCTCCGAGTTACTTTTTTAAAGAGTCTTCTATAATATTTCATTACTTTCATCCTAAGTATTCATTTAATGTACTTATTTCCTTTAATAACACCAATGTGTCACAATATCTTATATTAATTGAATTTCTTCATCCTTTACTCTTACTAATATTATAGAGGATCAAACTTTATTATTTGGGACATTAGTACATCAAACCTATTATTTCCTTTTTATTTTGAATATTTTACATTTAAACCTTTTATGTAGTGTATATTTGTAAGGCATGTTGAAACTATGTCTCAACTCATAATATAATTTTTGGGAGCAATGATATATTATATTTTGATAGAACGGTTCTAAGAAAATAGGAGGGATGAGTAAGGTACCCATAGTTGGGTATGTTACAATTTCCACCATAGAACCCTATTTTCTAGGTTTTTTTACCATAATCCCCCGTATTCCCATGCTTTTCATCCATCTTGGAGAAGATGCCACGTCCTATAGCTGCTAGGAGGTGAAAAAGGAAGATCTACCATGAGCTCCGTGGATTTTTACCTCTTTCTTCTCTTTTCTTTGCTCTTTTGTCTAATCATGTGTAGCTAAGCCCCTAGTGGTGGGTTGTTTGGGGCTAAAATGTTACTTTGATACCATGTTGGGGGGAAATAACTTGTAATGAACATATTTCCATTCTGTGATGATTGTATCTTGCTTCTATCTCATTTTCCATTATCTTGCTTGTGATTTGTGATTTTAAACATGGATTTCTTGTTGTATGATTCTTGAAGACACCTAGCTTCTAGGAGAAGATTGATTGTATGTGGTTATCTTAGAAATTTCTCCTAGGTCCAATTAGTGGATCCCTAGCTAGCACCCTTTGTTCCTACATACAAATCCCTTCTCCTACAAGTAGGTGTGATATCTAAGTAGCTAGTGTAAGAGTGATTAGTGCAATTGCTTAGAGTTTTCTAAAGACGAGATGGTGAGTAACATGAGGTGAAATACCCTCATATCTACCCCATTCCTACCCTTGGCTCTCAATTTCCCTAATACCACTTACCCTAGAAACCTAGACTTGCCAAGTCCTATTAGAATTATACCTAGCCCTAGTTCCCCAACTAGTAGCATAGGGTAGATTCGAATAGAAATTGCATTGTTGTTTGGTTTGGCAATCTAGATTGAAGGTATAAGACTTGCATGCTATGCTAACCTCCCCCAACTAATATCAAATTATCATTCCCAAATGGCCCACCTATCCATATCATTGCTTAAAACCCACCTTGTCCTCTTAGCATGCTAATGCTAGTTTAGTTAATTGCCTTTGTTGCTTCTTAGCTAATTGCTTAGTTATTAATAGCTAGATCTTGCTTGAGTAGTTAGTGCTCTTTTGAGCTTTGCTTGTTCTAGTCTTATTAGTTAGTGAAAAGATAGGTCCTTTCTTGCTCTAGTGCTTAACTTGTCCTTTAGCTATCAATTTGCATTGCTAGTCTAGTGTAGCTTAGTTGTAATCCCTCTTACTATTGCTTAGTTAGTCATTTTTCCTAGCTTCTTAGTCTTAACTTGCTTAGGGTAATTTAGAATTTTTAGTAATCTAGTTTCCTTATTGTTGTTAATTTCCTAAAATCTTAGTGTAATCAACTAAAACCACTTTTAAACCCTAAAATCCTACTCTTTGCCTTGGGAATGTATCTTAACTCAACTCTAGTGCCCCCTCTCTCCCTGAGGATTGACCCTTTTCTTACCGCTTGCCTATACTAAAACACGACCTTGTGCGCTTGCGGGTACATGTGATTAACTAGAGTAGGTGTGTCAGACTAGGTCCACTATAAATTTGAAAGATCCTTCGTGTGCTGTTTGCTCTCAGAGTTGTATCTATTCAAATTCTAATTGAGTAGTGTGTAACACCTTGAGAGGATCACACCACCAACCGCTTACATAGGGCACCGCAACACGCTCAATAATGTGAGGCCTTGTTGTACCATCAGGGTTTGTAGCCAGAGTCGAACTCAAGTCCTCATCCCATGTACATTTTCACATAAAGTAATAAACTAAAAGACCTATCCGTAATCATAATTTTTTATTATACATTACATCCCACTGACTAGATGAAGGACTTATATATAACTATAAAATGAGACTATAATTTACATCTCAATCCACTTTTCATATATAGTATAGATGTTACTTTTATTGTGTTAATGCCCTTAACGCTTCTCTTCTTAGTCATATGAGTCCCATTGTATTGGTCCTACACCCTAGTTATGCCAACCACCAAAGCCACATGGATGCCTTTATGAGAGGACACAAGACCCTCAAACCCCAACATCATCAAAGAAGAATACTAATCATCTCTTAAAACACACATTTTGATCCCAATCATGGTGAGTTGAAAATAGGATAAAAATATTGGAAAAACACAAGTTTATGACCAACCAAACTCCCCCAACCCTTCCCTACTTTCCACCCTATATGTCTACTTACTCCTTCGAGTCATAGATCAAACCCACCCACAGTCTTCCTTATAGAGGTGATTAAAATGCGTGCAACGTGAGCAGTTGACCATTCTCCGTCAGGTAAAAGGGTGTTCCATGAAGGAAAATGATGAGAACAACCGCATTCATTTCCCTAACCACACCCGATTCTCAGGAAATGGAAAGAACGGAAAGTGATATGTGACAAAAAGTGAGATAAAAAAGAGCAAGAAAGAGAAAACAGAAAAGAGGGAGGAATTTTTTTTGCTTATAACTTATAATCCTTAAATGAATTTATTGACAAAATAAAAACTATAAGATTTCTTACAAAATATATTCCAACAAGACTAACATCGATATTATTTTGAGAAAATAATACAATATATATATATAAATAACACAAAAAATGAGTATTATATATATATATATTATTTTACTCTAAAATAAGTATCATATATATTTTGTGGGATAATATTCATATTGTTAGCATCATATTACTCTAAAATGAGTAGTACATTATATTGTTTGGGAATAGTATGTATTTTATGAGGCACACTAACTCAAAAGTGAGTATTGTATATTGTTTTGTTGGCCTATTACTCATTTTTTATGCCACTATATTTTAAAATAAGTATTGTGGTTCATTTTATGGTGATAATACTCATTTTTGTAAAGTGAATATTTAGATTTATATAGTAAATACTTGAATTTTAAAAATGAGTATTGTAATAAAAACATAGTGATTTGTTTGTGAAATATATCTACTATATCTTATTAAAGAATATAGTGCATAAAAATAACTACTAATTTTTAATTAGGTGCACAATCCTTCAAGTGAGAGAATACTAATTTTTTAGTATAATTTATTATAAATGAGTATCTTATATATTTTTGGAGAACAATACTCATATTTTTCGATTGTATTTTACTCTAAAATAAGTATTGTATATGTATTGTTTGGATAATACTCATTTTTATACACACACTCTCTCTCACACATATATATATATATATATATACACATATATAACAATACTCAAATTTCTTATTATTGTGTGTTTTGTATTTTTTTAATATTGTTTTGAGTTTTGTATTATTTTTATCAAAAGTATATAGAAATTAGTCTTTTTGAAATGTAAATTTGTAAGGATTCTAACGGTTTTTATTTCATCAAAAAATTCATCACAGACCAAAAGTTATATTCAAAATGAGTTTCTAACTCCTCTTTTTTCTCTTCCTTGTGATTTTTTCTCCCTCCTTTCTCTTTCTCTTTAGTGACACATGGAACATCATCTATGTTCTCAAAAACTTCTCATTATTCCCGAGGAAGTGGGTGTATCTATGGAGATTGGATGGGTGACTGTACCACTATGGGAGAGGGCGAGCGCATCACTACTCCTCCATGAAAGATACCATTTGTTTCTGCCTTTGTGCAGGTTGACCAATTCAACATTAGTATCTCTAGATTTTGTAAATCAATCCTATCTTTTATTTCCTATTGTAAATCCTAGTCAAGGAAATAGGCAAAGCCTTCTATTTAAGGTAAGCAAAATGTTAAATAGCTATACCCACATCATCTCCCCAAACATGCCGCATTCATTGGACAAAGTGCTTCAGCCATTTGGTTAACAAGCCTAAATGGTTGTGGCATTATATGTGAAGTTAACATATATCAAATTATGTTGGACCACACAATGATGACCAAGGAGTTCCTACATGCGAGGTAACGTAAGCAAAATGTTAAATAGCTATACCCACATCATCTCCCCAAACATGCCCCATTCATTGGACAAAGTGCTTCAGCCATTTGGTTAACAAGCCTAAATGGTTGTGGCATTATATGTGAAGTTAACATATATCAAATTATGTTGGACCACACAATGATGACCAAGGAGTTCCTACATGCGAGGCAACGTAACACTACATTTTTTTTTGCAGAAAAACCTTGTTGACTATAACATCCATACACAAAAGAATTCAATACACTTCTAGTAACGACCTCACTTTTCAACATTTCCTAATTAAGGAAGGACCTTAAAGTTGGAATCCATTACCTAAAATTCCCAACATCTAGATTTAACCAAATAACAAATGATAGCAAATAATATCCATTATTTCACAGATGTTGTTTACATGATATAAAATGATAGTCATATACAGAGTTACATGAATTTACAATATGGAACTAATACATATGGAGAAGAAGTATCTAACTAACCTTCCTTTACTTAGCTTCAATGTCTTCAGTGAATTTCATTTGAATCATTTTGTTTCAATATCTTCATATATTGCATCTACCTAAAATGGTGTGAAACAAAGCGTGGATCAATATATTACTATATTGTGTGCGTTGGGTGTAAACAAAATATATGCATGCAAGTGTAACAACATAAACAACCATAGCAGTAATCATCATTACATAATCAAACATGCATTTTCTTTTCAAACTTCTCAACCCTTATCCATTAACTCTATGTGGTGTGCCCTCTCTTTAGGGGAACCTTTGTATGGGGAACCCTCTCTTCAGGGTTTGGTCCCTGCAGTGGACTTTCATAACCTTCCCTCACTTGTTCTTGGTTTAATACATAGACCTTCCTTTTCGGGTTTGTCCTATAGTGATCTTCCTTTCCAATCTTGATCACCAATCATTCCCAAATGACTTGTTTCATGGCATGCTCTTTAGCTCAATAGACATAACTATTTAGGGATTGTGAAATTTATATTTATATAATATGATACTCATAGTGGCATTATAGATTACATGAAGTAAATAAACAATCAAGTAGTTTAATTGCAGTCCATTCGAGAAACTTCAGAAAACCACAAAAGTTGTTTAAGGTGAGTATTCATAGCCGTAACCACATACCTTTACTTTAATGCAAAAACCAAGCAACATGTGCTTCAAACATACATCCAAACATCCAAGCGTTCAACATAATCAACTAACATTATCTGCATATATATGTATATATATGTATGTATATATATGTATATATATCCTAAAGTGTCACCATCATACTCAAAACATTCCAATTTGACATATGTCCTATTATAGAGTTTAGGGTTGTCTCAACTTTGGATAAGAAATAAGGGTATCAAACCCTAATTCCATCACCCCATATATTATTAAAGTTATTAACCCACATTTGACTTTGGGTGAAACCCTAGTCATTAAGTTAAGCTTTTTAGACCATTTGAGCAACTATGTTAGATTATGAAACTTGAAATCATAATGATAAGGTAGATTAGACTCCAAACCCTATTTGTTATGTGAATAACTCATAATTATAAATCATGATTAATATTATTCAAAATTCATCACGAACTTATATTCTTATCAACTGAACTTAGTAGGTTATCCAGATCTGTTAATATCATGGTAAGTAATGATCTTTGGTTCTAATAAACCCTAATCATACATGTGAGTGTTTATCGATCTAGAAACCCCAATTACCTTACTACATCATTGCATTAGGGTCACTAGATTCAATTATGTTAGTGACATAGAAAGTTATGACCTTTAACCCTAATTCTTCATATGCATGATTATTTCCTTTAAATACCCTAATTATCATCATTATGATCACGATCCTCTTGAATTACTATCATATTTAGTTCTATCAGACTAAAACAAGAATAAGAGCATTTCATGTATTTAACATCTAAATAATAAATTCTAGGGGTTTCATTTACTAATCACTACTTTATCATATATTAACCCTACTTTTAACAATGAGATTAGAACTAGGTGTTAGTTATATTTTATTCATACTCATCTCATTTTCTTGATCAATTTCATATAAAGTTTCACCTTTATTAGAGATATCGTGTATTTTCTACCTTTTTCCAAGATTTCCATTATCCTGACCAATTGTGGGACACGTTAGCATGAAGGTATATACATATATACATACATACATACATACATATATATATACATACATATACATATACATACATATATATATATATATATATATATTATATATATATATATATATATATATATATATATATATATATATATATATATATATATATATATATATATATATATATAGACACACACTCACACACACACACACACACACACACAGATATATATATATATATATATATATATATATATATATATATATAACCTTTTTACTCTAGGCTCGTAGATTTGTGTCATGGGTCCGTTTATCTGATCACCCAATTCTACTACCTCTTTCTTCTTCCTCTCGCCCCTGTGTTTTTCTATACATGCAAATTAGGCTACGGTGTCACAACCACCACTGCTGACTACACCTCGGCCCCATCCGTGACGACCACGCCTCATGCCCTAGTTCCCTGTCATCTCCCTCTCTCAGACCTTACTGAAAATAGGTCACGATGTCTGTGAATGAAGAAGGGGTTATAGCGTGATGCGAGCACTCCCCTACCTTCGAGTCTCCCTCCTCCTCTGAACTTTGCCTACTATAGAGCATGGGTACCTCATACTCCTATTTCCATGTTGTGGGATTGTTGCAAGGCCACTGAAAGGGCCTCTCGAGCGAGAATTTCCATGAGGCTAGTCCTGGTGGGATCTAGTAGTCGGACTAGACCATGGAGTTGAGGCTGCTGCCTCACAACACCCAAATCCTCTGACTGTGGCTAGGGTTCTCTTTGACGTCTCTATACCAAGGACCGTGGCGTCTCGGTCGGATGTAGTTATCAGGTTGTCGAGGGTGTTGTAGGGAGAGGGAAGGATGACTAGGTTGGCTCATGGGTGGAAGATGGACACAACAATAAGGGGAAGCAACCTACTCCTATCTCCCTAGGGCTGTTAGGTCAGCCAACATCATGCTAGCCTATGAAGTAAGTACATGTCCATGGTATGGAAGTTGAGCAAGGTTTGACCTTAAATAGGCACCTCATCCCATTAGGTTAAACTACGAGGAGAAGTCTGCAATTATGGTGCATCAATTTTTTTTTCAAATCAAAGAGAAAAGGTTGTGGATGTCACAGAAATACACAATAGAGTGTCTTTATCTTTATCTTTCCTTCTATAGACAGGTTTGAAGGCAGAGTACCACTGATTCCTTATTTGGATGTAACAAAGTTTGTTGCAACTGAGAAATTCCATTAATGCCTTTCCTTGCACCTAAATAGATCTCCTTTTCCATTAGCTTAAAGATCATTGTTTAGCTTCCTTGCCATAGTTTCTCTTTCTCTACATTGGTTATGAATATTATCAATTATTGTAAAAAGGAAACCAATAAATATATTTCCCATATTATATTGTTTTCTTTGGGATTTATTGGAATAAGTATTATATAAAACTTACTCTTTTAAATATTTCTCATGAACGCCCCTTTTTCTCCCAATTTATACAATTATCTTTGTTTACCCACTGTCTTTAAGTATTCCAAATGTAAGACCAAATTATCAAAATTTGATGCCTCAAACATGTATTACAAGCTAGGATTAGATAATTACTCTTTTAATCATCTAAATCACAACTTAGTTTAAAATCTTTTAGCAAACTTGTGTATTATTTCATATTCTGATTATCTAACAATTTCAAAAGACAATATCATTTATTTATGCACGAAATATATTGTTTCTTAAACTTGTTCCACAAGGATGTATTTGAAAAACAAATCATCTTATGGGTTATACTTGGGTCATGGGTTGTACCAATGCCTCAAAGACAACTTTATTCTATGAATATTGAAGTATGGTAATTTATTTATCAATTCAAGCATTATATTTATATAATTCAAATTCACCAAATTTTAGCATATAACATTAGCCCCTCCTTAAAAGGAATTTTTCCCCAAAATTCAAGCCATTTTAGATTAGGGTGAATGATAATGCTTATTAGTTTATACCTTAGGGTTAGCAAGCCTCCTTGGATACCTTTATCTTGATCATTTTTAACAACTTTTATTGATATGAAAAATTTCACACTACTAAGGTTTGTTTCTGAATTTAATTTTAGGGTATATCCACCACCTCATTCATTACCTAATTTTATCACACCATGCTTACTTTATGATTCCAATTCCACTTGGTGATTACATTTTCATTTATGATTTTGATTTCACTTTGTGACAACCTTTTTACTAAGGTTTCTTAGCTATCATTTACAAGGGTTAGGTAACACCTCAAACCCTAGATTATTCCATTAAATTTCAACTTAGGTATTCATCCTCGTGGATCTTTTTTTTTTAAATCATGACATGTGTCTATCCAATATCTCACACTCATAACAAGATGAAATGAATATTCGGCTATAGTCCAAATACAAACTTCATCCCATTTCAAGAGTAGAGATGGTGTACCCACACATTATATTTTAATTTTTTGAGTCATTTTCAACAATGAATCCATACCATGAATACCTTTTAGTTCCACAATTTTCTTACTATTTCATGCACTCACATGGAAAGTGTTTTTTCTCATTATTTTTGAGGCTATGCACAAGTCCTTTTAAGATTCTTATTCAACCACCATTACATGACTTCATATATTATTTTCATCTACATCTCATGTCTCATTAGACTCATTAGTCATCCCCTTAAGATCTCTAGGGGGTACCTTTGGAGTGATCTCCTTGTTGGTATGTATGTCCTAAGAGCCAATCATGGGATGATTGGTGGGATACATTAAGGTTGATTTGATAAACATCAAAGGCAAGGTTCCAATTCTTTCTGGTTCAATCATATGAGATAGTGATAGAACAGATTGAATGTCTAGAGAATGAAAGTACTCAATGACGTATGCTTTCAGGTTGAGGACCTGAACGATGAGATCATACAAATGCTAAGAGTTTGTACATTCTTGTTATGTCCCTAGTCGGATGTCATTGTGGAAGGTAGATAGACAACAATGACACACAAGACTAGATTGTGGTGTTGGTTGATGACAAAATCTCATTAGTCATGATATAGAGATATCAAACCAAACGCATAGGTACTTGTTAGAGAACATGTGTACCAGACAGACCCACCGTGAGTTTGACACATGGAACCATGACATGGTAGTCACAGTCAGTACTCACAGTGATGGTGGTGAGTGTGATTCTTTGACCTGAAATCACTACACTCAACACATGTCATTGGGCACACTTTGACATCATCAAACACAGTCCTGAAACATGTGTTGTTATAAAGGTGATGATTGGGTGGCTTTGACACATGGGGCTTTTGAGGGGTGAGTTATAAATATGGGATTTGTCCCTCCTGAGGGAGTTTGATATCCAAGGCCACTTGATGAGTAGGATTGAAATAGGCGTGCGCACGCATGTGTGAATCAGTATGTGATATTAATGTCATACATATCTCTTCCAATCTACTATGAGATCAAGAAAGTGAATGAACATTGACAGGATGACTATTCCATGCCTCAAGTTCATTCGGGATATCAGTGACAAAGGAATTATACATTCGCTGTAACACCATTCACGGATTATAGGATTGAAAGTTGTTCTCCAAATTTCTACTTTCACTTGGGTAGCACTGATGTGTGACTAGGCATCGCTCTTTTCTTGTGAAGTCATAAGTGTTATGGACTTTCACTGCCAATGTGAAATGGACCTGCAGGGTCACACACATAGGATTTAACATGGAAGAGGAGTTTTGTCCACAAACAATGTTTAGATTGATTACTAAAGGAGTTTAGTAGTTCAATTAAACACTCAATTGATTGATAGCTCAAAATCATAGTGTTCAAGGTTTTGGACACATTGATTGGAGTATCAGATTGATTGAAACAACAATTGACTGATTCTGCACAATCTGCACTCCCAACCGATCAACTCATGAGATGAACTGATCGGCTCAACTTGGTGAACCGGTCGGCTCAGGTGGTGAGTCGATCGGCTCATGGATAGGGTGAAACGATTGCTTCAAGTGTTGAAACGATCGATTCAACTGGTGCAACCGAGCAAGTTGGGAAAGTAAGATTGGTGAGAATTTTCCTTGCGTTTCACTTGCCCAATTTGATTGGAACAAGGATTGGTATTTGATACCAATTAGAAATAAAAGAAGGAAAGTCAATCAGGAACTGATCAGGACCACGAACCAATCGGTTCAGAAGTGAACCGATCGTTTCATGGGTCCCAACCGATCGGTTGAGGGGTCAACTAACCGGCTCAGGTCCCCAACCGACCGTTTCAGTTGTGAAACGATCGGTTCAGGTTGTGAGTTGGTTGTTTTGTGGAAAATCTCGAACCCTTCTACTCCTGCTTTTAGTCCCGCATTGCCCGAGATGGAGAACCATGTCCCATGACCCTCCTATATATAGGGGTATTGGGGACTTCTCAAAGTACAACTCAATGCAATCAGTTGCTCTGTGAAGTTGTCGTTCTCTCTGGTTTTGGTAACCGAGAGAGAGCCCGAGCAAGTGCTACCCGATAAGGGAGGCACAACATGGGAAAGACAACTGCAGTTGCAATTGGTGGTAGGAGAGTGTGTTGGCGACTAGTATGCTGACAGGAGGGTGCGAATCCTTCCAATTCCTTGTGGGACAAGGAGATTGGAGTTCCAGGTGGTCTGTGTGGACTACTTTTGAGGTGGGAGGTTTCTGCCGCTCGGAGGACAGCTATCAATCCCGACAGTCCCGGTGCGACCAGGAGCTGCACAAACACCGTCTAAGACCGGAGGTGAAGACCACGCAAGCTGTGAGGTATTGTCGCCGAGCAAGCCTCGGGACAAGGTATGATTCCACAATCCTTTCCTATTTTATAGACGTTGACACGTTTCCTTGTTCTGGGTTTGGGGAGGAAATTTTTTGTTTCCGCTGCCTTATCTGCCTCCCCTAAAACCCAACAGTGGTATCAGAGCCACGTCAACTTCTATATACTTTAGGGATTATCAATATGATAGATTTTGGTTTGTCGCCTTTATTTATTGCATACGATGCGAATAAAATTGGCTTTATGCATGTCCAATCCTAAATCCACAAATCCCAATTTACATATATGATATGTATTATGAATGCACTTGATACGCGTCACCCTTAAATGAGTTTTGTGGTGGATGTATAGCGTGGTTATGGCCAATAAACCCAATCTGTGTATGGTTGTATGTGGTTGCTTGCATCTCGGTCTGCGCACTGATCTTCCTTCTCCTATTCCTGACGTAACTCGAAATAATTCGAGATTTCTTTCCTACCTTTTCTCCCCTCGAATGTAACTCGAGGTTTCTCCTTTTACAATGTAAAATAGGATAGAATTTTATTTCTTGTTATGTCAAAGAACGACAGACATCCTGACGACAGCTGAGACGATCGGTTCAAGGCATGAACTAATCGGTTGACGTTCCAGACGACCGGTTCAAGGAGTGATCCGATCAGTTGATGGCCAGTTTGAGGAGCGAGATGAGCGGGTGGCGGCCATGAAGAGATGCATGACGACCAGGTGAACCGATCGGTTGGAGGAGCCAACCGATCGACTGGTGGCACCCAGCCGACCAGCCTGATGGCGAGCCGATCAGTCATGTGATGAGTTGATCAAACCCAGAAAGGCAAAGCACAAAGTTCATCTTGTACAGGTTGCATGTGATGTAGACCTAGATGACCATGATTCCTCTTGGCTCAGGGAATCACATTAGGATGGCCATAATCATCGCTCTTATCGTTTTGCATGTTTTCTATGGGATATAGCATGTATATGATACATACTATATATTGTGGTGATTGGATATGTATATGTATATAAAAAACATTAAAATATTAAGTCTTATATGCCTTCCATTAGTGGAACACATGAAAAACTCAATCGACCAAGCGTAGGTTACGCCATAGCGTGGTGCGCTGTCTATCTTGTGGAAGTGTGAAGGGTAGACATGTAGGTTCTGCCAAAGCAGGGTGCATGTTTACCGTGTCGGCTTTTGGGTTAGACTTAACTGGTGATTCTTAGAGCGTCTAAGCCCAAAGGCAAGGAATGTTCATGACAAGATGTTGTGCATGTTCATTCATCAAGAGTTGCATATGATGCAATTGGCATGATGGCCTAGCTAAATAGTCAAGATTGTGGGCGATCAGCCAAAGCTGACTCATGACTTGATGAAATATGGATCTTGCCCACTAGAAGGTTGTACGCTGCAATCTTCCGAATTGATGGTGAGGGCTATCAATTTGAAGTAAAATAGTGGGAGCGATAATTAATCAAAGGCCTAATTTTATCGTCAACTTTTCAAATCAATCAAATAAGTCAAAAAGAGTTTTGGACTAAAATTGCATATATTTCCTTTTGATAAAATAAATGGTTAATCAACAAATCACTTTATTTGCGATCAGTCTTTGAGACCAACAAATTAAATGGGAAATTTTCCATGACTGGTTAGGACATTGAGAAGTGTTCTTAATCGTAGAGTGAAAGCTCTAAGTCCTAGTTATACCAGAACCAGACGAACTCGATCCCACCACATCAATGGCTGAAAGTATGCTTATGGAAACATACCGAGGATGACATTGATGATGAGTGATTGATGTTGTGTTCTTTGAACTATGAGTTGCAGAGACAACATGAGACATATGATGTCTTTAAGACATTGTCCTAGTATGTCATGACAGAAGGAGATCCGGTAAGGTATTCACACACTCAATATGATTGGGTATGTGGAAATACCTAACTAAGAAGGATTCCCTCTGAGCCAAGAGTTGGCTAATGGTATGATACTGCAAATGTTGTGAGAATCATATAGTTCATGATAAACTACAACATGAACAACTTTGACAAGCGTTGACAAAGTTGTTGGACATGTTGAGGACATGTTGAGGTAAATATGAAGAAAGACTAACCCTAATCTTTGATGAGATCAATGAAAGGTAAGTCTTAAGGGCAAGGGAAAGGGAAAGGACAAAGCAAAGAAGTGTTCTGATGCTGGCCAGCAGCCCAAGCCGTCTTCAACCTCAAGGCACATGGGGAAAGGGTGTATGAGGGAATTGCCCTCTATATATGGAAGAACAAAAGAAGATGAAGGAGGGGATGGAGATCTCCACCTAAGGTATCATGAAATGAACCGCTTCTTTATCTGAGGTATATGATACCAAGATATGGATATGTCATATATGATATGCAATATCCACAAAGAAGTGATGGCCTTTATGAAAGGACCAAGAAAGAAGTACCTATCATTGGAGCAAGTGTTGCTTCCATAGATAGGAGTATCTTTCAATTTATTTTCAGCCTAAAAGGCATGTAATACAGTTGAGAACTGCTATTTTATATATTGCCAATAGATAGAAACACTTTATTTTTGCATATTGTATGACAATGATGACAATTAATAAAGTTGATGTTTCAATCTTAAAGATATGATCTTTGTGGCAATGCCTTGTTTATCTTGTGATACATGGTATGCATAATATAAAATGATACCTAAGAGTTATAGATAACTCAAACAATCAAATTAACATTAATCATGAGAAATTCATTTCTAGTTTCCATGTGATGGATAAATCTAGACTCTTTTGGTTAGAGAACCACTAAGAGACATGAATATCTTGGACATGATTAATCAATCCTCACTAATGGTAGTGGGAGAAAGATTATCCTATTAGGTATAATACATGTGATGTATTTACATACCTATTGGAACAAATGCTAATACTTCAAATGGTGTTTAGAGAAATACCAATATGAATATCTTGAAGTGTTCAAGATTATCATAGATGAAGTCCAAATTTGGTAAAGGGTTAATTCTTGATAAGATCAATGAATGAAATACTTGGACCAAATGTTTGAGATCCTTATGAGTGATTATGATAGTGTATCATAGTGAACTCATGATTAAGTCATGGTGATGTCTAAAATCAAGAAGGGATCATACTCTAAAGAGTTAGAGAATGATTATCGAATAACTGAATTCTTCTTAATAAAAGAATACCCCACACTAATAAAAGAAATTAAGAATCACAAGGGTTGTGAGTTCTTATATCCTTAACAGATACACCTCAATTATCTATGTGATGAGTTGTTCATGTGATGAGTCAACTATGTAGATGAATATGAGGAACCAAATTTTGAGTTATGGTTTATGACCATTACATCCTAAATGACATCCATGTGAACCGTAAGGTATGCCCTTGATGGTAGCACTCATTGGATGAAATCCGTAAGTGCAAATGAATCTTAAGTGTTAAGATACATGGATAACATTTTGAGAAGGATGATGCTTGTTGATTGCAACTTAATGACTAAGAAATTTGGCATATGGATACTAAAACTGCATTCCTATGAGGAATAAAATAAGGATGTGTACGTGACACAACCTACAAGGTTTATGAATCCACTAATGCAAATGAAGTCTATAAGTTACAATGGACTAATTAATGTGATTGATTGAGTACAAGCAACTCAGAATTGGATCTTTACCTTGATGATATAGTCAAAGGGTTTGACTGATATGTCAAAGATAAAGAAGGGATCTGTGATTTAGTGGGAGAGTATTCACATTCCACATGTTGATGTGAAATGGAAATGTTCTAGAATGGAAATCCAAAAGTGTAAATTATCTTTAAGGAAGATAGAGATGTTTCCTATGTGATAGGAATAGAGATCTATAGAGATAGTTCTCAAAAACCTCTTGACCTAAAAAGACAAAGCATACATTGGCAATCTATACTGAAGGGTTCAGTATGCACAAATTCAGTGGGAGAAAACTTGTCCATGTTACATGGAGTTAGTATCCCAAGGCCAAGTGTCCAATTCTTATGAGGAATGGGAACACTAAGAATAGATATGGATCTATCATGTATGTAATCATCCCATTATCTTGCATGTATCAAAATGGCAAGAACTAAATGCATTCATCATTTTGTATGTAGGACATGGCAATATGATGTGCTCATCCTGATAACTCGCATGTGGGACATGACGAGTGGATGTCTGTCTGATTCTAGTAAGGGTTACTGGAATACCATGAGAACTTGATAAGTACTTGTGAAGTACTAGTTCTATGGAGATAAGGAAGAGTTCAAATCTAAAGAGTTACATTGATGCGAACTTCCGAAAGGACAGAAAATTAATCGCAAAATATATATAGGATATATAAAAGTGAAAGTTTGTTGATAATTGGAAGTGTTCCAATAAAACCATTTAAGAGGGAAATGCCGAGTATCTATGTGTTAAAGAACAACAGTGGATACTATATGGATCTGGAAGTTCATGAGATGAATTTATATATATTCTGGTCATTGATGACAAGTATGGAATCCTTGATCATGCAATGTGGCTAAAGGTTAGCAAAGGAATATTGGATCACATATTACGGCAACTCCATCTCATACGTGTGACGTACAGTGAAGAGATGTGAGACATGCAATTTATACTGACTTTGGCAAGGTGTTGTCATTACTCACTATGTTCGCATAAGAGCACAGTAAGATGTGGGACACGTTTGAAGATCACTATGAATATGATTCAAGGGTGATTGGCTCGCAGTGCAAGTGGGAGTCTGTTAGTATGTATTCCCTGAGAGCCAATCATGGGATAATTGGTGGGATACATTAAGATTGATTCGATAAACATCAAAGGCAATCTTACAATTCTTTCTGGTTCAATCATATGAGATAGTGATAGAATAGATTGAATGCCTAGAGAATGACAGTACTCAATGACGTATGCTTTCAGGTTGAGGACCTGAACGATGAGATCACACAGATGCTAAGAGTTTGTACATTCTTGTTATGTCCCTAGTCGGATGTCATTGTGGAAGGTAGGTAGACAGCAATGACACACAAGACTAGATTGTGGTGTTGGTTGATGACAAAATCTCATTAGTCATGATATAGAGATATCAAACTAAACACATAGGTACTTGTTAGAGAACAAGTGTATTGGATAGACCCACTGTGAGTTTGACACATGGAACCATGACATGGTAGTCACAGTCAGTACTCACAGTGATGGTGGTGAGTGTGATTCTTTGACCTGAAATCACTACACTCAACACATGTCGTTGGGCACACTTTGACATCATCAAACGCAGTCCTAAAACATGGGTTGTTATAAAGGTGATGATTGGGTGGCTTTGACACATGGGGCTTTTGAGGGGTGAGTTATAGATATGGGATTTGTCCCTCCTGAGGGAGTTTGATATCTAAGGCCACTTGATGAGTAGGATTGAAATAGGCGTGTGCACGCATGTGTGAATCAGTATGTGATATTGACGTCATACATATCTTTTCCAATCTACTCTGAGATCAAGAAAGTGAATGAACGTTGACAGGATGACTGTTCCATGCCTCGAGATCATTTGGGATATCAGTGACAAAGGAATTATACATTTGCTGTTACACCATTCACGGATTGTAGGATTGAAAGTTGTTCTCCAACTTTCTACTTTCACTTGGGTAGCACTGATGTGTGACTAGGCACTGCTCTTTGCTTGTGAAGTCATAAGTGTTATGGACTTTCACTGCCAACGTGAAATGGACCTGCATGGTCACACACATAGGATTTAACTTGGAAGAGGAGTTTTGTCCACAAACAATGTTTAGATTGATTACTAAAGGAGTTTAGTAGTTCAATTAAACACTCAATTGATTGATAGCTCAAAATCATAGTGTTCAAGGTGTTGGACACATTGATTGGAGTATCGATTGATTGAAACCACAATTGACTGATTCTGCACAATCTGCACTCCCAACCGATCAACTCATGAGATGAACCGATCGGCTCAGCTTGGTGAACCGGTCGGCTCAGGTGGTGAGTCGATCGGCTCATGGATAGGGTGAAACGATTGCTTCAAGTGTTGAAACGATCGATTCAACTGGTGCAACCGAGCAAGTTGGGAAAGTAAGATTGGTGAGAATTTTCCTTGCGTTTCACTTGCCCAATTTGATTGGAACAAGGATTGGTATTTGATACCAATTAGAAATAAAAGAAGGAAAGTCAATCAGGAACTGATCAGGACCACGAACCAACCGGTTCAGAAGTGAACCGATCGTTTCATGGGTCCCAACCGATCAGTTGAGGTGTCAACTAACCGGCTCAGGTCCCCAACCGACCATTTCAGTTGTGAAATGATCGGTTCAGGTTGCGAGTTGGTTGTTTTGTGGAAAATCTCAAACCCTTCTACTCCTGCTTTTAGTCCCGCATTGCCCGGGTTGGAGAACCCTGTCCCATGACCCTCCTATATATATAGGGGTATTGGGGGCTTCTCAAAGTACAAATGAGTGCAACCAGTTGCTATGTGAAGTTGTCGCTCTCTCTGGTTTTGGTAACCGAGAGAGAGCCCGAGCAAGTGCTACCCGATAAGGGAGGCACATCAAGGGAAAGACAACTGCAGTTGTGACTGGTGGCAGGAGAGTGTGTTGGCGACTGGTACGATTACAGGAGGGTGCGACTCCTTCCAATTCCTTGTGGGACAAGGAGATTGGAGTTCCAGGTGGTCCGTGTGGACTACTTCAGAGGCGGGAGGTTTCTGCCGCTCGGAGGACAGTTGTCAATCCTGACAGTCCCAGTGCGACCAGGAGCTACACAGACACCGTCCAAGATCAGAGGTGAAGACCACACAAGCCGTGAGATATTGTCGCCGAGCAAGCCTCGGGACAAGGTATGATTCCACAATCCTTTCCTATTGTATAGACGTTGACGTGTTTCCTTGTTCTGGGTTTGGGGAGGAAATTTTTTGTTTCCGCTGCCTTATCTGCCTCCCCTAAAACCCAACACTCCTCTTGACCCACAAGGGCCTTATGCACTTGTGGAGTGTCTCTCTCATTGTCCCCTTGGGCCTCATCAACTCCTGAAGGCAGTCAATATCTTGACCCCATGGGCCTTAGGTACACATGGATGGATATCTCCTTGTCTCATGGTCTTATGCACTTAGTGCACGATCATCTCACAACCTCATAAGTCTTATGTACCTTTAATCATCTTATTTGATCTTAAGGTTGACTTTGGGATCTACCCTTCCCAAGGGATTTATTGAGATGTCATAACTTTATTTTATGTCCCTACACATTTTGCTTGAGGTTTCTCTAATAATATCCCCAACACATTATATCATTTATAATTCTTTCACTCGAATTTCCTTCATCTCCTAGGACACACATAATTTACTTAATATCCCTTCATTAGTCTCATGTGACCTTTTGGTGCATTTTTTGTTTGGACTACCTTGGGTTACAACTAGCCAATTAGATTTGATTAGATGCAACTTAGACAAATACACATGTGATCTTTTGAATTTATAAAGCCCTAAGAGGATTCTCACATACACTAACACACTATACCCATAAGTGTATGGGGTTATGTCATAGAATAGGAGGGCGGCAAGTTAGGGGTCGAACCCTAGAGAGAAAGGGGTCACTAGAGCTAGGCTAGTTTTTGGGCTAGGTTCCTACTGTGGAGTCTAGGGTTGAAGGTTTTGAGGTTGATTTGTTGATTACACTAATGATGAACAAGCCAACAAAGGAAAACAAGTAATATTAAAACCTAAGTTAACCCTATATAGCTAATTCTACTGAGCAAGAAAAGACAAGGCAAGAAAGGAAAAGAGCAAGCTATACTAGGGCAAGCAAGAACAAGTCTAAACTACACTAAGCTAGCAAACATGGCAAAAGAGCAATTAAAGATCTAAACTAGTAAGAGCAAAGCAAGAATAAGGCAAGAAGCTAACTAATAAAGTAAAGTGCTAACTTAGCTAATACTAGCTAAGCAAGAAGGCAATTAAGGTTTTAATACAATAAAGGGAAATGTAGGATGTTTAGGGGATGCACTTATCAATTAGGTTGGTGGGTGACATGTGAGTATTATGATTTCATTTAGAATACCGAACCAAACAAAAGGCTAGAGGCTAATGAATTACCCTAGACTACTAACTGGCCATGGATAGGATAGGTTGTGTACATGGGAACTAGTCCCTAACACCTCCTAATACCCTTGCGAGGCTCAATTGGGTTAGGGTTTAGGTGCAATTCAATTAGAGTCTAAACAAGACTTGTTTTTAGATTAGAGGGTCTTAGGGTGATTAGGGGATGAGGGTAGTAATGGGAGTGGAAATGAGGTTTTAGGCCTCACATCACCCACATTCTAGCCTTGAGGAAGCTCCATGCTAAACACATTAAGTTCATCTAAACTAGCTACTTATATCTCTCAACTAGGGTTATGAGAATTGGTTTGTAGGTAGGAAGATGGGTAGATAGCTTGGGATCCATGAATTGGAACTAGGAGCAAATCCCAAAATTCACACATATAAGCAATTTCTCTAAAATCCTAGGTGATTTCAAGCACAAACCAACAAGCAATTCATGAAGAGTGAGATAGAAAAAGAACACAATCATTATCAAATGAAATGACAATGTTTACATATGATTTCCCCCCAACATGGTATAAAAGTAACATTTTTGGCCCCAAGCAGACCACCTAAGGGGCTTGGCTACTTGTGGAAATGCAAAATACAAAATGAAAGGAGAAAGAGGTAGTAGAAGCCATGGAGCTTGGTGCAGATGGAGTGATCCTCTTCTTCAGCTACTACAAGATGTCCTCCTCCTCTGTCCAAGGTGCAAGGGTATGAAATGATGGTGGAATAGGGTCAAAACACTAAGAAACTAGGGTTTTGGTGGTGGATATGGTGAAATGGAGTGGAATGGAGGTGGAAAATGTGACACCCTTTGTCACACAAAGTGATATTACTCAAAACTGTACACTAAATTAACACTAATAACCACATTGTCTCAAATCAGGGTAAATTAAAACCGATTTAATAACCAGACATAAAGATGGACTCGTTATGTCTGAAGTTAGAACTGGAGCCACTTATATTTCATTCACATTAAAAGATGTTACTAACATAGTTCACTGGCTAACTAGCCACAACCTATCACATGTGTCAACCTATTCACGTAAACCATTCACCTTTGTACCATCATCATATAGATTCAAAAACTCAAAACGATGTACAAAGTCTATAAAACACTCCCAAGGACCTAAGTGTACATGGACAACATATAGGACTCTATTACTAGACACTAGATGTATATCCATGATCCAATAGTTACACTCCTCAGGATATCTACCTCAACAACATGATCTCTATCCCAGCATGCATGTCCACCTAATAGATTGTGGAACCCATGGGGTGAGACCAAACGTCCCAGTGAGAGTTATAAATCTCCATCAACATATATTTAAAGCATAGAAAGCTAACACCAGAGATTATACTATTAAGAAATAAGCACATTCAGCTAAATGGTATAAGCAGAGCAATTAATATTCTAAAAAGGAATATGAAGAACATGTATATTCACTACCAACTATATTGCTACAAAAGCAAGCAAGACCTCATCCAATATTTTTGTATTTGAACCTAAGCAAGTTACTACATGACTGATTATGTATTTTATTATGCCCCGAGGATTTGAGTCGTACCACCCAAATCCAACTGACCACTGCTAAGTTGAAATTGGTGCCATACAAGGTCCATGGAAGAGCCAAAATCCATGACCTCACCAAACCTCATGATCAATACACGAGTACACAATAGAGACATACCAGTCAATTGCAACCTGTGACATATAGTCAAATAGTGAAAATCCTAGCCCACCTTGGTACATGCCACATCACTAATGAAACTAAGCTACGACCCGTAGCCACACTCTTTCTCGGGTATGGCATGTAGCCAATCCTATGAAACCATATGAGCAACATAAAACTGAGCTACGGCCCGCAGCCACACTCCTTCTAGGGTATGGCCTACAACCAATCATGTGAATGCATATACTCAACAATATATGACTCCATACTTCCTCTAAGGCAAAGCTCATTTCACCATCCAACAAGTGTTGGCACTGAGATGGATCTATGGCACATGGCAGAAGTACATGATTACGTTCCACTTGATTAGTTAAGTCCATTCAAATGTCTTTTAACATCAATGAAGTTACAACATATAAAATTATAACAAATCTACAAAGATAAGGGCATGATACACTTACATAAGATGTAAATGTATAGGGTGTGAGCTTGTCACACTATCATCACATGATACATGTATTAATTCCATTCACCACATCATCAACAGGGCCACATATCAGGGGATACCAATCCCTCAATTCATCATTGGGAAATGCCATCTCATTTTATGCAACAAGTCACTGCCAGGTCATAGGACCCATTCACACTATTCCTATATCACAAGTGCCTCAACATGCCACACATGGGAACATTCAACCTGTGTCATATCATAATCACCATAGCATGTACTATCTAGGATACCAAGCTCATAACACTTGCATGGTCAAAAGTTGACAAGAAAGAGAGAGATAACCACATACCATCAAAATCCTTTCATGATAGAGAAACAAGCAAGATCATTGTTCATTGTCAGGGTTAGGGTTTCCTCTTAGCCGATTAGAGTTTACAAGACTAGGTTCAACCATCACCCTACATCATCTTGGGGTGTGTGAGGATTAGGAAACATAATTAGAGTTGATTAGATAACATTCTAAATAGTATTATATATGGCTGATGTATTATTCATATGTGAATATCAATAAGGGTTCACATGTGCTTCTCATCCACCAACCATCACCCCATATTGGCCACATAACCACACAGGTCACGACCACCCACCATGGTCCATGTCATGACTGCAACACTCATGTGTCTTGACTATCCACCTACATGTATCGACCTCCACCCTCTAGGTCATGTCGCGTCCGCGACACCTAGGGTTAGTGTTAAGCATCATTACTCATTCATGATTATGTTGTTAACCAAGATCACTAAGTGTTATCATTGTTCATTTGCCATGATCATGTCACAGGACATGTGGGTTATGGTCCTACAACACTTCCATTGTGCTACTCTGATCTGCTGACTAATTCCTGGCTTTATTTAATATCAGAGTACAACCTCATAGATCCCTTCTTTTCTTCACAAACCGAACAAATACATATCAAAGAGATGTATTCATACTAATGAACTCTTTCTCAAGCCGATCTTGCAACTGTATCTTCCACTATGTCATCTCTGCTAGTACCATTCTATAGATGGATAAACCCCTAACATATGGTGTCTGTACCATAAGTTGGACCCCGATAAGAAGATTTTTCTCAAAAGTTACTCCTACTAGGAGACAAAACACTTAAGAGCTTAACTGAGAACCATCACCAACTCATAGACACTTGGTATTTCCATGATACTAGGACTCCTCACATTGGTATCCATTATGGTTTTCGAAACACATCACATCCGTATCCCATGAAACCTATCGACTGTCCTTACCAACATCAAACACATCAAAAAGGTCATCCTGCCATCTTGGAAGATCTATGAAACACCATCATAGACAAACGTCAACATCTTGGAACTACATTCCAAGATCACTTGATACTTTATCAAAGTATCCATCACCAGGGTCACATCAAAACTAAACACATCAAGTGACATAAGGTTTACTTGATATTCACAATGGAATACAAAGGGACTACACTTACCTTGACATCAAAACACCACCCAGGGTCTGCCACAAGGGGAAGGGATTATCAACCCTCTTTCATTATTGTGTAGTTTTACAACTTCTTTATATGTCATTTTACCCATTTCACCTTGGATTCCTTGCTATCAACATAGGAATTATTAGGGTTAAATCATCTCATTACTTCTTTATTGGTTATTATTCATCATTCTTATGGATGTTTTCTTGTTTTATCACGTTTTCTAACTCTCTTTTTTAAAGGTAAACCATCATATTTCACATTTCCTTCATTAAACATAGATCATTCCTCCTTAACTCTTTCATATGTCATGAAGGTTTTCATTTTGTACTTCCTTATCCTCATAGGTTGGTATGAGATTAGCTCAGATTCCACTTTATTAGTTCATCATTTTCTTGTCTGTCAACTTTTGTCATACTTATCTAAGGAATTCTCTTCATCTTATGTGAATTTACACCTTGATTTACTTTATTGACATATATTTAATTATCTTTTACTTTAAAACTTTCTTGAGATTATCACTTTAGGGATCTCTTGTAGCTTATTTGTGTTCAAATTTAGGTTTTATATTGTCATATTATTCTCTTATGATCATCAATCATTCAAGTTCCAATAGGTTATGATATAATTCTTTCCTTCTTTAGAGCATGATGAAGATATTATTATTATGATTCATGTTTAATTATGATCTTTAGGTTGTTTCAAAGTGACCACTTGTTTAGAGTAATTAGATAGAAAGCAACCTAAAAGTTCCATACTCAACTTTTCTTCAATAATTGGATGCCTGGCCAGGGCACTCAAGTACTGAGATTAAGTAGTATGCACCATGTTTTATTCATGTTTTCATCAAAGATACCATCCTAGTGTCCATGTAGACTCAACGAACCTAGAACTCTGATAGCACCAAATGTGACACCCTTTGTCACACAAAGCAAGATTACTTGAAACCGAACACGAAATTAACACTAATAACCACATTGCCACAAAACTAGGTAAATTAAAATCGACTTAATAACTAGACATCAAGCTAAACTCGTTATGTCTAAAACCAAAAATGGAGCCAGATGTATTTCATTTATACTAAAAGATGTTACTAACATAGTTCACTGGATAAATAGCCACAACCTGTTACATGTGACGACCTATTCACATACACAATTTACCTCTGTACCTAGTGGGTTTTAGGGGAGACAGAAGGCAGCAGAAACAGAAAATTTATTCTCCCAAATCCATAACGAAGGAATCGCGTCAATGTCTATACAATATGAAGGATGGTTTGTAGAGGTGTACCTTGTCCCGAGGCTTGCTGGGCGACGTTACCTCGTGGCTTGTGCAGTCTTCACCTCCTGTCTTGGATGGTGTCTGTGCAGCTCCTGGTCTCACCGGGACTGTCGGGATTGACAACTATCCTCTGAGCGGCAGAAGTCTCCCGCCTCTGAAGTAGTCCACACGGACCACCTAGAACTCTGATCTCCTTATCCCACAAGGAATCGGAAGGAGTCGCACCCTCCTGTCAGCGTACTAGTCACCGACACACTATCCTACAACCAGTTTCCTTTCTGCAGTTGTCTTTCCCTTGCTATGCCTCCCTTATCGGGTAGCACTTGCTCTGGCTCTCTCGGTTACCACAACCAGAGAGAACGAAAACTTTGCAGAGAAACTGGTGTTCTGAATTGTTGTATCTGAGAAGCCCCCAATACCCTTATATATAGGAGGGTCATGGGACAAGGTTCTCTACCCCGGGCAATGCGAGATTAAAGCAGGAGTAGAAGGGTTCGAGATTTTCCACAAAACAACCAATCTGCGCCAGCTGAACCAATCAGTTCACACCCTGAAATGATCATTTCAGACCTTGAGCCGATCATTTGGGGCTCTGAGCTGATCGTTTGGGGCCTGAGCCGATCAGTTCGTGGTCCCGATCCAACTCAAATTGACTTTCAATTTGTTTTAATGTTAATCAAATATTAATCCTTGTCCAAATCAAATTTATACAAGTGAAACAAATTGTATTTGCAAAATAGTCTCCTAACTTTCCAAACGATCTCGGTTGGTCCATGAATCGACCGGTTCAACAATTGAGACGATCATTTCATGACAAATGAGCTGATCGTCTCATCAGTTGAGCCGATCGGTTCACCAACCTGAGCCGATCGATTCATCCCTATAAGCCAATCGGTTGGGGCAGCAGACTGTGCAAATCAGTCAATCGTAGTTTCAATCAATCTGATACTCCAATCAATCAGTTCAACACCTTGAACACTATGATATTGAGCTATCAATTGATTGAGTGTTTAATTGAACTACTAAACTCCTTTAGTAATCAATCTAACATCGTTTGTGGATAAACTCCTCTTCCAGATTAAATCCTATGTGTGTGACCCTGCAAGTCCATTTCACATTGGCAGTGAAAGTCCATAACACTTATGACTTCACAAACAAAGAGAGGTGCCTAGTCGCACATCAATGCTACCCAAGTGAAAAGGAAAGTTGGAGAATAACTTTCAATCCTACAATTTGTGAATGGTGTTATAGTGAATGTATAATTCCTTTGTCACTGACATCCTGAATGAACTCAAGGCATGGAACAATCATCTTGTCAATGTTCATTCATTTTCCTGATCTCAGAGTAGATTGGAGGAGATATGTATGACATCAATATCACATATTGATTCAAAAATGTGTGCCCTCCTATCTCAATCCTACTCATCAAGTGTCCATGGATATCAAACTCCCCCAGGAGGGACAAATCCCATATCTATCACTCACCCCTCAAAAGCCCCATGTGTCAAAGCCACCCAATCATCACCTTTATAACAACCCATGTTTCAGGACTACGTTTGATGATGTCAAAGTGTACCCAATGACATGTGTTGTGTGTAGTGATTTTAGGTCAAAGAGTCACACTCACCACTGTCACTGTGAGAACTGACTGTGACTACCATGTCATGGTTCCATGTGTCAAACTCACGGTGGGTCTGTCTGGTACACTTGTTCTCTAACAAGTACCTATGTGTTTGGTTTGATATCTCCATATCATAACTAATGAGATTCTGTCATCAACCAACACCACAATCTAGTATTGTGTGTCATTGTTGTCTATCTACCTTCCATAATGACATCTGACTAGGGACATAATAAGAATGTACAAACTCTTAGCATCCATATGATCTCATCGTTTAGGTCCTCAACCTAAAAGCATACATCATTGAGTACTGTCATTCTCTAGACATTCAATCTATTCGATCATTATCTCATATGACTAAACCAGAAAGAATTGGAAGCTTGCCTTTGATGTTGATCAAATCAATGTTAATATATCCCACCAATCATCCCATGATTGGCTCTCAGAGCATACATACCAACAGACTCCCACTTGCATTGCGAGCCAATCACCCTTGAATCATATTCATAGTGATCTTCAAACATGTCCCACATGTTACTATGCTCTAGTGCTTACACAGTGAGTTATGGAAACACCTTGCCAAAGTCGGTATTAATTGCATGTCTCTCATCTCTTCACTGTATGTCACACGTATGAGATGGAGTTGTCGTAATATGTGATCTAGTATTCCTTTGCTAACCTTTAGCCACATTGCATGACCAAGCATTCCTAACTTGTCATCAATGACCGAAATAACTATAAGTTCATCTCTATGAACTCCTAGATCCATATAGTATCCATTGTTGTTCTCTAACACAAGGATACTCGACATTTCCCCTTTTAAACCAGCTTTATTGGAACGTTTCCAATATTCAACAAACATTCACTTTTATATATCCCATATATATTTTGCGATTAATTTTCTGTCCTTTTCAGAAGTTCACATCAGTGTAACTCTTTACAGTGAACCCTTTCTAATTTCCATAGAACGAGTACTTCTCAAGTACTTATCAAGTTCTTATGGTATTCCAGTAACCCTTATTGGAACTAGACATACATCCACTCGTCATGTCCCATATACGAGTTATCAGGATGAGCACATCATATTGTCATGTCCTGCATACAAGATGATGAATGCATTTTATTCTTGCTATGTCCATACATGCAAGATAATGGGATAATTACATACATGATATATCCATATCTATTCTTAGTGTTCCCATTCTTCATAAGAATTGGACACTTGGCTTTGGGATACTAACTCCATGTAACATGGACATGTTTTCTCCCACTGAATTTGTGCACACTGAACCCTTCAATATGGATTGCCAATGTATGCTATCTCCTTTTAGGTCAAGTTGTTTTTGAGAACTATCTCTATAGATCTCTATTCCTATCACATAGGAAACATCTCTTATCTTCCTTAAAGACAATTTCCACTTTGGATTTCCATTTCACATCAACATGTGGAGTGTGAATACGCTCCCACTAAATCACAGATCTCTCTTTATCTTTGACATATCAGTCAAACCTTTTGACTATATCATCAAAGTAAAGATCTAGCTCTGAGTTTCTTGTACTTAATCAACCAAATTGATTAGTCCATTGTAACTTATAGACTTCATTTGCATTAATGGATTCATAAACCTTATAGGTTGTGTCACATACACATCCTTGTTTTATTCCTTATACGAATGCAGTTTTAGTATCCGTATGACAAATCTCTTAGTCATTAAGTTGCAATCAACAAGCATCATCCTTCTCAAAATTTTATCCATGTGTCTTAACACGTAAGACTCATTCACACTTATGGATTTCATTCCAATGGGTGCTACCATCAAGGTCATGCCTTATGGTTCACATGGAAGTCATTTAGGATGTAATGGTCATAAACTATAACTCAAAATCCGGTTCCTCATATTTATCTAGATAGTTGACTCATCACATGACCAACTCATCACATAGATAATCGAGGTGTATCTGTCAAGGATATAAGAACTCACAACTCTTTGTGATTCTTAATGTCCTTTATTAGTGTGGGATATTCTTTATTTAAGAAGAACTTAGTTATTTGATAATCATCCTCTAACTCCTTAGAGTATGACTCCTTTTGATTTAGACGTCACCATGCCTTAATCACGAGCTCACTATGATACACTATCATAATCACTCACAAGGTTCTCAAACATTTGGTCTAAGTATTTCATTTATTGATCTCATCAATAATTAATACTTTACCAAATTCGTACTTCATCTATGATATTCTTGAACACTTCAAGATATTCATACTGGTATTTCTCTAAACACCATTTGAAGTACTAGCATTAAGTCCAATAGGTATGTAAATACATCACATGTATTATACCTAATAGGATAATCATTCTCCCATTACTATTAGTGAAGATTGATTAATCATGTCTAAGAGATTCATGTCTCTTACTGGTTCTCTAACCAAAAAGAGTCTAGATTTATCCATCATATGGAAACTAGAAATGAATTTCTCATGATTTATGCTAATTTGATTGTTTGAGTTATCAATAACTTTTAGGTATAATTTTATGTTATGCATACCAAGTACCACAAGATAAGCAAGGCAATGCCATAAAGATCATATCTTTTGAAATTGAAACATCAACTTTATTAATTGCTATCATTGCCATACAATATGCAAAAACAAAGTGTTTCTATTCATTTGGAAAATATGAAATAGCAGTTCATAACTCTATTACATGCATTCAAGGCTGAAAATAAATGAAAGTACTCCTATTTATGGTGGCAACACTTACCCCATTTATTGATTTCTTTACATTTTATATCTTGGTATCATATAACTCAAAAAATGTTACAAGTTTATTTCATGACACCTTCAGGTGGAGACGTCCGTCGCCTCCTTCTTCTTTAGTTCTTCCAGATAGAGTGGACAATTCCTTTTCCAATGTCCTGACTTTTGACAATGGTGGCAATTGCCTCTCTTGCTCACGCCTCCGTTGGCCTTGAGAGTTGAAGATGACTTGGGCTGTTGGCTAGCATCAGAACCTATCTTAGCCTAGCCCTTTCCCTTATCTTGGACTTGCCTTTCTTGTTGCTGATCATCATCACAAACTTAGGCTTGTCCTTCTTTATCTGTGCCTCGGCTGTCCTCAACATGCCCAACAACTCTGTCAACAACTTGTCAAAGTTGTTCATGTTGTAGTTCATCACAAACTGACTGTAGGATTCTGGCAACAGTTGCCGTGTCACGTCAGTAGCCAACTCTTGGCTCAGAGGAAATCCCAGTCTTGTCAGGTTCTCCACATACCCAATCATTTTGAGCGTGTGAGGACCAACTGGATCTCCTTTTGTCATGACCATTGTTCTGAAAAGCGGTAATCGGTGTACAGACGAAGAGGGTACCGAATAGAGTATATACGGTATGCGGGAGTATAAGCGGGAGAATATTCGGTTTTAATCGGTTTTGATTTTTTTTAATATTAACCATAAAGATATGTAAATTATATATTGACCATATAATAATGACAATGATAAGTAATTAGAAACATTTATAAGTAATAGACTAATATTGCATTCATAAGTAGTTAGAAACATTGATGAAATTATAGAAGAAAACTTTGATAAGTAATTACAAACATTGATAAGTCATAGACTAATATCACATTAATAAGTAATTAGAAACATTGATAAGTAATAGACTAATATTGCATTAATAAGTAATTAGAAACATTGATAAGTCATAGAGTAATATTGCATTAATAAGTAATTAGAAACATTGATAAGTGATAAGACTAATATTGCATTAATAAGTAACTTGAAACATTGATGAAATTAGGGAAAAAACATTGATAAGTAATTAGAAACATTGATAAGTCACAGACTAATATTGCATTAAGAAGTAATTAGAAACATTGATGAAATTAAAGAAGAAAACATCAATAGTAAGGATCAATTCAATAAACACTAACTATAAACTTATATAGAAAACATGAGGAGAAGACCAAATATGTAAATTGGAAGAAGAGAATGTAATTGTAATGACCAATAGTAGTATTAGAAAAAAATAATGTAAAAAATATTACTAGCATTGATTTTGAAAATCGCCGATTAATCGACCGATTATTCCCTCGATCGGCCGATTAATCAGTCCTGGACTGATTATAGGCCGATTATTCATAACCGGAGTGGTAGACCCCCAAAAAGGAATATTCAGCCAATTATTCAGCCTAAGTGGCCGATTTTCTAAACAGTGGCCATGACACACTTGAAGAACGCCCTAGAGACATCATATCTCTCTTGCCGTGCTTGATCTTCATACATGTTCTTGAGATGCTTAATCATCTCAATGACACCCATGTTCTCATGTTGTCTCTGTAACTCGTGGTTCATGGAGCACAACATCAAGCACTTTGCATCAATGTCATCATCAGAATGCTTCTTATAAGCATCATTTTCTGCCTTTGGTGCTGTAGGGGCAGGTTCCTCTGGAATTGGAGTATCCAAGACATAGAGATTTCACTCTTGAGTGAGAACAATTCTCAATGTCCTAAACCAGTTGTGGAAGTTATTCCCATTCAACTTGTCCTTCTCAAGGACTGATCGTAATGAAAAGTGATTGTTGTTTGTTGTCATTTGTACTACAAAAGGAAATACATGCAATTTAGTCCAAAACTCAATTTTGACTTATTTGATTGATTTTAAAGGTTGAAGATATAATTAGGGTTTAATTAATTATCACTCCCACTATTTTGTTCAAATTGATAGCCCTCACCATCAATTCGGAAGATTGCATCGTAAAATCTTCTAGTGGTTCAAGATCCTGAAATCCTCTGATTTATGGACCAGCTAGGGCTATCACCCACAACTCAGATCTTCCAGGTAGGCAACTTTTGCATTGCATCATATGAAACTCTTGAAAGATGTCATATGCAACTCCTTGCCATGATCACCTCCATGCCTCAAGGTGCTAGATCCTATCTAGGTCACCTTGTTAAGTTTGACCCAAAGCCAACATGATGAATATGCACCCTGCTAGGGCAGACCCACATATCCATCCTTCACGGTTCCACGAGATAGACGGTGCACCACGCTAGGGCATGCCCACACTTGGCCGATCAAGCTTTTCACGTGTGTCACATTTAGAAGACATCTAAAACTTTAATATTTAATGAGGGATTTGGTTTTATAGGTACATATACATATTCAATCACCACAATACATAGTACGTATCATATACATGCTATATCCCACAAAAAACATGCAAAATGATAAAAGCGATGATTATGGCCATCCTAATGTGATTCCTCGAGCCAAGAGGAATCACGGTCATCTAGGTCCACAATACATGCAACCTGTCCATGATGAAGTGCTATAGCCATCTGAGTTGATCAACTCATCACATGAATGACCTGCTCGTCCTGGCCGGTCGTCTGGGTGGCACCAGCCGATTGGTTGGCTCCTCCAACCGATCGGTTCTCCTGGTCGTCGTGCATCTCCTCATGGCCACCACCCGATCGTCTCACTCCTCGAACTGGTAATCTGGATCACCAACCAATCAGTTCACTCCTTGAACTGATCATCTCAGTTGTCGTCAAATTGTCCTTCGTTCTTTGACATAATAAGAAATAAAAGATCTATCCTATTTTACATTTTAATAGGGAAACCCCAAGTTACATTTGTTGGATTTTAGGGGAGGCAGAGAAGGCAGCGGAAACAAAAATTTTCTCCACCAAACCGGGAACAAGGAAACACATCAACGTCTATATAATAAGAAAGGATGGTTTGTGGAATCATACCTTGTCCCAAGGCTTGCTTGGCGACAATACCTCGCGCTATGCACGGTCTTCAACTCCGGTCTTGGATGACGTCTGTGCAGCTCCTGGTCGCACCGGGACTGACGACTCCTCCTACCAGACTATCGGATGACAGTTGTCCTCCTGAGCGGCAGAAACCTCCCGCCTCTGAAGTAGTCCACACGGACCACCTGGAACTCCACACTCCTTGTCCCATAAGGAAGTGGGAGGAGTCACACCCTCCTGTTGACGTACAAGTCGCCAACAAACTCTCCTACCTCCAGTTGCAACTGTAGTTGTCCTTCCCTTGCTGCACCTCCCTTTACGGGAAGCAATTGCTCAGGCTCTCTCTTGGTTACCAAAACCAGAGAGAACGACAACTTTGCAGAGAAACTGGTTGCACTGAGTTGTACTTTGAGAAGCCCCCAATACCCCTATATATAGGAGGGTCATGGGACATGGTTCTCCATCCCGGGAAATGTGGGACTAAAGCAGGAGTAGAAGGGTTCGAGATTTTCCACAAAAGCAACCAACTCACAACCTGAACTGATCGTTTCACCACTGAACTGATCGTTTCGGCCCTTGAGCCGATCGGCTGGGACCTGAGCCGATCGTTTGGGGTCCCCAACCGATCGGTTGGTGCCCTGAACCAATCAGTTCACAGTCCTGATCCAACTCAAAATGATTTTCCTTCTTTTATTTCTAATTGGTATCGAATACCAATCCTATTTCCAATCAAATTGGGCAATTGAAACGAAAGGAAAATTCTCATCGACCTGACTTTCCCAACTTGCTCGGTTGCACCAGTTGAATCGATCGTTTCAACACTTGAAGCAATCAGTTCACCCTGGGATTGAGCCGATCGGCTCAACACTTGAGCCGACCAGTTCAGCAACCTCAGCTGTCCGATTCAACACTTGAACCAATCGGTTGGGAGTACAGGTTGTGCAGAATTAGTCAATTGCGATTTCAATCAATTCGATACTCCAATCAATGTGTCCAACACCTTGACCATTATGATATTGAGCTATCAATTAATTGAGTGTTTAATTGAACTACTAAACTCCTTTAGTAATCAATATAAACATTTCTTGTGGACAAAACTCCTCTTCCAGGTTAAATCCTATGTGTGTGACCCTACAGGTCCATTTCACGTTGGCAGTGAAAGTCCATAACACTTATGACTTCACAAGCAAAGAGCGGTTCCTAGTCACACATCAATGCTACCCAAGTGAAATTAGAAAGTTGGAGAACAACTTTCAATCCTACAATCTGTGAATGGTGTTACAGTGAATGTATAATTGCTTTGTCACTAATATCTCAAATGAACTCGAGGCATGGAACAATCATCCTGTCAATGTTCATTCACTTTCTTGATCTCAGAGTAGACTGGAAGAGATATGTATGACATCATTATCACATACTGATTCACACATGCGTGCACGCCTTTCTCAATCCTACTCATCAAGTGGTCATGGATATCAAACTCCCTCAGGAGGGACAAATCCCATATCTATCACTCACCCCTCAAAAGCCCCATGTGTCAAAGCCACCCAATCATCACATTTATAAGAACCCATGTTTCAGGACTGCGTTTGATGATGTCAAAGTGTGCCCAATGACATGTGTTGAGTGTAGTGATTTCAGGTCTAAGAATCACACTCACCACCATCAGTGTGAGTACTGATTGTGACTACCATATCATGGTTCCATGTGTCAAACACACGGTGGGTCTGTCCGGTACACTTGTTCTCTAACAAGTACATATGTGTTTGGTTTGATATCTCTATATCATGACTAATGAGATTCTGTCATCAACCGACACCACAATCTAGTCTTGTGTGTCATTGCTGTCTATCTACCTTCCGCAATGACATCCGACTAGGGACATAACAAGAATGTACAAACTCTTACCATACGCATGATCTCATCGTTCATGTCATGAACCTGAAGGCATACGTCATTGAGTACTATCATTCTCTAGACATTCAATCTGTTCTATCACTATCTCATATGACTGAACCAGAAAGAATTGGAAGCTTGCCTTTATGGTTTATCAAATCAATCTTGTTGTATCCCATCAATCATCCCATAATTGGCTCTCAGGGCATACATACCAATAGACTCCCACTTGCACTGCGAGCCAATCACCCTTGAATCATATTCATAGTGATCTTCAAACATGTCCCACATGTTACTGTGCTCTTGTGCCAACATAGTGAGTAATGGCAACACCTTGCCAAAGTCAGTATAAATTGCATGTCTCACATCTCTTCGTTGTACGTCACACATATGAGATGGAGTTGCCGTAATATGTGATCTAGTATTCCTTTGCTAACCCTTAGCCACATTGCATGATCAAGGATTCCATACTTGTCATCAATGAGTGGAATATCTATAAGTTCATCTCATGAGCTTCCAGATCCATATAGTATCTACTGATGTTCTCTAGCACATACATACTCGGCATTTCCTTTCAAATGGTTTTATTTGAACATTTCCAATTATCAACAAACTTTTACTTTTATATATCTTATATATGTTTTGCGATTAATTTTCTGTCCTTTCGGAAGTTTGCATCAATGTAACTCTTTACATCAAACTCTTCCTTATCTCCATAGAACTAGTACTTCACAAGTACTTATCAAGTTCTCATGGTATTCCAGTAACCCTTACTGGAAGTAGATAGACATCCACTCATCATGTCCCACATACGAGTTATCAGGATGAGCATATCATATTGTCATGTCGTACATACAAGATGATGAATGCATTTTGTTCTTGCCATGCAAGATAATGGGATGATTACATACATGATAGATCCATATCTATTCTTAGTGTTCACATTCTTCATAAGAATTGGACACTTGGCCTTGGGATACTAACTCCATGTAGCATGGACAAGTTTTCTCCCACTTAATCTGTGCACACTGAACTCTTCAGTACAGATTGCCAATGTATGCTCTCTCTTTTCAGGTCAAGAGATTTTTCAAGAACTATCTCTATAGATCTCTATTCCTATCACATAGGAAACATCTCTATCTTCCTTAAAGATAATTTCCACTTTTGTATTTCCATTTTAGAACATTTCCATTTCACATCAATATGTGAAATGTGAATACACTCCCACTAAATCACAGATCCCTTCTTTATCTTTGACATATCAGTTAAACTCTTTGACTATATCATCAAAGTAAAGATCCAATTCTTGAGTTGCTTGTACTGAATCAATCACATTGATTAGTCCATTGTAACTTATAGACTTCATTTGTATTAGTGGATTCATAAACCTTATAGGTTGTGTCATGTACACATCCTTGTTTTATTCCTCATAGGAATGCGGTTTTAATATCCATATGCCAAATGTCTAGTCATTAAGTTGCAATCAACAAGCATCATCCTTCTCTAAATGTTATCCATGTGTCTTAACACTTAAGACTCATTTGCACTTATGGATTTCATCCAATGAGTGTTACCATCAAGGTCATACCTTATGGTTTACATGGATGTCATTTAGTATGTCATGGTCATAAACCATATCTCAAAATTCGGTCCCTCATATTCATCTAGATAGTTGACTCATCACATGAACAACTTATCACATAGATAATTGAGGTGTATCTGTTAAAGATATAAGAACTCACAACCCTTGTGATTCTTAATGTCCTTTATTAGTGTGGGGTATTCATTTATTAAGAAGAATTCAGTTATTTGATAATCATTCTAACTCCTTAGAGTATGATTCCTTCTTGATTTAGACATCACCATGCCTTAATCATGAGTTCACTATGATACACTATCATAATCACTCATAAGGATCTCAAACATTTGGTCCAAGTATTTCATTCATTGATCTCATCAAGAATTAACACTTTACCAAATTTGCACTTCATCTATGATAATCTTGAACACTTCAAGATATTGATATTGGTATTTCTCTAAACACCATCTGAAGTATTAGCATTTGTTCCAATAGGTATGTAAATACATCACATGTATTATACCTTATAGGATAATCATTCTCCCACTACCTTTAGTGAAGATTGATTAATCATGTCTAAGATATTCATGTCTCTTACTGGTTCTCTAACCAAAAGAGTCTAGATTTATCCATCATATGGAAACTAGAAATGAATTTCTCATGATTGATGCTAATTTGATTGTTTGAGTTATTTATAACTTTCAAGTATCATTTTATCTTATGCTTATAAAATACCACAAGATAAACAAGGCATTGCCACAAATATCATATCTTTTAAGATTGAAACATCAACTTTATTGATTGCCATCATTGTCATACAATATGCAAAATAAAGCGTTTCTATCTATTGGCAAATATGAAATAACAGTTCATAACTGTATTACATGCCTTGTAGGCTAAAAATAAACTAAAGTACTCCTATCTATGGTGGCAACACTTGCCCCAATTATGAGTGATTTACACTTTACATCTTGGTATCATATACCTCAAAAAGTGTTACAAGTTTATTTTCATGACACCTTTAAGTAGAGACTTCAGTTGCCTCCTTCTTCTTTTGTTCTTCTAGATAGAGAGGACAATTCATTTTCCAATGTCCTGGCTTTTGACAATGGTGGCAATTTCCTTTCTTGGTCACGCCTCCCTTGGCCTTGAGAGCTGAAGATGGCTTGGACTCCTGGCTAGCATCAAAACCTTTCTTAGCTTTGCCCTTGCCCTTGCGCTTGGACTTGCCTTTCTTGCTCATGATCACCATCATAGCCTTAGGCTTGTCCTTCTTCATTTGTATCTCGGCTGTCCTCAACATGCCCAACAACTCTAACAGTGGCCTATCAAAGTTGTTCATGTTGTAGTTCATCACAAACTGACTGTATGATTCTGGCAACGATTGTAGTATCACGTCAGTAGCCAACTCTTGGCTCAGTGGAAATCCCAGTCTCTGCAGGTTCTCCACATACCCAATCATCTTGAGTGTGTGAGGACCAACTGGATCTCCTTCTGTCATGACGCACTTGAACAACACCCTAGAAACATTGTATCTCTCTTTCCGTGCCTGATCTTCATACATGTTCCTGAGATGTTGAATCATCTCAATGACACCCATGTTCTCATGGTGTCTCTGCAACTCATGGTTCATGGAACACAACATCAAGCACTTTGCATCAATGGTTTCATCAAAATGCTTCTTGTAAGCATCTCTTTCTGCCTTTGGTGCATTAGGAGCGGGTTCCTATGGAATTGGAGTATCCAGGACATAGAGATTTCACTCTTGAGTGAGAACAATTCTCAACGTCTGATACCAGTCGTGGAAGTTTGTCCCATTTAGCTTGTCCTTGTCAAGGACTGATCGCAAAGAAAAGTTATTGTTATTTGTTGCCATTTGTACTACAAAAAGGAAAATATGCAATTTTAGTCCAAAAACTCATTTTTGACTTATTTGATTGATTTGAAAAAATTTGACGATATAATTAGGCCTTTAATTAATTATCACTCCCACTATTTTACTTCAAATTGATAGCCCTCACCATCAATTAATTCACAAGATTGCAGCGTACAACCTTCTAGTGGGCAAGATCCTGAAATCCTCTAAGTCATGGACCAGCTAGGGATGTCACCCACAACATAGATCTCTCAGGTAGGCAACTTTTGCCAATTGCATCATATGCAACTCTTGATAAGATGTCATATGCAACTCCTTTCCATGATCATCTCCATGCCTCAAGGTACTAGATCCCATCTAGATCACCTTGTTAAGTCCTACCCAAAGCAAACACGATGAACATGCACCCTGCTAGGGCAGGCCCACACATTCATCCTTCACGCTTCCACGAGATAGATGGTGCACCACGCTTGGGCGTGCCCATACTTGGTCGATCAAGCTTTTCACGTGTGTCGCATTTGGAAGGCATCTAAAACTTAATATTTTAATGAGGGATTTGGTTTTTATATACATATACATATCCAATCACCACAATACATAGTACGTATCATATACATGCTATATCCCACAGAAAACATGCACAAATGATAAAAAGAGATGATTATGGCCATCCTAATGTGATTCCTCGAGCCAAGAGGAATCACGGTCATGTAGGTCTACATCACATGCAACCTGTAAAAGATGAACTCTGTGACTTGCCTTTGGAGTAGATCAATTCATCACATGAACGTCTTGCTCGGTCCGGCCTGGTCGTCTGGGTGCCACCAACCGATCGGTTGGCTCCTCCAACCGATCGGTTCGCCTGGTCGTCGTGCATCTCGTCATGGCCGCCACCTGCTCGTCTCGCTCCTCGAACCGGTCATCAATCAATCGGTTCACTCCTTGAACCGATCGTCTGGAACGTCAATCGATCGGTTCACACCTTGAACCGATCATTTCAGCTGTCGTCAGATGTCCGCCGGTCTTCGACTGAACATGAAATATAATCTATCCTAATATTGCATTGCTTAAAAGGGAAACTCCGAGTTACATTCGGGGGGAGCAAAGGTAGGAAATAATCTCGAATTATTTCGAGTTACATTAGGAATAGGAGAGGGAAGATTGGTGTGCAGACCGAGATGCAAGCAACCACAAACAATCATACACAAATAGGGTTTATTGGCCATAACCATGCTATACATCCACCAAAAAACTCGTTTAAGGGCGATGCGTATCGAGTGCATTAATAATACATATCATATATGTAATTGGGATTTGTGGATTTAGGATTGGACATGCATAAAGCCAATTTTATTCGCATCATATGCAATAAATAAAGGCGGCAAACCAAAATCGATCATATCGATATTCCTAAAATATAGAACACTTAACGTGGCTCTGATACCACTGTTGGGTTTTAGGGGAGGCAGAGAAGGCAGCGGAAACAAAAATTTTCTCCCCCAAACTGGGAATAAGGAAACACGTCAACGTCTATATAACAGGAAAGGATGGTTTGTGGAATCATACCTTGTCCCAAGGCTTGCTTGGCGACAATACCTCGCACTATGCGCGGTCTTCAACTCCTGTCTTGGACGACGTCTGTGCAACTCCTGATCGCACCGGGACTGACGGCTCCTCCTCCTACCGGACTGTCGGATGACAGTTGTCCTCCTGAGCGACAGAAACCTCCCGCCTCTGAAGTAGTCCACACGGACCACCTGGAACTCCACACTCCTTGTCCCACGAGGAAGTGGAAGGAGTCGCACCCTCCTGTTGACGTACTAGTCACCAACACACTCTCCTGCCTCTAGTTGCAACTGTAGTTGTCCTTCCCTTGCTGCACCTCCCTTTGCGCGAAGCACTTGCTCGGGCTCTCTCTTGGTTACCAAAACAAGAGAGAATGACAACTTTGCAGAGCAACTGGTTGCACTGAGTTTTACTTTGAGAAGCCCCCAATACCCCTATATATAGGAGGGTCATGGGATAGGGTTCTCCATCTTGGGCAATGCGGGACTAAAGCAGGAGAAGAAGGGTTCGGGATTTTCCAAAAAAAGCAACCAACTCGCAACCTGAACCGATCGTTTCGGCCCTTGAGCCGATCGGCTGGGACCTGAGCTGATCGTATGGGGTCCCCAACCAATCGGTTGGTGCCCTGAACCGATCGGTTCACGGTCCTGATCCAACTCAAAATGACTTTCCTTCTTTTATTTCTAATTGGTATCGAATACCAATCCTATTTCCAATCAAATTGGGCATATGAAACGAAAGGAAAATTCTCATCGACCTGACTTTCCCAACTTGCTCGGTTGCACCAGTTGAATCAATCGTTTCAACACTTGAAGCAATCGGTTCACCCTGGGATTGAGCCGATCGGCTCAACACTTGAGCCGATCGGTTTAGCAACCTCAGCCGACCGGTTCAACACTTGAACCGATCGGTTGGGAGTACAGGTTGTGCAGAATCAATCAATTGTGATTTCAATCAATTTGATACTCCAATCAATGTGTCCAATACCTTGAACATTATGATATTAAGCTATCAATTAATTGAGTGTTTAATTGAACTACTAAACTCCTTTAGTAATCAATCTAAACATTGCTTGTGGACAAAACTCCTCTTCCAGGTTAAATCCTATGTGTGTGACCCTGCAGGTCCATTTCACGTTGGTAGTGAAAGTCCATAACACTTATGACTTCACAAGCAAAGAGCGGTGCCTAGTCACACATCAATGCTACCCAAGTGAAAGTAGAAAGTTGGAGAACAACTTTCAATCCTATAATCCATGAATGGTGTTACAGTGAATGTATAATTCCATTGTCACTGATATCCTGAATGAACTCGAGGCATGGAACAATCATCCTGTCAATGTTCATTCACTTTATTGATCTCAGAGTATACTGGAAGAGATATGTATGACATCATTATCACATACTGATTCACACATGCGTGCACACCTTTCTCAATCCTACACATCAAGTGGCCATGGATATCAAACTCCCTCAGGAGGGACAAATCCCATATCTATCACTCACCCATCAAAAGCCCCATGTGTCAAAGCCACCCAATCATGACCTTTATAACAACCCATGTTTCAGGACTGCGTTTGATGATGTCAAAGTGTGCCCAACGACATGTGCTGAGTGCAGTGATTTCAGGTCTAAGAATCACACTCACCACCATCACTGTGAGTACTGACTGTGACTACCATATCATGGTTCCATGTGTCAAACTCACGGTGGGTCTGTCCGGTACACTTGTTCTCTAACAAGTACCTATGTGTTTGGTTTGATATCTCTATATCATGACTAATGAGATTCTGTCATCAACCAACACCACAATCTAGTCTTGTGTGTCATTGCTGTCTATCTACCTTCCATAATGACATCTGACTAGGAACATAACAAGAATGTACAAACTCTTAGCATACACATGATCTCATCATTCAGGTCATGAACCGGAAGGAATACGTCATTGAGTACTGTCATTCTCTATACATTCAATCCATTCTATCACTATCTCATATGACTGAACCAAAAAGAATTGGAAGCTTGCCTTTATGGTTTATCAAATCAATCTTGATGTATCCCACCAATCATCCCATGATTGGCTCTCAGGGCATACATACCAACAACATTCGGGGGGAGCAAAGGTAGGAAAGAAATCTCAAGTTATCTCGAGTTACATCAAGAATAAGAGATAGGGAATCAGTGCACAAACTGAGATTCAAGCAACCACATACAACCAAGAACACATACATAGGGTTTATTGGCCATAACCATGTTGTACATCCACCACAAAACTCGTTTAAGGGCGACGCGTATTGAGCACATTCATATTACATATCATATATGTATACATGGATTTGTGGATTTAGGATTGGACATGCATAAAGCCAATTTTATTCGCATCATATGCAATAAATAAAGGCAAAAAACCAAAATCAATCACATTGATAATTCTAAAATATAGAGCAGTTGACGTGGCTCTAATACCACTGTTGGGTTTTAGGGGAGACAGAGAAGGTAGCGAAAATAAAATTTTTATTCTCCCAAACCTAGAACGAAGGAATCATGTCAATGTCTATACAATAGGAAGGATGGTTTGTAGAGGCATACCTTGTCTCGAGGCTTGCTCGGCGATGTTACCTCGCGGCTTGCACGGTCTTTACCTCCTATCTTGGATGATGTCTGTGCAGCTCCTGGTCTCACCGGGACTGTTGGGATTGACAACTGTCCTCTGAGCGACAAAAGTCTCCCGCCTCTGAAGTAGTCCACATGGACCACCTGGAACTCCGATATCCTTGTCCCATAAGGAATCAGAAGGAGTCACACCCTCTTGTCAGTGTACTAGTCACTGACACACTCTCCTACAATCAGTTGCCTTTCTGTAATTGTCTTTCCCTTGCTGTGCCTCCCTTATCGGGTAGCATTTGCTCGGGCTCTCTTGGTTACTACAACCAGAGAGAATGACAACTTTGCAGAGCAACTGGTGTTCTGAGTTGTTGTATCTGAGAAGCCCCCAATACCCCTATATATATATGAGGGTCATGGGACAAGGTTCTCTACCTCGGGCAATGTGGGATTAAAGTAGGAGTAGAAGGGTTTGAGATTTTTCATAAAACAACCAATCCGTGCCAGCTGAACCAATCAATTCACACCTTGATACGATCATTTCGGGCCCTGAGTCGATCGTTTGGGACCAGAGTCGACCGTCTGGGGCTCTAAGATGATCGGTTCATGCCTGAGCCGATGAGTTTGTGGTCCTGATCCAACTCAAATTGACTTTCAATTTGTTTCTGGTTAATCAAATATTAATCCTTGTCCAAATCGAATTTGTATAAGTGAAATAAATTGTATTTGCAAAATAGTCTTCTGACATTCCAAACGATCTCGATTGGTCCACGAATCGACCGGTTTAACAATTGAGCCGATCATTTCATGACACATCAGCCGATTGTCTCATCAGTTGAGCCAATCAGTTCACCAACCTAAGCCGATCAGTTCATCCATATGAGTCGATCAGTTGGGGCAGCAGACTGTGCAAATCAGCCAATCATAGTTTCAATCAATCCAATACTCCAATCAATCAGTTCAACACCTTGAACACTATGATACTGAGCTATCAATTGATCGAGTGTTTAATTGAACCACTAAACTCCTTTAGTAATCAATCTAAACATCGTTTGTGGATAAACTCCTCTTCCAGGTTAAATCCTATGTGTGTGACCCTACATGTCCATTTCACATTGGTAGTGAAAGTCCATAACACTTATGACTTCACAAGCAAAGACTGGTGCCTAGTCGCACATCAGTGCTACCCAAGTGAAAAAGAAAGTTGGAGAACAACTTTCAATCCTACAATCCGTGAATGGTGTTACAGTGAATGTATAATTCCTTTGTCACTGACCTCCCGAATGAACTCAAGGCATGGAACAGTCATCCTGTCAACGTTCATTCATTTTCCTGATCTCAGAGTAGATTGGAGGAGATATGTATGACATCAATATCACATACTGATTCACACATGTATGCATGCCTATCTCAATCCTACTCATCAAGTGTCCATGGATATCAAACTCCCTCAGGAGGGACAAATCCCATATCTATCACTCACCCCTCAAAAGCCCCATGTGTCAAAGCCACCCAATCATCACCTTTATAACAACCCATGTTTCAAGATTGCATTTGATGATGTCAAAGTGTACCCAACAACATGTGTTGAGTGTAGTGATTTTAGGTCAAAGAATCACACTCACCACCATCACTGTGAGAACTAACTGTGACTACCATGTCATTGTTCCATGTGTCAAACTCACAGTGGGTCTGTCCGGTACATTTTTTCTCTAGAAAGCACCTATGTGTTTGGTTTGATATCTCCATATCATGACTAATGAGATTCATTCATCAACCAACACCACAATCTAGTATTGTGTGTCATTGTTGTCTATCTACCTTCCACAATGACATCTGACTAGGGACATAAAAAGAATGTACAAACTCTTAGCATCCGTATAATCTCATTGTTCAGGTCCTCAACCTGAAAGCATACATCATCGAGTACTGTCATTCTCTAGACATTCAATCTATTCTATCATTATCTCATATGATTGAACCAGAAAGAATTGGAAGCTTGCCTTTGATGTTTATCAAATCAATATTAATGTATCCCACCAATCATCCCATGATTGGCTCTCAGAGCATACATACCAACAGTACCATCATCATATAGATTCAAAACTCAAGGCAATGTACAACATCTATATAATACTCCCAAGGAGCTGAGTGTACATGGACGACACATATGACTCTATTACTAGACACTACTTGTATATCAATGATCCAACAGCTACACTCCTTAGGATATCTGCCTCAACAACATGATCTCTATCCCAACATGCACATCCACCTAAAAGATTGTGATTAACATATAAGCATATTCAGCTAAATGGTATAAGAAAATCAATTGATATTCTAAAAAGGAATATGAAGAACATGTATATATTCACTACCAACTATATTGCATAAAAGAAAGCAAGGCCTCATCCAATATTTTTGTATTTGAACCTAAGTAAGATATTACATGATTGATTATGTATTTTATTATGCCCCAAGGATTCGATTCATACCACCCAAATCCAACCGACCACTACTAAGTCAAAATCAGTGCCATACAAGGTCCATGGAAGAGCCGAAATCCTTGACCTTACCAAACCTCATGGTCATTACATGAGTACACATCAGAGACATACCAGTCAACTACAACCTATGAAATATAGTCAACCACTGAAAATCATAGCCCACCTTGGTATAGGTCAGGCACTAGTGAAACTGAGCTACAGACCGTAGCCACACTCCTGCTAGGGTATGGCTCACAACCAATCTTGTGATTCCATATGATCAACATATCACTGATCTACGACTCACAACCACACTTCTACTAGGGTATGGCCCACAACCAATCCTGTGAATGCATATACTCAATAGTATATGACTCTAGACTTCCTCTAAGGGAAAGCCCGTTTCACCATCCAATAAGTGCTGACACTGAGATGGATCTATGACACATGGCAAACTTACGTAATTAGATTCCACTTGATTAGTTAAATCCATTTGACTGGTTTTTAACATCAATCAAGTTACAACATATACAATCATAACAAACTCTACAAAGATAAGGGCATGATACACTTCCATAAGATATAAATGTATGCAGTGTGAGCTTGTCACACTATCATCACATGATACCTGTATTAATGTCATTCACCACATCATCAAAAAGGCCACATATTAGGGGATACCAATCCCTCATTCTGTTGGATCGATGGGCTCTAGAGGGGGGGGGTGAATAGAGCTACACACACTTCACAAAAATGATTAGACCACCAATTTAAATGAGGTGTAAAAACTAATGCAAGCAGAAATTTGATATCCTATTTTAGCATACAAAGCAAGGATAAGAGATAATGAATATCATGCACTTGGACAGGTGGTTTAGAGTGGTTCCAAGTCCTAAACTTAGGAGCTATGTCAGTCCACTACCTAGAGTTGGTTAGACTCTAGGATTTGCAACTTGGTCCTCTTATTTATCACGATCAGATTACAAGAAACATAAACCACACAACCAAGGGCTTAATTACTCAAGCTAAGATCTTATACCTATCCAATGAATTGCCCACAAAGCAAAATTCTTCAGCCTTCTTCAAAGAACTTACCCAATCTTACCTTTGTCTTCAACCTTGCAAGATTTACCTATCTTACTTGAGCTTGCCTTGTACCTCTCCTTCACTTGGAGAGCTTGCCCACTTTTTCCCTTCACCAAGGGAGCTGGAGCAATGATCAATCTTCACTCTTGAAGATCAGCAACACATCTTCCCCTTCACTCGGAGAAGAACAGCAACAACTCCTCTTTCACTCGGAGAAGAAGCTTCAATCAATCTTCTATTTGATTTGGAGGTGGGAAGAAAGAAGGGAGAGCTTTACATAGCACAAAGGATAGCTCTCATACAAAGGAACTATCTCACTCACGAATTTGTCTTGAAGGTAGAGAGGAAGGGGCTCAAGGGCTTGGAGTACTCTCAATTCATCTAGAACCAAGTTTGCAATGGAAGAGCATCTTCGAATGAAGTCCAAGGGGTTCTATATATAGTTGAGGGTTGCCCTTTAAGTTGTGGGACACTTGGGTGCAAAAATAGTCGTTATTTGTTCAAGAAAACGGCTCTATTTTTGCCCAAAACAATTCACCAACGGTCATATTACTTTTTCTGCAAAACTCCGTACAGTACAATCGGTCGAGTTTCAATGGGTTTAACTCGACCGATCAAGTAGCAGGCAGCCCGATATTGAAATGATCGGTCGTGTTTGTTCTGAGGAAACTCGACTGACCATTCCAAATGGAACTGGCCTACTACCCAATCGGTCGAGTTCTGTGAGTGCACAACTCGACCGATTGCAAACTTCAGAAAATCGACTCAGGATGATCGGTCGAGTTTCAGGGTGGGAAACTCGACCGACCAAGTGCCTGAAATGGATTTTCTAATTTGCAATAAAAGTGATTAACACTTGGTGAATTTTGTCCTAAACAATTTTCTCTTCTAAGTTACAAGCATATACATCGTTACAAGTGATTACATTTATGTTCTAAGGTGATTTACATGGAAATCCTAAATTGCACACTTGTAGTCAATTTGGCTTGTACTTGGCCCATTTTAGGGCTTTGCATATGTGATCCTTTTCATGTACCTAATGTCTGCAAACAATCTTTAACACACATGTTAGATACATATGAATGGAATGGTTAAGTCATTATCAAAATATAGGTAATGTATAACCTCTAGGTCAACATTCTCCCCCTTTTTGACAATGACAAACCATTCCTCAAACATATTGAAAAGGATAAGAAAGTTATACCTTTGCCTTGTGAATTAGGGGGATTCATGATAAGAACAATTTGAATTTTCTCCCCCTCAAACTATGCTTCCTCTCACCTGCATGTTAGGTTTTCTATACATGGAAAAACCAATATCCATATAATATGTAATCCTTTGCATGTCATATGATCAACAACAAATTAACAAGAAAAGGATCACTTAGGCAAGAAAGCAATTATTTAACACAAGAAACAATATGATTGAGTCTCAAACCACCATGAGATATATCTCCCCCTTTTGACATTATCAAAAAGGTAGTGGGGTAGAAGAGAAAAAACTAGGTCTTCTCCAAGACTCAACCACACATATATGCTAAGTAATAAGCAATGTAAAGCATATAGCATACAACCGTTGAGAATCATACAATCCAAATCAGAATCAAAATATAGCTCAACCAGCACCAAGCATAAGATAACACAGAGTAAATAGTCAAAGTGCATAGTAATGATATTCCAACTAAGAAAGATGTTCTTATAAGAAACTACAACCATAAAGGCGAGAAAACAGAAAATAAGAAAATAGTACAGCTCAGAATAATGTTCCAGGATGTTGCTTATACAAGAAAGTCTAGAAAGATATGTATAATAGACATGCTAGACTAAAAACTAAGACAACCACCTAAAAATCTAAGCTATCTATGTCAATTGTGTCCTCGTCATCGTCGGGGTTGTAGTCCTCATCGCCATCCGAAGGCGGAGCAGCTGTGCCAGCAGCAGAACCAACACCATCATCGCCATCCTCGGCAGAAGAACCATCACCATCAACATCATCAACATCCTCGTCGGCATCCTCATCGGCATCCTCAGCCTGGTCGGGCATCTCCTCGTCAGCAGGACCAAAGGAGCGACCGGGCCAGCGGGCATTCTGCTCAGCCCACGACATGCCAAGAGCTAGAAGCTCCTGGGCCTGCGGGAAGGACGGAGTAGAGTCCCCCAAGGAGGCGAGCAGAGAGGCCAGGGGGCCAGCAGGTAGCGGTAGATATGCAGGAGTGAAGCTACCAGAGGGATACTGAGGTGGAGCAGCAGCGGAAGGCTCGACAGCAAAAGGTGGTGGAGCAGGGAAGTATTGCTCATATGCATAGGAGGCATAAGCACTAACCGGATATGGATGGTATGCTGGGTAGGGTGAAGAGCATGATAGGTTCATGGTAGACATGATCGAACACAAATCCTGATGGAGGTGATCCTGGACCTGGCAATTGTACGCCTGTTCATGCATCATGTATCCAAGAAGGGTTTCATTCGATGCTCTGAACGACGCACGGCTAGGGTGGGGATGTGGCTACGGGGGTGGAGCCTGGGTGGAGGTAGGAGGGGAACCAGAAGTAGAAGCTGAGGCTGAGGCTGAGGTAGAGCCAGAAGCACCAGGGGCAGGCGCAGGGACAGACTTTAGAAGAGTGGTTTCACTAATGCACACTCCCTTTCGAGCAACCGGGTAATGGAAGCCAGAAAAGAGTGATTTGTCAGTGGCGAACTGGAAGAGACCACAGATCAAGGCTGGATAGGGAGGGTGGGTGCCCTTGGTGTTCTTGCCTTTGTCAAAGCTGGTCATATGATGTAGAATGTAACGAGCCCACTTCACACCTATGTTGTTCAACAAACAATACATCAAAATCGCTGTGTTTTCCGCAATATCCGTTTGATTTCACTTTGGATGGATGTTGCAGTTAAGCACAAGGGCTAGGATGCACTTCCAGAGGTCAAGGGAGGAGGAGGGAAGGGTGGACCGCTTCTTATAGGCCACTTCAGGCTTTTTCAAATATCGATGAATATCTGGTAAAGTCAATTCATGATGTTTGTAAAAGGCTTCCGGGTCCAAAAGATCAAAATACTCGTCATATCCCCGGTGCCAAGTAGTAGTTTCTTTGTCTCCGACAAGATAGAGATTGAAAGTCTCCTTGGAGAGTTGAAACCGACGACCGATGATCATCGAAGTTAGGACTATTTCGGTATTTTGCGGGGGAACAATCGAATCATAGTTCCAGCACATATTAGCATAGAACTCGTGAACTACTTTTGTACTAGTTAACTGATTGTTGAAGCAGTCACTCTCGATTGCAAGGGCAGAAAGGTTGTGATGTGCAAGAAGCTGTGCGATGGAGTTGATATGGTTTTGAAAACGAGTTGGACCAACTAGGGGGCGGAAAGGAAAAGGAGACCTAGGAAGGAGATCCTTATACCTATTGACAGCCTCTAGAGATACAAACGTAGTGTTATCAAAAGGAATCAACCGTTGGGTCGAGGAAGAAGCTGGGGCATTGCTAGGGGTGGGGCGTTTTCGCCTGTGGGAAGCCATGGAAGCAAAAGCAAGAGAAGAAAACGTGCACACAAGCAAAACGAACCTCGAAACCCAATAGGAACACACAACCGTCGCTCGGGAATGAAAAACACTAGAGGGGGGGGTGAATAGAGTTTTAAAGATAATTTTAACAATTACTGAAACTAAAACAACCAACCACAAAATATTGGACAAGGGGACAAGGATTTAGAGTGGTTCCAACTTTAGCAAATACTAAAGTTGTCAGTCCACTACCCGGTTGCTTACCCAACCGGGATTTGGAAAGAATTTAATTTTATTACCTCGCAAGGACTTTACATAAAATTACAATTCTCTCCCTAAACCCTTCAAGCAGCCTTCACCTAGAAGTAATCGCCCAACCTTGAAGCAACCTTCACCTAGAAGTAATTGCACCACCTTGAAGCAGCCTTCCTCCTGAAGTAGCTTCCCGTTGCAATAGCCTTCTTGAAGTAGCTTCCCGTGCGATAGCCTTCTTGAAGTAGCTTGAAGTCCACCTTCTCCTCCGAGAAGAACCTTCTCCAATCAGCAGCCTCCAACCCTAGGAGTAGCAAGGAGAATACAAAGGATAAAAGAGAACAAGAAAGAAAAAGGAAATTACAACTTATCCTTTGTAGCCCAAGGCTTGATTTGCCTAGATCAAGCGTATAGATCTCCTAACCAAGTGTGTGGACTTGTGATTGCAATGGGTAGGAGATACTAGCCTATAGGACACGAATTATGGGCTGAGAAATGAAATGGCCAATTGTCGCAATGCTCAAATTGCTCACAAACAGATTGCTCAAAGTATGCTCAAGGATTTCTCAAGTGTAGCAAGTGTATTTGAGTGTCCTATGGCTTGTCCTATTTATAGGAATGGCATAAGGATGCTTAAGGATGTTCTAGACAACTTCTAGGGGTTTCTAAGTGCTTAACTAGCCGTTAGGTACAAAGTTGTTGCTTTAACAACGGCTAATTAATTAATTCTGCAGTTGCTGTCAGAGACCGTCTTGGTCGAGGAATGGTCGACCGAGACACCTACTCAGTCGAACTTTTGTCGACCGATAGGCACTCTGGAACAAGTGATTTGCAACGTCTTTCTCCAACTGCCAACTAACTTGTCTGTTGTGTCTAACGGCTACTTTGGATCTTTCTCGGTCGAGAAGATTGTCGACCGAGAGTGTCTTGGTCTAGGAGTTTGTTGACCGAGATTGATCCTGTTTCAATGTTTCAATTTAGGCACTAACTATATGTATGAGTGTGCAAATGTGATTTATTCAAAGGGGATGACTTATCTAAATGTGATGTTTAGCTAGGGAAGATCTAACGCTTGATTTACATGCAATCTAAGTACTTGTACATTATATATTTGTACAAGTTTTTACAAAGCGATTACATTGCATGAAAACATAAATGTAAGCATATGGATTTCCCTAGTTGCTTTGGCATCCACCTTAATCCTGCACACTCATGTAGCTCGTTAGATCAATAAGAATGAAATGTTTGTCATAATCAAAACAAAGGGATTTATAGATGTCCATTTAGCCAACAATCTCCCCCTTTTTGACGATGACAAACATTTCCTAAATATAAAAATAAAGGAAATATAAACCATATGAGTTTCATACCTTTGGATTACCTTTTGTAGCTTTTCCTCTTGTTTATAAAATGTGTGCTTATTATTCCCCTTGAATTATGGAACATGAAATCCAATTCACTAGGGAATATAGCAACTTTCAATGTAAAGCCAAGAGTTTATTTATGAAACTCATTGATTGAGTTTTTCTAAGTTTTGGTTTTATATTTATTTCTCCCCCTTTGTCATTTCAAAAAGATATCCATTTAGAAATAAAAACTCCCCCTTAATTAGATGTCCCATCAAATCTAATGAAAAAGATGTCCATTTAAAATCCGTTTTATGAAATCCATAGATTTCTTCATTAACCAAGAGTAAAAATACTAAGGTCGTAACAAGCTCCAAATGATGTTTGCAATGTTTTTGTAAGCTTCTCAATCAAATTTGTTTCTATAAGCTCCCCCTTAATCTTATACTATGCTCCCCAAGATATAAGTATTTTGCAATAGATGTCATTTTAGCCATAACTTGAACTTTTAGGTATTTGCAAAGATGTTCATCCTTTTTGATTTACTTGTATTTATTACTCCCCTTATTTTGTATGCTCTACAATAGTCTTATAATCTAGATTCAAATGATGCCAAAAAATATCCATTATAGGGATAACCAGTGTCATTACAAGCATGAAAGGATAGCCAAAACATGTAATAATAACCCATTTATTACAATTTTGCAAAGATTCCATTACAACTAATACAACTCCACATCTCACTGGAAAGACTTAAGAATTACATCAACATCAGGGTCTTTCCCAAGAAAAGGCTCAGCTCCATAATATTGAACTAATGTTTGCCACTCCAGAGCACCTGTCTTGGTTAAGGCATATGCCTCCAAGAAGGTTGGAACACGATCAAATCGAAAGTGAGCAGCAATATCTTGTAGTTGCATTGATGAGAACTGAGTATGCGTGAGATCAGTAGATGGTGGTGGTGGAGGTTGATAATAGTTGTAAGATGGGTTATATGGATTGAGCATGCCAAGATTTAAAGAGTAGGGATATTCATCTGGTTGGTTTGGAGAAAGAGTTTGCATTCTTTGGTTTAGATAAGTCATGGCATGATGGTTATAATCTAATTGTTTACTAAGATGATATTGTGACCCATCAACATAGGTTAGAGTGTTTTGGATGGGGTCATAGGGTAGGCTGGTAGGAGGAGGTGGGGGTGGTATATCTTGGGTGGATGTCTCTCCTTCTACCCTAGCCCTCTTATGACCGAAATCAATTCCCATTTTTTCTACTGTATTCTTACTTATTTTTTGTGGTCTACGCTCCCATGTATATCCCATATCCTCAAGTTGGGTCTTAAGGAAATGTTGAGTAATTTGGCATACAAAGTCAGCATATGGAGGATTTCCAGAAAACTCAAGCATGTTTTTAAGAATGATGCGGATAAAATTTGTGGGAATGCGTTGGATAATGGAATATATTAGACACATACGAAAAATAGGAACTTCAGATTTATTGGCTCTAGGATGTATGTTTGTTGAAACAATAAGATTTACAATCCTAGCAGCTGGTTTGAGATTTATAGCATAGTATGTGCCTCTATCTTCGTGACAGGTTGTATTGGATTGAAAAATGGTCCTTTTGATGTCACTAAGACTAACGGTATGGTCATCTTGGGCAAATTGATTAAGTGGGTTTCCAGAAGTAAGGTCAAGGGTGTCTTGATATTCATCTATGTCAATATTTAGCATGTCAAGAATATCCCCTTCAGTAAATCGGAAGCTATGCCCATTGACCATAGTATAGAAGAAGATGGTTTCATTTTCAGAGTGGGAGATGAGGTTAGCATAGAATTCATTCACTACCTTGATGGAATAGGAAGGGAAAGAAGGGTTGATGAATTCCTTCAACTTTTGCACTTCAAAGAGATCCTCCAGATCGACGATGTTGAGGAAGTCCATAACTTCAACTGGTCATCGTGGAAGAGGAGCTTTGAAGGAAAGCCGTAGATATCGATCACCAGCATCTCCATCGATGAAGGCAATGTCGTTGATGATCGTCAGTGGTGGAGTAGCTTCCCGAGCTTCCCTTCCTTTCCTACCGGCGACCTTCTTCTTCCCACGAGCAGATGATGAGGCCATTGCGTTGCTTGAATGTGGAGAAGAAGCAAGGAAGGCTTGGGAATGAGGATGCTAAAGGTTTACACAAGAGTGTACTAGAGAGAGCCTATAGAAGCAAGAGTATGCAAGTGTGAGGAAGTGACCCATTTTTGATTCTTTTTATAACAATCCAGCGACCTGGTCGGTCGACGATTCGTCGACCGAGCGTCCGCAACGGTCATATTCCAGACGCGCCACTTGGCCGTCCAACGGTCGACTTGTAACGGTCGACCGTTAACGGTAACGGTCGGATTGCAACAGTCATTTTCCAACGGCTCTTTCTCGGTCGAGCAATCATCGACCGACACTGTCTCGGTCGAACAATTGTCGACCGGAAGTGTGTCCGATGCTAGGTCTGTCTAGATTCTGTCGGTCGAGAGAAGTGGGCAGACCGAGAGGTTTTCGGTCGAGGATTTGTCGACCGACAGACTTACTGGGTATGAATTTTTTAAGCTTTTTATTTTTAATACAAATGATAGACTAAATTTGTAGAGCACATATATTTTCTAAGGGAGTGATATTTTGTTTTATTATTGATAATATTGAGACAATTTTGTGATCATAAATTGATTTGCTTTTAATAAAATGATATTCAATTTCTTATTGTGTCAAAACTTATTTTAGGTCGATTTTGACTACGACCATAGCGCCCCTTGGTCAAATTTCATTTTAACCAAGAGGCAGATTTGCAGATTTTTCAATTTGAACATTATGAAGTATAATATCTGCATAAAATTTTATTTGAGTATCAAGTTGAAGCATAATACTTAATATGAAAACATTTGTCCTTTTCTTAAAATGTAGGCTTTGCTGTATCACATTTCACGTCGTTTAGTATCTTTATAAGATTCTTTACTGAAGGCGCACGAAATATAAATTAAAAGACACTAAATATCTTAATTGAAAAATACTAAATATTTCAAGTCTTTTAAAGATATGAATTGAGAGATTTTCTCTTATGTGTTGCAAGCATAACATATTACCAATAAAGCATTTGCTTGCCTATCATGGATCCATGTAGACAATTATCTATCAAGCTAATCTCAGTACCAAATGGTGAAAGCATATCCATGATGTAAAAATAACAGTAAATAATCGCATGATTTTAATCACATGATTTCTATATGGATAGACCAGAAAATAAGGAAATCATGTGAATAATGATAGAAATTTTCTAAGCATAATTTGGTTTAAATCATTTAGGGAATAAACTAATATTAATTTAAATTTGTATGGATGATTTCCAAAATAAATGTCCAATCATTAATCATGAATAGATAGCAATTTCAAAGAAATTTAGCAATTTTTGCAACAGACTGGAAATCAGTGACATGCTCGGTCGACTATTTCTCGACCGACAGTGTCTCGGTTGACAGTCTCTCGACTGACAATATTTCTGAAACTGTTAATCTTCCAAATAAAACATAACTATGCAAGTTAAATATTTCGATACTTAAATTTATTGGTTATCCCATTATGTTGAGTTGAGATAGATGTAGAAATATGCAACTAAGGTCCTTGGTCATATCTCAACTTGATTCTGTTCATTTAGTTTGGAGGTTTTGGAACCCAAACTAACTCGACATCTTTTCTCTTGTAAGGGCATGAAAAAGAATAGTGACCAAGGCGCAAACAATAATGACAGCATATCGAGTCAACCTCATATCTTTTTCTATGATTGTGTTCTGTGTTGTCCTTGGGTGAAGATGTTCCTTTAGGTACATATATAGATTGATGGGTTTGTGACTTTCTCCAACTAGGTTGTTGATAGGATTTCCCTTTAGGCTTGTAACCTAGTCCTCTTCTCCCAATTTGATGATAGGAATTATCTAAGATTTGATCAAGAATGCCATTATTATTTAAATTACTAACTTTTTGTTGTAACTTGGCAATCTCTTCCATTCTCTTCTTGATATCTAGTTTTTCTTGATCTAGATTAGATGACAATGAATTTCTTTCTTTGACAATAGAATCATAATCTAGATGGTTGCATAAAATGGGTTGTTTTTGAAGATCATTCACTTGACTTTGCAAATTATTCTTCTCTAAAGAAAGTAGATTACAATTTGCCTCTATAGATTTTATCTCAATATCATGATTTTCAAAGATCTTTTTAAGATCTTCGTTTTCAGATGTAATAGCAAGAAGCTTAGCATGTAATTCCTCATTTGCTTTATTTGATTTCTTTAATTTCTTCTTGCATTCAACATACTTAATATGTGTTTCTTCAAGGCTAGCAATTAGTTCTTCTTTGGATAAATAAAAAAGACTTACCTCTTCTTCGCTAGTTGTAGCAATGAGACAATCTTTGTTCTCATCTTCCTTCTTTGATCTCCATGGGCATCTAGTTGTTGTGTGGCTTGTTCCTAAGCACCAATTGCAACATGTTGTAGTTTCGTCCAAGCAACACCTTTTGTTGTGATTGTAATCACCATTACCCTCCATTCTTCAAGACCTGATTAGGGTTCCTTGAAGCCTGATCTGATACCAATTGAAAAACACTAGAGGGGGGGGTGAATAGAGTTTTAAAGATAATTTTAACAATTACTGAAACTAAAACAACCAACCACAAAATATTGGACAAGGGGACAAGGATTTAGAGTGGTTCCAACTTTAGCAAATACTAAAGTTGTCAGTCCACTACCCGGTTGCTTACCCAACTGGGATTTGGAAAGAATTTAATTTTATTACCTCGCAAGGACTTTACATAAAATTACAATTCTCTCCCTAAACCCTTCAAGCAGCCGAAGTAATCACCCAACCTTGAAGCAACCTTCACCTAGAAGTAATTGCACCACCTTGAAGCAGCCTTCCTCCTGAAGTAGCTTCCCGTTGCAATAGCCTTTTTGAAGTAGCTTCCCGTGCGATAGCCTTCTTGAAGTAGCTTGAAGTCCACCTTCTCCTCCGAGAAGAACCTTCTCCAATCAGCAGCCTCCAACCCTAGGAGTAGCAAGGAGAATACAAAGGATAAAAGAGAACAAGAAAGAAAAAGGAAATTACAACTTATCCTTTGTAGCCCAAGGCTTGATTTGCCTAGATCAAGCGTATAGATCTCCTAACCAAGTGTGTGGACTTGTGATTGCAATGGGTAGGAGATACTAGACTATAGGACACGAATTATGGGCTAAGAAATGAAATGGCCAATTGTCACAATGCTCAAATTGCTCACAAACAGATTGCTCAAAGTATGCTCAAGGATTTCTCAAGTGTAGCAAGTGTATTTGAGTGTCCTATGGCTTGTCCTATTTATAGGAATGGCGTAAGGATGCTTAAGGACGTTCTAGACAACTTCTAGGGGTTTCTAAGTGCTTAACTAGCCGTTAGGTACAAAGTTGTTGCTTTAACAACGGCTAATTAATTAATTCTGCAGTTGCTGTCAGAGACCGTCTCGGTCGAGGAATGGTCGACCGAGACACCTACTCGGTCGAACTTTTGTCGACCGATAGGCACTCTGGAACAAGTGATTTGCAATGTCTTTCTCCAACTACCAACTAACTTGTCTGTTGTGTCTAACAGCTACTTTGGATCTTTCTCGGTCGAGAAGATTGTCGACCGAGAGTGTCTCGGTCGAGGAGTTTGTCGACCAAGATTGATCCTGTTTCAATGTTTCAATTTAGGCACTAACTATATGTATGAGTGTGCAAATGTGATCCTATTCGAAGGGGATGACTTATCTAAATGTGATGTTTAGCTAGGGAAGATCTAACGCTTGATTTACATGCAGTCTAAGTACTTGTACATTATATATGTGTACAAGTTTTTACAAAGAGATTACATTGCATGAAAACATAAATGTAAGCATATGGATTTCCCTAGTTGCTTTGGCATCCACCTTAATCCTGCATACTCATGTAGCTCGTTAGATCAATAAGAATGAAATGTTTGTCATAATCAAAACAAAGGGATTTATAGATGTCCATTTAGCCAACAGGGAAGGTCAGGAGCAAGCTGCTAAGGCACCCTAGGGCTGGGAACGGGGAAGGGTTAGGAATAGGGTGGAGAGCATGGGCCAAGAGAAGAGGAATCGGTCGGCTATTTTCTAGTTGCAAGGGAAAATAGTCAGCCGATCCTAAGTTTTAAGTTGGCGCAGCCCGTTGATCGGTCGAGTTCTGAGACAGGACAACTCGACCGATCGGTCCACTGAAGAACCACTCTTGGCTCCTGATCGGTCGAGTTTTCAGGGGTGAAACTCGACCGAAAGTCAACCTGACCTAGCAATCTAAATCTTAGATTCTAGCCACATACATGCCTATTAAAATTATTTTTCCATTCTATTATGCATAAATAACATACCTAGGCACATTTTGCTCATCATTGGGCACTATTTAGTGATAAAACACGAAATTTGATAAAAACCCAAGAAACAAGCAAAAACTAGGCATATTGATTGCAAATTAAGCATAAGCAAGTATGTATAGGCAACATAAGGTGAAGAATGACATGAGAAAGCATATAGGACAGAGATCACTAGCTAGATCACATAGCAATATCATTTAAATCAATAATGAGCAGTTTAGATGGAATAAAGTTAATTGATCTCTAGCTAGGGGTTTTGTAAAAATGTCCGCCAACTGATTTTCCGTGTCCACATGTGTGATATAGATATCTTTCTTGGCAATGTGGTCACGAAGAAAATGATGGCGAACTTCTATATGCTTAGCTCTACTATGCAATATAGGATTATAAGAGAGTTTAATTGCACTAGTATTGTCACAATAGATAGGAGAAACATCAAAAAATATGTTAAAGTCTTGGAGCATTTGCTTCATCCATAGGACCTGTGCACAACAACTACTGACTGCGATGTATTCAGCTTCGGTAGTTGATGATGCCACTGTACTTTGTTTCTTGGAGAACCAAGATACTAAGCATGGTCCTAGAAGGAAGCAAGTGCCACTTGTGCACTTTCTATCAACCAAACACCCTGCATAATCTGCATCACTATAAGCTCTAAGAGTAAAATCCCTTGATTTAGGATACCATAGACCAAAATTTTGAGTTTTGGCTAAGTACCTCAAAATCCTCTTAACAGCAATAAGATGCGATTTCTTAGGGCAAGATTGAAATCGAGCGCACAAGCCAACACTAAACATAATATCAGGTCTAGAGGCAGTTAAATAAAGTAAACTCCCAATCATACCTCTATAGAGCTTCTCATCTGCCTTTTCACCTTCTTCATCTTTGTCAAGTTTGGCGGTGTTTGACATGGGTGTATCCATCGGTTTCATATTCTCCATCCCAAAGCGCTTGAGTAGTTCAGTTGTGTATTTGCCTTGGTTGATGAAGTTTCCTTCCTTTGTTTGTTTGATTTGAAAACCGAGGAAGAAAGTCAACTCACCCATAATGCTCATTTCAAACTCACTCTGCATAAGAGAACTAAACTCCTTGCAAAGATAAAGATTAGTCCCGCCAAAAATGATATCATCAACATATATTTGAATTATAAGAAAATGGTTAGAAGTGTGTTTTAGAAATAAGGTAGAATCAACTTTGCCCATGGCATACCCATTATCTAACAAGAAGTTCTTTAATTTCTCATACCAAGCTCGAGGTGCTTGTTTGATTCCATAGAGAGCTTTTTGCAACAAATAAACATGATTGGGTAACTTGTCATTTTCAAAGCCCGGAGGTTGAGCAACAAATACTTCCTCCTCGATTGTACCATTCAAAAATGCACTTTTAACATCCATTTGATATAATAAGAAATTTTTATAGCTAGCAAAGGCAAGTAGCATACGAATAGATTCTAATCTAGCAACAGGAGCATAAGTTTCATCAAAATCAATACCTTCCTGTTGATTGTATCCTTGTGCTACTAACCTTGCTTTGTTTCTTATCACTTTTCCATGCTCGTCTAGCTTGTTGCGGTAGACCCATTTGGTGCCAATGATTTTTCTATCACTTGGTCTTGGCACTAGGGTCCACACACGATTCTTCTCGAATTGTTGTAGCTCTTCTTGCATGGCAAGGATCCACTCATCATCACCAAGGGATTCTTTAATGTTCTTTGGCTCAAGTTGGGAGATGAAGGTACTATCTGCTTGTTCTTTGTTGTGAGCAGCTCGTGTCCTCACTCTTTCAAATGGGTTGCCAATGATCAACTCCTTGGGGTGATTCTTTGCAAAGCGGGGAGTGGGATCCTTGTTTTCTTCTTCTTCTTCTTCATCTATCACCTGCTTGCCTTTATCTTTGATGTTGAGGTATTTTAAGATGGGAATTATTTCTTCTGCAACATCATCATCACCAATATGCTTGCCAATAACAGGGTTAGTTTCAATAAACTTAACATTGATAGATTCTTCAATTTTAGATAGTTCAATGTTAAATACTCTATATGCCCTGCTAGTAGTGCTACAGCCTAGGAAGAAAGCCTTATAGGATTTCGGATAAAACTTGTCGAGAGAGTCCTTCGTGTTTAAAACAAAACAAGGACATCCGAAAACATGAAAGAAATCAATAGACGGCTTCCTACGATGCCATAGTTCATAGGGGGTTTTCTTAAAAGTCGGATGTGTGAAAACTCGGTTTTGCACAAAACATGACGTGCTAACGGCTTCAGCCCAAAACTTCTTAGGAGTGACAAACTCACGAAGCATGGTCCTAGCCATCTCTTTTAGAGACCTATTCTTCCTCTCAACAACTCCATTTTGTTGAGGTGTGCGAGGAGAAGAGAAATTGTGCGAATAACCCGATTTTTCACAAAAACTCTCAAAAAGATCATTTTCAAACTCTCCCCCATGATCACTACGGATAGAAATGATTCGGCAAGAAGCTTCGTTTTCAACCCATTTGCAAAAGCTTGAGAAAACATCAAGAGTATCACTTTTGAAAACGAGAAAGAAGGTCCAAGTATATCGAGAAAAATCATCAACAATAACAAGACAATACTTGGAACCACGAAGCGTTTGAGTTCTCATTGGTCCAAAAAGATAAATATGAAGAAGCTCAAGAACTCTCTTGGTACTCATGACTCCTTTGGATTTGAAGGAGGATTTGGTTTGTTTCCCTTGTGTACAAGGTTGGCATTCCTCATCCTTTTCAAAATCTAATTTAGGAAGTCCTCGAACCAAGTCCTTTTCGTTCAATTTCTTCATTTGATGCAAATTCACATGACCCAAACGACGATGCCAAAGCGAAAGATCATTTTTATCCAAAACTAAGCATCTATTTAGTATGGGCTTAAGAGCATCGAGAACAATCACGTAGAGATTACCATTTCTAGTTCCCTTATATATAACATTGTAGGATAGGGAATCTAGAAGCAAGCATTCTAAAGAAGTAAATAGCACAAGATAACCATTATCACATAATTGGCTAACACTAATTAAATTGTGATGTAGGCCATCAACAAGAAATACATTTTTAATGCATAATTCATTGCCTACATCACCCTCACCTATAACCTTACCCTTCTTGTTGTCCCCGAAGGTTACCGATCCTCCTTTCTTTTTCACAAATTTGTTGAAATGGCTGATTTCTCCAGTCATATGCTTAGAGCAGCCACTATCAACAATCCATTTCCTTTTTACCTACAAGAAAAGAGGATGTCAGAACCCAACTCAAACTTTGGGGTCCGGGGTTAGCTTGAGGACCCATTTCATCTTTGAATTGGTCCCCTTGGGCTTGTAAGGACAATAGGTAGAATAATGGTCATCACATTTGCAATGAATACAAACCATGGGGTTTTTAGAGCCGAAAGACTCTGCATTGAAAATTGGAGGTTCCACACTCTTTTTCTTACCCTTCTTCTTCTTACCTTTTGGAGTAGACTCATTATATCCTAAACCACTAGTACCAACTTGTTTGGTAGAGTGCTCTAGGACATCATTTAGGGATTTCTTACCCGAAAGAAACCTTTTCAAAGTAGATCTTAATTTAGCATTATCATCACTAAGATTTACAACAGTAGTAGATAAACTAGCAAGATCGTCTCTAGTATGCAAAAGTTCGGCCTCAAGACAGAGGGCTTTAGTAAGAAGAGAGTCTTTTTCTAGAGTTAAGCTAGCAACTTCATTTCTAGGAAAAATAGGTCTAGAAGATAAATCATTTATTTGAGCAAGCAATTTTGCATTTTCAGATTTGAGCACAACTATTTCTTTTTGATAGGCATAGACTTCTTTTCTCCTAGCATCATCAATAAGCTTGAGTTCTACATTTTTAGTTTTAATAGTATCAAGCTCATCTAGGCAATTTTGGTTTTCTATCTTAAGATTTTCAATGTTTTTAAGACATACACAATTTTCAACCTCTACTCCATTGTATTGAAGTTCAAGGTCAAGAAATTGCCCTTGCAAGGATTCTATACTATCAAGATGCAATTTTTCATTTTCATCAAAAATGTCAATTTTTGCATAAAGATCATCAACTATCTTTCCTAATCTTTTCCTTTTAGATTTACATTTAGCAAAAAATGATTGGCATTCATTAAGCATGTCAATAAGAGTTTCCTTAGAAAGCTCATGTAAACTAATATCACTTACTTTGCTTACCTCATTTACCTCAATTACATCTTCACTTGTAGAGGCCATGAGGGCAAGATGACATTCTCCATCTTCGGAGCTTGAGGAGCTTGAAGAAGAAGACTCCCATGCCGCATGAGCTGCATCTTTGGATCTTCTTTCCTTCTTGTCTTTCCTCTTGTACTTTGTTTCTCTTTTGTACTTGTTATCCTTCTTGTGGCTGCTCTTATGATGGCTCTTCTTGGCCTTTGGGCAGTCACTCTTGTAGTGGCCTTTTTGACCACACTCGTAGCACCTAGGAGTTGAGGAGGAGGGCTTTCTCTTGAAGTGTTTCCCTTTGGAGTAGTTAGCTTCATGATCATTGACACCTTCATCTTCACTTGAGGAAGGGCAGGGAGACTTCATGGCAAGTTGTTGTTGTCAGACCATTTCTTCAATTTGAGCTTTGAAGGCGGTGTCCTTTATCTTCTTTGATTCCTTCTCTTCTCTTTTCTCCTCTTCCTCTTGCTTGTCAAGCCTAGGTTCATGGGCTTGAAGGTTACCGACCAGCTCCTCGGTTGATAACTCGCTTAGCTTGTAAACTTCTTCAATAGAGGTGACCTTTGGCTCCCATCTCTTTGGAAGAGATCTCAAGATCTTGGCATTGATAGTACCTCTATCCATGACACTCCCTAGGGCTGCAAGGCTGTTTAAGATGACGTTTAGCCTTGTGTACATATCCGCTACTCTTTCATTTTTCCCCATCTTGAAGTTTTCAAGAAGACAACCAAGCATGGAGACTTTGGTCTCCTTGACTTGCTCGGTCCCTTCATAAGTGACACACAACTTGTGCCATATCTCATGCACCGTGTCCCAAGAAGAGATCCGGTTGAACTCAGATGGGGTGAGGGCGGCGTAGATGATGCTCACTACTTTGGCATTGAGTTGAGCACGCTTCATCTCCGCTTCCGTCCATGTGGTGATGTCCTCTTTTGGATCTTCATATTTGAGATGGACAATCTTCCACATTTCGTAGCTCACACCTTGGAGGTAGAATTACATCCTCCTCTTCCAATATAGGAAGTTTGTGCCGTCGAAGACTGGGGGTCTCATGGAGAAGCTTCCTTCAAGGTTGAGTGACCCTAGAGTTGAATCGCCCATTTTCTCCTACTTGTTGAAGTAGCTTGGAGAAGACCTGCTCTGATACCACTTGTTGGATCTATGGGCTCTAGAGGGGGGGGTGAATAGAGATACACACACTTCATAAAAATGATTAGACCACCAATTTAAATGAAGTGTAAAAACTAATGCAAGCAGCAATTTGATATCCTATTTTAGCATACAAAGCAAGGATAAGAGATAATGAATATCATGCACTTGGACATGTGGTTTAGAGTGGTTCCAAGTCCTAAACTTAGGAGCTATGTCAGTCCACTACCTAGAGTTGGTTAGACTCTAGGATTTGCAACTTGGTCCTCTTATTTATCATGATAAGATTACAAGAAACATAAACCACACAACCAAGGGCTTAATTACTCAAGCTAAGATCTTCTACCTATCCAAGGAAATACCCACAAAGCAAGATTCTTTAGCCTTCTTCAAAGGACTTACCCAATCTTACCTTTGTCTTCAACCTTGCAGGATTTACCTATCTTACTTGAGCTTGCCTTGTACCTCTCCTTCACTTGGAGAGCTTGCCCACGTTTTCCCTTCACCAAGGGAGCTGGAGCAACGATCAATCTTCACTCTTGAAGAACAACAACACATCTTCCTCTTCACTCGGAGAAGAACAGCAGCAACTCCTCTTTCACTCGGAGAAGAAGCTTCAATCAATCTTCTATTTGATTTGGAGGTGGGAAGAAAGAAGGGAGAGCTTTACATAGCACAAAGGATAGCTCTCATACAAAGGAACCTATCTCACTGACGAATTTGTCTTGAAGGTAGAGAGAGAAAGGGGATCAAGGGCTTGGAGTACTCTCAACTAAGCTAGAACCAAGTTTGCAATGGAAGAGCATCTTGGAATGAAGTCCAAGGGGTTCTATATATAGTTGAGGGTTGCCCTTTAAGTTGTGGGACACTTGGGTGCAAAAATAGCCGTTATTTGTTCAAGAAAACGGCTCTATTTTTGCCCAAAACAATTCACCAACGGTCATATTACTTTTTCTGCAAAACTCCGTACAGTACAATCGGTCGAGTTTCAATGGGTTTAACTCGACCGATCAAGTAGCAGGCAGCCCGATATTGAAATGATCGGTCGAGTTTGTTCTGAGGAAACTCGACCGACCATTCCAACTGGAACTGTCCTACTACCCAATCGGTCGAGTTCTGTGAGTGCACAACTCGACCGATTGCAAACTTCAGAAAATCGACTCAGGATGATCCGTCGAGTTTCAGGGTGGGAAACTCGACCGACCAAGTGCCTGAAATGGATTTTCTAATTTGCAATAAAAGTGATTAGCACTTGGTGAATTTTGTCCTAAACAATTTTCTCTTCTAAGTTACAAGCATATACATCATTACAAGTGATTACATTTATGTTCTAAGGTGATTTACATGGAAATCCTAAATTGCACACTTGTAGTCAATTTGGCTTGTACTTGGCCCATTTTAGGGCTTTGCATATGTGATCCTTTTCATGTACCTAATGTCTGCAAACAATCTTTAACGCACATGTTAGATACATATGAATGGAATGGTTAAGTCATTATCAAAATATAGGTACTGTATAACCTCTAGGTCAACACATTCATCATTGGGAAAGGCCATCTCATTTTATGCAACAAGTCACTGCCAGGTCATAGGACCCATTCACATTATTCCTATATCACAAGTGCCTCAACATGCCTCACAAGGGCACATTCAACATATGTCATATCATAATCACCATAGCCTATACTAGCTAGAATTACCAAGCTCATAAAACTTGCATGGACAAAAGTTGACAACCAAGAGAGAGAGAGATAACCACATAACATCAAAAAAATTCCATGATAGAGAAACAAGGAGACTTGTTCATTATTAGGGTTAGGGTTTCCTCTTAGCCGATTCGAGTTTACAAGACTAGGTTCAACCATCAACCCTAGAACCATCACCCTCCATCATCTTGGCTTGTGTGAGGATTAGGAAACATCATTAGAGTTTATTAGATAACATTCTAAATAGTATTATATATGGATTATGTATTATTCATATGTGAATATCATTAAGGGTTCACATGTGATTCTCATCCACCTACCATCACCCCATATTGACTATGTAACCACATAGGTCGCGACCACCCACCATGGTCCATGTCACGACTACAACACTCATGTGCCTCGAACATCCACCTACATGTCGAGACCTCCACCCTCTAGGTCATGTCAAGCCCGCAACACCTAGGGTTGGTGTTAAGCATCATTACCCATTCATGATTATGTTGTTAACCAACATCACTAAGTGTTATCATTATTCATATATATACACATGCCTATCCCACTATAATGCACATAGGTAACACTTTCTATGCATCATGTATGTATTTCAACTATTCATCACGTATGTGTTAAAACTGCATTAAAATAGATGTCACAATCATAACACACCTACTTGTGGTCATAAACCTAACACCCTCAACACATAGTCACGACCGTGACATTCCCTCACCCTATATGTGACCATGACAAATCATTACCTGGTCACAACTGTAATGTACCCCAATTATGCGTCTCGACCAACGCTCATAATGAGGCATCACGACCAGCCAACAACATGGCATCCTTACCATCAACCTCCCAACAATGTCACGACTCAAAACCTAAAGTAGCATCACGACCATCTCCATAGAAGAATGTTGTGGCCAAAACAAGAACGATGTGTCGCAACCACTGCACAATGGGGTGTCACCACCGAAACAAGACAAGGCATTGAAATCAGAACCAAAGTTAGGCATTTCAACCAAGCATTATGAATGTAGCTTAACAATGCGTCATGACCCAAATCAAACACAAAGCATGGATATCTCAATCCCAACACTACACATGAGTGCATGTCTCGATGCAAGTCGAGACAAAGCACCAAAGCACACCATGTTCGAGACAAAAGAAACACCAACACACTTAGGTCGAAACATTTCACTAGAAGACAATTGTCTTGACCCAAGACAACCCACAACCATATTGGTCGTAACAAAACCAATCAAGGGAGGTGTCTAGGTCATGAAACTCCCCAAACACTCCCTCTAGGTGGAGACAAGGGTCACCACCCTCAACAAGGTACATAAGGGCAAGGTACATCAAAACCCTAGAAACCCTGATCACCCCTCATGATGTCATCACTCATCCAAGGTTCAACCAAGGTGCCCCAAAGAAACATTCTCTCTCTTATGAATCCAAGAGAAATAAGGAACACTCTAGAGGTTCCAAATTGCATATCAACCCCCTACTTTGGGTAAATTGCAAATTGCACAAAAATAGCCCATAAAGCACAAACAACATCCAAACAAGTTCAAACTGGAAACTTAAAGCTCTCCACAAGGTCCAAAACCATCTTAAGGGATTAGAACAAGGTTCTAGTCACATGATTAGGCCAAAGAAAATAGGATTACCCCAAAACTCAAGTCAGGGGCCTTACAAGCCATAAACCCCTAACAGAGATTTTGTCCCCAGAATTCTAAGCAAAAAGAGATGAGTACTTCCAATGCATCTCTTCCTCAAGATCCCACATAACTTCTTCTATGCCATGGTGATGTTACAGGACCTGTGGGTTATGGTCCTACCACACTTCCACGGTGGTACTCTAATTTTTTGACTAATTCCTTGCTTTATTTAATATCAAAGTACAACTTCATAGATCCCTTCTTTTCTTCACGAACTGAATAAATACATATCAAAGGGATGTATTCAGACTGATGAACTCTTTCCTAAGAAGATCTTGCAACTATATCTTTGACTCTGTCATCTCTACTAGTACCATTCTATACGATGGATAAACACCTAACATATGGTGTCTGTACCATAGGTTGGACAGTGATAAGTAGATTTTTCTCAAAAGTTACTCCTTCTAGGAGACAAAACACTTAGGATCTTAATTGAGAACCGTCACCAACTCACAAACACTTGATATTTCTTGGATACTAGGACTCCTCACATTGGTACACATCCCTATCCCATCAAACCTATCGACTGTCCTTGCTAACATCAAACACATCAAAAAGGTCATCCTACCATCTTGGAAGATCTATGAAACACCATCATAAATAAATGTCAACATCTTAGAGCTACATTCTAAGATCACTTGATACTTCTCAAAGTATCCATCACTAGGGTCACATCAAAACTAAATTCATCAAGTGACATAAGGTTTACTTGACTATCGTAAAGGAATACAAAGGGACCACACTTCCCTTGACATAACAAAACCACCTAGGGATTGCCACAAGGGGAAGGGATTATCAACCCTCTTTTGTTATTGTGCAGTTTTACAACTTCTTTACATGTCATTTTACCCTTTTCACCTTGGCCTCCTTGCTATCAACATAGGAATTATTAATTGTAAAGCATTTCATTACTTATTTTTTGGTTATTGTTCATCATTCTCATGGATTTTTTCTTGTTTAATCACGTTTTCTAACTCCTTTTTTAAAAAGGTAAACCATCATATTTCACATTTTCTTCATTGAACATATATCATTCCTCCTTAACTCTTTCATATGTCATTAATGTTTTCATTTTGTACTTCCTTGTCCTCATAGGTTGGTCTGAGATTAGCTCAAATTCCACTTTATAGTTCATCATCTTTCTTGTGTGTCAACTTTTGACATACTTATCTGAGGAATTCTCTTCATCTTATGTGAATTTACCCCTTGATTTAGTTTACTGACACATATTTAATTATCTTTTACTTTAGAAACTTCTTGAGATTATCATTTCATGGATCTCTTGTACTTGTTTGTGTTCAAATTCTGGTTTAATAATGTTATATTCTTCTCTTATGATCATCAATCATTCAAGTTCCAATAGGTTATGATATAATTCTTTCCTATTTTTAAGCATGATGAAGATATTATTATCACAATTCATGTTAATTTATGCTCTTTAGGTTGTTTCAAAGTGACCACTTGTTTAGAGTAATAAGAAAGAAAGCAACCTTAGAGTTCCATACTCACCTTTTCTTCAATAATTGGATGACTGGACATGGCACTCAAGTACTGAGTTAGGTAGTATGCACCATGTTTTATTCATGATTTCATCTTAGATACCATCCTAGTCCTAGTCCAAGTGTCCATGTAGACTCAGTGAACCTAGAGCTCTGATACCACCAAATGTGACACCCTTTGTCACACAAAGCAAGATTACTCAAAACCGAACACAAAATTAACACTAATGGCCACATTGCCACAAAATAGGGTAAATTAAAACCAATTTAATTACCAGACATCAATATGAACTCATTATGTATGATGCCAGAATTGGAGCCACTTGTATTTCATTCATATTAAAAGAGATGTTACTAATATAGTTCACTGGCTAAATAGCCACACCTTGTTACATGTGACAACTTGTTCACGCACACAATTTACCTATGTACCATCTTCATATACATTCAAAAACTCAAAGCGATGTAAAACACTCCCAAGGACCTGAGTGTACATGGATGACACATATGACTATATTACTAAACAATAGCTGTATATTCATTATTCAATGGCTACACTCCTCAGGATATCTATCTCAACAACATGATCTCTATTCCATCATGCGCATCCACCTAAAATATTATGGAACTCATAGGGTGAGACTAAACATCCCAACGAGAGTTATAACTCTTCACCATCATCTATTAAAAGCATAGAAAGATAACACCAGAGACTATACTATTAACATATAAGCATATTCAACTAAATGGTATAAGAAAAGCAATTAATATTCTAAAAAGGAATATGAAGAACATGTATATTCACTACCAACTATATTGTACAAAAGCAAGCAAGGTCTCATCCAATATTTTCATATTTGAACCTAAGTAAGACACAACACATCTGATTATGTATTTTATTATGCCCTGAGGATTTGAGTCATACCGCCAAAATCCAACCGACCTCTTCTAAGTTGAAATTGGTGCTATACAAGGTCCATTGAAGAGACAGAATCCACAACATCACCAAATCTTGTGGGTAGTACACGAGTACACATCAGAGATATACCAGTTAACTACAACTAGTGACATATAGTCAAACAATGAAAATCCTAACCCGCCTTGGTACATGCCACGACACTAGTGAAACTGAGCTACTGCCCATAACCACACTCCTGCCAAGTATGGCCCACACCCAATCCTGTGAAACCATATGAGAAACATATCACTGATCTATGACCCACAACCACACTCTTGCCAGGGTATGGCCCACAACCAATCTTGTGAATGCATACACAACAATATGTGACTCTAGACTTCCTTTAAGGGAAATCCCGTTTCACCATCCAACAAGTGCTAACACTAAGATGGATCTATGGAACATGGTAGAGCTACATGATTATGTCCCACTTAATTAGTTAAGTCCATTTAAATGTCTTTTAACATCAATCAAGTTACAACGTATAAAATAATTACAAACTCTACAAAGATAAGGGCATAATACACTTCCAAAAGATATAAATTTATAGGGTGTGAGCTTATCACACTATCATCACATGATACCTTTATTAATGTCATTCACCACATCATAAAAAAGGCCACATATCAGGGGATACCAATCCCTCATTCATCATTGGGAAAGGCCATCTCATTTTATGTAACAAGTCACTGTGAGGTCATAGGACCCATTGACATTATTCTTGTATCACAAGTGCCTCAACATGCCTCACAAGGGCATATTCAACCTGTGTCATATCATAATAACCATAGCCTGTACTAGCTAGAATTACCAAGCTCATAACACATGAATGGTCAAAAGTTGACAAGCAAGAGAGAGACCACATAACATCAAAATTGTTTCATGATAGAGAAACAAACAAGACATGTTCATTATTAGGGTTAGGGTTTCCTCTTAGCTGATTAGAGTTTACAAGACTAGGTTCAACCATCAACCCTAGAACCATCACCCTCCATCATCTTGGGGTGTGTGAGGATTAAGAAATGTCATTAGAGTTGATTAGATAATATTATAAACAATATTATATATGGCTTATGTATTATTCATATGTGAACATCATTAAGGGTTCACATGTGCTTCTCACCAACCTACCATCACCCCATATTGACCATATAGGTTGTGACCACCCACCATGTTCCATGTCACGACTGCAACACTCATGTGCCTCGACCATCCACCTACATGTCTCGACCTCCACCCTCTAGATCATGTTGCACCCGCAACACTTAGGGTTACTGTTAAGCATCATTACTTGTTCATGATTATGTTGTTAACCTACATCAATAAGTGTTATCACCGTTCATATATATACATGTACCTATCCCACTATAATGCACATATGTAACACTTTCCATGCATCATGTATGTATGTCAACTATTCATCACGTATGTGTTACAACTGCATTAAAATAGATGTCACCACCATAACACACCTACACATGGTCATAATCGTAACAGCCTCAACACATAGTTGTGGCCACTACGCTCCCTCACCATGGTCGTGCCCCAGACACATCATTACCTAGTCACAACCCTAACATACCCAGCTAGGCGTCTCGACAAATGTTCATAACTAGGCATCACGACCAACCAACACCATGGCGTCTTGACCGTCAACCACCCAACAACATTGTGACCCAGACCCTAAAGTAGCATTACGACCTTCTCCACAACACAATGCTGCTGCCGAAATAAGAACGATGTGTCGCGACCACTTCACAATGGGGTGTCACCACCGAAACAAGACAAGGCATTGAAATTAGAACCAAAGTTAGGCATTTCAACCAAGCATTGCAAACAAGCATTACAGTTGTAGCTTAACAATGCATCATGATCCAAATCAAACACAAAGCATGGATGTCTCGATCCCAACACTACACATGAGTGTATGTATCGACCCAAAACACCAAGAACACCTATGTCTCAGTTGAGACAAGGTTAAATGACAAGAATAACAAGCGTCACCGATCTCAAAACTCATGGATCCAAGGCCATAAAACCCTAAAATGAGCACCAAGGTGATTATCTAGAAACACCATTAGAAAGGAGAAAACTGAACCTTAATAGATGAGGAAAAAATCCAAAACACAAAGGTAATCATAAGGACCAATCTTAAGTCATGGCAATAAAACCAAAGCATAGGTTTCATGTATCAAGATCTCCCTAATCAACACATAACAAATCAAATACTTGAATTTAGAGTTTAAGAACAAGAGTAATCTTCATGAGGATACTTCAAAGTCTTGAGCCCTGAATTCATAATGACATCATCTATGTTGTTAACATCATATGAGGAGACTAAAATAGAAGGTTACACCATAAAAACCCATCGTCGCCAAGGGGGAAACATGCATCAAAACCCCTAAAACATGTGGCATTGAATCCTCACAAAAGATCCTTAAGCAAGAGAGATAAACCATGTTTAACAACACCAAACCAGGACCTAAACCTCATAGGACATCAAGAAACTCGTCCATCATGCATGTGATCAAAACTAAGATCATGACCTAAGAGATAAACCACCATAACATGTATCTCTCCAAAATCAGGTTTCGTATATTAGGATTTCAGATGTTGAGCATATAAAACATGATAATTCCTATTATTCAAGCTCTAGTTCATGATATAATATACTATTACATTAAGAGTATGTTCTAGAGAGAGAAACAACAACATGAAAATCAGATTAAGAGTGCTAATAATAGAGGAGGGTAGAAAGTTATAAAACCCACCATAAGGAGCTCAATAATCAAGGGTCCAAGATCCAAGACCATGGGCTCCAAACACATGAAGCTCCACCAAAAGCTCCTCTTTCGGCCACAAAATCACCTCACAAAGAAGAAGACACAATGGTCAAAATTTTCTCAAGAAAAGGACATGAGAGAACCCTAGTTTCAACCCAAAGAAAAAGGGAAGAGAAGGGATAAGAAACTTCTTCTCACTTGGGTGTACCTTGTTAAAACATGGCCTATGACCCTTGTGATGAGGGGTTCATTTCTCAAGAATGACCACCATGGAGAATCCATGGTATATGGCCAATAAAAGAGAAGATGATGGGGTAGGTGATTCAAAGAAATTGCATCATAGAAGAGAAAACACTTACCAAGGTTGAAGATGACCAAAGGTCACTACAAGCTCCACAAGCAAGGGAAGTTCGGCCACCGAAAGCTTCCAAGATCAGTCCTTCTTACTCCTCAAGGCTCTTAGGACAAAAAAGAGAGGGAGAGGAAGGAAGAGGGCTGAAACATTCACTTGCAAGAAGAAGAAAGGGTTTATATACCAAAAGAAGAGGGAGGTAGGGTGGAGATGAGGTGTCAACACCCTAAAACACCAAGGAGACACTTGTCCACTCAAGAAACCAACATGCAACAACATGCAACTGCCTTAGCCATATATGCACAAGCGGGTGATAGACTCTAGGTTGGGTATCGAACTACTTAAGTCACCCAAAACACATGGTCATGATCGTAACCTTCACATGCTCGAGACAAAGCACCAAAGCACACCATGTTCAAGATAAAAGAAACACCAACACACTTAGGTCGAATCACTTCACTGGAAGACAACTGTCTCGACCCAAGACAACCCACAACCATCTTGGTTGAGACAAAACCAAGAAAGGGAGGTGTCTCGGTCATGACACTCCCCAAACACTCCCTTAAGGTCGAGATAAGGGTCACCACCCTCAACAAGGTACACAAGGTCAAGGTGCATCAAAACCCTAGAAACCCTGATCACCCCTAGTGATGTCATCACTCATCCAAGGTTAGACCAAGGTGTCCCAAAGAACCATTCTATCTCTTATGAAGACAAGAGAGAGAAGGAACTATCTATAGGTGATAAATTGCATATCACACTACTACTTTGGTTAAATTGCAATTTGCATCAAAACTAGCACATAAAGCACAAACAACATCCAGACAAGTTCAAAATAGAAACTTAAGCTCTCCACAAGGTCCAAAATTATTTTAAGGGATTAGAGAAAGGTTATAAGCACATGATCATGCCAAAGAAAATAGGGTTACCCAAAAGCTCAGGTCTGGGGCCTTATAGTAATGGAGTGGAAAGGACAAAATGTGAAAATGGGGAGCTAAGACGGGGTAGAAGGTAGCTAACCTCGTGACCCAACCACCACCTATGTATATATAGGTGTGGGGGAAGAAATAGGTCAAGTAGGGGTAAAGTGGAAAATATAGTAGAAAAGTATCTAGGTTTTTGTGAGTAGCACGATCGTGGTGGGGTACCACGTCCGTGGTGGGTGTAGGGGAACATGGTCGTGGTGTGTGGAAATGACTGAGGTGGAAAAGTGGCAAAAATCACAATAACATTGGTGATTTTGAACTGAAAGTGGCATGTCTATGGTGGTCACCATGGCTGTGGTGGGACAAAGGTGGAACGGTCGTGGTGGCTTGGAGTTCACTTTCCCATTCTTGGTACCACGACCATTCTAAGTGAGCTACTGCACGATCGTGCAACATGTCACGATTGTTCTGGGTCAGTCTACCATGACTATTCCGAGTGGCATGGTCATGGTGATTCCTACATTGCTTTAGTGTTGACTCTGTTGATTTTGGAGTGAACTAGCCATCTTGTCTGTAGTACCACGAACATGCTAGTTTTTAGATCAACATTTTGAGTTGATTCATTTTGTTTTCCTAGACATCTTTGCTTCAATGGATCTTTGGCCACTAGGGGTAGGTTGAGGGAGCCTCGAACTTCACTTTGGACCTCTCTAAGGGTAGAGAAATCCTAAGATCACTTCTTCTCCCTCTCTTCCATCCAAGCTGGTCCAAATGCCTGAAGAACATGCAAGCAATGTCCATAAGTGCATTTTACATAGATATGCATATTTGAGGGAATCATAGGTATAGATGTGATTCAATATACAATATAAAACAAGATGAAGCCCTAAAATAGGGCTTCATAACCACCCCAAACTTAAAACATACTTGTCTTTAAGTATGGTCCAACTCAATCTCTCTATAATTTTTCTACAATCAAGAAACGACATGCATTGCATAGACAAATATTGACCAAATGGGCTCAAAGATGACTAAGTACATGAATTCCACCTCTCTCCTCTCCTCTTTTACAAACGAATCATGATTAGAGCACTAAGCCTACAAACTTCACATATAGAACATGAAAAACACAATCCATCCATATGGCTGTCATATCACTCCTGGTAAATCATTTCATGGTGGCAAAGGTCAATAATGCCTAATTTTGTTGTTTTACGTTCATGCATTCAATCTCATATGTCCATCCACACTAAGTGACCCACATGGCTGTGAAAAAGGGCAAAATGAGCTAGGTTTTATGTTTCCTAGCTCCATGGGCATACAAAAGGAAGAAAGGATTGCAATAAGATTTTGGAGTGCTTTTACACACTCATCTTTTCTTATAGATGCTCTTAAACATGAACATATTTTATTTTATTTTTTGTTTTTTCTTTTCTTTTTCTTCTTCTTCTTCTTTGCCCTTGATGCAGATAGGGCACTGATTATGAGAGTGAAGTGGGGGGTAGAGATATGTCCACCCCAAACTTTTGGAGGTGGCCAAGGCTTGTGTCCACTTTGGCATCCTTTCATGAGGCAGAGAGGTAAGAAGATGGTAGAAGAAAAGTGAGCCAAAGAGGGGTTACTAGTATGGGCGTAAACATGACATCTCATGCATGAAAGTTACTTCAACAATTTCATCAAGCAATGACACACCCATGAATGAGCAATATTAAAACCACATTTCTATCATGAGATTCTAAAAAAAGGTAAGTGTTTGAGGCTTGATTCAATCATAATTCAACCAAACAATTTACAAGCATGAGAGAGGTAATGTACATGTAAAGAGTCAAGATTGAGTCCATTTAGAAATAAACCATGATAGTGCACTTGCATTTGTCAAAGGTCTTCATTTTCAATCCGCAAGGTAGAGATTGGGTTAAAACACACTTTTTAGGCAAGAAGTTCTAAACTTGGGAAAAATTTTCCAAAATAGTACCAAATTTCCTTTAATCACATTTAAGTCGACATTAGGAACATAAAGGCAAGAAACAAGTAAATCCTAGCTAAAACATGCAAAATTTACAAAAGTCTACATGATATGCAATGCATGGCAAAAAGAGCAAAAAAATGAAAATTATGCAAAAATTGACAGAAAGTAAAGTACATGACATGCAGGTATGCAAAATAAGTAAAATCTAATCTAGATAGCAAGAGAAAGAAAACAAAAGTAAATGGCAGGTGAAATGCAAAAAGAGTGAAATGAGAACTGGCATACCACCCTACCACCCCAAACTTTTAAATCATGTTTTCCTCAACATGACACTAAAGTCTAGGAGTGATAGGGTAGATGATCACTGTGGTGGCTTCAGTGGTGCTCCTCCCTACAGTGGAGGATGCTGGTAGTAGGTGCCATAGTAGACTGTCTGTGGAGGTGGGTAGGAATCCTGATATGCATATAGTGCACCCCACCAATCTCCGCCCCCACACTGGGGGTTACTCTATGCCTAGGCATCCTGAAACTAATACATGTGGTTGATCTAATAGTGCATTTTATAATGATCCAACCACATTGGATCCTGTATGTGTTGATATCCCTCATGTGCCCCTAGAATCCTATCCTATGTTCTCTAAATACCCTCCAACTGTGCATGTATAGTTGACATGTCATATGCATTCATTGAGGGTTGTTGTGGCTATTGTGATGTCTCTGCCTCTCGTCACCTCACCATGCATGCCTCTCTCTCCTCAGCTTTCCTCATCCTCTTAGTGATTGCATGTGACTCTCCTAGTCCCCTAGGAATGATCTGTGGCTGCTGGAAGGTGTCTCGAGGGTTCTTATTCTCCCATCTCCTTATAAAATCTAAGAACTGTGGAGTGGGGCCATATTCCTCTAAGAGAGGTGTAGTGTGGTAGGGGAGCTCTAGTGCGATGCCTGGGTATGGGGGTTTGACCTGATAAATGAATTTATGATCAACAACTGTAATCATTGAAGAAAAGAATAGATACTGTAGGTCACCAACTTCCCCCCTTCTGTCTTTGTGTATCTAAGAATACTTTGACCTAGGGAAATGACAATCGATGTCACAATCCTTCCCAAAATGAATGGATTCTTGCTCTTGGATGGGACTGTCCTCAGATGATCAATATTAATGCACCTAGATTCACATGCTTGTCCTTCATCATCCATCCTAGGACACACAAGTCCTTCTTCCTGCAACTCCTTTGATTCTCATAGAGGCCAAAAATAGTGTTCATGAAAACCATCTGAACATAGCATAAGAAGGGGTTATGGAGCAAACTTATCTTTGAATTCCCCACTACATAGTCATTGTGGCCTATGAATTCCTTCTATATGGTAGTAAAACTGGTACTTGCACTATTTTCTATCTTGCCATTATCTAAGAGATTCACCATTTCCTAACTTGGAACAAAAGTGTTCACCCACTTGATTTTTTCAGATGATGTGCTTGTCTTTGTTGAAGCCAAATAGGATATGCTGGAGATGTTGTAGATTCTTCATAGGAAGTTTGGTGAACAGATGGGGCCGTGTGTGAATGTAAATAAGACACAACTTTTCTTGTCCAAATACTATTATCAGTTGGATGATAGAGTAAAGTAGGAAATGGGAGTAGAGATGAGAAAGTTTCCTTACAAAATATCTTGGATTTACACTGGCTGGAGGTAATCTACTAGTCAAAGATTTTGCTGATTGTATTGACAAAATGGAAGAGATGATCAACATATGGCCTACATAGAAGACATCTATGATGGGTCAAACTACATTGTTAAAGGCTTCCATAGAGGGACTTCTTCTGTTATGGGTGTAGCAAGGAGAGATCCCCAGACTGGTCCTTGATAGAATGGAGATGAAGATGAAAAACTTCTTATAGGCAAGTGAGTACTATCCTATGAGATATGCAAGAATGACTCTTTGAAAACATGAAGGCGATCTGAACTTGATAACTCCAAGATACATAGAAAAGTGGGGGACATTGAGAAGAATTATCATCTACCAAGAAGGCTCCTCAACATGGGGAATATGTATTGTAAGGCCCCTAAACTTATTTAATGAGTTGAATAAGATTAATTACCATAATTGAATGCTTATAACCCTAATCTAACCTTGATATGTTGATTAAGCTAAGTTAAGTGCTTAAGATGTGATTAGTGTTTTTATTAGCTTTGACAAGCTAATTGGCATGTTTTTATGCCTTGAGGTTGTAGTGGATCTCGTGTTTAAAAAGTTGCAAAAGAAATCATTTGATTTGAACCTACGAGGCAAAAGATATGACGTTTGCAAGATTCTGGGGTTGAATCTACAATTTTCCCAAAATTTTAGCTTTATAACCCTTTTTTCCTTTTCTGTATCACTTATCTTCTTTGAGCGATCTCTTTCTTAGGCAGTGCACTATAGCGGCACAAGGGGCCCGATCGAGCAGAGGCGAACGACAGGCGATTTTGGCCATAGCTCTGTTTCCAGCCTCATCTCCTCCCTCTCTTCTTCATTTCCATCCCCTCTTCCTCATCCATCCACCTGCGCTCCCAACCTACATAGCGGTTGGCCGACCAGCAAGATGATTCATCTGTGGTGGCAGCTAGAGGCCCTTTGGACGAATGAAACGGTGAGCTAAGGTTAGCATGGAGTTCAGCCAAGAGATTGGAACAAGAAACCACAGCCATAACTGCGTCTAGCACCGAGCACAATCGTCTCCTTCAACCTATTTGTGAGGTAGAAGCTGCTGCAAGCAGCTGGTCTGACCTAGGGCCATTTGGCACATGATAGAGCAAGATAAGACCAACACAGAGCTCGACCTTAAAGGTAGAACGAGAATCCGTAGCTAATAGCTTTATTTGGAATTTTATCGAGCTTCCTCCACAATTGGTGCGTAAAATAGGTTGCAACCAAGGCTATCTGGAGGTAGAAGACAACCCAGTGGATGCCCAAAAATAGGTGTCTGGACACGTTTCCAGTTGTATTCATATGTTTTGAACCACGGCGAGTAGAATTTCATTCCCATTCACACGATTTAACTCGAATAATCAGATGTTTCAGTTAAAAGCAGTGTTATTCACAGATGTCAGTGTTTATCCGGGTGCCGGGAAGTGCCGACATCGCTCGACTCCTAATTTACACGTTTAAATTATTAATGTCTGCTCGACACTAATTATTTGACTAATATGTGCGATGGGATTTACTGAAATTACACGATCGATCGAACCTAATTTACTCTGTTAAATGTTAAAATCAGTAGTGCACAACTAGAAAAATGTTCCATGGTAGATTTTGCTCTAAAGCTCTAAAACCCTACCTTTCTTACTCCTTGTGTTTAGGATTTGCTCATTTGATGAAGAAAGGTGCTAGATGGATGAATTCATAGCTTATTCTTGGATTTTCTACCCTACCTGCTCGAGATTTCTTCTGTGTGGGGTTTCATATTCTCTTTAGAGGCAAGTTTTATAATTTGCTCCACGTTTATTGCTTACCATAAGCTTTCTAGATCATGTTCTTGCTTGAAAATGATGATCCACGCACTAAAAAGCTATGCTTCACATGGATTCGATTTTTATAATGTTCCCTGCTCTGATTTCAGTTCTACATGAACCTGTGAATATGTGTACATAATTAATAAGGTATAATTTGACTTGGATCAGGTTGGTTTGACAACCTATGGTGCTAAGCACCTATCAAACAATGGTCAATTTTAGGGTTTAAAGCTAGTTTCTTCTATAAACCATGACCCAATGATGGTACCATTGCAACAAACCTATGATGTTTCCTTCATGACAATTGATGGTCAAGATCAAAGGTTTCAGATTATGGTGACAACCTATGGTCATGCCATAGGTTAGGTTTTGGATCAATTAGAAGTATAATGATCAATCATTAAGTACCCTAATGATGATGTCAATCAACGATGACATCAACTTAATATTTGATGTTGATTAATGAATATACAGTTGATCTAACAACCTATAGTGATTTAATGATAACTAATGATGGTGGATCAGGTCTCTACAATCTATAGTGAGTTAATCATATAGTTTTAGCATCAATTAAGCCTTAGAACAATGGTTTCTTGGGTCATTTGATGCAATGGTCAGACCTATATTGTAATTGATGGTTTTAACATGTGAACTTGACCCAATGGTCGAGATGTACTATTTATTCCTCCATTAAGGTGGAATGATGGCTAATGTAATATGTTGATCCTAATAATGTGATTTAGATGGTTTCCATTATATATCAAACTTAAGGAGCTTAATCATTGACAATGGATGGCTTGTTTTAACTGAATAGTCGATTGTGGGTTTTACCTACTCGTAATGGAACTTTTTGTATCGATTATCAAGGGATGTCTAGGGTTAGATGGTGACTCTTTCTAGAGAACAAACCAATGACTTCATAGGTGGTTTATCTAAGGTGTTTACTTATGTAAACAATCAAAGGTCTTACCTTTTAAACATCCAAGTGGTTCTGGGTGACATTGTGGTATGGTGATATGGGTTGAATGATGATAAAACAAATGGAGGGCTACCCTTAATAAGGTATTCTCACCTATTCACTCATATGAATAGAAGGGATGATAACCATATTGTGTTGATAAGTAACCCTAATTAGGTATAGCTTGTTATACCTAGCTTTAATATAACGAAATGATGGTAATTGGGTATGAATAGTCCTTGAATGAGTAATACAATCATGGAATACTCTATTATTGTTTAAACCCTAGTATGCTATAATCTGATAGTTACACCTTGATTTATGTGTGGGTTCATACTTGAGAATAGTATGGAATGTGATGGTGATGCTTCACCTTATGCATCCATGATCCAATGGGGATGTCGTGAGTTAGGGTTTGGGTATGAGTGATGATTAGTAACATTGATATAATTTATCATGTTGAACCGAACTCTAATGTAATGAGATAAAGATGAGTATTCATGTTTAACATTCTTATATGGTAGAATGATGGTATAATAACCTCCTTACTATGATCATAACCTTGATATGTTAATTGGTGGTTATTATATCTACATGGTTGATACTTTCTTAGGCTAAACATGTGCATTATGAATATGATGAGTGTTAATCATATCTAGATTCCTTGCTTGTTGATGTAATAAAGGAATGTTCTTAATGTTAATATAACCATGCTATGATTGTTTATGAATATCTCCTAGATCATTAATGCATTATTATGTTGATCCAGTGTATTACATGTAAGTGATGTTGTTGAGCCTTGTTATAAGGCATGCAAAGATAATGATGATCTTATAGGGAATAATATGATGGTCTTAATGACCTTTGGGCATGGTTGATCCCTGAATGAGGTGTAATCCTCTTGTGTTGATAAGGGTTGATACCCAATGATATTGTGAAAAGGATTTATATCTTGTGATAGTATGATGACTAGTGTAGCCTCATGAATGGCAAGTGAATAGTACCATGTGATGATGAGATGAGAAATTATGTTTCACAAATTTTATATCTTTTGAAGTTGTGATATTTATATGCTTGCTAGAAGTGAATTAGGGTTTGTATGTCCACTTGATTGATGCAACCTTAATTCACCCAATTGGCATAACTAATCAAGTGAAACTCTAATCATGTAGTGCCCTGTGCCATAGATCCATATGAGTATCAGAACTTGCCAGATGGTGTAACGAGTATTCCTAAGGGAAACTCAGAGTGCATATTGATGAGTATGTGGGGTGCTTGTCATCCTAAATTCAAGTGTTTAGGGAGGTTGACTGCGATCATACCTAGCCCTCAGTTTGAGAATGGTTGCGGTCGTGTCTCGGTGATTATATATGTGATAAGATTGGAGGACAACTACGGTTGTACCTCATATGGTAGGGTATGCATACCCACCTCCTTTCACTAGTGTCATGACCTATACTAAGGATGGACTACATTGCAGCAGCTTGACCTTATGTGTCACTGTGGTAGACCCATACTGACCGGGGGCGGAGAAGATCTTAGGAGTCCGGTTCTTCCTAGATCTTATATGGCACTGATTTCGACTTAGCAGTGGTCAGTTGGATTTTGAGTGGTATCCTCAAATTCCTTAGGGCATAATAAAAGATGTAATACAACTTTATATCATATCTGTTTAGGGTTATACACAACATTTCACATTGGATGATAGCCCTTATTTGTTATCTTTACATAAAGATGATGCTTAGTGCAATTAATAGATAGTAGATATACCTATGTTGTGGATATGCTTAAGATTGAAGATGCGTACATACATTATCCATGCTTATGTTGATAACTATAATGCTACTGTTGATTATAATCATGATGCCAGATATCTCATGTTGTTAGCTATGCTATGGTATTAGACTTGTTCATGATGCTAGATATGCATATCCTACTGAATTGCTTATATTGCTAATAAGATAAAGGATGATAGTCTGGCTAATGATGATTGTTAGTATCTGCTCCTTTTTGTATTTTGTTAATCATCAGTATTGCTGATCTTATTTGTTAGATCTGATTAAATTGCTTAACTATTTAATTACAAAAAAATGTTGTAATCAATAAATGTTGTTGGAGGTTATATCTCTTGCTGGGACTTGGGCCTCACCCTTGTGGTTCGCCACATTTTTTTAGGTAATCGGCAGTGACGACAACAGAACCATGGAAGTAAAGAGGAACTACAATAATGAATCTTTGAGAAAGTTGATTAGATGTCTAGTTTGTTCTAGAGTCATCTATCTACTCTCAGGTCTGGGCAAGAAAAGTTTGTATATGGTGTTTCAAATGAATCAAGATTTTGTTAGCATGTAAATGCTTGTTTGTGTGATATATACAAATATTGTTCTCATGTATATATATGTTGTGGCTAAGGTAATAGAACAATTTGTATCAAATTCTTAGCATAGTATGGATACAAGAGATGTTGGTCTCTCATGCAAATATTTTTTGAGTAAGTGTTGACGTTGAAATCAATTGTAATTTACCCATAATTTTAGGTATGTGATTAATTAATGATTGATTGTGTTTTATATTTTGAGTAATCTCATTTAGCATGACAGGTCGTGATAGGTTGGTATCTAAGCTTTAGGTTCACTGAGTCTACAGGGACACTAGGACTTATGGCTAGGATGATGTTTAAGTTAACAATATGACACAAAAATATGGTGCATACTGCCTAATCTCAGTATTTGGGTGCCCTTGCCAGATATTCAATTATTGAAGAAAAGTTAAGTATGGAACTCTTCGATTGTTATCTTTCTGATTAATCTGATCAAGTAGTCATTTTGAGACAATCTAAAGAGCATAACGAATAAAAAAATCATGGTGTGAATATCTCAATCCTACCTTAAAGAAGATGGAAATTGTATCATAATCTATCAAAACTTGAATGTTTGGTAACTATAGGAGAAAGATACAACACCATGAAATCTAAATCTGAATATAAATAAGGGAAAAATAAGTGTTCTTGAAGATGTGATTCAAGAATAAAATAAAGTAAAAGACAGATAAGTCTATGCTTATAAAGTGATTAAGGGTATGAAATCCACATAAGATGGAGAGAACTCCAATGATAAGTATATAATGAGAAGATAAATGGGAACAATGGCAGAGAAATAAGGTAGAACCTGAGTTAATATCAGACCAACCTTTGTGTGTAAGAAAGTGTTAATGAAAAATCAACATGGCATGTGAAAGAAATTAAGGGAGATGATCCCAATTTAATGAAGCAAATGTGGAATATGAGTATTTACTTGTCGATAAGTGGTTGAAAAACATAATAAAATAAGAGAACATACAATAGTGGGATAAATAGTCATCAAGGAAGGAGTAATGAGATATGTTAATCATGATGATTCCTATGCTAATGGAAAGGAACCCTAAATGAAAAAGGTAAAATGATACATTAGAAGTTGTAACCTGCATCATGAAAATAGAATTCATTACCTTTTTGCTAGTGACCATTGAACAATGTTGCTATGATGTGGGAAGTGTGTTTCACTTTGTGTCTTTCCCCTCTAGGGCACATATTTCAAGTGGATAATTGCCACTTGGTATGTGTGGATTCATTCTAAAAATGAGGATGGATATCTTACTATAGAATAAGGTTGTTTGGACTATGGTTCCACGATCATAAAGTTTGTGATGATTTTGCTTTTGAGTCTTCCAATAATTAGGAAGACTCCTTTTATTTGTCTTGATATTTGTTATGTTGGTAAAAGTAGATGAGATAAGGATGTGAGTTCCTTATAGAGCATGAGGTGGATACCAAGATAATGAATCCTAGTATCCAAGATGTATCAATAATATGAGAAATATGTGAAGGTTGGAGATGTTTATTAAATGAACATTCCAAGTATTCCTCTCTTATAGAGGGAGAGAGAGAGAGTTGATAATGATCCTATAAATGTTGTTTGTAAGGAAAAACAAAGGTGATTCTATAATGTTGTGTATAGTTCAGTGATAGTTGGGAAAGATCGCTATCTATGATACATGGTTTGTTGGTTAATGAATATGTGATACCATGTTCCTTTAAGATAAACCTATGATAAAATATCAATGCATCAGAGTTAGATTGGATGACATAATCCACATGACCATGATGAGTTTACGTTAGTCTAAACCCAAAGTATTTCAAATATGGTCAAAAATATGATCAATATCTATTCAAAAACCTTAGGGTTGCCGAAGTAGTAACTGTTATGAGAACAAGTTGAATAAGAGTGAGATGAGTTTGATTAAATTTCTTAATGGGATCATGATATGCCTTCTTATATGGGCATTTTTTTGCTGACCCAAGATGAGATAAGTATGAATGATGTGACATTACCATGATATGAAAGTAAGCATGTGAAGGTAATAGGATGAGGTGTAAAGGAAGTACCCATCTTTATTTACCTTGGCTTTCAAGGGAGAAATCCCTTTTAGGGGTTTATATATGTAAGACCCCTAAACTTATTTAATGAGTTGAATAAGCTTAATTACCATAATTGAATGCTTATAACCCTAATCTAACCTTGATATGTTAATTAAGCTAAGTTAAGTGCTTAAGATGCGATTAGTGTTTTGATTAGCTGTGACAAGCTAATTGGCATGTTTTTATTCCTTGAGCTTGTAGTGGATCTCGTGCTTGCAAAGTTGCAAAATAAATCCTTTGATTTGGACCTATGAGGAAAAAGATATGACATTTTCAAGATTCTGGGGTTGAATATGCAATTTTCCCAAAATTTTAGCTTTATAACCCTTTTTCCTTTTCTATATCACTTATCTTCTTTGAGCAATTGCTTTCTTAGGTGGCGCACTATAGCAGCACAAGGGGCCCGATCTCGAAGAGGCGAACGGCGGGCGATTTTGGCCATAGCTCCGTTTCCAGCCTCATCTCCTCCCTCAATTCTTCCTTTCCATCCCCTCTTCCTCGTCCATCCACATGCGCTCCCAACCTGCATAGCGGTCGGCCGACTAACAAGCTGATGCTACTGCGGTGGCGTCTAGAGGCCCTTTGGGTGCATGAAATAGTGAGCTAAGGTTAGCATGGAGTTCGACCAAGAGATTGGAACAAGAAACCACAGCCATAACTGCGTTTAGCACCGAGCACAATCGTCTCCTTCAACTTGTTCGTGAGGTAGAAGCTGTTGTAAGCAGCTGGTCCGACCTAGAGCCATTTGGCACATGATAGATCAAGATAAGACCAGCACAGAGCTCGGCCTTGAAGGTAGAATGAGAATCTGTAGCTAATAGCTTGATTTGGCATTTTATCGAGCTTCCTCCTCAATTTGTGCGTAAAACATGTGCGTAAAATAGGTTGCAACCAGGGCCTATCCGGAGGTAGAAGATAACCCAGTGGATGCCCAGAAATAGGTGTTTGGATGCATTTCTAGTTGTATTCGGATGTTTTGAACTGCGGTGAGTAGAATTTCACTCCCATTTGCATGATTTAACTCGAATAATTGGATGTTTTGGTTAAAAGCAGTGTTATTCGCAGATGTCAGTGTTTACCCGGGTGTCGGGCAGTGCCGACACCGCTCGACTCCTAATTTGCATGTTTAAATTATTAACGCCTGCTCGGCACTAATTAGTTGACTGATATGTGCGATGGGATTTAGTGAAATTACACGATAGATCGAACCTAATTTACCCTGTTAAATGTTAAAATCAGTAGTGCACAACCAAAAAATTGTTCCATGGTAGAATTTGCTCTAAAGCTCTAAAACTCTACCTTTCTTACTCCTTTTGTTTAGGATTTGCTCATTTGATAAAGAAATGTGCTAGATGGATGAATTCATAGCTTATTCTTGGATTTTCTACCCTACCTGCTCGAGATTTCTTCTGTGTGGGGTTTCATCTTCTCTTTAGAGGCAAGTTTTATAACTTGCTCCACGTTTATTGCTTACCATAAGCTTTCTAGATCATGTTCTTGCTTGAAAATGACGATCCATGCACTAAAAAACTATGCTTCACTTGGATTCGATTTTTATAATGTTCCTTGTTCTGATTTCAGTTCTAGATGAACCTGTGAATATGCATACATTATTAATAATGTATAATTTGACTTGGATTAGGTTGGTTTGACAACCTATGGTGCTAAGCACCTATCAAACAAAGGTCAATTTTAGGGTTTAAAGTTGGTTTCTTCTATAAACCATGACCCAATGATGGTACCATTGTAACAACCCTATGATGTTGTCTTCATGACAATTGATGGTCGAGATCAAAGGTTTCAGATTATGGTGACAACCTATGGTCACCCCTTAGGTTAGGGTTTGGATCAATTAGAAGTATAATGATCAATCATTAAGTACCCTATTGATGATATCAATCAATGATTACATCAACTTAATATTTGATGCTGATTAATGAATATACTGTTGATCTAACAACCTATAGTGATTTAATGATAACTAATGATTGTGGATCGGGTCTCTACAATCTATAGTGAGTTAATCATATAGTTTTAACATCAATTAAGCCTTAGACCAATGGTTTCTTGGGTCATTTGATGCAATGGTCAGACCTATACTGTAATTGATGGTTTTAACATATGAACTTGACCCAATGGTCGAGATCTACTATTTATTCCTCCATTAAGGTGGAATGATGGCTAATGTAATATGTTGGTCCTAATAATGTGATTTATATGGTTTCCTTTATATATCAACTTAAGGAGCTTAATTGTTGATAATGGATGGCTTGTTTTAACTGAATAGTCGATTGTAGGTTTTACCCTACTCTCAATGGAACTTTTTGTATCAATTATCAAGGGATGTCTAGGATTAGATGGTGACTCTTTCTAGAGAACAAATCAAGGACTTCATAGGTGGTTTATATAAGGTGTTTACTTATGTAAACAATCAAAGGTCTTAACTTTCAAACATCCAAGTGGTTCTGGGTGACATTGTGGTATGGTGATATGGGTTGAATGATGATGGAACAAATGGAGGGTTACCCTTAATAAGGTATTCTTACCTATTCACTCATTTGAATAGAAGGGATTATAACCGTATTGTGTTGATAAGTAGCCTAATTAGGTATATCTTGTTATACCTAGCTTTAATATAACTAAATGATGGTAATTGGGTATGAATAGTCCTTGAATGACTAATACAATCATGGAATACTCTATTATTGTTGAAACCCTAGTATGCTATAACCTGATAGTTACACCTTGATTTATGTGTGGGTTCATACTTGAGAATAGTATGGAATGTGATGGTGATGCTTCACCTTATGCATCCATGATCCAATGGGGATTCCGTGAGTTAAGGTTTGGGTATGAGTGTTGATTAGTGACATTGATATAATTTATCATGTTGAACCTAACTATAATGCAATTAGATAAAGATGAGTATTCATGTTTAACATTCTTATATGATAGAATGATGGTAGAATAACCTCCTTACTATGATCATAACCTTGATATGTTAATTGGTGGTTATTATATCTACATGGTTGATACTTTCTCATGCTAAACATGTGCATTATGAATATGATGAGTGTTAATCATATCTAGATTCCTTGATTGTTGATGTAATAAAGGAATGTTCTTAATGTTAATATAACCCTACTATGCTTGTTTATGAATATCTCCTAGATCATTAATGCATTATTATGTTGATCCAGTGTATTACATGTAAGTGATGTTGTTGAGCCTTATTATAAGGCATGCAAAGATAATGATGATCTTATAGGGAATAATATGATGGTCTTAATGACCTTTGGGCATGGTTGATCCCTGAATGAGGTGTAATCCTCTTGTGTTGATAAGGGTTGATACCCTATGATATTGTGAAAAGGATTTATATATTGTGATAGTATGATGACTAGTGTAGCCTCATGAATGGCAAGTGAATAGTACCATGTGATGATGAGATGAGAAATTATGTTTCACAAATTTTATATCTTTTGAAGTTGTGATATTTATATGCTTGCTAGAGTGAATTAGAGTTTGTATGTCCACTTGTTTTATGCATCCTTAATTCACCCAATTGGCATAACTAATCAAGTGAAACTCTAATCATGTAGTGCCATGTGCCATAGATCCATCTGAGTGTCAGAACTTTCCAGATGGTGAAATGAGTATTCCTAAGGGAAACTTGGAGCGCATATTGATGAGTATGTGGGATGCTTGTCATCCTGAATTCAAGTGTTTAGGGAGGACAGCTGCGGTCATACCTAGCCTTCAGTTTGAGAACGGATCTTGTCGTGTCTCAGTGATTATATATGTGATAAGATTGGAGGACAACTGCGGTTGTACCTCAGATGGTAGGGTATGTGTACCCACCTCCTTTCACTAGTGCCATGACCTGTATCAAGGATGGACTAGGATGTAGCAGCTTGACCTTATGTGTCACTGTGGCAGATCCGTACTGACCGGTGGCAGAGAAGATCTTAGGAGTCCGACTCTTCCTAGATCTTATATGGCACTGATTTCGATTTAGTAGTGGTCAGTTGGATTTTGAGTGGTATCCTAAAATTCCTCAAGGCATAATAAAATATGTAATACAACCATATAGCATATCTGTTTAGGGTTATACACAACGTTTCACATTGGATGATAACCCTTGTTTGTTATCTTTACATAAAGATGGTGCTTAGTGCAATTAATAGATAGTAGATATACTTATGTTGTGGATATGCTTAAGATTGTAGATGCTTACATACAATATCCATGCTTATGTGGATAACTATACTACTATTGTTGATTATAATCATGATGCCAGATAACTCATGTTGTTAGCTATGCTGTGTTATTAGACTTGTTCATGATGCTAGATATGCATATCCTACTGAATTGCTTATATTGTCAACAAGATAAAGGATGATAGTCTGGCTAATGATGATTGTTAGTATATGCTCCTTTATGTATTTTGTTAATCATTAGTATTGCTGATCTTATTTGATATATCTGATTAAATTTGCTTAACTGTTTAATTACAAAAAAATGTTGTTGAAATAAATAAACATTGTTGGAGGTTAAATCTCTTGCTGGGACATGGGTCTCACCCTTATGGTTCGCCACATTTTTTTAGGTAATCGACAGTGACGACAACAGAACCATGGAAGTAAAGAGGAACTACAATTACAAATATTTGAGAAAGTTGATTAGATGTCTAGTTTGTTCTAGATTCATCCCTATACTCTCAGGTCCGGGCAGGAAAAGTTTGTATATGGTGTTTTAAATGAATCAGGATTTTGTTAGAATGTAAATGCTTGTTTATGTGATATATACAAATATTTTTCTCATGTATATATATGTTGTGGCTAATGAAATAGAACAATTTGTATCAAATTTTTAGCATAGTATGGATATAAGATATGTTGGTCTCTCATGCAAATATTTTTTGAGTAAGTGTTGACGTTGAAATCGGTTTTAATTTACCCATATTTTTGGGTATGTGATTAATTAATGATTGATTGTGTTTTATGTTTTGAGTAATCTCATTTAGCGCGACGGGTCACGACATGGATGAAAGAGAGAGAGATACCCAAGAAGATTGGACTTCGAGCTAAAGAAAAGAGAGGGACATTCACACACCATCAATGTTATGAGATAAGTACGATTGCAAGTAAGGCACTTTTTTGACCCCTCATGAACTGGGATGATGGAGACTGAAATACCCAAAGGTCATCCGTTGGGAAGTAGTGAGATCAATATCTGGGAAAGACAAGCATATAAAGTAGGTATGGGAGGGAATATTCACACTAAAATGGATTATGTGTGTCTATAAAATTCTGCATGGTGCACTGGCTACCCTTGATGAAATACATAGATGGAATCAGGATGTCTCTACGTTAAGTATGATATGCAAGGAGGATGAGTCCCATAATCACCTAGTAGGTTGCTGAAAATTTACAAGGGAAGTCTGAAAGATCATATACAGAGATTTCATATTACAACTAAAACTAGAAAAGGATCCAAGAAGAATGTTGTCAAGCTACAAGACAGATGATGTGAAGAGGATTTTGTTTTCTTCTCTATATTATCATATTTGGATAGAGATAAATGTTAGAAGACATGATGGTACAACCACTTATACAAGGAGTATACCTTTAAAATTTGTAAATGTATTAAACACAGGCTACACGTTAGATAGAAGAGTGCATTGTTTTCTTATTTGATGTATAGCGGTGGGCTATATGTAACTCTTGTCCTCCTATATTTTTAGGAGGGATTTGAAATATATTTATCTGATTCTGATACACACACACACACACACACATATATATATATATATATATATATATATATATATATATATGTATGTATAAATATGTATATGTATGTGTATATATACATGTATATATAAGGTATTCTTTTTCAATTAAACACAAGCTTCTGAATCTCATGCTAAATCATGTTCACGTCAAGTTTTTCATACTGTTTCTCATGACAGTGCTACTACTTTAGTTTATCGACATCAAATTCATTGTAATTCATATTTTTAGTCCTTACTCTTTCATAATTTAATTGATTTAGATTTCTTTAGTGACACTAAAGCGTGTTATCATGTGAAGTTTCTTAACTCCAGTAAGACTTCACAACGTCCACCCACATATTGACAAAAATCTCCTCAAAATTTTTCAAACTTAGCTGAGAGCTCCCACAAATCAAGGGAAATAATTATTGAAAAGGGATAGATTAAAATGAGAATATGTGAATAGGAGGGATGATGACAACAAAAATTCTTTTGTATGTATTTCTCTTGAAAATTTCATTACCCCAAAGGTAAACCATCTCTTTACCTACATTATTAATCCATATGTGAAAGCCAATAATAACGTATTTCAAATAGAATCATAAATCTTATCCAATCTACATAGTCTTGTGGTAGTCCAATAGAAAATAAAAAAGATAAATTTAGAAATTTTAAATTCTTAGTGATATTGTAAAAAGAAAGGGTTTAGCATCAAAGGATAATTAAATTCATATGTTTAAATTCTTACTACTAAATAAGTTGAGGAATGGTACAATGCAATTAAAAGAGGTACTATACACATAGGAAAGAAACTATCTGACACATTCTTTCAAAAATTCTACCTCTGCAAGAAAATGCATTACAAGGCCCAACTATCTAATTTTAAAGAAGGAACTCTAGAAGATATCAATAATGTGTGGGAAAAATTCAAGGGGAACGAAAGGGAATGCCCACATATTATTATGCCTTAATTGTTCATTATTTATGTTTATTTGCAGGCCTCAGTAATGAATTGAAACTACTTCTTATTGCAAACTTATGAGGATCATTTGTGATATGTAGAGATGGTAAAATAAAACACACTACAAAAAAAATGGTCTTTAACTATAAATTTTTTTTTAGCGAAAACCCCATATTTTGTAGCTAAAGGCTTTAACTACATATTTCTTTACACATACAAATTGTAGTATATGCTCGTATAGCTAAAGCCTTTAACTATATTTTTCAAATATGTAGTTAGATAATCCATTCGCTACAAATTCATATGTATCCAGAAGCGTAGCTAGATATTGTCCTTACATATTTAAATATAAGTATAATTATAGCTAAATGTATGACTACAATGGCATATATGGTCAGTATGTAGCAAAAACATGAAGTTAATACATTTTATATGAAGTTAATGTGTAGGGAAGGCAACAATTACTACACACACACACACAGATATATATATATATATATATATATATATATATATATATATAATTGTAGTAGTTAGGCCAAGTTATGCTCATTATGCCAACAATCCTACTTTCATTTATATTGAAATGTCAAATGTACACAGGGAGGACATATACCTTGCCCCTATTACACAATGTGCACTACTTTAACTCTCTAGGAACCCTTCTTATGGAAGATAGGAGAAGGGCTTCTAATAAACCATGTAGAAGAAGGCTCTTTATATCCTTTATTTTCAGCTGTCAATACACCAGATAAAGTGCATGTTAACTGTAGCCGCTCTTTGAGATGCTTGGGTCCGTGACACTGCCTTGGAGCAGTAGGTTCTACTGATGTGGGGTTGAAAGCAGAAGTCAAAGTGGCCATTGCTAAAGCCCTTTGAGTGGTTCCATTGCGACTTGAGTCCCTATTTCTGTTTGGAATTTCCTTATTGTGACCCATCAAGACAAATAGCATCAGGAGTTTCTTTGTAGACAAATTTCCAAGTTCAATTAGTTGCCTTGCTGTTATTTTCTTGCTGCTATAGGTTTGTTTCCCAGCAAGAGAACCAGAAGACCGAAGTCCCAATACCTTTGCATGTTTTATAGCAGCACCAAGATTTAGAAATCCTTCAGTTTTTTTGACCCACTGTTGGTGATCAGTAGTGCTTGAACTCCTTTGACATTGATGATCCTGATTGCAACAAAATATGGGCATGAAATGAGAAAGGAATCTTAGAAGCACTCACATTAATATAATAGTAGCCCATTTGTATTATGTAATCTGTAGAAATTATCTATGTTCTAGGATTTTAAACTATTAATAAATAGAGTATGAATTTAGAAAGAAACATGCTAGCAACATGATTCCAAGTATACAAACTCAATTCTAGCAGGGAATAGCAAAGTATAACCCAAGGCAATTTGACCTATAAGAAAACTTCAGACCAAGCAAACATCTGATAAAAAAAGACCATTGGACCAAGAAAATCTATGATCTAATACCAACAGACCAGGGCTAGATAAGAGAAGCCCATAGTCAACAGAAGCCCATAGTCAATGAGAAATCCAAACAATCATCAATTCAAACAGTAAGAAAAATATGTAGAAAGAGAGGATGAAAAAAAGAAGATTGTAGATACATATAAAATATAAAAAGCATTTCAAATAGTATAGATATTTATTAAGAAAAACTTTGTTGGAATGCTAATTTTTTAAAATCATTGTACTTTATAAATGATATGATTTACCCATGACATTTATAGTTGCTAGCATGGATGGGTGTCCCAACAACACCCCATGGAAATCTAGAGTTGAATTCTGAATCCATTAATTTCCAAACTTATCTAGTTGCCTTCATGTTCATTTCAGAATTAATGTATAAGTTATTGTAATGAACATCATGTTTACACATAAGTTATGGTAAATAGCTAATAGGATAGTTAGTGGTGCAGAAAATAATTGGTATATTAGGACAATTGGAATATAACGGTGGACTTTTATAGATTAGTGTAATGTTCAAAATATACAGTTTAAACTAGTACCAAAATAAAATATTTGGTAGTTAACAACAGCTTATACAAACTCAAAATGTTTGAAAGAGTGTGCAACATATGTATTGAGTGCATAAGACTACTTGCAGCATACTGCTAGTTGACAATACAAAATATATATTTTCCAATTGTTTGAAAAAGAATTCAACACATCTACATGTATTTCCAAAGCCTAAATGATTAGCATTTGTGAAGATACAGTAATATCCAACAGATTTGAGTTGTTGGTAATATTACCTAGGCCCTAATCAACAAATTTGAGTAGTTGTTAATAACAACAGATTTCTGAAGTGACCAATCATGTATGATTAGAAAATCCAAGAAATGGAGGAGATATATTTGAAAATCTGAAGCAAAACCAGAGCATTGATGTGCAGAATAGAATGGACACTTGCTTAAAAAAAGAAAATCTAGGAAACTAGAGATATGATTCTAGTTCCACAATAGATTCTTACTCTAGCAAAAATAGATTCCCCTTTATCACCTCGATGATAATTTACACACCTTAATTCACCATGACATTACTCTATCGATGAGACAAGCTTTGCAGTGGTGCTTCAATCATCTTTAATAGCTGCAATGCATAGAACCTCTATCTGCAATGCCATCTCCAAGAGTTTCTGTAGATTCCACTGTGGACATTATTAAAATAAACAAAACATTGAGTACAAAATCTTATAGATAATAACTAAAAATGTATATATATCTCTAATGACTCTATGCAATAAATATATATATTCCAAGTCCCCTATTGATACCTCTACTACCTCCAACCAATAATATAAAAAGGCCTAACAAGTAATGCCTTACAACAAAAATAATTATATCACATGTTCACCAGAAAATTAAACCAAGAAGTTCAGCCACTGAAATCATCAATGAACCATAACCAAAGCACTAAAATCAATATCCAAGATCATTGAATTCCAAGTCTCAGACATAAGATAAGATCAAATGAATTGTCGTATCCCTTTGTAAGAGAAGAGGCAGTTGTTTCAGAGGTGTGAAGATTGAAGAGGGAGCACAAATGACTTAGGCAAATGAGGTTCATTTGGCTAAGATAAAGGCTGAAGGTGGTACACATGAATGTAGACACTCCAGTTAAAGCTAATCAAATGCGGGGAACAACTTATGTAGCTCGAGATAGAATAGGAAAATGGCTAGCAGAGGAGCTGTAAAGAATCAAGGCATAGATATACTAGATGGGGAATTACTAGAAATCATAAGGGAAACCAAAAAGGCTACTCAGAGGAGAGTAGAAATTATGTGATAGTATTCGTATAAACTAGCACAAATATGAACATTATTATATATCTCCACTATGTCGGATCCAATAAGTTTTGAAGAACGAAGATGAAGCAAAACAAAAGAAATCTGAACAGTACATCCCATAAGAAACCCTTGCTTCTTCTATCTCCAAGTCAGTCTTTGGCAACACTTGTGCTTAGAAAATGACATCCATAGGACTGGTTGCATGGAGAATGAAGCTCTTGGGCACATGGTATGTCTTGTTGGTCATCCCAACAAGCCCCACACTAACCTGGAAAGATTCAACCACATTGGAAAATTTTTGAGCCCATGAATTGATGAATCTGCATTTCTAGCAGACCAACTCATTAGGCTAAATTTTAGTAGAAAATAGCATAAAGCCAATCTCAATGTGGCCAACTCGACTAGATTATTAACATAAATGAACATCGGATAGAACATAAAGACAACTAGAAGAGAACCGAGCAAAAAACATAAGCCCCAGATTACTTGCAAGACCATGTGAAAGAAGAGAGACAAAAGTTCAGCACTAGAAGCAGCAAATTAAAACTATGCATGTTAATTAGAGCATTAAACAAGAAAACCATAAGAGAAATCATGAAATATGAGAGGAACTCAATAATTGTAACTCTATTAGCAACATATAACAAGTACGAATCTGATCTTGAATAAGCCCATAAGAGAAAGACCTAGTATTAAGAAGATAAACCAATTACTGCTTAAGTAATGATAATGGACAAATCAACCAGCGTACCTGAAAGGTTGAGTAATGATCAACAAAGGGATCAATTTGTTTATAATTTAGAACCTCAAACCATGCAAGCTGTAAAGGTTGGTTGGGTCGGATAGACCTTATTCATGGCACATACCTAAAACATTGAAACTTGGTGTTAAACTTTACCATATTATATGGAAAATTAGTTGCCAAAACCTTTCTGTTGTGTTGGAGAATGAGATTATAATCAGGTTTGCTTTGTAATTGCTCTACTCATTGCAGTCCTGTTCCATCCCATTTTCTCCTACTACTATCGCTTGCTTCTTTTATCATCTAGGTGATTGCAGCTGCTCATTTGCTGCTCTTAGACATGATTGCTTCCAACTCTTGCTATTGAGGAAAGATGACCATATTCACTCATGGTATACACTCTTCCAACTCACATGTTCACAACCTTGAGAATCCAGCACATAGCACATCAGAAGACATAATTCCTTTGAAAAGGTTTGCATAAGCAGCACAGACTAATCCACAATGACAGATATTAAAGAATCTGTAGGATGTTGAGACAGTAGAAGTTAAAACCAAATCATCAATCACACAAAATAGAGAGTGTGAGAAGCCTTGTGTAGTAGTAACAAAATAGTCGATATAACAACTTGGTGTAATTGGCCACTAAAGGCAATGAACCAAGATCTTCACCAGAGATTAGGTGAAGATAAGGGCCCAAAAATGATATTAATAGACCTATATACTTCTACTACATTTTAGGTGCTACCTCAAATCCATTCAAATCTTGCTCTCGTATTGGTGAGATATGAAAGTAGTGCACAGAAACGATAGTTCCACCTTTAACCAATGTGAATTTGATGAGGGAAAACTGCACATGGGTTAGAGTCCATTGAAGCTACTGCCCAAACATCAGGACACATTAGACATGAGCATATGTAGCTTAAGAGTCAGGTCTCATCTACTATTCCTTAAGTCTTGGAGTAGAGCTCATCTGTTGTTACAAAAATCAAGATTTCTTAGAGATAAGATGTTTGTACAAAAGCTCAGCAATATGTATATGTAATCATGACTGACTTGGCAATTTACTGTGATTTTAATATGACATAAGTACTTCTTTAGCTCTTTAGGTAGGTAACACATGTTGTGACCTAAAGATTTCCTAACCTACAAAATATATACTTATGTACTATAAACTTCACTTAGATGTTCACCAGAGCATCTACGCTACTACTGTATTGTATACTATGTATGTATATGTTATATATTTGTTGTCTAAATTTGTACAATTGTTATAGACTTGTAGTGTAAGATACTATAAATTTGTATTAGTAACTAGTATATAGAATTAATTATTAAGTATAACCCTGTTATATTTATAACTAAAAATCTTGTGCTTATACGTTAAAGATATTATATAACTTTTGTACATACTATACTTCTGCATACCACTGAGTATGTTATACATTGTTGTCTCGTTAGATCACTGGGTGAATGGCAAGTTCATTCACGATATACAACAACAATCACAATCCCTCCCATGCTATAGGTATCTAGAATTAAAGAGTGACTTTTTAGGTACCTATAGCAGTCATTATCTGGTTGACAAAATCAGAATCGAGGTAGATAAAAATTCCATTTAAATGATACTATGTTTTCTTCTTACTTGTGACATTCTCCCGAACAATGATGTTGGACCTGGAGGCTTACACTGAGGAACTGTACTAGAGGTACCTATAGTTTTATTAAATGTTATTGGAGTGAAGAAGAAAATTTGAAAATGCCCAGAAGTATACTAGGGGTCCAAAGTTAGTGTCTACAGTGAACTGATGAGAAGAAAAGCTACAGATCAAGGTTTGGAATTTGTATCTTATGATCCCATTACAGTGGAGTGAAAGCTCAAGGTAAAACATTTCAATACTTATGAGTTTGAAGATATAGACAAAGATGATGTCTTTATGAAACTTGTGATGGGGGCAGAGCTACAAATTTGTTAAAACATTGTATTGCATATGTTTGAATTAAAAGGTGATCACTTGTGATTGTCCCTAAGATGTACATTTCTATTAGGAATTATTATGATGTGGAGGGTAAATATGATGGTGATGTGTTGGTATTGTTTGAAGAAATGAGGAAGCGTTGGTTCTATCTTGTCAAGCTTGGCTAAATGCTAATTACAATAATGATTAGTAAGCTTTAGATATCCCACAGATGGCTCCTTGAGCAAGCCAATTTACGACTCTACCAGGAGAACTAGGCATTGGTGTCCACTAGAAATGAGGACTATTTAATCTTTTCTACTAAAAGTCTCATACTTCTTTATTCTCTAGATATAACAGTCTTCTTGCTAATGGCATAAAATTTGAGGTGGAAAATGGCACTTTAAATGTAATTAAAAGAGAAAAAAATGATGAACGGGTGGTTGGGCCTCACATGGTATTATAGAAAAGTCCCATTTTTGAAAAGTTGCATAACAATTCCACATAAAAGATACTGTGAACAATATTAAGACTGTATTATGGTACCAATATTGTGAATAATGCTTGGTGGTAGTAAAGAAAGAAAATATGCATTAAACATTAAGGAATGTTCAGGAATATCACCAATAAATGATTCAAACATAGAAAACAGAGTGTGGTAAACAAGGTAACTCTAACATCTATGGAAAATGGATGCACTTTAGATCAAATAATTCACACTGATGCATCGTGAATTGATACTCAGCCTTGATGTTTTCTTCCTTGGACATGACAAGGTATGAGACAGAAGTCCTGTTGAAATCAATATTGAATCACATTAGAAATAGTGCTGGAAATCTGGACAATAAAATGTTAATTTGGGGACTACAAATGAGAACAACATCATGCCTAAGTAGATCTTAGTCCTTACAAAAATAGGGCTACAATTATTATTATTATTTATTTATTTATTTGGATATAGATACTATTTATTCACCCCGCTCTCTAGTGCATGAGAAGATAAAATGGATGTCTACATTAGTGCTCATCTTGAGCCAATTAGGTGCATTTAATGAGAAATTAAAGTTTTGTAAAGACTGCCTAGCATGTTTTGCAAGCGCATCAGCAACAATGTTGACCTCCCTTGGGATGTATCTAATCTGTGCACCTTCACAGGTGTGCATAAGGTTTTTGATTCTTTTACTGTAAGGCTGAAACTTGCCAGTAGAACCATCACCAGAAGTGGCAAGGTTCACCGCTTGGATGGAATCTGACAGGATGAGGAAGCTCCTCCAATTCCTCACCATACAGGTCTCGATGCCATGGATGATCGCCTGAAGCTCTGCCTCAAGGGAATAGGTACTTTGAAGCTAGACACCACACCCATAACAGAATGTCCCTCCCTCGTCAACAATGTGAATACCAATGCCATTGCTCTCAAAGTGTGTGTCAAAGGAGGCATCCACTAGGGCATAATGTTTGAATTCCAGAAATCGCTCCTCCACCAGTGCAGCAAATCTGTCATGCGGAAGGTGTTTGTGATGTACCTTGCAGTTCTCCTGAATTGAAGCTACACAGGCTAGAATGAAATCGGCTTTAACAGAAGATGACTTAATGAGACCTGTATGGACTTGTTCATTACGACACTGCCAGAGGAACTAGCAAGCGACTTGAAGGATCGGGGCTGCTTTGCTGAACTCAGGAGCCACCCTACAAATAGTTGAGATCCAATCATCTTCATTGAGAGAGAAGAAGCTGTCCTCCATCTTTAGAGCTATCCATACTGATTTGCTATAATTACATTCCCGAAGACTGTGAACAATATATTCATCTGTGTTGTTGCAGCGAGGGCAGATGGTGCTGGTATTGATGTGTCGACGATGTTTTTCCATGTTAGTGAGTATCGATTTATGTTGAAGCAAATACAGGAAGACTTTCAGTCTTGACGGAAGAGAAGACCCACAAATGTCTTTCCATCTCCCTGGGACGGAGCAGTCCTTATGTTCATGTAGCCATCTGTAGGCCGATCTAGAGGATAGAGTACCAATTTGTTCCATCGGCCAGCCCCAGGTGTCTTGGCCGTTATTGGCACGAGGAGCAGGAATGGATTTGATATAATTCCAAGTAGAAGTAGGTAGATAATGGTGATTGAACTCCCAGTCCCACTCACCTTCATGCAATTGCATGGAGCTAACTTTTAAGTTGTCAAGTTCAGATGGAGCTTGGAAGTCGGGCTGAAGATCTTGAATGGAATGACCCATTATCCAGCGATCCGTCCATACATTTGTGTCAGTACCATCATTAACCACTTTGTAGCTAATACCTTGTAGCAGAGGAATATTTTCTTGATGAAGCTCCATGTTGAAGATCCATGTTTTTTGGTGAGGACACCATTGTGGGCGTACATTTCCTTCATTATCTTGACCCAAAGCTTTCCTGACTCATTGAGAAAAGACCACACATTCTTGAGCATAAGGTCTTGGTTCTGGTCTCGTGCATCCTTGATGCCAAGGCCACCCAGATCTTTATTAGAAGTGACTTTTTTCCAGGAGACAAGGGACATCCTATTTTTCTCCCAAGTGCCCGACCAAATGAATTTTCTAACATGGCTGTTCAGTTCATCACACAAATATGGGGACAACTGCATTGTCTGCATCGTATGCGTCGGGATTGCTTACAGGGTGGATCGTGCAAGCGTGATGCGCCCTGCCAGTGACATGTTCTTTGAGGACCAGCTGTTCATGCGGCTGCGTAAAGAGGTAGTGAGATCAACATGAGTAGCTTTGTTAACCCGGTGGTGTAGTGTTGGCACGCCTAAATACTTGCCCAAGTCCAGAGTCCAGGGGATATTGAGCTTTCTACTGATTGCTCGGATAATAGGTCTAGGTGTACTGCTACTGAAGAAACATTTCGACTTCTCAAGCGAGACAACCTGTCCAGAAACTCTTAAAAACCTGGCAAGGGTATCCATGACCGCGGTTGCTTGGGAGATAGAAGCTTCTCCCATGAGAAGGATATCATCCGCAAACAGGATATGAGAGATTTTTGTGCCCCCTCACGTGAGGATCATAGGTTGCCACTTGTTATTACCCACAACATTGTTAATTTCTTGGCTCAGCCGCTCCATGCAGAGAACCAATAGATAAGGGCTGATGGGGTCACCCTGCCGAACACCATGTGTTTCTTTAAACGGTGGAAGGGGTTTTCCTTCCCAGAGCACAGAGGTAGAGCCCTTAGTAATGGTTTGCATGATTATGTTATAGATATTGGCTGGGATGCTGGTCCTTTGTAAGGTATCCTTGATGAAATCCCAGTTCATGCGGTCAAAAGCTTTTGATAGGTCTAGCTTGATACACATCCAATGCTTTCTGGATGACTGTGATCTCATAGAATGAATAACTTCTGGGAGTAACAGGATGTTATCACTCATCAGACGACTGGGAATGAAGGCTGATTGGGATGGAGAAATCCATTCCTTAAGAAGGGGTTTGATGTGCTTGACCAAGACTTTGGAGAGGAGCTTGAAGCAGCCATTGTTCAGAGAAATGGGACGAAGGTCGTTGCAGCTTTGGGGGGACTTGACTTTGGGAATAAACACCATGTGTGAATCCGTCAAACTCCCCTCAATGCTTTGTGAGGTGAAGATATTACTGATGGTGTGCATAATGGACTCTCCCACAATGTTCCAGTTGCTTTGCAGGAACTCATTGTAAACACCATCGGGGCCAGGCACTTTAGACAGTGACATAAGAAAAAGCATATGTCTAACTTCTTCAGCAGTAGGCAGAGCAGATAGAGCGGCGCAACAAGCCTGGGGGAGAGGGCGGAAAACGCTTGCGTATTCAGCCAGATTTCTTGGGTCAGGCCTGAAATTGGAAGTGAGCAAGTTAGTGAAGAACTCGACTATTAATGATTGGATTCCCTATGGTGTGGAAACCCAGACGCCCGTCGTATTCTTGAGCTTGGTGACCTTGTTGACGTGTCGCCACATATTGACATAAGATTGAAAGAACTTAGTATTATTGTCACCCAAAGTCAACCAGTCGATATGGGCCCTTTGTTGCCAATCAGCCTCCTCCTCAAGAAGTAGATGGGTGTATCGTTCCTATAGATAGATAGAATTATCATATAGATCAACACCTTTGGAGCATTGGGACGAAACCTGGCTGGTGTTGATGCGCTTTAGCAGCTCACACTTCTCCTTATGGTGTTTATTAAGTCGTTTACGGTCCCATTTCTGAGCAATAAGCGTGAAGGCATGTAAGGCGTCATTAAAGGGGACATTCTTGTTCCAGGCTGGGAGGACGTCGGAGCAGAAAGATGGGTCGAGGCGCCAGCTACCTTTGGTTCTGAAAGTGTGGGGCGTCCGTGAAGGGGCAGAATTGCTAGAGAGAAGAAGAGGATTATGGTCCAACTTGACCCGGGGTAGAACAGTGATGGCGGCGTTAGCATGCGCTTGCAGCCAGTCATCGTTAATGACAACACAATCAAGACGTTCCTTCACGCAACCCCTATGGAAGGTGAAGAGTTTTCCCTGGATCTTAGCATCAAAGAGGCCGGAATTAAGGAGGCATTCCCTGAAGTGTTTGGATGCCGACTTGTCAAAATAAGATCCACCCATCTTTTCAGATACATCGAGCATTGTGTTTAGGTCTCCCATGAAAATTGAGGCTGAGCTGATCGACGTCGAGATTTCTTCCAAGTGCTTACAGAGGAATCTGTGCTTCATAGATTTGTGCTAGCATAAGTCACTGTCAGGAACCAGTCATTGTTGATTTTATAGTGAATGAATTGTCGATGACTACACAAAATCTCAATATTTATGCGTGCCTTGTCCCAGAGAAGCTAGATGCCACCGGAGAAACCAATTGCTTCAATGCGATGAGAGGATGTGAACCCAATCTTTTTAATGATATTGCTTGTGATTTGGCCACTGCAGTGTGGTTCTAAAATAGCGAGACCCTGGAGTTTGTGAATGAATTTTAGATCTTTCAATATGCTAATCTTACCTTTCTTACTCGCTCCTTGTATATTCCAGCTACAGAAATTCGTGGAGGAGATGAGGAGAAAACGATGAGGTTTAGGGGGTGGCGGTGCATAGGATCACCGTCTGTGTATCGCTTATAACAATATCTTCTTCACCCATGCTGGTGTCAATCTGGGAGGAGTCCTCATCATCCGGGAAATTGAGGATGCGAGTAACACCATTATTATTTGTTGAAGGGGTTGCATTCGGAGGAGTGTCCAGAGTGTGTCCTTTCTTCCACACCCGGTCCGGGCTTTGGACTGACCGGTACACTATCTTGCGGTTTCGAAGCAACATGAAGTCGTTCCCTCCTTGTCCTTGACGGAGCAGGGCATGCTTGGGTGGAGCAACGCCGCTCACTTTGGCAGCCTGGAACTGGAATGATTCCCCTTGCTCCCCGGAGGGCGAATGCCCTTTGCAGAGTTCATCTTCACCAAGGGTGACTGCAGTGTCATCCTTGCCGGACTCCTTGTTCTTCTCTTTGACAGTTGTGGATGTTTTAGCCGTCGTAGATGACGAAACTTACTTCTTAGTCTGCTTCTTGTTCTTCTTGCTCTTGATTGTCTCCCAGTCCCCTTCCGAGTCGTCATTGTCTGAGACTGGAATAGGGACATCTTCTCCCTGCTTCTTGTTTGGCAGTTCCTTCACTACGTTATGGGGAGGCTTGGTTTGTGTTTGTGTCTTGCGCCTTTCTGGTTTTTGGGCATGGTTGGCCATGGTGTATGTGACACCAGGTAGGGGGACGGAAGTAGACGTAGAGGCGGCAACCACATCTTGTATTGGTGGAAGAAATTTACACTCAGCATCAGTATGGCCCACACGTCCGCATCTCATGCAGACGAAAGGCAAGTTTTCGTACTAGAGCTTGAAGTGCTCATTGTTGATGAAGAGCGCGGGGAGAAGTGGTTTAGAAGTGTCGACCTCCACCGCAATTCTAGCAAACTTCCCACGGTTGCCTTGCGATGTGGTGGAGTCTATTTTAATGATTTTCCCGACCAGGTTTCCCACGCTCCACAACAACTGATTCTGGTACAAGAACACCGGCAGGTCAGTGACCCGGACCCAAAAGCTCATCTTCCTTGGAATTGGCTCAGATGGCCGGAACATGGGGGACCAGGATTGCACAGACAGGTAATTGCCGAAGATTGTCCACGAGCCTCCAGACATGGCGGATATGTAGTCATCTTCATTGGCAAGTTGGATGACGTAATAGCCGTTTTCTAGGTCAATGACCCTGAATGGTTCCCTCGGCCGCCAAAGGGTTTGGATCTTATTAACCAGGATCTGGAAGCCGACGTCGATCCCTATGGCCTTCACGATAACTGCAAAACGCCATGCCTCCAAGAGTGGTTGGATGACCTCCTGGCGGATTGTGTTGGAGGGTAGGATGCCGGAGACATCAATGGAGATGTCTGTGTCCTTAACCAGATCTGGTGATGTTGGGTTCAGATACATAAGCATGCCCCCGACGCCGCCTGTGGTGGCATCTTTCTAAGAAACTTTCGCGGCGTCGCCGTTCTGGAGGGGACCTTCCTGGTTGGTTACCGATTGTAGAACCTCCCCGTTGGTTCTGTGATCTGTGTGTATGATCGGTGTTTCCTGTTCCGCTGTGAGTGATTGGTTCTCTGGAGGGCGGTTAACGTGCACATTGCCACGACCGCCCCGGCCTCTATCGCGGCCGCCACTGCTCCCGCGGCCAAACCCTAAGTCCATCGAATGTTGCCTTCTAAATCTATGCTTCTAGTTTGAAGACAAGTCTCAACCATTCTAGTTTGAAGACAAGTCTAAACCATAGGGCTACAATTATTTTTTAGCACACCCTAATCACCAGAAAACTGGAAATAGGCAAATTCAAATCTCAATCATCAATATTATCAGCAATGAGGGGATTTTATGGTCTATTTATAGGAGAATGCATACTAAAGAAACTAACAAGGACAAAATCTGGATACCTACTCGGAAGGGAGACCCACAAAAGGTATCTAATGATATGATATGACTCATTCGTTTAATTGTACACTGTGGTACATAATATTCTTATTGTGGTGGTTTATGTCCAAAAATGATGTAAGAAAAGTCAAGCACAACTATGTTCAATATATTTCTTGCAAAAATTTGTACGTTGTACTCAAAAAAGATGTATTCCCCTTGCTTGATTAAAAAAGCCCAAATTCCCTAATAATGTAGCATCAGAAATATCAGAATAATGGTACATAAAAAACCTCGAGTAGAAGCTTTCCAGTAACCAATACAAAACAAGCATCAAGGTTACCAATTCCTATTGCAAAATGACCAAAGGCACTATCATTATAGGTATGAGAATATGTGCCAAGTAAAGCTTGCACAAATCCTAGTATGAGATGGAATTCTGGACATGACTGTATCTATATCAAGACGTACCAGAAAACTAAAATGTTTGGATTAATAGTATAAAATGATCATAAGAAAGTCATTTCATTTACACAACTATTTCTGCAAAGATCTTCAAAAAATGTTGCCCGACAATGTAAAAGCCATCACCTTTAGAGACATATATCTCAAGTATATTCAAATTTGTTGTCTATGAGTGTATGCGTTGGCATCATGGTGTCTACATGAGCCAAGGGTAGAAATAGGATAAACAAATCGGCCATCCTATCTAGGGATGAAACTTCTTTCTAGTTTTCATCCGAGGAGCAAGAGTCATGAGTATGAATCATATAAAATGGAAAAAATAAAGCATGCGGATATATAAAATGTGAAAAATAACAGAGTAAAACTTTTTTTAAAATAAAGAATAAGCACCGGTGGTGCACATCTTTGTGGTTGCAACTGTTGGATATTTGAAGTTAGGAGGTGGGGGTTGTTATATTGGTAGATTTGTGCAGAAACTTACTAGAGTAATTGTCTCATGACAATCCGAATGTATGTCCATTGCAAAATTCCTCTAATTTGGAAAATGCATCTGTTTTCCATCCACAAACTAACAAATTTAAAGCAAGAGGAAAGTGTTTACTTCAATACCAATTTTAACATAATTTCTACAGCTACAAAATTGAAAAATGCCTTATCATGTGGACAAGAAATGGTAGGTGTGAAACTTACAGTAGACACTATACATGGATGTACAAGGTTCCATGATTGCCTCAATGAAATTTACTAATCAAGTCTATTACACCGTATTGACAACATAAATTTTCTGGCCAGATTCAAATCAGGACACCAACACGGTTTCTTCTTCCTTGTTTATTTTGAAACGAGGCTGGCCACAAAATATATTTACATGTCTTTTGATGTGCTTACCGTCACAGAAAAAGTAATGGAATATACAAACTGCAAGATGATTTATAAAAGATCCTAAGCTTCTTGCTAGGGTCGTGTCTTATATAGCATTTTAAAAAAACTTGTTGACCTCATTATTTGTTACATATATATCCCATTTAAAGTTCAGCGTCAGAGCTTGCTTGTCCAATGACGTGCCCTTTTGTCTTTAATATGTACCATTAGAACCATACATATCAGTTTTCTCTATAATTGAGCTATACAAGCATATACTTTCCCTTTATAATTTAATCCTTTGTAAGTATTTTTGTTGTATCATGGCATGGGTTTTCAAATTTTATCCACCATATAATATATTTTCATATTTATCATAGTATCAAACTTCTTATAAAACTCAATAGCAAGAACTTTATACTTAGACTGAATTTTCACATTGTTTAAGAAAATTCATGATACATGCTTATTTTTTTCATAGAATTTCTATAGAACTCTGTCATATCAGAAGAAAATGGCGCAAACAAATCATCATAGAACAAGTATTTACCCATCTTTCAAGATTTGTGGAATAGGTGTGCATTTTTCAAAATTCATACACTTTTCATGTACACATTCCATCATTGCGTCCTTATCAAACTACATATAATTAGCATCAGGTTAAGAGATGTTTACAATTTTATTAATGTGGAAAATAACATACAATAGCTTCATATTGTTATAGATATTGCAATGACTACAAGAAGAATAACATTAATAGTCAACGTAGACTAGACATGAAAATAAAAACATAGGTTTAGTAATACAAGGATGAACAGGTTAGGGGTGGAAAGAAAGAGTTAATTGTAGCTATAGGGGTATTCGTAGATAAACACAGGGGGACAAATTATGTGTAGTGTTCCACTACGTTGGTTCGAAAGTAATGAGCTTATTGAGAATGATGTGAAACTATAATCCGAAATGGGGTTTATTAGCAACACAATAATGTGCTCCGTTATTCTTTTCATGTAAGAGACAAGTCTCAAGTCCTTAGTTGGCATTCAAAATCCATTCTTTAGCATGACACTTCCACAATCATAATATCAAACTGTTCCCTTTGCCATGGGAAAGTCTTTGTGATCTTTTTCTCATCTCTTCCTTCTTGGTAACTACCACCTCATATATCAACTTTCTATAGTTTGATAGAAGTCCTTGTTATATTTGTGGTCAATCTACATTCACCCTTTGAGGGAGTTGACATATAAATAGGTATTTGTGGTCAATCCACATTCACCCTTTGAGTGAGTTGGCATCTGAATAGGCCTCTCATGCATATTTTTAAGAACAGAGAGAACCACAAAATAAAGCTACATTGTCACTATTTCGGGCCAAAGAAGAATGGTTTTGTAATGTATGGGAATTTCCATTTCAAGACTAATAAACATTCGATCAAGAAGAATAAACAAAAAACAATTAGATAAATGTGCTACAACTCCGATTAAAGAGATATTAATCCAATAAAAAATGTGAACTTTTACAGAAGAATGTAAAAGAAAAATCATTTACACCTCCATTCACCACAACAAAAGAAGCATAGTCTTGAGGCTCAATGCCTCCATTTCTAGCATATTTTATATCTTTAGCGAGATGGTAAGCCTAATGATGTGGATCTAGATACTGCCTCTGGCATTTCACAAAAGTGTAGGCACAACATGGTTTGCATTTAGAATGTAGAGCACGAGAAGCCAAGGTAGAGTACTTAGCTCGATAACTTCGGAAAGGATGCTTGGACGACCTTTAGAATGCCTCTACAGACTGTATTGTCATAGCAACATGTTGAAATATAATCTTCTCTGATATTTGGGGATCAACAACAGTGGGTGTTTGTCAAAGACTATCATCGGTTTCCAGAAGAATGGATGTAATTATTCCTATAGCAAGCAGTCCACTTGCCTTTCTATGATAGTGTGCCATAACTACTGCTTAAGTTTGCATTGTTTAGACAATGGTAGTTTAAAAGTTGCATGGCAACTTAAAAGGAGTAGAGCAACCACATGATTTGTAATATTTCCTCTGCGATGGAGTTTTATGTAGAGTCTAGACTATTTGGCAGAAGCACCTGACATTCCTCTACCTATGCAATGGCCCATCAAGTATTCTTCCTCATTTTAAGATTAGTCATTGCTTGTCTAATTTGATTATTAAGTGCATCTTGGCCACCCCTTAGATATATTCCCTAAAAGACCCCTGATCTCTTTCATTAATGATATAGAATATGTCCTTTCAATCTGCCACCTCAGGCCACCAACTCATTCTAGTTGGTATATTTAGACCAGTTCATTTCACCATTTTTTCCCCTCATTAGTAGTTTAAGATACTTAAGCATGAAGAATCTGGCATATAGACATTTGCTTTGAGGTGAATGCACAACCTTGTCATGGATCAGCCTCAAAATTCTCTTTATATCACCTCTGGTATTACAAACATAAGAATAGCTATCTTCTCTCTAATTCTGAGATTTCCGTTTCCAGATTTAGTTGTAATACAACCTTCCAAGCATGTCTATTAAGGTCTGAAAGAACAATTTAGGTAAGGAATGCTATAAAACTAATCAGCTACTTTCACAAATAATCGATCAAATGGTATGTATAAAAGTAATCAAACTATCACAAATAATCAGCAAGCACATACTGTATTTGACAAAATCCAACTGTGCAGTGAGTATGTGTCCCTATATGGAACATGCAGAGTGGAAAAGTAAATGTGGCCTTTAAATGAGGTTCTATTGGTCAAATGCACAACTCATAACTGAAAGTAGCTCGAGAATTAACTATGTGCAATTAAGAAACATATCAACCATGATTGCAGTTTGTTACAGGACCACCAGTTATTAAACCAAAGATATGTGCAGGTGGTTCATTATATCTATTTCTGTAAGTACCCGTGATGGTGTTGTTTGTGTCTGAACTGATAATCATCCTCCTAGACACTACAACCCGAACCATGAAAATCCACCATGCGGTCCATACACATACCCGGGCATCATCTCCCCAGCAAGATCTATGCTAGCAGTGAAAATGGTAGAATCAGACCAAGAACGATGTATTTTCTCTCTACCTGGGCTAACTGGTGACCTCCCTTGGAATTTCCTGTATCTTCACTAGCCGGTCTAGCACTTCGATTGGTTGAGCTGAGATGGGGGTGGGGTGACCAGAGGGACGGACGGAGATAGTTGGGGGAAGCAAGAGGCGGGCGTCGTAACTAGGGCAAGGGGTAGGAGAAGAGGGTAAGAGGAAGAGAGCTCCTTGGGGGAACAAGTGGAAGGGGTGGGAATGGAACCAATGCATGTGTAGTTTTGGACGGAGTATTCACACCCACCAATTTGAAATAAGATGGAGTAGCACGCGAAAAATTTAAAAATTTGGGCATGTCAAATATTTATGAAATCCATAGAGTGGGAAGAGATAACACGAGTGGGGAAAATTATTTATTTTGTATTTAACTAATATGTGTAGTCAATTTTATAGCTATTAGAATTGACGACATTTGTTTCCTTTACACTATTATAGTTTATAAAGAAAGGTAACTTTAACTACAAATATAATATGTATAGTTATAAGAAATGTAGCCAAATCGTCCTTTTTTTGTAGTGACAACACTCACCACCCGAACCTAACCAAACTAATCCACACCATTTTCTAGTGCATTCTTTTTATATGGTCTACTTTGTTTCCAGATGATTCTTAATGCCAACAATTGGTATGAATTTTCAAGAGAGTCCAAATTATAGTACTCTTCTGAACAAATATTGAGATAAGTATGTTTTTTTCTTTTTCTTTTTCAGAGACATCATACATTTAAAGAGAAAAATTCTAACAAAGGGAAGATGCATGCTTTCGCCGCAAATCAAAACCACTCAGTTTTCTATCACGCCAATGCATGCATAGTTCATCTTTGCTTCTTGTCGTAAGGGACCATAGACACCCTACAAAAGACACCTATGCTATAAGATCATGTGAAATATGGTTGTGCATCAATGAATTATAATATGGGTATGCACTTTCCAGCTAGTTTAGTTGGTCATGCCTACTGCTTGTGAAACGTAGGTTGTGGGATCGAAACTCATCACATCTCGTTGGGACACTACAAGAAGGGATTAAAGGCCTTTGGTGTCAACTATTGGTTGTTCTATCCCCTCATACTTTGGACATGGGTGAAACTTCCTACTATCTAAAAAAGTATTATATTATGGGTGTGGTTTGGGGGCGGGCTTTGGATGCCAATTTTTACTTTTTCCCATCACTAGTGATATTTGATCTCAATGGACGTGTTAAAATTGTAACGATTTAGCTGCAATCATCAATATTTTCCTTGATTCCTAACTGTGTGAAGCATAAAAATAAAACGAAAAAACAAAGCCAGTTAATTTTGCTAGAAGAGATAATAAAATCTCCCACATGATAGATCCCTATCCAAGGGATTCCAAATCCGAAAGGACAAGTTGATACAAAATTTATATCTTTAAGTACAAACAAGGGACAAGCTAGAATCAAAATAAAATTCTACTGGGAGCAACCCAAATTTTCTCTTAGTGTTGTTTAAATCTATTCTTTTTATTTCTTTATTTTTCACTTAATTTTTTTCATTTTTTTAATTTGTTGCATGCCAATTGTAATCTATTCTTATATTTTTTTCATTGGATGATTCTCTTTCTAAAAATAAGTCGTGAATGCAAATTACAAACAATATTTTGACTTCATTAGAGCATAATAAGAGTATATAATATAGAAAACCATACAAATATCCACTATCCTTCCCACCCTCAAAGATTTTCACCAATTGTCAATATTTGTTGCTAAAAACTCCTTCAGTATACTCACCATAAGGCTCACCCCAATTTGTGATCCTACTTAATATTCAAGGCCAAGAAGAAAAGGGATAGGAATAATGTCACCATGATTGAGGATGTGAATCTCAAGTTTGGGATTGTGAACCTAATGGAAGAACGAATTGAATATGTCACACATCTTCCAAGCCATCAACCTTGGCCATCCATCCATTGAGATGAAGTGACAATGCAATATTTGAAATGAGCTATGATTATTCTATCCATGTGGGCATAATAGACAATCACAATACCTAATAACTAACTTGGAAACCTTAGACTCCAATTCGTTGGATAAACTATCCATTGACAAATTGGTTGATTAATGTAATAAACCTGGTGGAAGGAGACAAGATTATATACATCTTGAGCCATTTGTTTTATGGTTGAAGCATTAGAGAAGGAGAAAAATTAATTCTATCAAGGTATAATTGGAGTGAAACCTTTAATCAAAGATATTGATTGCTCTTAGATACCTTCTATCTTATATAATATGCTTCTAAGGAATTGTAAAGAGACACATAGAGCGCAACTAAAACCACCTTTCCATCCATCAATCGTCTTGACTTTTGCAATATTGATTTAATATTCAACTACATCATAATTCATTATGTTGATCCCTATAAATGTTGTTATAGTATATTCTTACACTATTTAACTTCACAAAGAGAAATTAAAGACGTCATTTCTGAAGGTATCACCAATGATATTGCACTTAAAAACTTTTGTAACAAAATGTTAGTGTTATCCACCTTTTGACTAATAGGTTTGACACTCAACATGTATTTGCTTGCAATTCACAAAGTTGAATATAAGGTGGTGTGACAATTTTCCATATCTTTGATCCGCATGCCAAAATGTAGTCATCATTTCTTAGCTACATTTGAAAAACTCAAAAGTAACAAAATTTTTAAAAAATAATTCAATCACTAACTGAAATAATAATCTGATTAAAAACTTAATATATATGTACTTTTTTCAAACATTCTATAAATAAGACCTAAGAAGTAGGATTATAGGCATCTGACAACCACCTCATTTGATTTACTTCTTAATCCTATCTAATAAATTTCATTTACTTTTTTATAGTATAATGTTGTATTTCTTCTCATCACACACTCAACAAGCATGATAACTTTGAATAGTTTTGAGAACATTCCTTTTCTGGTTGAAGTGAAAATGCACCACGTTGAGGAGGCCCCATAAATCTTCTCCCCAAGTATCCAGTGATAGAGAGATGCAAATTACTAAATCACTTATGATATCAACACCCATTTCTATGGTCGCAACTGCGTTGATGCTGGGATCTTGTTTCCTTCACTCTAATTCAGCCACACCAAACAACCGATTAGTGAAAATAAAAGCTGATTGTCGTATCTCTTTTAAGGACAATACATGGGAGTGTATTTGAAATTGAACACATGTTAATAACCTAGATTGTCTAGGTTGGAGGGAACAAGTCTAGACTTTTCTCCCCTATAAAAAACTAAGAAAGACAATGTACGCTAGAGCCCCAACCTTCTTCCAACACCTGTTAGAGTTTCTTAGTACACATGCGAATCCAAAAAACTAAAATAATAAACAAATTAGCAGGTGCATATTGCTCTTGTTAACCTACAAGAAATTCCTGTTCCATGCGAGGAAGACCAAAAATTGAATATAATGCTACACCAACATCATAGGGTGACTATAATGTCCACACTTACTACCTAAGGTTCTAGTAGAGTTTCAGGAATGACACTTGCTCCATAGACCACTACTGACCTTAACTGCACACTTTGTCCTCACTTATGCACAAGATGGGATCAACTTTTTTACTAGTCACCCATCCAAGTACTACTCCAAGCTGAGAACACTTAGCTATGGAGCTCTTAGTAATGACTCCCTGAAAATGTAATGCACCTTAGTGATATGGATAGTCCAACCATTCATTTTAAGATCATTTTATCTGAAGACTGAAATATTGAGATGTTAGAATCTCCTCCACTTAGATTCTTGACGTACTCATCAAGGCTCAAATATAAGGTCTCATAATATTTCTCTATTTCAGTGTAGACCCATAAAAGCTGATGAACACCCAGTTCCAATCACGACTACCAGTGCAATGGTGGTTACATCAATATGGACAACTCTTTCCAACTTTCCTGGATAGAATGACTGAAGACTAACATTCCACATGCATATATGAGCCCACGTACCAGAGGGGCTTTGGATTTGATTCCATCTATAACAGCCAGACCCACTACCCAAGACTCTAATAGAGTTCTAGGAATGCCCCACAGACCATCACTAGCCTTAACTGTGCATTTTATCCTCATTCCCAGACAAGATAGGACGAACTTCTTGACTGGTCACCCATCCTAGTACTATTCCAATTTGAGCATGCTTAACTATTGAGTTCTTAGTGATGGGCTTCCTAAAAAGGAGGTGCACCTTGGTGATATGGTTAGTTTAATCATTCTTTCTAAGATCATTTTATCTGAGGCCTCAAATCTTGAGAAGTTATAGTGGCAATCCACAATTCAATGAAGATGAATCCTAGGAAGAACTTACCAGTGAATCTAAGCATTCTTCATTTGCAAAGTTAAGGCATATTGTATCTAGGGACCTACATAATGATGTGTAAGTGAATTTCTACGATACACTCCTTTTTCCCAATTTGAGAGCAAGAGCATAGATATGAAAATGATCTCTATGCCATGTGGTGTGCCATGTACAAACACAAAATGAATGTAACCCATTTTCTTAAAGATAAATCTCAAAGGAAACAAAATCTGATTATGGGAAACATTTTCACAATGATTGTAAATATAGCCTACTAAATTGACATTTGTGGTCTGGAGAAACTTTAAAAAGTTAAGGGAGAAATCTCCATTGGTTTTCTACAAATATGAGATGCTAGTTGTCATGAAGGATAGGATGATATCAAAGTCAACCTTTCCCCCATTCAAGTTTCTAGTCAGGTGCCCAAAAGTTTCCCTCTTATTGACATATATGAATATCTTTTAGTTTACATTGCTATAGCAACAAAACTTAGCCAACATTACAAAAAAAGTTGAAGCTTGAGATTATCAACCATAGAATACCCTCCCTATGACCAAACATGAGAAACATAACCAGATAATGCTCATATCAAATACTACCATTGCATATCCTAACCGATATTAATCATCACTAAATGAAGTCAAGATAGAAAAAATGACCTCAAAGATTCAATCATGATTCTAAAAATCAAGTCATTGGCTTGATGAAGATAGCCCCAGACCTTCATCAAGATCACACTAAAAAGTCTAGAGAGTGACTCAATGTAATCAACCAACATATTTAAACTCCCATTATTTATCCTAACACCAATTCACCCATTATTTCTATAACTCATAATGAAACTATTAAAAAGGTTAGAGCTTATGAATTTAAATTTTAATAGAAATGAAGACACTCTTCACTTGCTCAAAAAGAGATAACTACTCAACCAATATTGCAACAATCTTCTCAAGACAATGAAATTTCCACAACCAAGAGGGTTGTTTCATTTCTATAGATAAAGGTAATGAACCTATCACAATCCTTGGTGATATTCTGTCTAAAGATCCTAAAAAGTCATTATCAGAATTAAATATTTCCAAAGTAGAAGGAAACTTCTTGGGTAGATTTGGAAGCCAATTTGATCAATATGATAAAGCATGTAACATGATTTAGTTTGTTATTTCCAAACAATGTGTAGAGAAACCAAATCAACCAAATGAGAAATCTTCCAGTAGATTTTCCCCTTGCATCAAATACTCAACTAATTTTGATCCCTGAGGCAAAGCTTTTCATCATTGAATCAAACATATACATCTTACCCTACTAAAGACCATGACAAATGTTCAATACCTAACATTAATTTCAAATAGAAACTGTGTTAAACAAGGGAATTCTATCCCTTTACAACCTTCAACATATCATCATTCATCACATGATCTATAAGAAACCCCTTTTCATCCAATAAAGAAGGTCTCTGACACAAATGAAATTCTATAATTGTATTCCCTATGCATCTCCTCAACGAGACTCTTGATAAGTCAACCAATCCATGATTATCTTCAAAGGATAATATTGTATTTTCCAATATTGTTGATAACAAAGAGTAAAAAGTGGTGCATTTTTCATTGAAGATATAGGGATTCCCCTCATTTTTGGATGTTACTAACTCTAGGAGGTTATTTTCAAGTATGTATTTGTGATGTTGTCCAACAAACACTAACATAAAGCATTGCACATCTTCTCCTCAACAAATCTATATTTTTAGGGAATGTTGATTTCCATTTGGAATCATAAAAGAGATAAAAGATGCAACAACTATAAATGGCTCATTAGAAGAACCTCAAAAGGATAAACTTAATGGCATTCACCCACTAACCATTCTAGCCATATATGAAGAATAGTGGAGCCTTTTGTTTTGCTACCTTAAAAGAAAATTTGTTTCACAAAAGCAACCCCAACTGTTATAAAGGCCTAACAATGATATGTATATGATGAAGAAATTTAGTATAATTTCATCTCTAGTTGATCCTAAAGGTCACATCTTCCTTGATATCTATCACTACTTGTCCTAAGGACAAGCTTATGAAATTATATTGATGAGCCTGCAAAAAATGAGCTCCATTTGGAGTTTTTGGATTTTTGGTCCTACATTGGGTAAGAAATATGTCCAAAAACACCAAACCAAGTCAAAATAATAACAGAAGACCATGGGAGCATAACTCAGGGACATAATCTTCTATACAAAATTTTGACACCTAAAAACCAATCCAAAAGGACAATAAATTGACATTCAACTCAATCTTACTTTAGTGTTTCTTTACGTTTACTTGAGGAAAAGAAAGTGTTTATGTGTCGAGTGTAGATTGCAAGTCTATCCTCAGCAATTTTGTTTTCTAAACCTTAGTTATTGTTTTTTATGCATGATTTTCATTTTAGTTTCATTTTTTTTCTTTCTTGTAATTCTATTTTTTAAATATGCTAAAACTACAAGAGAAAAACCATATAATTATTTACCTACTACATGTTATCTAGACTTATCCTTCTTGACCAATTGTAAGAAGTTTGACCAATATTTTGATTGTTTTAGCCGAATCAAATCACATCAAATCACACAAGAATTTTTCCCTCAAGAAAATACAATATTTTTCTCATTTTATTTATTTTAAAGTAAAACTTGTTTCATTAAGGAAAATGGTTAGATTGCTCGAAACATTTAATCTTGTTGTCTTTTTATATCAATTTCACTTGGTGAAATAATGTGATTTTGATCTCTTGGAACATTTTTTGAATGATATCAAACAAAGAGATATTATTTTGAAAATCAACCGAAATACATTAGGAAAATGTCAAAACAAATTAAAGAGTATAGTAACACAAGGTGGGAGTATAGAATTAGGATGCAAGACAATGACTGGATTCACCAAGGTGAGATCCAAGACCTCAAACACTATGTCTAAAACATGAAAGCTTATTATATCAATAGAATTATCATGATGTGTGTTGTATGATATTTCCTCGCAGACCCAAAAATAAATGCATTTACTCTCTAAAATAGGGAAGATTTACTGCGTGCCAAATAGAGGGCATACCAGGGGAATAAGAGTTTTTGAAGACCAATATCTACTTGCCTTATGAAAAAGATTTCAATATTTCAGAGAAAGATTGGGCACTTGTAAGTTTGAAATCAAGTCATGTTGACCTATGATATGATAAGTGAGATTTAAGTATCTCAACTTTACAAGCAACATACTTTGTTATGCTTGAGGATCGTATTACACATGATAAAACCAAAATCACTCTGTAAATTTAAAGAGAATTAATATATCCTTATTTATACATAACTAAGAAAATACTTCATCATTCTCTTTCTTAGAGAAGACTTTTTTCTCTGTTCATCAAATTCCTTTTATCAAAAGCTTCCTTAGTTTTATAGATTGATATGTTGGAGGGAAGCACACTTTAAGTGTGAAGTGGTTGATAGCATCCAAATTTATACTTTCTCCTAGGTACGTATAGTATCATGTTTCCTTATAATCTAGAGTTGTCCCTATGCTTATCACCCATATCTAGATATTCTCTATATCTCTTAGAAGTACACAACAAAGCATCAATTTATGATGAACTCAGATAACATGCAACATTTATTTTATTATTTCTCAAATGACAGTCCCAAAGACTTATCCAAGCACATGAAAACTAGGAACAAGGTCCCAGTATGGTTGAACATGAATTAAGGACATCTTGAATGTATCTGACTAATTGGTCTCCATAGTAAAAACTCTTCTAGAATACTTGATATCTTTAAAGAAGTGAAGCTGGAGAAGATGATGATATGCTTTCATGCTAGGCAATTTGATCATGTGAAATCTACCTGATAATACAAGGAGTGGACTTCTATATCCTTTAAAAGTTCAATTAGATAAAATTCCATATGATTAGATTTAGAATCAAATAGTTAAACACAAGACCAAATAAGAGGTGAAGTAATAAAAAAATTTATCCATCTCAGATGCAAGCCTATTTTAACCTTATTTCACCTATATACTGATAAAAATATACTTATATTCATCACCCATTCCCCACACCCATAAATAGAAACCCACTCACCAAGATTCTCAGGATTTTCACCACCATGTACTTTCATTTTTCCTTTCACATACCATCCATATTTTGTGCATGATAATATCACATTTTCATAAACGTCTATTATAAAACCATCCATGTACTAATATACCACCGTAACACTCCTCCCATAGAGAACGATTAGTTGAGGAACTTGTTGTGGACACACTATAGTGTCACACAGAACCAAAGGAGAAATGCATTGACATTGCTAAAGAAATATTTGTCTACAACTTCTTCAACTCTACCTTCCCCTACTATATGTAGCAATGATGGAACTCATCTCCTTCCTTAATCAATATAAAGATGACTGAGACATGAGTGATTAGTTCCACCTCCAAATAAATGTCTATATTCCTCATTCCTTCTATTCCTTCTAGGTTTTAAGTACAAACATGATCTTGTTAGAGATGTTCTCTTTGATGTTCTCAGACGTGCAGGTGTTGCTGCTAAGAAAGAGGCACCAATGAACTTTCTAACTGATCCACAAGAGGGGAGGTCGACACTTAGACCTGCTGATGTTTTGGTTTTTGGATGGATAGGAGGAAAACATGCATGCGTGGATCTGACAGGGGTTTCTCCGTTAGTGGGATTGAGAAGTGGGACTTTTATAGTAGGACATGCTGTTCTAAAGTTGCTTCAACCAAAGTAGCCAAGCATGAGAAAGCATGTATTGAGAATCAACATGCCTTTATCCCATTTTCTTTTGATACTTTTGGATTCTTAGCACCAGAAGTTGTGGAGCTTCTGAAGAGGGTCCAAAAAGTTATGAATAGTAATGTAATGTCTCCTAAGTGTATGGATGTAGTGTTTCAAAGGATTGGCTTTGCCATCCAGAAAGGACTAGCGGTGCAACTTGTTGCCCGCTTGTCTTCTGTTTCAATGTAATACTCATTTTGTTGAATTAGGTTTATTCATTTCAAACCGCCACCCACTCTCGCATCTCCATTCCTTATCCACTTCCATGGTTCCAACCTTTTGAGCTCTACGCTCCTCTCCCTTCTGTCATCGTGTTTTCTTCACCAAAACCCAACTTAGACCATTTATAATAACTAATTCTCTCTCTCCAACATACACTAAACTTTGTTTGTTGTAACTTTTATTTTATATATATCATTTACTTTCTCCTACCATTTATTTTTTGATCAATTTTTTTGAGGATGACCAAGACAATGATGGTCTGTTGGTGAACCGTGGTAGAGAAGAGATCTGTCTGGACCCAAAATTGAAGGTCTATATTGAGTCATTTGTTTGTCATTATATAACTAACATGCATTTACAATCATTCCCATGACCCCACTGCATTTGCATTCTATGTTTAAAATTAAGAGAAGGTTGGTTGTGGTGGCCATGAAAATTGCTCAATTTAGCTTGATATCTATGACTACTACAGTTGTGGCCCAATGAGTATTTTGGATGAGGTGACAAACAACCCTAATGATAACGTTTATCTTTGATTATCACCTTAGTGTTTAGTAGACCTATAATTGGATATCCAAATTCCACATATTTGATCAAGATTCGAGTTTGAAATTTTGGAAAAAAAAATTGACATCCTCTGAATTCAAATCAGATTTTGGATATCAATTTTGGGTCATTTTTTTTATCACATATCAAATATTATGGTATTCGCTCAGAAAAAACCATAATTTGAAAAATATATAGCTATATTATAATGTGAATATTATTTTTATATATAAATATAAAATATTGATATTTTTATCATATATTTAATGTAACATCAACATTTTCTATATATAATATATTTATTAACATTAAATGTATGCCTTTTGCTTTGGATTTAACATTTACCGGAATTCAAATATTATCCATTGAGATCAAAATTGGATGTTATCATTTGACATTCATGGGATATCAGATTTGATATCTATTAGAACTTTGTTTCGGATTCAAATATCAGATTTAGAAATATGTGGTCCATATTAGACCATTTATAGGTCTATTTTTGGCTAGCTTACTTCCTTCTCCTGATTTACTTATCTGATTAAAACCTAAATCTTTGATACAAAACTAAGGTAGCTAATGTAGGAATAATAAAAGTGTATAGTTTGCTCTAAAATGTTGGTAATGATCCCACCACCAAAATCAAACTAACACACCTGAGTGATATAACTTTCTATGATTGGTTAATAATTTAATAATATGCAACCTTTTCTCATGTATATATGCTCATAATTGATTAGATACAATCTTCCAAATCATGTGTCTAATAACCCAAAATTAGTAGATCAACCTATCAAGGTAGAAATGTGAGATTAGTTGATACAACTGTTGATCCAATGTATCCAATTTTGGGAAGGTGATATTCATGCATACAATCACTAATAATTTGATAGCTAATATTTTCAAAAGCTTCTCAAAGTATAGTTTTTCAAGGTTTTGGCATACAAATAATTTCATTGACCAAAACTATGCATCTTGAATGCATATACCATCAATGAAGGATGATTGTTCAAGCCCAAGTAGCTTGGTGATGTATAATTAGATCCTATTAGTAAAAGTCTATAACATGATATCATATGACACATTGATTGAAATTATATTCAAAAAGTTTTTGATACTAAAAGAGTAATTTATTTGATAAGAATGATACACATTTGGTTCATGGCTTCAATTCTTGAAGAAAATAAATCATTTTAATGAATGTATTTGAAGAGATATGAGACAGTTTGATCTTATTCTACCTAATCTTGTAGAAAGATAAGACAACATCATCATGTTTCAGGGATGTAACAATGCCTATTTAAGTGAAACCATTATGAATCTCATTTTCTAATAAAGGCCTAACACGATATCATGTGATGTGACTTTATTGTTACACATAACATTCCAATCCTTTTGAAGAAAGAGGCATAAGGTATGTGATGGCTGAACAAACTTAGAAGTAGTTTGTAATATTATTTGATGATGATATGCAACGTGGAAGTAATAACATTATCAATTATGAGATTGTGAAGGCATGAGTTGTGTTTTTGATTTGTAAGTTTTGTGGAAGAATGTAGTGTTGTAATCACCTTCCTTTATCCAATGCATTTTTTATCTATGCTTCTACATGATATCTTGGTTTTAAGGAGTGATTCTAAATCTATGTCTGGAGTGAATCTCAACATGATAAGAATTTGAGTTGCTTTCACAAAGAATACATTCATGTTCAAGCAAGTCAAATCTCTTTCAGATGTTTCCAAAAGTTGATTTATTTCATGGGATGAGTTGATCTCTCAAACTTTTAATAATATTATGAATGATAGAACCTATACTAAAACCTTTTTTAAAAGGACTTCCATTGATTGTGAAAAAGGTTTCTAGAAGAGCTACTAGAGAGTCAAAACTGATAAAACTGGATAGGTTTTTTTTTTCCTTAAAGGTCAATATAATGTTAAGGATAATGGAAATATGATTAACATGATATGGCAAGCTACAACATATTTGGTTATGGAGTAGATATTATCCCATGATTGAGATCATAGGAGTCTCTAAATACACAAATAGGAATATACTCTATTCCAAGTAAAGAAGATATTATTTGTGAAAAGATCAGTAAGATTGTGATCACAGATAAACTTGTCAAAACCCATGTTAAGATGGGAATGTTGAGAGGAGGTATAGACGTGTTGGTTAGTTTGACATCTGACCTGGGTAGGGTAAACTCACCTCCTAAAAACCATTGATTAGTAGTAAATGTGATATGAGATTGTAGATTTCATCAGCCGTGTTTTAATGTTTTAAGATTCAACATAAACACCAAAGAAAGCCCATGTTCTATCCTGTCCAATATTATGAATATGGAACGAGATGGAATATGTTCCATTATGGGTGTGGATGTGTGTGAAGTGGTGAGGGTTCCAAACCAATAACTACACCACCACTATGTCTAATCTAAAGGGTGATTATGTGTCCTTCTATAGAGTGCAATTGAAAATTGTAAAGGCTGGTCTTAGTTTCTTGAATAGGGATGAGTTGTACTCTATGTGATGAAATGCAGTGTCCAATCACCCTTCTTCCATTTGCTAAAGTAGCCCTATAGGCCAGAAATATTCATAAACATAGAGGTACTAAAATGGATGAAATTAAGGGAACCAAATTATATCTAGATGCCCCTGATTTGGACATTAGCAAGCAAAAAACACCTAACTTTGTTCCACCTAATATCTCATTAAAGTTTAGATAGAGAAATATCACATACATATTCTCAACAAAGTTAAGAAAACAAGAAGGTCTCTAGGGTTTTCCGCTCCACCTTCTCTCTAGCTTTTCCCCGACGGCCACCACTGGGGGGAGGGGGTGTCTCCTCGGAGCCTTCCTCCCCTGGCCCCAAACCATGGTTGGCTAGGTCCTGAAGTCGGTTGCGTCTTTCCCTGGAGGTAAATGAAGTCGTCGTCCAGTTCGATTCATAGGGGTTCTCCTCGACTGTCCTGGTTGAGGAGGATGTGATGCGCCATGAGGCTTAAGACCTGGATTGGTGGATTGATGTATCGAACTTGTCGAATCCACTCCATTCAAGTGTGATGGATGGATAGAAATTGTCCCAATTCAGATCTTAGCTCTTGTGCTGCCGCTCTGTCATCACTAGTGAAGCTAGGGAGTATCCACGCCTTCTCCTTCATCTACACCTGCTCTTCGAGTGGTTCAAGTTCCTAGTTCCAGGACGATGATGAGAATCCCCCGATGGTTGTCGCTGGGGGAGGGAGCGCCACCTCTACGCTTCCCTCCCCTGGCCTTCAACGGCCATGGTCGAGGTTTATAGTTTGAAGATTGCAAATGATCTCTGGAGATAAGGAGCTGTCTAGCCCAAATCACTGGGGCACTCCTCGATAGTCCAAGGAGATGAGGGATGGGATGTGTGCAAGGAGCCTAGATCTGGGTCTGCGGTGACATTTCGACCTGGTCGACTCCACTCCATTTCAAGAGTGATGGTTGGAGAGAGGTTGTCCCCCTCTAGATCTAGGTTTTGTGCTACTCACCGTCATCGCTGGTGAAGAAAGGGGTGCTTTGCCCCTCTTCTACAGGCAACCTTGTCTCCCTCCCCCAAGCAACCTGGTTTATCTAGGGCGATGCGACCCTCAACTACGGCTTGGACGCTTCATTGGTGACCCAGACGACGGGTGGGCTCCTCGCTAGGTGGTTTGGAGCTTCCCTGATGTGTTCATGGAGGATCCTCCTCCAAGCTATGGCGGCATCTATTATTCAGGGTTTCTGTCCCCCGACACTGGATGGCCCTCGTGGAGTTGTTGGGCGGTTCCTCCCTAGTCGTCATCCTTAGGCTTTCTTCTCTGGCTTGGGCAGATTGCTTGGAGATGGCGATCGGTGTTGGTAGATGCTCTAAGTGGCTCCTCTGCCACTGTGAGTTGGAACACCCTCAAGGTGTTTAATGAGGTGCCTCGATGCAATCAGGTGTTTCTGTTTGTTTCTATGTAAACAACATCTACCGATGATCAAGGACCCTTGCAGGTTAGCAACATGGCTGTGTGGTGGGATGTTAGTTAGAAGGATCTCCCTAATCTTGGCATAGTACCACACTTTGTGGGTACTCTTAATAGATAGTTGGTGATGTGCTAAGTATGAAGGAGTGAATTGGAGCTGCTTTTTCCTCCCACACTCTATTGTTAAAACGCACTGGTACTTGCTTCTCATGCGGCTTGCTCAATTTCTTATTGAGCTGATGCTAGGGGTTCCTTTTTGGGTATTTCACCCACTTAGAAACTTGGAGTTCTGGTAGCTGAGAGGTCAGAAGCTTCAAGGATAGCTACAGGCAGGAAAACTAGTTTTTGTTCTATGTCAAGCTGCTATCACTACATGTGGGTATGTTGAATGCATGTAATAGTGGCTTGTAATAGTCTTCTTCTGGTAGGAATGCTTGGACCTAGCTTGTTTAGTTAGATCGGTCTTCTTAGTTTTGTTTCATCTAGAAATCATATTGTTCCTCCTGCACGGGGATTTTGATCCTTGAATGAGATTTTTTAGCTCCTGTAGATGTAATGGGGTACTTAGTACCCAAAGGTTTTGGTATTAATAGTAACATGCTTTTTGACTGACAAAAAAAATATTTAAGAAAACATGTATAGAATCCTAACAACTATTATTAGTTAATGAGATCAAAATTAGCAATATTGTTGGATGGGAAATCATGGTCATCATATAAGATGCATTACATATTTGGAGTTCATTTATAATTATGTACAATTTTTCTTGTTCTTGTTTTAGGTTTAGGTGATCATCAAAGGGTAACCATATGGGTTCACACCTTCTCTTGTGTTTGAATCAACACATCTAATTTATCCTAATCATTTGTGCCTTTCTCCCATGACTACTAGAACACCAAATTCTATTATATCAATCACCATATACACAGAATTATTGTTGTTTTTATCATGACCATTATTGTCCCTTGTAACATACTAAAATTTAGAACCTTATCTTGTTCCAAGGTTACGAGGTTAGAGACCTTAGCTCTTTGGGCTTAGCCAAACAAGATTGAGGATATACCTAATGGTAGTTAATGGTAACCATAATATGTAATGCATGAATAAATCACCCTAAAGTATTTTCATGGAAAAATATGACATAATGTTCTCATATTAATCATAAGACCAATAATGGATACATAAAATATGTCACTTGAGATAAATGATATATAGAGCATATAATCCTTTTGGTTGTAATATGTAAATATGGGACACAATTGGGACAATGATAAAATAACATTGATCTAGAATTTTCTATAGTTTTTTTGGGAACAAGAAATGAGAAAAAGAAATAAATAATAACTCCCTAAACAAGATAATGTGATATTGAATTATTTAATATGAGAAATAGTGTTAATAATGAATAATGGGCTAAAATTGATAAAAGGAAGACTAACTAAATAAAAATAACTTTAAATTCATTTTCTTTGGATATGATATGGCTTGGAGGCCAAGTTTCATAAATTTGAGATAATTATGATTATATCAATTTTATTTAGAAAAGAAAGGATGATTTTCCTTCAAAATATGAGATAAATTATTTAATGACTCAAATAGTGTAAAATAATCTCACATTTGTAATCTACACATTAAAAATAGCCTTTGGGTGAATTTGTATATAATTTGGATAATCTTAAGTATACATGTGTAGATATGAGAGAGAAAGTTTGTAAAAGTCCAAAGTATTAAACAATTTATTAAATAATACCAATAGATAAAATTAATAGTCATTCCATGTTTCATATGTTTTAGTTTTCTTGAGGGTGAAGTTTCACATTATTTGCATGATAATAACTATTTTTATTTTAACTGGGAAAGAAATAAGAATAAGATTCAAATATATTAAATAAATTATTAAATGATTCCAAAAGAAAAAATCGATCTCAAATTCTAAATATACATGCCAAAATTAGCCTATAGGTAAATTTTCAATTAATTTGGATAATATAAAATATTTTAATTAATTTAGGAGAGAGTATATAATTTAAAGAACAAAAATATAAAATAATATGTTGAAAAATTAATTAATGGTAAAATTGTTTTCCCTTCATTTAGAATTTCTTATAGGACAAGGTTCATATTTTTAGAAAGTTTCTAGATGCCTCTAACTCATTAAAGGGATAAAATAAGTGATAGTATTTAAAAATATTGAATAAAATACTAAAGTCTTAAAAAATAGAATAATGCCAACATCAGATTGCTCATCCAAAAATCAACTAACCTAAAAATTTTGAATTTATTTGGAATTTATTTGCATCCTCAAATAATTATAAAAAGTTTTGTACATTAAATGCGTTAAAAGAACAAAGTTGGAAAGTTGTATTGAATGACATGTATCGCAGCCCACATGAACAGTATCCACAGATCAAAGTCTGATATTTTGAGCATAACTCTCTCATTTCTCAATGAAACTTCATGAAACGAGTTACGTTGGATTGAAAATTTAATTTTTCATCCATCCATACCCTATTCGAGACCTACAATGGAGAATTTTAGAAACTCCTAAACATATTCCTCAAGTCTTCTGAAGCAACTTCTCGCACACCCCTTGATACATAAATTCATATAAATAGGAACCTACCCTCATATGAACACACATGCAAAGACTCTCATCTGATTTTAGTTTCTCCTTGCATTATAGTATCATCCACTGTCAAATATGGTTCTTGATTTGAGTTTTCCAGAACCTCTCCCCAAAGTCTTGCTTTTTCAGAGTGTAATTGGACCTCAAGTAAACAACTTTGGCTCTTGTTCCTTATGATTGGCTAGTTAGTTTCTTGAACGAGCGATGAATGAAGTTTTCCCAAACTATTGGAAAAGATTCTCCTTGCCCATCCGACCATGGCGTGTGTAGCGCGAAAAGGGATGATCCCTTATGTTTTTCCCTTTTTGCCTCTCGATTCTCTTTTATTTTCTTTTTCTCATTATGGGTATTCTTATAAATCACCACATTTTAATTCAATTTTTGTTGTTTGTCAAGACAACACAAACAATATATTTATATCCTTTCATAGCATAAAATTTTAAATTTTGATTCAAGGGAAATTGGTTTCTTGCAATATAATTTGACAAATAAGTTAGTAAATGAAGTGAATCTTGTAAAAATCATATATTTTTATTTGAAGCTCCAAAAATTATAAATAAATATGTTTTGTAATCACAACAATGAGTTCTATCTAATAAAAATGTTTAACTTTCTTATTTCCATGTTTTTTGAAGGATGGTTTTTGGGAAATGAAATATATGCATAAAGTTCATAAAAACTATAACCTTTTCATATAAACTCTAGGATTGAATAAAAATATGTTTTCTTGATCAAGATAACTTAATAAGTCAATTGATGAGATTTTCAGAGTTAAAATACAAGGTTTTCCAAAAAGATCTAGATTTAGGGTTTCTTTACACATTATAAAACCCTAATACATGTGAATAATTTGTAATTAGGAAAAGTTGATCTTGGAAACAACTAGATTGGTGAAGAGTGTTTCTAGGACTATAAATTAAGGTATGTTTGCATCTCCTATTATTCACATTGAGCAATTGGCCTACTTTTGTCTTTTTCTTGGTCCTATGGACACTTGCCTACACATTAATTCTTTTTCTTGGAAAATCATGGTTCATGTGAACTACCTTATTTGTTATTGATCTTGTGATCATGTTATCTAATTTGACATTCTCTTGGACTCTAACTTATTCTTTGTTCATGTTGGAACACTATTTGATAATGTGTGATATATTGTGCCCACTTTGAGGTGGATGTTTATATTGTCCATTTATGTGATGGCAATTTTGTGTATTCTGACTATACTTCTTACTTGCCTCTACATTATGCATGTTTGGTTTGAATAACTTGTATATGTGCAGATTAGGTGGTGATACCTATTGTGTGTTTTACCAACAGAGGGTGCATATGGTGATTTCTATCACTGGGTAATTGTGTTTTGATGCCATTACTCCCCCGAAGATTATGGTGGTGATGCCATAATATGTGGTTATGGTGTTAATGCCATATACCTTAAACGTAAATGCTATTCTACATGCATGCATGCTGTTATTATAGTGATGGGTTTTATGCCCAAAGATTTTGTGGCACCACTTTTAATATTATTTTATGACAAGTATCTCTCTTGTTATTGCAAATCATTTCTCCTAATACCCACTTGGGTAGTCCTTTTGTTTTCTATGGGAAGCCTTTTATTTGACATCCTTTATTTCATTATATTGTTCAATTTTATTTTATTACTAGTTTTTTTTGCTGATGTTATATATTTTTCTCCTCTTACTGCGGTATGCTTCCAACCCCAGGTGTAGGTCAAGGAGAAATTGACAGTTAACACAGACTTAGATTAAGAAGTTGAAGCTTGGAGACAATCTTGATATTGTTTAGATTTCCCTCTACTTGATCCTTATGTTGTACCTTCTTTGTAAACCCTATATGGGAGATGATGATTTACTTTTATAAAGAATTGAATATACTCATGTTTTATGTTCTGCTGCTACACTTTGGTTGTTTTGATTAACATTAATCAAGATTTGAAAATTTTACACCCTCTCCATCATATATTTTGTGTGTTTGGAATGGATGTTTTATTCTTCAAATTTTAGTAGGGAGTGGATCCCCTCTGGGTCTGACTTCTTACAACATGGTATCAAAGCCCATGGTAGTTAGAATCTGACTATTTCAATTTTGTCTCCCTAATTAGAATTGATGTTACATAGTTGCCCTATAGGTGAGATGTTCACCCTAGAATTGATCTATGTTATTCTTAAGATGGTGAAAGGTTGATATAAGTTTCACATTAGAATCATGATTAGTAAACCCTAATGTGATGAGGTTTTAAGTGATCTTACCCTACCATATAGGTTGATGTCGATATATATATATATATATATATATATATATATATATATATATATATATATATATATAATGGATGCTATAAAGTGGGACTTGAGGATGGAATTAGATGATTAGGATGAGGTACTAGTAGGATAAGGAGATCATATTATGGAAATATTGTGGCTTGGTCCTCACTTTGATTTTGGGCCCTAATTTTAGTTTTCTATTGCAAAAGTTTTGCATTAAATTATTTTCCTTATAATACTATATATACAAAAATAATGCTTTTTGAATTTTGTCGATGTTTCTTGAACTGAGTCACAATGAAGATATTTATGAATCCTAGTTAGAGAACCCCTAGAATTAGTTAAAAGAGAATCTTAACCGTATATTTTTCTATGAAGAAGTGACTAGGAATATGTGGATTAATAAAAAGGTGCAATTGCGTTATTCTCTTTGACCTTTGCTTGTTATGTGAACGTTAGGGTTGTTAGGTTAGAGAAACAAGGACCTAAAGGTCAACCCTAGTTGGTTATGACTATTTAGTTGGATACATAGACAACTTAAATCCCTAAAATATTCACAATTAAAATATACCAAGTGACCATAGTACATTGGGGATATTTAGTTTTACTTGTTAGGTTTAATCTTTTAAGGGGTGGTAATAGTTTATATTTAGATTTCTAGGACAAAATTTCTTTAAGGGGTGGTATGTTGTAACATACCAAAATCTAGAACCTTATTTTATTCCAAGGTTAAGAGGTTAGAGACCTTAGTTCTTTGGGCTTAGCCAAACAATATTGAGGATATACCTAATGGTAGTTAATTGTAACCATAATATATAATGCATGAATAAATCACCATAACATATATTCATGGAAACAAATATGACATATTATTCTCATATTAATCATACGACCAATAATGGACACATAAAATATGTCACATGAGATAAATAGTGAATATAATATATAATCCTTTTGGTTGTAATGTGTAAATATGGCACACAATTGGGACAATGAAAATAATAATGATAAAATAATATTGATATATAATTTTCTATATTTTTTTGGAAAAATAAATGAGAAAAAGAAATAAATAATAACTCCATAAACAAGATAATATGATATTGAATTATTTAATATGAGAAATAGTGTTAATAATGAATAATGGGATAAAATTGATAAAAATAAGACTAATTGGATAATAATAACTTCAGATTCATTTCCTTTGGATATGATATGTCTTGGAGGCAATGTTTCATAAATTTGGGATAATATCAATTTTATTTAGAAAAGGAAAGACAACTTTCCTTTAAAATATGAGATAAATCATCTAATGACACAAATAATGGAAAATAATCTTATATTCATAATCTACACAAAAAATTAGCCTTTGGGTGAATTTTCTTATAATTTGGATAATCTTTAATATACATGTGTATATTAGGAGAGAGAAAATATGTACAAGTATAAAATATAAAATAATGTATTAAATAATACCAAGAATAGAGTTAATAGCCAATTCATGTTTCATATGTTTTAGTTTGCTTGAGGGTGAAGTTTCACATTATTTGCATGATAATAACTATTTTTATTTTAACAGGGAAATAAAATAAGAATAAGTGTAAGATATATTAAATAAATTATTAAATGACTCCAAAAGAGAAAATAAATCTTAAACTCGAAATATACATGCCAAACTTAGCTTATATGTAAATTTTAAACTAATTTGGACAATCTTAAATATTTTAGTTAATTTATGAAAGATAATATAATTTAAAGAACAAAAATATAAAATAATATGTTGAAAAAAATAATTAATTGTAAAATCGTTTTCCTCACACTTAGTACTGATTATAGGCCAAGTTTCATATTTTTATAAAGTTTCTAGATGACTCTAACTCAATAAAGGGATAAAATAAATGATAATATTCAAAAATATTGAATAAAAACTAAATGTCTTCAAAAAAAAAGAATAATGACAAAATTGGATTTCTCATCCCATAACTAGATAACCTACCAAATTTGAACTATTTGGACTTCGTTTGCACCCTTAAATAATTATAAAAAAATTTGTACATTAAATGCGATAAAAGAACCAAGTTGGAAAGTTGTATTCAATGACATTTATCGCAGCCTGCATGAACATTAACCACAAACAAAGGTCTGATATTTTGGACATAACTTCCTCATTTCTCAAAAAAATTTCACAAAAATGAGTTGCATTGGATTGAGAATTAACTTCGCATCCATACATACCCTACTCGAGACCTGTAATGGAGAATTCTAGAAACACCTAAACGTATTCCTCAAGTCTTCCGAAGAAACTTCTCACACATCCCTTAAAACATTAATTCATATAAATAGGACCCTACCTCATATGAAATGAACACACAAAGACTCTCATATGATTTTAATTTCTCCCTACATGGTTCTTGATTTGATTTTACAGAACCTCTCCCTGATGTCTTGCTTTTTCGAAGCGTAATTCGACCTCACGTTAATAACTTTAGCACTTGCTCATTATGATCGGCTGGTTAGTTTCACGAATGAGAGACAAATGAAGATTTTCCTAAACTCTTGGACGAGATTCTCCTTGCCCATCTGGCCATGGTGTGTAGCACAGTAGGGGGCGATCCCTTGTGTTATTCCCTTTTCACCCCTCAGTTCTTTTTTATTTTCTTTTTCTCAATATGGGTATTCTTATAAATTGTCACATTTTAATTTGATTTTTTTTCTTGTCATGCTAGCACAAATAGTACATTTATATCCTTTCTAGTGTAAAGTATTGATTTTTGATTCAAGGGCAAATTGGTTTCTTGCAATTTAATTTCGCAAATTAATTAGTAAATAAAGTGAATCTTGTAAATATCATATCTTTTTATTAAAAACTCCAAAAATTATAAATAAATATGTTTTGGAATTGCAAAAATGAACTCTATATAATAAAAATGTTTTAGTGTTTTATTTCCATGTTTTTCAAAGGATGATTTTTGGGAAATGAAATATATGCATAAAATTCATAAAATTGTAACATTATCATATAAACTCCAAAATTGACATAAAAATATGTTTTCTTGATCAAGAGAACTTAATAAGTCGATTGGTGAGATTTTCAGAGTCAAAATACGAGGTTTTCCAAAAAGGTCTAGATTTAGGGTTTCTTTACACATTATAAAACACTAATACATGTGAATCATTTATAATTAGACAAAGTTGATCTTGGAAACAACTAGATTGGTGAAGTGTGTTTCTAGGGATCTGAAATAAGCTATGTTTGCATTTCCTATTACTCACATTGAGAAATTGGTCTACTTTTATCTTTCTCTTGGTCATATGGACACTTTCTTACACATTATCTCGTTTTCTTTGAAAATCATGGTTCATGTGAAATACCTTATTTGTTATTGATCTTGTGATCATGTTATCTAATTTGACATTCTCTTAGACTCTAACTAATTTTTTGTTCATGTTGGAACACTATTTGATAATATGTGATATCTTGTTCGCACTTTGAGGTGGATGTTTATATTGCCCATTTATGTGATGACAATTTTGTGTATTCTGACTATACTTCTTACTTGCCTCAACATTATGCATGTTTGGTTTGAATAACGTGTATATGTACACACTAGGTGGTGGTACCTATTGTGTGTTTTACCAACAAAGGGAGCAGATGGTGATTCATGTCGCTTGGTAATTGTGTTGTGATGCCATTACTCCCCCGAAGATTATGGTGGTGATCCTATAATATGTGGTTATGGTGGTGATGCCATATACCTTAAATGTTAATGTTATTCTATATGCATGCATGTTGTTATTATAGTGATGGGTTTTGTGCCCAAAGATTTTGTGTGCTTTTGTGGCACCACTTTTATTATTATTTTATGGAAAGTATCTCTCTTGTTTTTTGCAAATCATTTCTCTTGATACCCACTTGGGTAGTCCTTTTCTTGTCTATGGGAAGCCTTTTATTTGACATCCTTTATTTCATTATATTGCTAAAAAATTTTTAGTATGTTCATACCAGCTTTTTGTTGATGTTATATATGTTTCTCCTCTTGCTGGGATATGCTTCCAACCTAGGTGTAGGTCAAGGATAACATGCCAGTTAACATGGACTTAGTTTAAGGAGTTGATGCTTGGAGACAATCTTGATATGGTTTAGATTTCCCTCGACTAGATCCTTATGTTGTACCTTCTATGTAAACCATATATGAGAGATGATGATGTACTTTTGTAAAGAATTGAATATAGTCATGTTTTATATTCCACTGCGATTACCTTTAATTAAGAGTTGAAAATGTTACACCCTCTCCAATATATCTTTTGAGTGTGTTTGGAATGGATGTTTTATTCTTCAAATTTTAGTAGGGAGTGGACACCCTCTGGGTCTCACTCCTTACATCCCTAGATCCTTTGTAAGGACTCACAATGCTAGGATTGTTGTTATTATAGTTGGAATGGAAGGAATCATTAGGGAGTAGTGTATAACGATTTTCTTTAAGGTATTTGAGTTCTTGTTGAATTTATTGATGTAGATAGAATAATTTCCTTGGTTAGAAATAGGTTTTGGGAATTTTTTTTGTTTCTTGGGTTTCTATTATCTTTTTGGACCTAGAAGTGTCTAGTGGTTGCACCTTCATGAGGTCATTGTTGGGTAAAGAAGGGAATCTTGGTTTATCTTATAGTGCAGACCAAGTGGAAGAATGATCTAAGAGGTTGTTAAAGAGAGAGGCATGTTCACATGCTTCATCCAAATTGATCTTTATGGGTTAGATGTACCATCCTAATATAATTATTTTTTTGTTTGAATATTATAAAAATTGCCAAAAACTATCAGGTAGAAATCGTTGGAGAATATCATAGGCAGTAGGGTATCATGATGGGTTTAGTGAAGTTTTTATCCCACAACAATACCAATATTGTTAAAAAGGTCATCATCCCAGAGGTATGATGGAAGACGAGTGATATGACACACCTTGATTACATTAAAAATTCACTAGGAAGAAATGCTAGAGTTTAACCTTTTAAGGACAGTCAACTCAACTACAAGCGAATAATATATTTTAGTAAAGAATGGTATCAATCCCATGAAACACCACTTTTAGGAGTTTTATTCAAACCAATTTCTAAGAGTAATATTTAAAATCCAATTAGTAGAGAGTGAATAAAGCTAAAGTAAGAAATAATTGTGAAGAACTAAACTAATTTAATATGTGTTCTAATTAAATTTATGAAAAGATACTGGGGGTCCTATATTTTACCACCATTGACCACACATACTTTAATTTATTGAAATCCTTACTTTTCAATAATTACATTAGGACCAAGAAAAATTGTGTCCTTGCAAAACACACATCTTGTAAGGGTCAACATTCCCACAGACCCATGATTAAAAAAAAAAGGTTTATGACAACCTTTACAGGATGCTCCCACGTCCTTTGCCCAGCCATAGCCCGGATAGCTGGTGGGTGGTAAATACAACGCTTAGCATGGGGCTCAAACCCATGTTCCTCCCAGAGGGGGACACTGTGCCTACCACATGAGCTACGCTGGCCGGGTAATAAACCCATGATTTAGGTTCTTGTGGATCCTTATTCAATTGTCCAACAAATTTCTATCAGGGATCTCATCTAAGAGTTTGCAACTTTCAAATGGTGTTCCAACCCATGGATCGGGTGATCTTGTCACCATGAGTTACAACATACAAGATAAAATAGATAGATCGATCATGAAACTTCATCAGCTGGTCTCGTTAGGAGTCTATGGTATCATATAGTGTTGGGATCTAGATCTCATCACCCAACATGGATACAAGTGAAGTAAACATAAAATGAGTACATAAATCAAAAGAAAAACATCTAATCAATAGAATCTAGAATTCAAATACAATTAATATAATATACTTGCTATGGGTCTATGCCCCATGCCCTAGTATGGCTGCAACGACCTCACTTTTCAGTGTCCCCCAATTAAGAAAGGACCATACAGTTGAGAGCCATTACCTAAAATTCCCAATATCTATATTTAACAAAATATAAAATATTAACAAATAATTTCCATTAATTCAAAAATACATTATATATAAATTGTAAAATGATATTCCTCTAAGGATTTACATGAACTTCTAACATGAGAACTATTACACATGAGAATAAGTATCTAACTAATCCGCCTTTATTCATCTGTAATGCCTTTAGGTAGTTTCATCTAGTTTACCATGTTTTCATATTTTCATATCTTGCAGTTACGTAAAATGGCATGAAAAAAAACACGGATCAATATATTACTACAATGTGTACGTGGGGTGTACACATACATAACAACATATAAAAAGTCAATAACTTGAAAATGAGAATTGTATTTTTCATTACATATTTTGACCCTGGCTTGATATGCTATCTTGGGTATGATCATTGTCCCTTCCTGGGCTCATGTGCATCACCCCTTGATAAACATTAGCCTAGGATTCAGAATATGATATCTTACTTTTCATACAGAAGAAGAGTACAAACACTAATTTCATCACAAATTAAACATTAGGCAGAATCCTAATTGTTATATCCATCATATCCTTCCATTATGAAGACCTAGATCATATTAAGTTCATTAAGATCATCACAAGTTATGATTCTTAGTTTCAGAAACCCTAGTTCATTATATCTATGGTTGTTCACATTAGAAATCGTAATTATCATCATTTTGATCATGATCACGTTAAGTTATCATCATATTCCACTATCTTAGTTTACATCTCAAAGGAAACTTATTTAACATGATTAATATAAAAATCTAGGGTTTATATGCTTTAATCACCTCCTAATCATGTATTAGCACTACTTTTCAGATTATGATCTGAATTTTGAATTGAATCCATTTTATTCATGTTCCTATCATTTTCTTGGATGAAATGGTATATAATATCATTTTATTTTGAGTTACCACTGATTGGTTACATTTATTTCAAGATTAATCTCAACTGGATATTAAGAGGAGGCCACCTCAGGAAAAGTATAATGTTATCGATTAGGCCATGCAGGACTGGTGTGACCAATGGCTTCAAGCCACCTCATCCAAGCTCTCCACATGAGCGATTCTTTAAAATCACATAAAAAGATAGCAGTAGCCTTATGCCCTGTGTGTACTATAAGGGAAAAGGAGTCTTTAGACCTCTTTTTGTCCCCTTTCTCATAGAAGGATTTGTACAAAACCAAGGGACTCGGTTCTTGAGGACACATAATGACCATGAGGGGGTCTAAATGCCTCCTCCTATCATTTAAAAATCTAGGTAAGGGTTTAGCTTTACTGAAGGATGCAATGTGTGAAACGGAAACACCAATGGTTTCTCTGTTAGGTGCATGGACTAAAACACGAGATAGAAGAGCGAAAGTTGTACCTATTCGTCATGGAAGGGATGGTGTGGTGACTTGGGACTCCTACTGACTCTCCTCAACATCCAGGGACCTTCGCGGATGCTCTTCAGAGTCAAGACTCGCCCAAGACCGATTGGTGTTGTTCAACACCACCAACGGTATGGAAGAAGGGTCTCTTGGGAAACTATCACTAGGGATGTGTGCCTTTCTCTGATCAAACCTAGGTGACCTGATGGAGACAAGGGCTCCTTTAGTCTCTATATATATCCAAGGAGGAACCCTAATGGTTTCCATGAAGTGATAAAGAGAGCGAGCAAGTGAGAGAGAGAGAGAGAGAGAGAGAGAGAGAGAATGGCCCTGAGAGGAAATTTATATTTCCTTTACCTTATACACACAAATGAGAGCGAACCGTGGGTCATGATCTACTGATATGGAAGGTGATTTAATCACTTTAACCATCGACCCCATGACACCTTTTTCTCATGAGTCACAACCATATATTCTCAATATAGAAGCCATCAAAGAATAATCACTTCTTTCTATTTGAATTTCGCCAACTCCTTGCATGACAAAACTTGGCTGGCAAACCAAAACTATTGAGGAAGGTGTATAGCATATATTGGATAATTGATCATTAACTTTTTAGGAAACTCTTCATGACTTGTAATCTAGATTATTTTTTCTTTGATGTACTCCTTAATTTAATTACCTTTATTTCATGATGATTCGTCTATACCTAGTGAGATTATCGAGATATTTTCATATACAAAACTTGCTCTTATAAGCATTTTATTAAATCAATTACCATTATCTTATGTAACATTCTTTTTCTCTACAATAATCTTATTTTCCTTATTTTAAGTATTCTAGATCCATGATGAGATAACACTATTGGATGCCTCAAATCTTGTGGTGTCATTCATGGTTAGATATTTACTCCATTGATTATCTAAAATATCACATATCCTATTTTCTCTTGGAAACTTGCCAAATATTTCATATTTCTATTACCCAACAATCCATAAAGAAATTAACTCTTATTTATGCACAACATTTCTTATTTCTCAATCTTGTGCCCTGAGAACCTATCTACAAAGAAAATAGTCTAATGGGACTCTCTTGGGTCATGGGTTTCACCAATGCCACAAAGTGGATGGCTTTATTATTATATGAATTGTAATTAGGGAATTTTCTTATCAAAACAAGCCTTACATTTATATATTTCATATTAACCAAATTTAAGGATATTAAATTCAAATTGTAATTAGGGAATTTTCTTATCAAAACAAGCCTTACATTTATATATTTCATATTAACCAAAGTTATGGATATTAAATTCACCCCGTATAAAAGGAATTTCCCCCATAATTCAAACCTAGTAATGCTAACATGAATGATAACTCATCTTAGTTTCAAACCTTAGGGTTAGCTACCTTCTTGGATATATTTAACATCTTTTATTGATATTAAAAGTCCTCATATTATGAGGTTGGAACCTAAATTCCATTCAAGGTATATTCACATGTTTATCATTTACCTAATATCATCCATTGGTGATTACATTTTCATTTGTGATTTCATTTTTTCTTGGTGATTACCCTTTCACCTAGGTCTCCAAAATATTATTCCTTTATTCTTGTATACAAGTTAGGTAACACCTCAAACCCCCAGATTACTTCATTAAAATTCAACTTAAGGTATCCACTCTCATATGTCATTTTTAAGCATAACATGTGTCTACCCAATCTCTCTCACTCATAATAAGATGAAATAAGTGTTTGACTGCACCCAAAAACAAAGTTCATCCCATTCTAAGAGAAGAGATAGTATATCAACACATTATCTTAAAATTTTTGAATTATTCTTAACCATAACTCCACGCCCTTAATACCTTTTAATTCACGAAGTCAAAGGATAGTGCCTTTCTCAATCTTGAATATATGCACTAATCCCATTAAAATTTTATCAACATTATTGCATAATTCTTGTATATTCATATTTATATCTCATATATCATTAGTTGTAGTCACTTCCTTAAGGTCTCTAGGGGTATATGTACATCTGGAGTGATCCCCTCTTTATTGTAATGGGACTTATGCATATATGGAGTGCCTCTCACATTTACATCTTGAACCTCATGAACTCATGAAGGTAGCCAATCTCCCGGTCCATGGTCTTATGAACTTAGGGCATGATCACATTATAACCTCATAGGTCTTATGTACCTTTAATCCTCCCTACTTGACTTCATGTTTGACTTAGGGCTCTACCCTTCCTAGAGTTTATTGAGATATCACAACTTTAAAAAATTCCACTCACATTCTTTTCTTATGTAAATCTTTAATCTAAATTTCCTTCATCTCATGGGGTACACATTATTTACTTTATATCCCAACATTGGACTAAGGACACCTTCCCTATCTGGGGTTTGGGTCCATTTTAGCCTTCCCTATATGGGGCTTGACCTTTTTGTGATCTTCCCTATCTACAACTTAGGCATAGTCCTCTACACAGTGAACATAGGCCACCTTCCCTATCTGAAGATTCTTGCCATACCGATCTTCCCAATCTGAGGTTTGACAATTGTGTGACCTTTCGTATCTAGGGATTGGTCGTCTACATTATGAACTCAGGGCACCTTCCCTATTTGGGGCTTGGTGCCATACTAATATTCCCAGTCTAGAGATTGACCTCCTTGTGACCTTCCCTATCGGGAGTGGTCATTATGTCCCTTAGAGGTGGCATGCTTGGGTTCAAGAGTTATGCCCAATATGTGGTTTCATGCTTTGTATACTTAATCTTCCAAGCTTTAGATGACATTCAAGGTTACCTCAATCCTTTAGCTTATTAGTCAACTCACCCTTCTAGGGAAGGTCCTAATCTAGGATGTTTTCTTGACTCACATGAAGAAGTTAGGCTCTCAAGACACAACCTGACCCCACAGGTTTCAGGTTTTGTCTCTCCCATAGGTTCTTTTCCCATTCTTGGGTTGACCCACCCCAGGTCGGAATACCAACCTTAGTAGTTGAATTTTCATTTTCATGTAACCATTGATTGCATATGTTTCATCTATATATCCAAAACCCTTCACATGCATCATGCATGGACTTCTCCACATACATGCATGCACCGGAGACTGGGTCACCAAAACTCTTTTGCCATTTTCTCATTCTTTTCCCTAATCAGGGTCATATGGATAGGGTTACTATTTCTCCCTCACTACTCTCATTTCCTAAGATTATGGTTTGGGTTAGGGTTAGTGACTACACAACCTACATCCTGCATATTAGGGTTTTATGATGCCCTTGTCCCACCAAGGTTTTTCTAAACCAACACTGTCTCCCTCTAGGGTTTATCCTTGCAAGGAAAAACTCTAAAAACAAATTTCTTCACTTTATCAGTATTTCCACATTACATGCACATTAGTTAGTGGAGGATTCCTTAGTCCTACTTCTTAAAAATCCTAACTTGAGATAAGTATCTTTTAGGGTTTTTTAAGCAAGAGGATGAGAAGTGGATGAAATTTTAGATGAGAAGAATTAGAGGAAACATTACTTTAGGAAAACCCTAGGTTTTGGCCAGGCCGGTATCTCATTGTCTCAGTGAGTCCTTGTATAGCAACTTAATACTGCAGAAGAAAATATTGCCAGCCTCCAACGCCATGATCCATTCTAGAGACCATTGCCATCAGGTCATGCCTTTGTCATTCTCCTTACATTTCTACATATTACTTGAATTTATCAAATACCAAATATTGTTTGAAAAATCTAGGGATCTGATACAAAATGTAACGACCTCACTTTTCAGCTTCCCCCAATTAAGAAAGGACCTTAAAGTTGTGAGCCACTACCTAAAATTCCTAAGATCCAAATTTAACCAAATAATAAGTAATAGCAAATAATTTCTATTAATACAAAAATATATTGTCTAAAAATAGTGGAATAATGTTCCTCTAAGGAGTTATATGAAGTTCTAACATAAGGACTGTTACATAGGAGAAGAAGTATCTAACTAGTTAGCCTTTACTTAGCTTTAGTGCCTTCATGTAGTTTCATCTAGTTTATCATGTCTTGATATCTTCATATCTTGCATTTACCTAAAATGCTATGAAACAAAATGGGGATCAATATATTGCAATACCGTGTACGCATTGTGCATGCAAAAGTGTGAAAGTAAATAACAACATATAATCAGTCAATTACTTGTAAATAAAAATTAGCATTTTCATTATACATTCCCACCCTTACTTGATATGCTATCTTAGATATGATCACTGTCCCTTCCAGGGATTGTGTACATCAACCCTTTAATACACATCATCTTAGGTTTCAAATATGATATCTTACAATATGTGATACTCGTAATGGCGTTATAATTGAACAAAATGTAAATAAACATCCAACAATTTATTTCAACAATGCTCGAGAAATCCTAGGCAAACACTGACAATGGACATTGCAAGTAGTTATAATCATAACCACACACCTTATGTAGAACCATATAAATCATGCAATTATACTTCAAGAACAATAAGCATATCATCTAATAAAGCAAGAAAATACGAATCCAAGCAATCAACATTTAATCTTCATGTATGTAAACCCTAAAGTGTCAGCATCATACTCATGACATATTAATTGAACATATGCCCTAGGCTAGGGTTTAGGGTTGTCTCGTGTTTGGATAAGGAATAAGAGTACATGCCCTAATTCCATTACATATTAAACATTAGGCAAAACCCTAATTGTTATATCCATCATATCCTTCCATTATGAACACAAATAAGATTAAGTTAATTAAGACAATCACAAGTTATGATTCTTAGTTTCAAAAACCCTAATCCATTATGTATATGGTTATTCACTCTAGAAATCCTAATTATCACAACTTGAATACTTACCACCTTCCATGACCAAGAGAACCTAATTTCGTGTAATCATAGAACTCAACTTTCTAGTTCCCTACCCAAAGTTGCTCATGACAAATTTCCATTTTAAGATCCGCAAAGAAATAAATGCCTTATTCCTTCTGCTTTTAGTACTCCCACATATTGTCACAAGTTCTGCACAAGATAAAGGCTTATTGATTTAATGGTTTGTGGTTATGTAGATTCTCTTGGGTAGAAAACCAGAGTGAACGGAGAATAGAAGAAGGCATCTTGTGTTAAAGTGGATTTTGGCTGAATTCTGTGGACACAATTTCTTTTAAGGTATGTAGGATGTGATGGAGTGGACTTTTAGAATCCTAAAATGTCCAATTACACAAGTAAAGTCTTACATGTTGAGTTTTTTTTAGAATCCCAAGTGGTCTAGTAAAGTTGGAGTGTTGATTGAGGTTTATATAATGATTTGGATCTGTAATTTTAGGCCTATTTGAGGAATTTAATTGATTGGTCTAACCATTGATTTTTGACACCAAATTTGTGTAAAAGGAATCTTGAGTAGTGAGGAACCTGTGGTTAAAATATGGTGGCAATTGGATGTTCCTAGAGAGAGTTATAAATGTTTGAAAACAATTAAATATTTGTGTATAGTTGATGATCCATGGACCTAAGTTGGTGGCTTGATGTTGTGTCATGCAACCTTTGACTTTGGATGGGCGTGACCAAGACCGGAGTCATGGATTGGCTTCATGGTTGTCTTTTGACACTTGGTTTAACTAATCAGACGGTTTAAATACCTTCACCCAACTATGGACCAAGAGGATTTAACTGATCAGACGGTTTAAATACCTTCACCCAGCTCTAGACCAAGAGGAGACATGGGACAACATCGTGGGCAAGCACCCACACCCCTCATGCTCACTGATCGTGGGATGAGAGGGAGGTTTGGCCCAGCAGTTGGCTCTGCACTGGCCTAAGCTTTCTTTTGACCCCTCATATGCAGTTTTCTGTGAAGAGACGATCTAGTTCCACCTTCTTGTCCTGGTCAGTTATCCACTCCATCAAGCCAACAAAGCATGAGATGGGGAGAAGAAGGAAGAGCGGTCTGGGAGAGGACCTCAATGGCATCTCAACACCTATAAACCTTAATGAATCCAGTGGAAGGTACAGATTCATGTTGTGGGCCGAAATCTAGGCAGAAAAGCTTGAGGTCGTCATAGAAGAGACATTGAGCTTATACTCGAGGCTTATGCTTTCTCCCCCAATCAGATGAGGAGGAGATATTCAACAAGGTCTGATGGTGAACTCGGAGTCTCTGTCTTGATCTAGGAGGGACCAGAGGCATTTTGCCTCTTCTGTACCTCTGTAGCAACTGCAAGCGGTGGCGAGCTCGTGAGGATGGAGACCCAAGGGATATGGGGAGCTTCTGAGTAGCCGTGGATGTCTATCTGGGGACGTCAGAGCTACTGGTGGCCAAAGAAGAAGATGAGGAGTGCCTGAGCCTTGCAGATTCCTCGTCGTAACCAGAGCTCACGGCAGCGCCCACGCGTAGCAGGGGAGATAGAGCGGACTGGGATCGTGGACTCGCGAGCGTGAGAGAAAAAATAGAAGGGCAGACCGGGTCTGACTGTCCAAACCAAGATGAACCGAAGTTTAACCCTAAAACCAGCCGGTTTAGGAACCAGACCAAGCGGAGCCAGGAGGTTCCCTAATGGCCACGTGTCGCCTCCTGATTGGCCGAAAAAGGTAAAAACCCAATAAACTTGTAGATTTTCAATAATTCGCAATAAATAGCTCGATGATAAAAAATACAAATAAGGTACCAAAATGCTCAGAAAAATGTGTAGAACAATATGGAAGCATAATATTAGGCTTTTGATGCATAAATATCAATGATATCATGTAATATGTAGAATGCTTAGCCCATGAATAATATATATCAAATGATGATATAAAATTCTGGAAAATTTTAGTAGATTCATAATTATGTTTATAATGCATATGATGTCAGTTATGGTCATGTTGATGTACGAAATCATGTAATTTGCTTAATATGGATAATTAGGGATTTTAAACCTAAATAAAATGCAATAAATACATACATGCTCAATAAATGATGGAATTTACTGAGTAAGCTCATATCAGTAATTAGAAGATAGTATGTAACTATGAGCTGAATTTATATATATGAAATTAATGGAAACATGACAATGACTTTTCATGTGATATAAAACCCTAATATGCTAAATGAATATGATCTAGAGTTAATATGTACACATAATCATATGTAATCAAATAATCAGATTATTGATCGTAATCTGGAATACAACACCAGTAACATCAGTCCTAGATAACAAGAAGAGATGGATAAGAAATAATAATGAGAATATCCTAATGAGTAAGCAAACCTTAAAATGGATATAAATAGGGTTAAGACAGTAGGAATCTAATGTATGGCATATATGATCTTATCTTAACCAGGGTTTGACCAAGACACAGTTGACATCAGGAATATGTGTGATGATTAGGATGTCTCTTTGGAAGGTACGCCATTACCTCTTACTTGACTTATTATACAATATGCTTGTGTTATATGCTAGTAAAGACTTGGTATATGGTATTGGTTGAAATGATTGTTCTTGTATGATATTTTGTTTGATTTTTCCATACCTATGGCTATGAACACATGAAACATAATATATATGTTCCATTATATGAAAGCACCCAGTGCTCGGCAAGTGATTTCCATTATATAAAAGCACGCAATGCTCAGAAAGTGATCATAAACTCCTCGGGGGTAGATCACACATATAATGATCAGAACCTCCTTGGGGGTAGATCATAAGGCCTTAATGCATTCAACTCTTAGGTAGTAAATGCATGGATGATATAATGGAAAATATGCTTAAAATATGTGTTCTCTTTTGTTAATGAATATTTTTGTGCAAGTATATGTTTTTTCTTATATTTGTTTAATACTTCCAAGTATTAGTTTTATCTTATTGCTAAGATATGACGAGAGGTATATAAAAGACACATAGGCATACTCAGTGCAATATTCTTGAATATTGTGCTGATGTTTACCACATGTAATCTTTTGTTTAGGTTGTGGACATGTGACCTTGAAGGACCTGGATAGTGTGAGTTGTATGGCGAGCTGATGTACAGGTGGACCTGTTGTCTTAAGATCCTATAGTTTAGTGGTAGTACATGTATATGTATAGTTTGTTGTTCAATATGTAATACCAAATGTTGTAACAATTCATGTTGTAATTATATGTTGAATGGTGAATATGTGTTGTATGGTTTTATTATTGTTCATGTGCATGCGCTACTGATTGTTTCCTTCTGACTCCCTTGATTTTCTTCTTGTTAGCTGAGTGTGGGGTGTTTAAATTGGGACTCTCACTGAGGTGAGGTTTCAATTTGGACGTCACACATTAGATTAAGTTTTAGAAAATCCAGGGATGTCACAGGTGGTATCAGAGCATGAACAATAGCAAAGCCTGACATTTGCTCATTATGCAACTTGAAACTAAAGAACCTTGAACTTAATAATCATTAGGGTTAGATTAATCATCGTTTAGAGACTAGATCTGACCTAGACTCTAGGTTAGCACCTAGATGTATGAGAACTAGGTCTAGACTAGTACTTGTTGTATAACAAGTCCTTAGATGTTGTTCTTTCCTTGTAGTGTAGCGGTATGGGACGTTGCACTATTTGGAAATGACGTACATCAAGGGAAGAGAAATCATAGGCATATGTCACTCGTTGTCTAGGGTAGCTAAACTAGTCTAGACCATGTTCTCACCATTTTCACTAGTTTTCATGACACTATACTCTCTACAATGTGTGGGACACTCGTTTTCAGGATTTGGTTTTTTATTCCAATCGGATCAAACCTCAATAGTTTTCTATGACACTTATTTTATCATAGAAAAAATATATAATATTTATTATGTATATATATTACAAAAATGTGTCCCCACACATGTATGAGTAGGAGGTGGTCATGCAATTTAAGTGAAAGTGAATGACATCAGTATAGAAGAGAGAGTAGTTCTAGATTAGATGTCTAGAGCCTTGTTGGAATATGTGATAGATGGAAAAGATGAAATAAGTTTTGATGATATGATGTAAGTCTTATATAGATGATATAAGATGGTTTATGATGATATATGTTTGTCTTTGAGGACTCAAGTTTGGTTTTGAGGATTTGAGATAAGTTTTAATGATGAAAGTAGCTAGGCTTTTATGAGATAAGATACGTTAAGACAAGACAAGGTTGTGGATCAGCATGAGCCTCAAGCTCTTTTACAAAGGAGTACCTCTAGTGTTAGGACTAGTTTTGGGGTTAGCTCAAGAGAGAGTGAGAACCACAGGGAGAAGGTCAAAGAACCTAGGCTCCATGATATGAGAATTATGAGATATGTGATATGATATGTCCTAAACTAGAATACTCCTGAGTGAATGAGTTGAGTTGCTTAATGGATGATTCCTATAGATATCTTGAACCCTAGATGTCCTTGGGAGGACCAAACCCTAGAGTCAGAGAGAGGTTGGTTATATATGCATATGTGAATCAGGAAATATGAGAAACTACCATATGAGTGAGGGAAAGAGAGTCCCAAGACCCTAGAGGAGATATATGTTTTACTTTCTTTGAAGCCTCATGCTCGGGTTGGTGGTTCCTTGTAGGAATCTAGTGGTTATGTTGATAAGAGAGTTTTGGGTAAGCATGTTCCATGGGTAGAGACCTATGAAGAGTATGTTGTAGCATATTTTGGTTTTTGCTTATGTTTCTAGAGATAATGAAGCTAATAGATAATGCTAATGAGGTAACCTAATAACCCTAGATCAGAGAGAAACATAAAGTATATGCATATGAGATACTCATAGAGTTGAGTTAGCTCAAAGAGACTGAGCATGACACTACCCTCATGATACAGGTTAAGAGAACCTCAGTTGGACTAGATAAAGTTTTAGTACACGTTTGACAAGCCACTTGCATAAGTTTGTTAAGCACAACCATGATATAATATATGTAAGGATGTGATCTAATCTCATGATGTTATATATAGACACAATATGATGGAAACCTAGAGATGGTTTAATAGATATCAATGCATAAATGGTTAGCCATGTATATGAATAATGATGATAATGTGAAATTGTTGGTTAATCTTGTGATGAAGTCATTAATAAATGTTGCAATTTAGTATGAACAAGGAAATAAGATCATATGAATGAAACATGTTACATGAAGTGTTAATCTTAGTGCTTATTAAAAGATGAAAAAGATATAGTTTGACAGGAAGCACACCATAACGATTATGACACGTTGATATGATCTAGATGCATAAAACGGGTTAACTTTAATAAAACCCTCCTGAAAGACATATGTTAATCTTGAACATGTCCTAACAATGAGCTCAATAAATGTCGATGACACCTTAACATAATCGGTTAACTTTAGTTAACTTCTTTGGAATGTGATAGTGTGATGTTGAATATTAATGCATGAGTTAAGATAAGGAAGCAACTCTAACATATGAGATATGTAATGACATAACTTAATCTTCTAAACCCTTGTTTGAGCCTTCTATGGAGTGAGGTTTCACCCTTGATGCTTTTGAAACCTCCTAATAGTGCTTTGGATACATGGTTCTAGGTAACCTTTGTGAATATGTTACACATTGAATAGTGCCTACATGTGAATGAAGGCAGGATAAGGTTTTCCCTGGAAGTATGAGTATGGTTTACTTTCGAGGACGAAAGTTCTTTTAAGATGTATATGATGTGATAAAGTGGATTCCGGCTTAATTCTGTGGATGAAATTTCTTTTAAGGTATGCAAGATGCGATAGAGTGGACTTTTGGAATCCTAAAATGTCCAATGACACAAGTGAAGTCATACATGTTGAGTTGTTTTGAGAATCCCAAGTGTTCTAGTAAAGTTGGAGTGTTGATTGAGGTTTATATAATGATTTGGATCCGTAAGTTTAGGCATATTTGAGACTCATAATCCGATCGTATACTCTCCCCCGTCCGAACCCTAGCGCTCTGGCGACTAGCGAACGGCGGTGGGAGCTCTTTCCTCTTCCCCCGTGGAAAACCTACCTCTCCCTAGTGGTTACCCTCCCTCTTGCAGGTTCAAGGCGGTTTTTGTGCAGGTTATCGTCTCCGCAGATTCGGTTCCTCTGAGATGGCAGAAGACTTGACTAATCGGTGTGCACAGCTGGGACTGGAAGATGACGACGGTGACGACATAGTTGATCTTGGGTCGGAATTACAGGAGGGTGAGGAGAGTCACATGGGCCTGGCTCTGGCCGCACGCCTCCTCACAGACAGACCTTTCAACTTTTGGGCGATAAAACGGACGTTGACACAGGCGTGGGCGCTATCGCAAAAGGTTTTGTTCAAGAAAGTGGATTCGGTGGTTTTCATTATACAGTTTCTACACTGGAAGGATAAGAAGAAGGTTCTTGAAGGTGGTCCATGGAATTTTGAGAACAGGCTTCTCCTCATGAAGGAGATCGAGGACGGCAACAGGCCGGAGACAATGCTGATTAAAGATTGTGCCTTTTGGATCAGGCTCTACGGTCTTCCTTTGTGCCATAGATCGGAAGGCGCCATACGGCTGATTGCAGGCAAGATTGGAACGGTGATGGCAGTAGACAGAGATGAACTGGGCTGGGAAGTGGCACCGCGAATCCGAGTAGGATTGGATGTTACTAAGCCATTGAAAAGGGTGCAAAGGATCAAAGATAAGAAGGGCAACGTGATCCCGCTGGAGATTAAAAGGCTACCTAGTATTTGCCTCCTATGCGGCCTTCTAGGTCATGTGGACAAGGACTGCACGATTGAGGCGGAGGGGGAAGAAACGGTGCAGAACTGGGGGGCCTGGCTTAAGGCCTCGCCGAGGAAACAAAGGCTAACAGCGGCGGAGGAGATTTTCGGGGAAGGCACGATGAAGAAAGCAATTACTTTCATTACTAAACCGATGTTCACAGAGCCTTTGCATCTGCCTCGAAGGGTTGACGGCGGTGGGGGTGTGCGGGAAGGGAGTAGCGACACGTCAAGGCGCGGCGAGGAGCACCCTAGGAGGAAGGGGGGAACGAGCGACTTGACGCAGATTCTCTGCATGGCAATGTAAGAGAGGCGCCAAGAACCGAGGGTGTGTGCAATAACCCTAGGCGGGAGATCAACGAAGCACATGTGAAGTTGCCGCTGGAGAAGACAACAATAGCAGATACTCCGGGGACACACCAGTCCATGTTGAACGTCAATAATATCCCAGTGACGGAGGGCGTGGAGACCACCGGGGTATCCCCAATTATACAGCAAGCGAGGAGGGACAGTAGCGGATCGAGGGGGTCGCAGGGGGGTACGGCAGGTGCTGTGGTTGTTACAGACAAGGAAGTGATGATGGTGCTATCCGGGGTGTTTGATCGGCAGCCGCATGGTCACACAACGGAGGAGGAAGCATCCTTAACTCAGCAGGGACCTCACGAGCAATCTGAGAGAGTTATCGACTTTGACGGTGGATGGGTGGAAACTCGGAAGGTCACGAGGAGCCAAAAGAAGAAAATTTCTCCTCATCGTGTGGAGGACAGGGCAACTACTGAGAAGAGGAAGGAATACAAGCTACGGAAGCCATATATTGTCAGAAGGAAAAGCCTAGTGCGAGAGAATGAACCTTGCACTGATGCTGATCTGAGGAACAACATTGGGAAAAGAATCAGGCCCGAGGACCCAATCGTGGATAATACTGGGTGCAACATACAGGGTGAAGTAACAAAGAAGCAGGCTATGGGTGAGGAGACGGAACCATCGGGATGGTTCACATCTCAATTAGCGGGCTCTGGTGTTGACCGGGCTCGCGAACAACAATGAAGATTTTAGCATGGAACTGCCAGGGGATGGGTAAACCTGGAAGTTCAGACGCCCTCCGGAGCTGGTGCTGGAGGGAACGCCCGTCCTTGGTCTTCATCTCGGAGACCAAGATTAGTGACTCGCAGCTTGAAAAATTACGTCGAAAGTGTGGCTTCACGGAGGGGGTATGTATCCCTAGTGTGGGGCGAGCGGGTGGTCTAGGGATGTGGTGGAAGGATGTTGACGTGTCTTTAACATCTTTCTCACAAAGGCACGTGGATCTGACAGTTAAAGATGTGGTAAATAACTCTACCTGGAGAGCTATTGGCATATATGGGTGGTCCGAACAAGTTAACAAGCACAAGACTTGGGATTTGATGAGGGATTTGAAAGCACAGAGCACTCTTCTGGCTATTTTCTTTGGCAATTTTAACGAAATTACATCAAATGAAGAGAAGCTTGGGGGTCCACCTAGAGCTGAGAGGTGGCTCCAGGATTACCGTGATGCCATTGATGACTGTGATCTCCTTGATCTTGGGTTTTCGGGCAGCCCCTTCACCTGGGAAAGGGGTCTTACTATGGAGAAACTAGTTCGAGAAAGACTTGACAGGGCACTAGCTACGTTTGTGTGGAGACAGATGTTCAGTTATTGCAAAATTCTCCATCTACCGAGATATAAATCTGACCATTCACCGATCATCATCTCTTTTGACAAACGCTGTGAACAGGACAAGAAGAAAGAAAGATTTTTCCGTTTTGATCCGTTTTGGTTGCAGGACCCGGAATGTGGGTAGATTGTAGAAGATTCATGGGTACAAGGGATGGGGGCTGGCATTCAAGCAAAGATTGCAGGGTGTGGGGTGAAACTTGAAGAATGGGCGGAGAAAAAATTCGGACACATGAAGAAAATGATAAAAGAGACAGAAGATGCACTGAAAAAAGAACAAGCTAGGGCCCCTGATAATGCAGTCCTGAAAAGATGTAAAGAGCTCTCAAAAAAACTAGAATACTGGCATAGAATAAAGGATGACTACTGGTGTGCTCGTGCTCGAGTAAATGAATTGAAGGGTGGGGACAAGAATACCAAATACTTCCATCTTAAGGCGTCGCAGTGGAAGAGGAGGAATCATATAGAGGGTCTCAAAGATGATGAGGGGAAGTGGTGCACCGAGGAGAAAGATATTACTACGGTCATCCTTAATTTCTTTGAAAAACTCTTTAAAACCAGCAACCCTTCGGGTTTTGAGGAGGCTACCATTGGCATCACTAGACAGGTTTCTGATGAGATGAATGTTATGCTTGAGAAAGACATTATTGATGAAGAAATCCTTGCTGCATTAAAGCAAATGCATCCGAACAAAGCCCCGAGTCCTGATGGGATGAAAGCGATGTTCTTTCAAAAATTCTAGAATATTGTTGGAGAGGATGTTTCAAATTATATTAAAGGGTGGTGGAAAGGTGAAGTGTCTATTGATGAGGTGAACTCGACTCTCGTTGTGCTTATTCCAAAGGTGGAACATCCGAAGGGTATGGCTGAATATCGACCGATAAGTTTGTGCAATGTGGTGTACAAAATCGTCACAAAGGTCATGGCAAACAGGCTAAAGCCTATGATGGACATGATTGTCTCACAAAACCAGAGTGCTTTTATTCCTGGCAGATTGATTACAGATAACACCCTCATCGCTTATGAGCTTTTTCACAAAATGAAGCAAGGAGCCAATAGGAAGAAGGGAAGTATGGCGATCAAACTGGATATGTCGAAAGCATATGATAGGGTCGAATGGAGCTTTCTCGATCACGTTATGCTCTAGATGGGTTTCTCTTCCTTGTGGCGTCGTCGTGTTCTGGATTGTGTTTCCTCGGTTAGTCACTCCTTTGCCATCAATGGGGACCGATCTTCGGAGATGAAGCCTTCCCGCGGCCTGCGACAGGGTGACCCACTCTACCCCTATCTCTTTATCTTATGTGCTGAAGCTTTTTCTATAGCTATTATTCATGCCTCTGACAGCAAGAGCGTGCACGGGCTTAGTGTATGCTGCCTTGCTCCACGTATTTCACACTTGTTCTTTGCATATGACAGTATCCTATTCACTAGAGCAACTCGGAATGAATGCTTGACCATAGCTAATATCATTAGCTAATATGAACAAGCATCGGGCCAGAAAATCAACTATGACAAGACTGAGGTTGTTTTCGGTAAAGGGGTTACTACGGAGGTTTGGCAAAATCTGTAGGAAATCCTCAACGTGAGAGAAGTGGACAAGCATGCGAAGTACTTGGGTCTCCCTACTGCTATTGGGAGATCTAAGCATCTAGTGTTCAGCTTTATCAAGGAGCGAGTATGGAAGAAGTTGCAGGGATGGAAGGAAAAATTCTTGTCTAAGCCGGGGAAAGAGGTTCTCATTAAAGCCATCGCACATGCCATTCCTTCATATATTATGAGTGTGTTTCAGCTTCCTTCGACGCTTATTCAAGAGATCCACAATTGTGTAGCCAATTTTTGGTCGGGAGCAAAAGGTAATGAGAGGAAGATAGCTTGGCAATGTTGGGAAAGGCTATGCAAACCAAAAAAAGCTGGTGGTATGGGATTTAGAGATCTACATTATTTCAATCAAGCTCTTCTTGCGAAACAAGTATGGCGGTTACTTGTAAAACCGACTTCTCTAGTATCACAGGTTCTCAAAGCAAGATACTATCCACGTTCATCCATTTTGGAAGCGCATAGAGGATACAGCCCGAGTTACACATGGAGAAGTCTGTGGGGAGCGAAGGCACTGGTTTGTGAAGGGGTGAACTGGAGGGTGGGTGACGGAGAAGTAGTTGACCTATGGAACAACAGATGGGTGATGAACCTACAAGGAACATTGGGTGATCTCTATCCGGATGTTCAGGTGGTGTACCCGTCATTAAGGGTCAGCGATCTACTCGACCGGGACAGATGCGTTTGGAAGGAGGAGGAGATACAGACTATCTTTCCGAGTGCTGCCGCAGATGCTATTGTTTCCACACCGCTCAGCTCGAGGAGACCACCCGACACGCCCTTCTGGTGGCCGAGGCCAAGGGGGGATTTCACGACCCGCTCAGCCTACTGGTTGGGTCATCTAGGCAGGGAGGAGTATCTACACAGCTGTAGGGAGCAGAACGATCTGATATGGAGATGGATATGGAGAACACAGTGGCCTCCACGCCTCGCGCATTTCCTATGGCAGGTTTGTACGGGCAGTATGGCCACGATGGGAAGGCTCTATGATCGTCACTGCAATGTGGATTTTCTTTGTCTGATATGTCACACAGAGAAAGAGACCATCGATCATCTTTTGTTCGAGTGTCCGAAGGTGAGGCAGCTGTGGAGTAACCATCCTTTGCAAGAGAAGATCATACAGTCGGGCAACCGCCAGTTAGCTGACCGACTTCAGTTCCTTGTGGATAACCTTTCCGGGGAGGAGCTCGAGATGGCAGCGGGTGTGTGGTGGGGGCTATGGCACTGGAGGAACAAGCAGGTCTTCGACCAGGAGATTACGGAGAAAAGGGTCATCATCAGCAGGTACACGGGCATTATCGGCGAGTATAAAGACACCATGGCGGCACAAGCTACCGGAGCAGCAGCACGTGAGCAGCTGCAGCTGCAGCGTTGGGGTAGACCGCCCCGGGGGAGCTTGAAGCTGAATACCGATGTTGCTACGGGTCCAAGTGGCGCTATTGGGCTTGGAGGTGTGCTACGCGACCACTCGGGGAGGGTGATCAAAGCTTTCAGCCAGCGGCGGGAGGCCATGGTGGCGGTGGAGATGGGAGAAGCTCTCGCTCTTCTTTTCTGCCTGCGGTACGTAGCGGCGATGGGTTGCATGGATCTGATATGTGAGACAGATTCTCAAATTCTACACCTGGATCTCATTGGACCGACGCAACGCATGGATTATTTGGGTCTTATTGTAGATGATATCCGTAGTTTAGCTTTGTCTTTTGCTTCTATTTCTTTTGTTTTTACTCCCAGGAGCTGTAATAAAGTTGCTCACGCTATGGCCAAAAGGGCCCTGGTTGATGACAACGCCTATGAATAGTCTGGAGAAATGGTACCTTCTTCCATCTCTCCGCTGGTCTTGTATGATTCTGGTGATTAGTTGAATACAGGACCAGTCCAAAATTTCAAAAAAAAAGGCATATTTGAGGAATTTAATTGATTGGACTAACAGTTGAGTTTTGACACCAAATTCGTGCACAAGGAAGCTTGAGTAGTGAAGCAGTTGTGGTTAAAATTTGGTGGCAATTGGATATTCCTAGAGAGAGTTATAAATGTTTGAAAATGATTAAATATTTGTGTATAGTTGATGATCCATAGACCTAAGTTGGTGGTTTGATGTTGTGTCATGCAACCTTTGACCTCGGTTGGGCATGACCAAGACCGGAGTCACGAATTGGCTTAGTGGCTATCTTTTGACCCTTGGTTTAACTGATTGGACGGTTTAAAGTCCTTCCCCCAGCTCCGGACCAAGAGGAGACATAGGACAGCGTCGTGGGAGAGCACCTACGCCCCTCATGCTCACTCATTGTGGGACGAGAGGGAGGTTTGGCCTAACAGTTGGCTTTGCACTGGCCTAATCTTTCTTTTGACCCCTCATATGCAGTTTTCTATGAAGAGATGATCTAGTTCCACCTTCCTATCCTGGTCAGTTCTGCACTCCACCAAGCCAACAAAGCACGAGATGGGGAGAAAAAGGAAGGGCGGTCTGGGAGAGGACCTCAATGGCATCTCAACACCTATAAACCTTAACGAAGCCAGTGGAAGGTACATATTCATGTTGTGGGCCGAAATCTGGGCAGACAAGCTTGAGGTCGTCAGAGAAGAGACCTTGAGCTTAAACTCGAGGCTTATGCTTTCTCCCCTAATCAGATGAGGAGGAGATATTCAACAAGGTATGATGGTGAACTCAGAGTCTCTGGCTTGAGCTAGGAGGGACAAGAGGCATTTTGCCTCTTCTGCACCTCTGTAGCAGCCACAAGCGGCGGCGAGCTCACGGGGATGGAGACCCAAGGGATATGGGGAGCTTCTGAGTAGACGTGGATGTCTATCTAGGGACGTCAGAGCTACTGGTGGCCAAAGAATAAGATGAGGAGTGCCTGAGCCTTGCTGATTCCTCATCGGAACCAGAGCTCACGGCGGCGCCCACACGAAGAAGGGGAGATAGAGCGGACTGGGATCGTGGACTCGTGAGCGTGAGAGAAGAAAAAGAAGGGCAGACCGGGTCTGACTGCCCAAACCAAGATGAACCGAGGTTTAACCCTAAACTTAGCCGGTCTAGGAACCAGACCAAGCGGAGCCAGGAGGTTCCCTAATGGCCATGTGTCGCCTCTTGATTGGCCGAAAAAGGTAAAAACCCAATAAACTCGTAGATTTTCAATAATTCACAATAAACAACTCAATGATCAGAAAAATACAAATAAGGTACCCAAATGCTCAGAAAAATGTGTAGAACAATATGGAAGCATAATATCAGGCTTTTGATGTATAAATATTGTTGATATCATGTAATATGTAGAATTTTTAATCCATGAATCAAATGATGATATAAAATTATGGAAAAATGTCAATAGATTCATAATTATGTTTATAATGCATATGATGTCAGTTATGTTCATGTTGATGTACGAAATCATGTAATTTACTTAATATGGCTAATTAGGGATTTTAACCCTAATAAAATGCAATAAATACATACATGCTCAATAAATGATGGAATTTATAGAGTAAGCTCATATAACTAATTAGAAGATATGTAACTCTGAGATCAGTTTATATATATGGAATTAGTGGAAACATGATAATGACTCTTCATGTGATATAAAACCCTAATATGCTAAATGAATATGATCTAGACTTAATATGTACACATAATCATATGTAATCAAATAATCAGATTATGGATCATAATATGGAATACAACATCAGTAACATCAATCCTAGATAACAAGAAGAGATGGACAAGAAATAATAATGAGAATATCCTAATGAGTAAGCAAACCCTAAAATGGATATAAATAGGGTTAAGAAGATGGGAATCTAAGGCATGACATATATGATCTTATCCTAACCAGGGCTTGACCAAGATGTAGTTGACATTAGGAATATGTGTGATGCTTAGGATCTCTCTTTGGAAGGTACGCCATTACCTCTTACTTGGCTTATTATACAATATGCTTGTGTTATATGGTAGTAGAGACTTGGAATATGGTATTGGTTGAAATGATTGTTCTTATATGATATGTTGTTTGATTTTTCCATACCTACTGATATGAACACATGAAACATAATATATATATTCCATTATATGAAAGCACCCAGTGCTCGACAAGTGATTTCCATTATATAAAAGCATGCAGTGCTGAAAAAGTGATCATAAACTCCTCGGGGGTAGATCACACATATAATGATCACAAACTCCTTAGGGGTAGATCATAAGGCCTTAATGCATTGAACTCTCAGGTACTAAATGCATGGATGATATAATGGAAAATATGTTTAAAATATGTGTTCTCTTTTGTTAATGAATATCTTTATGCAAGTATATGCTTTTTCTTATATTTTTTAATACTGCCAAGTATTAGTTTTAGCTTATTGCCAAGATATGATGAGAGGTATATAAAAGACACTTAGGTGTACTCAGTACAGTATTCTTGAATATTGTGCTGATGTGTACCACATGTAATCTTTTGTTTAGGTTGTGTACATGTGACCTTGAAGGACCTAGATAGTGTGAGTTGTATGGCGAGCTCATGTACAAGTGGACTTGTTGTCTTAAGATCCTATAGTTTAGTGGTAGTACATGTATATGTATAGTTTGTTGTTCAATATGTAATACCAAATGTTGTAACAATTCATGTTGTAATTATATGTTGAATGGTGAACATGTGTTGTATGTTTTTATTATTGTTCATGTGCATGTGCTACTGATTGTTTCCTTCTGACTCCCTTGATTTTCTTCTTCTTAGCCTAGTGTGGGGTATTTAAATTGGGACTCTAGCTGAGATGAGGTTTCAATTTGGACATCACACATTAGATTAAGTTTTAGAAAATCTAGGGATGTCACACATCTCTTCTCTATTCAACTTGAGATCTTTTTATTTTCTTTATTGAAATTATAATATTTGCATTTTTTATGCAGTTTAGCATCTTTTATCGGTAATACACACATATTAAATACGAGGGGTATAGAAGAAGTGGTATAAGGGGAAGGGTGTGCCACCCCAAACTTGTAGTTTTGCACATTTTTTGTCTTTTGAATATTTTTGGCGAATGGACACATAAGAAGGAAGTGGAAGAATTGTCGAAGAATCTGGACTTGTATAGCTTGTGTTTGGAATTCAACATATTGGGAGTATTGTGGTATCAGTTCATTTCTCTTTGTGACTTATGGAAATCACAAAATTTTACTAGCTATTGAAAAATTAGAAGTTGGGACACATTGTATATTATTCCTATCTATTCATTATGGCTTGCCACCTTTTGCAAGGACTAATCCTATTTAAGGTCATGGGTGATTGGATGAGTTCTAGCAGTGGAAGTTTATGAAAATGTTGTAAGAAAATTTTACTTCCATATAGGTGGGGTCTATTGATTAACACACATGACTGGCCAACTAAATAGTGGCCAAATTCTAAGTAAGAAAGGGAAACATTGAATATTTTAAATCCGAACTACATAAACTGATAAAAAATGCTAAATGAGGAAGATATAGTGGGTGGAATGGATACACGTCATCCACCTGTACCACAAACTTAGAATTTTAGTCATCCCGAGCAAAGCTTAAATCTAGGATGGAGGGAAAAATGCAGTATGTTGCCTCCCAACAAGCACCCTATTTAACATCGAAGGTCAGACACCTATGTCGTCCACCATGGAGGAGCGACAACTGGAGCGTGTGTGGGATATCTTAGTGGTTTTCCTTTTAGCCACCCCCATATACTTTATTGGATTCTTTCTTCCTATATACTTCCACAAATGGTGTGATACATGTCAAAATTCCAAGGAGAACAATTGAGGAGTCGTACCTGGTTCATTCCCATAGCTTGATGTATGATAATGAATGAGGGATGTAAGATGAATCAATTGAATGGTGTTGAGGGGACACATGACTAAGGTTCACGTGATGGATGGTCATCCCATCAAATTGGTAGTTAGCATGTATGGGGATCATATGTAGAGGTTGATACTTGGGGCATTTAAGGCCGATGTCCCCACTGGATTCTTCTTGATGGGTAAATGGTATTATCAACTCAAGAGATGTATGGTGGTTTTCATAGATCAGAGTCTGGTGAGGGAAAGGGGGAAGGTGAGTGGGAACTACCTGGAGTGTAGTTGGGGTCTATAAATATACATGTGTGATAATATCAGTTTTTTGGATATATCTTGCCAAAAATTTCCCTTAATTTCCTCCCATTATACAAATTTGTTCTAACTTTCTCACGTTTTGTTCTTACCATTTATGCCTTTGTTCAAGATTCACTGCTCATTTCCATGTGGGATATTCACCAAGAGATGGATCTAACCTTTCATAAAGGTTCCCATTAGTTTCCACATCTGATGGTTTCTCATCGTTCACCTTCAACACACCTGATGGATCATCGACCTTAGAGTTCATCAATCAGACCTTCCATTGGTTCTCATAACCGATGAACTTTAGAAGAGTGCACCAGATATCTTACCATCTGAAGGAAATGGAAAGGACATCCATATGTTACCATCACTCTAAGGTCACATAGATGACCTTCTGACGACAAAATGGGAAGTTAACAACCCAAGACCCGAAGGTGGGCCTACATGCCACTTTTGATGGTTTTATTGGGAGCTATCTACCAAAGAACTTCCATCATTATATGGCTCTCCTAAAGACATACTCTTCTATAGGCTCTATGATCATGTGCCTTCTAATGGCATGCCGAATCTACAGACACCTACAAAGGCCAAGCATAGAAGGCAAACTAATTGATGGTTGGCTTGCTCCGTCACCTACCGCTAGTGGCACTGCGCACATTAGTCACCCATGTTACTTAAGAACACACCCCAAGGCACGTGCTCATGATACTTTGGGTGCAATTAAAGAACACTTACGAGCACCTAGAGTCCTTCATTGTGGGATATAAATAGCAGACCCTCATCAACTGAAGAAAGGCCAATCACTTCGCATCATGTGGTTGGAGATTGAAGATGAAGTGCTTCTCTAGTGCTCCCTGGACATCCACCTCCGCTGCTTCTATGGGTTCTTTGCATTTGAAGGACAAGATTTTAAAGGTCAGAGTTCCTCATCACCCTTTAATAACCCATGAATCTTTCTTCTAGTGAAGGAATATAACTGAGTGAATCATCTTCAATGCCATCTCTGATTTAGGGATAAGTAGTAGGTTTCCATTGAACTTGACTCATTTGGGTTGATGTTGGTGTATCATTCATCTTCTTATCTGATCTTCCCCCTTTCTTCCACTTCCAACACCATGTCTCTTCATACTTGTAATTCCAATATGTCATTCACTACCATGAGTGGCTAGTCATTTAACTTTGGTTGGGAGTAGCCACTAAGGTTTCCAAACATGTAAATACTTATATCAATTGAATATATGTTCTTAGAAATGTTTATCTCCATACACTTGTTCATAATGCTTCACTTGCATGCCTAGCTACCATGGTTCTATTTGATTGTAAATACCTCGAGAGAGTAGTGTTAGCCTATATCTAAGAGTTATGGAGTTCCATGGATACATGAGAATGTTGGAATCCTAAAGCTAATGATCATATATTTGCCTTGTGCTATTTTTTTATATTGAGAGATAGACAATCTTATAATATAGATCTATTCTAAGCTCAATATAGGAGGGAATGAACACTTATTATGAATGCTTATAAACTTGCTAAGGGTGTACCACATGTATGGGTATTGCTTGTTGGTGAGAGATATTAGATGGGAAACTCAATTCAAGTTTCCTTTCGTACTTAATTTCTTATCCTTTAACAATCTTGCTCTTTTGTTTTGTCTTTCATTTTATTTTACTTGTTTGTTTCTTGCTTGTGGGAACATCATTCCATAAGGAACATACGCCTTATAATATTATTTTATTGGTGTAACTAAGACAAGACTATAAGGATCTTAACACATACCACACTTGTCCCTGTATTCAACTCTGAACCACTACATCAGACCTCATTATTATCACTGTGATGGTCGAAGTGTTGCATTATATATTTAAAATTCTAATTACTCTAGATTAATTCTTTTTTGGATGCATGATCTGAGTTGATCAACTTTTTGGCATTGTTTCCTGGGACAAGGAAATCAATACTGTTAAGAACCTGATTCTACATCATACACTTGTACCTCAAGTTTAAAAATAGACATAATCACACATATTTTTCCTTCTTGAATATCTTGTGTCACACGTCCAATATTTAACTCGACTATGTAACTTATTTCATGAAGTTTGATTAACTAGGATCACATCACCACCAACTGAAAGGACCATGCCTCCTTGTAGGCTACCAGTTATCCCCATCCTGAGGGTGGAGGAGCTCCATGTGGAATGCAATGAAGATCATAATGAAGAGAACTATGAGGAAGAAGAGGAAGAACATTTACTACGAGGCTAGAGATATCCCATAGGTGGTGCTAGAAGAAACATAAACAACAATGAAAATAATGAAGATAAGAATGAGGATGGAGGCCCTTCTCTTCATGAGATGGCTTTCACAAGGGCAAATGAATCTAGATTCCAGGTCATAATCTCTTGATTCAACACTGCAAACTTTGAACTTAATCCAATAATTATAAGTATGATGTAAAACATGACTTTTGGAAGAAGCTCTTTGGATGAAAATCCTTATCACCACTTGGATCATTTTAAGAACTATTGTGACCATCAAGATGAACATGGTTCCACAGGAGGTTATCTACTGCAAAGGATTCAATTTCTCTATGATAAATAAGGCTCTATCATGGTACCTAGATGTTTACTAGACAAAAAATCAATGGATGGGCACCTCTAGATGACACATTTGTCACCTAGTTTTATCTAGTAGAGAAGACCCTAGAAACTGACATAAGATCAACAAATTCATCTTGAAGCCAGGTGAGAACCTATACGAAGCATGGGAGAGATTCCAAGAATACTAGAGGGACTTCCATCATCACAACTATGCCAAGGGATTCTTGGTAACAAATTTCTATAATGGCCTTACCTCTTCTAAAAGGACCTCACCAAATGCAGCTTTAGATATTGATTTCATGGGTAAAAATCCAAAGAAAACTATTAAGATAATTGACAATATAGCTGCCCAGCAATCTAGTTTGGACTATGACAAGGGGACATCTAACAAGGTTTCCACTAAAGGGACAACAATTGAATCTAAGGCTCTAGAGATTATAACCGCTCAAATTCAAAAGATCGCTTTAGACGTTCCACACATGAAATATTCTAGAAATAAAGGAAATAACATAGTTGAAAAGGTAATGAAATGTGCTACTTGTGGAGAAGAAGGTCAAAGAATGGAAAACTACATCTATACTCAACCAGAGGATGATAATCCGAGTGATGATTCTAAAAATGTTTCTACGTCAATTTTAAAAAACCAATCACCCTAGGTTCTCTTATGGGAACGAACATGTTGTAGACAATGCCCAATTGTTGAATATTCCAAACAATCCACCTAACCGACCACTTGGGTTTGGTAGAGGAGTGTACCTTCCTCATATACTTGAAACACAAAATATCAACAAAATAGAAACAATTCTAATGAAGGACAAGGTTAAAACCAAAATTATTTTGGAGGAAACCAAGGTCAAAATTGAAACTTTAATCAACAAGATCTAATTTTTGAGATGTTTGTCTTTTTGAAAAGACAAGCTACCATAAATGAACAACTAAGTCAAAGCGCTATAAACAACACCTGCTTTTTGAATATGATGCAAACCCAGTTGGGGAAGTAAATGCTCAAATGGATGACATGCAAGTCCATAGCAAATAAATTGATCAACAACTTGCACAATTATCAAATCTAACAAATAATCTACAAGGGAAGATCCCTTATAGTACGGAATCTGCAAAGATGGCTACTCCTAGATTAGGAAAAATTCTAGAAGAGATGACTAGTAAGTTTACTTCATGAACTATTCCTAAAGTTGAGTCCTTACTTAAAAATGACTTAAGAGAAGAGGAACCAAAATTTGAAATAATGTCTACGGAAGTTAAGTCAAAGGAAAAAGGTAAAGGAAAGAAGCCAGTGAAGGAGACAAAGCTTGATGGGACTGAATAAACCCTAACTAATTGGGATCCTTACACACCAAGGATACCTTTCCCATATAAGCTAATCAAGGCTCACCAAAAAAGAAGTGAGAAGTTTTTGGAAGGAGTGAAGAAGTTTCACCTAGATATTCCTTTTCTGGACACCATAGAAGAAATGCCAACTTACACCAAGTTTTTGAAAATCTGATAACAAAGAGAAGGTAAGAAGATGTGGATGAAACTGTTAGTTAGATAAGCATCCAACATCTTTGTACAAATGAAGATGCCAACTAAACAGAAGGATCCTAGAGCTTTTACTATCCTATTAATTATGGGAGACAATGAGGTAAGACAAGGGGGTTAGCTGACTTTGGATCAAGCATCAATATTAGCCTAGAGGTTAGGCCTTACCGACATGGTCAAATCTGGGATGCAAGTTTAACTGGCAGACCATTGATTCACAAAACCTACAGTGATTGTATAAGATATTCCCATTCACTTTGGATGATTCTTTATTCCCTACCACATAGTAGTGATAAAATCCATGAAAGACCCAACATGCCTTATGATATTTGGAAGACCGTGCCTCTCTACATGGAGAGAATTGATTGTGTTTGAAGCCAGAATCATTACTATAAGGGTGGGAAACAACCATATTGACTTCTATGTTCAAAACTCCATGAGAGGACCTTATCTTTTTGAGTTGGTCTACTTCATGGACATTACAACCAATTATGTGAAGAATTTTAGGAACAAAATCCTACGCTCGACCACTAATGAGATCTCTTAAAAACCCCAATCCCAACAAAGAAGATCTGAAGATTGTTGACATATTAGACTATTTCAATCATCTAAAGATGATTACATCGACAAAGACAATGCAACCATAGAAACCATGAAATATGCTTCGTTCGAACAAAATCCCAAGGAGAAGGAAGCTACAAAACCAAGCCTAAGCTGAAGCAGTATCATGAAGGCCTTAAATATGAGTTTCTTGACAATGAGGAGAGAAATTTTTTCATTATAAATTCTACCTTGACAGAAGATTAGTAGGAAAAACTAGTAAGTGAACTCAAGTTGAGGAAGAAGGTGATTGGATATTCCGTGGAAGATATTGGAGGCTTGAGTCAAGTCAACTGCATGCACAAAATCCACTTAGAAGAGAATGCAAAACCCCATGCCCAACCTTAGAGAAAGCTTCATCAGTATAAGAGAAGTCATAGAAAAAGTTATTGAACAAAAATATATTGGATTCATTAATCTTATCAGTGATAGAAACTAGGTTATCCCAATCCATATAGCACCTAAAAAGTGGGGAATGAAAGTGGTAAAAGGAGAAAATGGTGATGAAGTTTCAACCATAATGATCACATGTTGGAGAATGTGCATAGACAACAGAAAGTTAAATGCTACAAAAAATAAAGACCACTCCCCCTTGCCATTCATCGACCAAGTTCTTAAATGTTTGACCCATCAATCATATTTCTATTTTCTTGATGGGTACTCAAGTTTCTACCAAGTTCCTATACACCTGGATGACCATGAAAAGATGACCTTTACTTGCATCTATGGGATGCATGCTTTTAGACGAATCTCGTTCAATCTTTGAAATGCACCAACAACATTCCAACACTGCATGATTTCTATGTTCGCTGATTTCCTAGAGGACATCATGGAGGTATTTATGGATGATTTCTCCGTACATGGCAGCAACTTTAAGTTTCCTAAGCAATCTATCTCAAGTTTTGAAACTTTGTGAAGAAAAACAACTAGTATTGAACTGGAAAAAATATCACTTCATAGTACAAGAAGGAATTGTACGGGGACATAAAATTTCTAAAAAATGAATTGAAGCAGACTTGAGAAAAGTGGAAGCTATGTCTAAACTCCCACCTACTAAATTTGTAACAAGGGTGAGAAGCTTTCTTGGACATGTTGAGTATTATAGGAGTTTTATTAAAGACTTCTCCAAAATATTTAAACCTACGTCCAACCTACTTGTCAAGGATGTTATGTTTGATTTGAATGATGAATGCCTAAAGGATTTTAAAACTTTCAAGAATGCTCTAACTATTGAACCAATCCTCCAAACTCTAGACTGGGTGCTACCTTTTTAATTAATGTGTGATGTGAGAAATTGCACAATCGGGGTGGTGCTTGGATAGAAGAAGGATAAAAAGAACCACATTATCTACTATGCAAGTAAAACCCTTGATGAAGCTCAGGTAAACTACACCACAACTAAAAAAATATGCTAGCGATAGTCTACATTTTTGACAAGCTCAGGTTTTACTTAATTGGGTCAAAGGTGATAGTGTATACGGACCATGGTGCCATAAAGTATCTTATGTAAAAGAAAGATACAAAATTGAGGCTTCTGACATGGCACTCGTACTATTGGAGTTTGACCACAAGATTATTAACAAACAAGGAACATAAAATGTGGTGGATGGACATTTATCTTGAATTATTGTACCCAACAACAACTCACTCTCAATTAAGGAAAGCTATCCCATGAAGCACTACTGATAGCAAAGACAATCAAGTCGAATGTGCCATGGTTTGCTGACATCTACAATTATTTGGGATGTTGAAAATTGCTGCCTGATATGATCTATAATGAAAACAAGATGTTGTTTTCTGACTTAAAGAACTACTACTGGGACAACCCTCTCCTCTTCAAGAAATGTGCAGATAACCTATATCACCAATGTATTCCCAAAAAAAAGATGTACAAAAAATCCTATGCGAGAGCCATTCATTGCCTTATGGCAGGCACTTGGTCAGAGATAAGACTACCATGAGATTCTATAATCTGGGTTCTACTAGCCCACCCTAATCAAGGATGCACATTCCTACACAAAATCTTGCAAAGAATGCAATCACACTGCAAACATATAAATGAGAAATGGGATATCTCTTTCTAACTAGATAGAGGTGGAAATCTTTGATGTATGGGGAATCTACTATGTGGGGACATTTCCATCATTGCAAGGCAACCAATACATGTTATTTTTCATCTATTATGTGTCCAAATGGGAGGAAATAGTTTCTACACCCACTTGTGATTCGAAAGTCATGATAAAGTTATTTGAGAAGATTATTTTCCCTAGATACAGAGTCCTTACACCATTATCATCACAAGGGATCCCATTTCGGGGTTAGATAGTTTGAAGCTCTATTGAAAAGGTATGGAGTTAAACACAAGGTTGCAACACCATATCACCCACATACTTCCAAACAAGTTGAAGTATCAAATAGACAAATCAATCAAATCTTAGAAAAGTCTGCCAGGAATACCAGGAAAGACTGATGTATGAAGCTAGATGATCCTTATGGACATATCAAATAGCTTCAAGACCCCTGCTGGGACTACCAAGTACAGATTGACATATGGCAAAGCATGCCACCTACCTATTTGGGCCATTAAGTTCCTCAATATGAATCTAGAATTATCGGGGAAGAAAAGATTCCTACAATTTCAAGAACTGGAGGAGCCGAGGTTGCACACTTATGAGAATGCCAAAATTTACAAACAAAGGACAAAGGTGTGGCATGATGCCCACCTAAGAATGAAAGATAACTATAAAGGAAACAAGGTCCTGTTATTCAACTCTAATATAAGGCTTTTCCTTGGAAAATTTTGCATGAGATGGTCGGGCCCTTTCATTGTGTAAAAAATATACCTGTCTGGAATGATGGATCTATTAGGGAAAAGGCATGAATTTTCCCTAAAAATGGGCATAGAGTAAACATGTATAATGATGTTGAAGATTTTTCAAGGAGATATGAAACTCAACTTGATGACCCACCTCCAATGAAAATTGAAGTTCATAGAGAAAGTCAAGCTAAAAACTGTGAATTAGTTCTTCTTGGCCGACAACCAAATTCTTCCTAATTATGCATTTTCTTACTTCTTAAATCACTAGGTTTTCCTAATTCTAATTTTTATTTTTATTTTTTTACTATTTTTCTCGATTAACACTGCATTTATTTCATATTTTTAGTGTACATATAATAAAGTTAACAAAAAACCAAAAATTGATTCAACTTATGAAGGTACTTAGTATGGTGGACTCAATTATACAACCATCACTTGCTCAGTTAGAGAATCCATCAAAAGATCAAGAACGGGCAGTCCATCAAGTTTGGCACAACTAGTAAGACCATTGAGTCTCAAGAAGGAGATATAATAACCCATCAAAAGGTGAAAGTGCAGTGAATCCACCAGAATGTTGGATCTAGGGCTCTAGAGGGGGGTGAATAGAGCTTCAAAATTCTCACAAGATAAGTTAGACCTTCAAATTATATCAATCAAAACTAGTAGATTAATAACAATTTGAAGTCCTATCTAAGCAAGCAAAGCAAGGATGAGAGCAATTGAAACATGCACTTAGATAAGGTGGTTTAGAGTGGTTCCAATCTCCAAACTAGGAAATAGTCAATCCACTACCTAGAGAGGTCAATCTCTAGGAATTTTCAATCAGTGTATACTTATATTCATTCATAAGAGATACAAAGAGACCACCATACATTCAAGGACTTACCTACTCAAGACAAGAGTCTTCCACCTACACAAGGACTTACCCACTTGATCAAGATGTCTTCATCCTTCAATAAGGACTTACCCACACTTGCATCAAGTCTTTGGCCCTGAAGGATTTACCCCCTTTTCTTGAATCCTGGCCTTGCCCTTCTCCTTCACCTAGAGAATATCTTCACCTCTTCTTCAACCTTGAAGAAGAACAACAACAACTTCACCTTCACTCGGAGTATCTTACTTCAACCTTTGCTCTTTGAGAAAGGGGGTAGGGAAGATGGAACGGAATGAGAGCTTTACAAGCACATGGAGGTAGTTCTCTTACAACTTTTCTAACTCACTCATAATCATGAAATTCTTTGTAAATGAGAGAGAGAAAGGGGCTCAAGGAGTTGCAAAACACTCAACTATAACTAGGACTTTGAATAGCATGAATCAACAAACTTGGAATGAACTACTATTTATAGATGGGGGTGTTCCCTTGAGTGTGGGATCACTTAAGGGCAAAATATATCCATTTTCCAAGTTACAACGAATCTATTTTTTCTCACAACAAATCTCCAATGGTTATAATCACTTTTTCTATGTTTTCTATATAGTACATTCAGTCGAGTTTCAATAAAGGTAACTCAACCGATCCCCTAAGTGACAAAGCCAATTTTCAAACTATCGGTCAAGTTTGTTTTTGGAAACTCAACCGATGAGCCAAAATTAGTTTTTCTTAGCTAATCGATCGGTCGAGTTCTTTGAGTGTGCAACTCGATCGATTGGTCATCTTTAGAAAATCCATCACTGGATCGGTTGAGTTTCCAACTCGATCGATAAATAACCTGTGACAATTTTCTAATTTGACTTTTGAGTGACCAAACATTGGAATTAAGTGTCCTTGATTTCTTCTCATCTTAGTTACAAGTCATATCATCAATAAAAGCAATTATAAAATTAATTTAAGGTCATTTGGAGTGATTTCCTAAAACACGCACTTGCATTGCTTTTGACTTGAACTTAAACAAGCTAGGACTTGTGTAATTTGCTCCTTTTTGTGTACCCAAATCCTAAAATCAATTTTGAACAAACATATTAGATACACAAGAATGGAATAGTTAAGTCATTATCAAAATATGGGCAATGTATAACTCTCAAGTCAACATTCTGCCCTTTTTTGATAATGACAAACCATCCCTCAATCATATTGAAACAGATATGTATAGTTATACCTTTGCCTTATGAATTGTAGGGGGATTCATGATTTTAACAATGTGAATTGCTCCCCATCAATCTATGCTTACTCTTACCTACATAGTTAGTCTATCTAAACAAAACAATATAACACATATACCATATGGTCCTTTAGCAAGTCACATGATAAAGTATATAATGAATATGAAAAGGATCACATAGGAAATAAAAGCAATATGGTTTAGCTTCAAAACATTGAACTTCTCTCCTCCCTTGACATTATCAAAAAGGAAGGAGGGTATAAGAGCATAGAAAACAAGTCTTCCCCAAGAACAATCAAACATACATCCACAACATAAAACATGAAATCCCAAGGAATACATCAAATAGAGATGAGAGAGAAACAACCAATCTATGTCATAATCAAAATATTGTAAACATGGCATCAACTCCTGAGATATAGTAAATTAGAGAGTAAGTGTACATATGATTAAGATTACAACATAGAGAGCATGCCTGCAACTACAAGCCAAGACGATGAAAACATGATGATATATAGTACAACACAGATAATGCGCCCAGATGTTTTTAGTACAAAATATCCTAGAAAGATATATACGATCAACATATATAGACTAAAACCTAAAACATCTAAACATCTAAGTCATCTATGTACACATCATCATCATCATCATCATCAATAGAGGCTTCTGGCTCATAGTCATCATCCCCGTCTGAAGGTGTAGAAGAGACAACAATGTCACCTTCATCACCAAAACCACCAGTAGAGCCACCAGAACCATCATCACCATCATCCTCAGAGGCCTCCTCATCAACAGTAGTAGCTTCCTCATAAACCTAATCTGGAATTTCCTCATTGGTAGAGGAACCAAACCCACGATCGGGCCACCTGGCATTCTGCTCAGCCTAAGACATACCAAGGTCATGTAGTTCTTAAGCTCGTGGAAAGGTAGGAGCAGAGGTACCAAGTCCTACAATCAGGGTAGTGATAGGACCAATAGGGAGAGGTATCACAATAGGGGTTGATCCACCAGCAGCAGAGGGTATAGCAGTGAAAGCAGTAGGTGGGATGGGCAGGGTAAAAGTGATCATATGCATAGGATGCATAGTCACCTCTTGGGTAGGGCTGGTAGGCAGGATAAGGGTGTGCACAAGGGAGGTTCATGGTGGACATGTTGGCACATAGATCCTGATGCATATGCTCCTGAACTAGAATGTTGTATGCCTGTTGATGTAGTATGTAACCCATGAGGGTTTCATTTGATACATGGAAAGAGGTGCGGGTAGGTTGGGAAAGATGAGGTGGTGGAGGTGCATGGGTGGAGGTAGAGGTTTCGAGTGTGGTAGAGGAAGGGATAGGCACAAACTTCTAAAGTGTGGTCTATTTAATGCAAACTCCTTTTGGGTAGGTTTGTAATGAAGGTCATGGAAAAGAGATTTTCCAGTGGTATTCTAAAAAAACAACAAATTAGGGCAGGGTAGGGTGGGCGGGTGCCATAGGTGTTCTTACCAGAGTCAAAACAGGTAATGTGGTGAAGGACATATTTGGCCCATTTGACTCCGATGTTTTTTAAGATATAGAACATAATCAATGTAGTGTTTTCTACAATTTCAGTCTGGTTTTTCTTTGGATGAATATTGCAGTTAACAACTAGGGTGAGTATGTTGTTCTTGAGGTCTAAGGCTAAGGCGGGAAGGGTACACTTCTTCCTACAGGGAAACTGAGGCTTCTTCAAGAATTTTTGAATATCAGGAAGAGTGAGATCATATTTCTTGTAGAAGGCCTTAGAGTCAACAAGGTCAAAATATTCAGGGTACTCCTTCCTCCAACTGTCAGTCACTTCAGTATTTGAGTAAAAGATGTTCAGGGTATCCTCAAAAACATGGAATTTCTTCCCGACTATCATGGCAGTAAGGACTAATTGAGCATTAGGAGGGGGTATGAGAGTGTCATAATTCCATTGCAAATAAGCATAGAATTCATGAACGACATTGGTTCTTGTGATGGAATTGTGGTAGCACACACGTTAAACACTCAAGGCGGAGAGGTGGTGGTCATATAACAACTTGGCTACTTGATGGGAAACCCTTTCTCTACATGGGGTTGACTAAAAAGGGCATGAAAAGGAAAGGGGCTCCTAGGAAGGAGCTCCTTGTACCTATTTAGATCATAATTAGAGACAAAGAAGGTATCATCAAAGGGTATAAGGTACGAGTTGGAGGAGGAGGATGGTGCTCTAGATGGGGTGGCTCTCTTTCTCCTAGTTGACGCCATGGAGAAGAAAAGGGACAGATTGAGAGAAAAAAATTGAGGGAAACACCACCACAAACCGTCCACACACCTAGGGTTGATAGGAAAGAGGTCAAGAAAGGTTGATCTAGGTCAAACTAGGGCTTGGGAGAGGAAGGTTGGGGCTAGCGTTGAGAGATTGAGGGAGCTGGAGGTTGGATCAGTTGTTTTTTCTCTAGTTGAGAGGAGGAATGTTCGCCAAACCTAACTTATGTTTGCTCTAGTCTGGCCATCGGTCAATTTATGTGACTCAAAAACTCAACCGAATGGCTCTTTTATAAAGCTCTCGGCCACTGATCGGTCGAGTTGGCAACTCGACCGATGGTCCACCTAAACCAACTTTAGAAATTTTAATTTCTAGCCATTAGAGTGCTAATTGAATTTATTTTTCAAATCCATTTTGTATTTTAAACATACATTTGTTAAAGATATTTTTTTTGAAAGAGTATTTTAAACATACTTAGGCACATACAACTCATCATTGGGTATTATTTTGCAATAAATCAAGCATTTGCATAAAATACCCAAAAATAAGCAAAACAACAAGGCAAAAAGAACATGTAAAACTGATTTAGCATATTAGCAAGCATGGGTGATCAAAACATAATAAAAACATATAGGACAGATGACAACTAGTTAGAAGGCATATCAACATATTTCAAAGCGATTATGAGTAGTTTAGATCTAATAAAAATAAATTGCTCTCTAGCTAGAGGTTTAGTTAAAATGACCACCAACTGATTTTCCGTGTCCACATGCATGATATAGATATCCTTTTTGGCAATATGATCATGAAGGAAATGATGAAAAACCTCTATATGCTAGGATATACTATGCAATATACGATCGTAAGCCAAATTAATTGCACTAGTATTATCACAATAGATAGGAGAAGCATCAAAATGAATGTTAAAGTCTTGGAGCATTTTCTTCATCCATAGGACTTGGGCACAACAACCTTCGGCTGCAATGTATTCAGCCTCGATGGTTGATAATGCCACTGTGTTATGTTTCTTAGAGAACCAAGACACCAAGCATGGTCCTAGGAGAAAGCAAGTGACACTTGTGCACTTTCTATCAATCAAGCATCCTGTGTAATCTGCATCACCATAAGTTGTAAGAGTAAAGTCCCTTGAATTAGGATACCATAGTCTAAAATTTTGAGTTTTGGCTGAGTACCTTAAAATCCTCTTTACATATATAAGATGTGATTTATTGGGATTAGATTGAAAGAAAGAACACAAGCCAACACTAAATATTATATCAGGTCTAGATGCAGTTAAATAAAGTAAACTTCCAATCATACCTCTATAGATCTTCTCATCTACCTTCTCACCTTCTTCATCTTTATCAAGTTTGGCGGTGTTTGACATGGGTTTGTACATCAACTTGGCGTTCTCCATCCCAAAGCACTTAAGCAGATCGCTTGTATACTTGCCTTAGTTGATGAAGTTCCCATCATTAGTTTGCTTGATTTGAAAGCCAATGAAGAATCTAAGCTCACCCATCATGCTCATGTCAAACTCACTCTACATAAGATCACTAAATTCTTTGCAAAGATAAAGATTAGTTCCACCAAAAATGATATCATCAACATACATTCAAATGATAAGAATGTTGTCAGAAGTGTGTTTGAGAAATAAGGTAGAATCTACTTTGCCCATGATATACCCATGATCTAACAAAAAGTTCTTTAATTTATCATACCAAGCTTGAGGTGCTTGTTTGAGTCCATAGATAGCTTGTTGCAACAAATACACATGGTTAGGTAAATTATCCTGTTCAAAGCCAAGGGTTGTGCAACATACACTTCCTCCTCAATTGTACCATTCAAAAACACGCTTTTAACATCCATTGGGTAAATAAGAAAGTTTTTACAACTAGAAAAGGCAAGAAACATACAAATGGACTCAAGTCTAGCTACAGGTGCATATGTTTAATCAAAATCTATACCTTCCTACTGATTGTAGCCTTGAGCCACTAACCTTGCTTTGTTCCTTATCACTCTTCCACTTTCATCTAGCTTGTTACAGTAGACCCAGTTGGTGCCAATGATCTTTCTATCACTTGTTCTTGGCACTAGGGTCCATACTTTGTTCTTTTCAAATTGCTCCAACTCTTCTTACATGGCTAGGATTCATTCATCATGCCCAAGAGATTCTTTGACATTCTTTGGCTCGAGTTGTGAGATGAAGGTGATGTTAGATTGTTCTTTGTTGAAGGCATCCAGTGTCTTCACTCTTTTAAATGGGTCACCTAAGATCAACTCTTTTGGATGATTCTTTACAAAGAGGGGGGTTGGATCCTTCTTCTCTTCATCTTTCTCTTCTTCTTGAGTAACCACCTCTTTTCCCTTTTGCGTGATGTTGAGTTCTTTTAGAATAGGTATTATCTCACCTGCAACATCATCATTTAGAACAATATATTTGGGAATAGAGAGGTTAATCTCAATAAACTTAACAATAATGGATTCTTCTACTTTAGCAAGATCAACATTAAATAATCTATAAGCCTTGCTAGTAGTGTTATAGCCAAGAAAGAAAGCCTTGTAAGATTTCATATCAAACTTGTCGAGATAATATTTCATATTCAAAACAAAACAAGGACATCCAAAAACATGAAAATACTCGATAAAAGGCTTCCTACCACGCCATAGCTCATAATGGATTTTCTTCAAAGAAGGATGTGTAAAAACCTAGTTTTGCACAAAGCATGCGATACTAACGGCTTCGGCCCAAAACTTCTTTGGAGTATCATACTCTAAAAGAATGGTCCTAGCCATCTCCTGTAGTGACCTATTCTACCTCTCTACAACCCCATTTTGTTGAGGTGTTTGAGGTGAAGAGAAGTTATGTGCATATCAAGATTCTTCACAAAAGTGTTCAAAAAGATCATTTTCAAATTCTCTCCCATGTCACTACAGATGGAAACAATCCGGCAAGAAGCTTCATTCTCAACTCATTTACAGAAACTAGAGAAAACATCAAGTGTATCACTCTTAGAAACAAGAAATAAGGTCTAAGTATATCTAGAGAAATCATCGACTATAACAAGGAAAAACTTGGAACCACGAAGCGATTGAGTTTTCATTGGTCTAAATAGATCAATGTGAAGAAGTTCAAGAGATCTCTTGTACTAAGAAATCCTTTGAATTTGAAGGAAGACTTGGTTTTATTTCCTTGGGTACAAGGTTGGAAATCCTCATCCTTTTCAAAATCTAGTTTAGGAAGTCCCTCAACCAAGTCCTTTTTGCTCAACTTCTTCAACTGGTGCATATTTACATGACCAAACCAATGATGCCAAAGACAAATATCATTCGAGTTGACTATTAGGCATCTACCAACAACATACTTAATAGAGTCAAGAACAATTACATAAGGATTACCACTTCTAGTTCCCTTATATATGACTTGATAGGTGGGGGAACCTAGAATCAAACATTCAATACAAGTAAATAGCACAAGGTAACCATGATCACATAACTGACTTACACTAATTAAGTTGTGATGTAGGCCATTCACAAAGAGAACATTCTTGATACACAAGGATTCACCTACATCACCCTTACCTTTAACCTTACCTTTCTTGTTGTCCCCAAAGGTAACTGAACCTCCTTTCTTCTTAGTGAAGTTGTTGAAATGGATTATATCACATGTTATGTGCTTAGTGCAGCCACTATCAACAATCCATCTACCTTTTTCCTGGAAGAAAGGAGAATGTCGATTCCCAACTCAAACTTTGGGATCTGGAGTTATCTTGGGGACCCATTTCATCTTTGGGTTGGTCACCTTTGGCTTGTAAGGACAATAAGTAGAGTAATGATCATCACATTTGCGATGAAATCAATTCATAGGGTTCTTAGTGCCAGAAGACTTTCTAGTGAAAAAGGAGGTTTCTTGTTCTTTTTCTTACCTTTGGCTTTGTTCTTACCCTTAGGTGCTCCCCCTACAAATCCCAAACCACAAGTACCACTTTGTTTGGTAGAATGGTCAAGGATTTCATTTAGGGAGTTTTTCCCTTTGAGGATTTTTTGCAGAGAGGCTCTAAGTCTATGATTGTCATCATTAAGAGATATGATAGTAGAAGACAAACTAGCAAGATCATCTCTAGAATGAACAAGGTCGACCTCTAAATAGAGGGATTTAGTCAAATAAGACTCTTTCTCAAGAGAAATAGAAGCAACATCATTACTAGGAAATATAGGTCTTAAAGATAAATCATTAACTTGACCAAGAAACCTAGCATTTTTTGGTTTAAGAACTTGAATTTCCTTAAGATAAACATCCCTCTCATCCCTACAAGCATCAATAATGAGCTTAAATCAACCATTTCAAATTTAAGAGTTTCAAGCTCATTTAGGCACTTTTGGTTATCTTGCTTAAGCGTTTCAATGTTCTTATGGTAAACACCATTCTCTACCCCAACTCCATTGTATTGGAGCTCAAGATCAAGAAATTGGCCTTGCAAGTTATCAATGCTCTCAAGATGTGTTTTCTCATTTTTCTCAAGAATTTCAAGTTTAGCATACAAATCATAAAAAAAAATTCCTAACCTTTTTCTTTTAGATTTACATTTAGAAAAAGAAGAATGGGTAGAAAAAAGCATATCAATAGGAGTTTCATTAGATAACTCATGCAAGCTTACCTCACTTACCTCACCAATTTCTTCACTTGTAGATGTCATGAGTGCAAGATGGCACTCTCCATCTTCTTTGGAGCTATAGACACTTGAGGGTTATTCTTTCCAAGCTGTATGAGCTTCATTCTTGTGTCTTTTCTCCTTCTTTTCCTTCCTCTTTTACTTGCTATCCTTCTTGTACTCTATCTTCTTCTTGGAGCTATCCTTGTGGTGTGACTTTCTTGATTTAGGACATTCACTCTTGCAGTGTCCCTTTTGGCCACACTTATACCATCTAGTTGTAGAGGAGATGATTACTTGCCCTTGAATAGCTTGTGCTTGGTGTAGTTGGCTTCATGCTCGGTAGGGCCATCATCTTCACTAGAGGAGGAGGGAGATATCCGACAAGAAAGTTGTTGTTGAAGGATGACAACCTCCACTTAATCTTTGAAGGCACTATCTTTGATCTTCTTAGCTTCCTTCTCTTCTTGATTGGCTTCTTCTTCTTACTTCTCTAGCCTTAGCTCATGAGTTTGTAGGTTGCCAATGAGCTCTTCAGTTGGGATGTCACCAAGCCTTCTAACTTCTTCAATGGAGGTCACCCCTGACTCCCATCTCTATGGTAGATTCCTCAAGACCTTGGAGTTGATTATACCTCTATCTAAAGTGTTGCCCAAAGAAGCTAGGCCATTGATGATGATGTTGAGACTAGAGTACATCTCAATCCCTTCTTTATTGCCCATCTTGAAGTTCTCTAGAAGGCTATCCAACATGTAGATCTTAGCCTCCTTGACTTGCTTTGTGCCCTCATAGGTAATGCACAACTTATCTCAAATCTAATATGTGGTATCACATGAGGAGATGTGGTTGAACTCTGTTGGGGTAAGGGATGCATAGAGGATTCTTATGGCTTTAACATCGAGTTGGGATTCTTTTAGTGTAGCTTCATTCCATGTTGACACAACTCTGGTTGGATCCTTGTGTGGTGTGGCCATCACTTTCCACATATCAAAGTTCATCCCTTGAATGTAGAACTGCATATGCCTCTTCCAATAGAAGAAGGTGGTTCCGTCAAAAATTGGAGGATGCATGGAGAAGCCTCCTCTAGGTTGAGTGAACCAAGTAGGTTGTCGCCCATCTTCTCATCTTATGTGAGATTGTTGGAGAAGATCCTTGGCTATGATACCACTTGTTGGATCTAGGGCTCTAGAGGGGGGTGAATAGAGCTTCAAAATTCTCACAAGATAAGTTAGACCTTTAAATTATATCAATCAAAACCAATAGATTAATAACAATTTGCAGTCCTAACTAAGAAAGCATAGCAAGGATGAGAGAAATTGAAACATGCACTTGGGCAAGGTGGTTTAGAGTGGTTCCAATCTCCAAACTAGGAGATAGTCAATCCACAACCTAAAGAGGTCAACCTCTAGGACTTTACAATCCGCGTATACTTATATTCATTCATAAGAGATACAAGGAGACCACCATACATCCAAGGAATTACCTACTCAAGACAAGAGTCTTTCACCTACACAAGGACTTACCCACTTGATCAAGATGTCTTTAGTCTTCAACAAGGACTTACCCACACTTGCATCAAGTCTTTGGCCTTGAATGATTTACCCACTCTTCTTTAATCTGGTCCTTGCCCTTCTCCCTCACCTATAGAAGATATTTACCTCTTCTTCAACCTTGAAGAAGAACAACAAAAACTTCCCCTTCACTGAGAGTAGCTTGCTTCAACCTTTGCTCTTTGAGAAAGGGGGTAGGGAAGATGGAATGAAATGAGAGCTTTACAAGCACATGGAGGTAGCTCTCTTACAACTTTCCTAACTCACTCGTAATAACAAAATGCTTTTTAAATGAGAGAGAGAAAGGGGATCAAGGAGGCACAACACACTCAACTATAGAAAGAACTTAAAATAGCATGAATGAGCAAACTTGGAATGTACATGAAGGGGTCCTATTTATAAATGGCGGTGTTCCCTTGAGTGTGGGATCACTCAAGGGAAAAATATAGCCATTTTCCAAGTTACTATGGATCTATTTTCACTCACAACAACTCTCCAAAGGTTATAATCACTTTTTCTATATTTTTCGTACAGTACATTTGGTTTCAATAAAGGTAACTTGACCAATCCACTAAGTGACAAAGCCAATTTTAAAACTGTCGGTCGAGTTTGTTCTCAGAAACTCAATCGATGAGTAAAAATCAATTTTTCTTAGTTGATCGATCAGTCGAGTTCTATGAGTGTGCAACTTGACTGATTGGTCATTTTTAGAAAATCCAACACTACATCGGTCGAGTTTTCAACTCGACTGATAAACAACCTTGGACAAATTTTCTAATTTGACTTTTGAGTGACCAAATGTTTGAATTAAGTGTCCCTAATTTCTTCTCATCTTAATTACAAGTCATATCACAATAAGTGATTACAAAATTAATCTAAGATCATTTGGAGTGATTTCCCAAAATGCACACTTGCATTGCTTTTGATTTGAACTTGAACAAGCTAGGGATTGTGAAATTTGATCCTTAACATATACCTAAAGCCTAAAATCAATCTTGAATAAACATATTAGATACATAGGAATGGAATGGTTAAGTCATTATCAAAATATGGGCAATGTATAACTCTCAACTCAACACAAAATACCTCACAATGGAACCCTTGGTTTAGAAACTCAGCCTAAACATCAACATGCAAATATACATTCTACCCATTGGAAGGCGTACCATTACTACACCATCAGAAGTCAAGGATCTAGTACTTCCATCAGAAGGCACAAACAAACTCATTGGAAGGTAAATCATTAGTTAGACCATCAAAAGGCATTGAGCCCCCCTATTGAAGGCCGAATAGGTCCCACCTCCTCTTATTGAGGATGCTATAAAAGGGCGAGGGCCTAACACTTGTACGATACATTTTTACAAGTGAATTTAAGCCTAGCTACAAAAAGTAACCTTATATCACCTAATACCTTTGGAAGAGGACATACTTAGAGCCATCGAATTGCCACTGTTGGCCCATGACATCATCTTCAACCTTTGCCATCGGAAGACAAAGGTGCACAAAGGTAATGCAATATCGCTGGGATCAAAATTTTAAGACGGATGAAGGTCGAGGAACCCTTCTTGAAACCATAAGGAGGAACTCTTTTGGATGACAACACAATGGAGAAACCAGTGAGGCTGAGCAAGGAACATCATCAATGTTTGATAAATCTCCATGTTCATTTGCTTCCTCTATTTCTCCTTTTTTCCTGTTTGAGAGATGACAACAAGCACTGTTGGAAGGCAATCACCACATCTTTCCAGTACTCCACTTTCCATTTTTCTTTAACCTTCACTCACCCTCCACCATCAGTTGTTAGATCTGTGAAATCCTCCTTTCGTCCACTTTAACCATCATTTCCCAAGGAGACACCTTTCATTGGAAGACGTCTATATTCTCTGAACCATCAGTTTTACGCCTCATGCTCAATCCATTGGAAGGCACTTAGCATTTAGAAGGATCCCCATCACTCCCATCGATTCCTGGAACCATTTGTTCCGAAAAAACCCTTGGTAGCGGATACCATCGGAAGGTGTACCTATGACCTCAAGAAACCACTAGTTTCTGCAACCATCATTTTGGAACCATCAGATTTTGGAATTTAATACCTCTCATTTACTCTCCTCCTTTCTTCTTTCTACATCTTCAAATTTACCTATTGTCCTAACTAATTGCCTTATATATATATATATATATATATATATATATATATATATATATATTGCAACCAAAACTTAGATGGTAGGAAATATAGGTAGAGATCAAATTGTGCATAAGGGACTCGTTCAATGACTAGGTGAGACAAGTCGAATCCGGGAAACACTTAGTAGGGAAGAGATTGGTAGGATGGAGAATTTTAAAGATGAAGTTGTCTCATATGTAAAAGTCCATGGGGATCCAACTCCAGTAAGTATAAAACACAGACTAGAGGCAGACAGATTGAAACAACTAGAGGAACAATTCCAGAGGAGGTATCCAACTCCAAGGAGTTTAAGGGGACTAAATTTTTCGAGTATACTCCCTCTGTTGAGCTTGGCCACCCCAAGAAGAGGAAAGAACTAAACCCCCTCTAACATACAAACAAAGCAAAGTGGTGAAGGTGTTTGTAAAGGAGGAAGGTGAAGACAAAACAACAACCCAAGCATGAGTAGTCACCACTACCATGAAAAAACCTCACATGGGCATCCCCCAGGTGACCAATTTAGTCTAAAAACCTCATCTTGATAATCATTTTATCCCAAGGGATGATGAGCATGCTGAGGTTTGGAACCAGATTTGGGGTAGAAAAACCTTTAAGGCAATAAGGTTTTGGGATTTCAACACAATAGTAAAATTAGGAATTTATCAATGGGTGAAAGAACATTTGAACGAGGTCAGATTGTACAAAATCTTCTTCAACAACCATGCCTCCTACGAAGAACTTAGATTGAATTCATTTCATACTTGAAGAAATCACCATTCATAGTGGACACAATCAAAGAGTATGGGGGAGGATACAAATTGGCAGTTAGGATAGTCAAGGAGCACTATACTTTGACTAGCAAATGGCAAAGTTCTATCTTCATCGATAAAAATGTTCAAGATGAAGCAACCAATGAAGCTAGAATGGATAGAGACACCTGATGATTTCTGATCAACCGGACTTGGGAAAATATGATGAAGGAATTCTAATTCAGCTCTAGGCAATCGAAAGCTTCCCAAATGCACTCTCATATAATGTGAGTTATGGACAAGATTTTCACCAATGCCCTATTTTTTCAATCAGATACTGGGAATGTGACATAAATGGACCTCCAAATCCTATGGAGTATCATGGAGAGAAACCATTTGACATTGGGAGGATTTGAATTGATAGTTTGATAGCAACACCAGAAGGGTCTCGAGACCTTTGAATGGGTCCCGTGACTTTTGAGTTTTTTTTGGGGGGGGGCTAATAACATATATTTCCCACCGACTTGGATACCTCAAAGACCTAAAGAATTTCACTACGACTAGAGGGGAAAGATTAGTGGACGTCAAATATAAGACATCCACCAATGTCTTGAAAAGAACAAAAGATAAATACTTCTACATATTTAAACAGTCAAGGGGCTTCATCCCCTTGCCTGAGATGAGTAGTTATGACTGCAACAAACTGGTGTTTAGGGATGAGGCCATTTTAAAGATGTAGTCAGGGTCCAAACCTCTTCCACATATTAGTGACCAAGAACCTATAGAGATACAAATTAAGGATATAGCATACAAACCTGTAGAATCACCACAAAAGAAGCTTATAATTAGACTCCCTAAAAAGACTGCAACTAGGCTAAAAAAAAGAAAACCCCCATACCCAAGGTAATAATAGTAGAAGAAGAGGTGGCTCAACCCACGACCGGCCCAACCACCAAATTTTTGGAACATCCAACAGAAGTACCACCTTGAGTTCAACCAAAACTCAAAGCGACAAGGGAACCCTTAGTAGAAGTAAGTGTGGCTTCCCACCATACTATGCCATGGGTAGATAAAGGCAAAATCCCAAGTGAGACACCAACCAACCAAGGTGGTGTCAACAAAGAAACATCTGAGCTGAAGGATAGAAAAGCTGCAAAGGGGGAGGTAGAAAAAAACATCCAAAAGAGAACCCTCCCAATTAGCCAAGGAAACTAAACAAAGCCTGCACACAGATGAAGGGAATGACACATCAGTACAAAGAAAGGAGCCTAAATAGAAGGCAAGCTTGAGAAAAACATGATGACCAACCCCGATGATCCCCTACGGAGACTGAGTTCGTGGAAGTTGGGCAAGAAATAGACGCCCTTCAGAGATCATATCTAACTCTGCCGCGATATCACTAATTTAAATTAAGATATGTAATCACTGACTTTGTAGGTCAATAGAATTACGAATGATATGTAGTCAATGCTTAGACTGCCAAAATAAATGTATCTCTTATCGGCAAACTAGCTATAAATATGGAGGCCCTCACAAGTATGAACAAAGATGTCACTCTACTACTGCAGGAGAGAGACGACCTTAGGTGTGAAAACGAGATGCTTTGTGCCTCAAATTAAGAAAGGAAGAAAAAGGAAGCACCATCAATGTCCTCATCCCAAGAGGAGGTGGCAACCAAGAAGCAAAATACCACTAATGATGTGCAAGCAATCCAAGAAAAATAGAGATGAACGTGTAGCTGAAGCCATATAAAGTATTCTCAAAGCTAGGCATGGACCACACCATGCCATATTTGAAACAAGAAGCCACAATAGAACTTTCTACTGAGAAAGTAGAGGAGGAATTTACCAAGTAAGTAGAAGAGGGGGAGTAAATAATATTAATTACCCAGGCTCACTACGACACTCCACAGACCAACCAGATCACCATAGGAACCAAAAGACTGTGAAGACTAGGTTTCTGACTAGAACCTGAATAGGAAGATACCCTGAGGACGTCGGTGCAACTGGACAAAATGGTATCACTCCTAAATCGATTGAAGGTAAGGGATGATGCATCAGAAAGAACAAAGGACATAATGAGTAGGTTGGACCCTCTTTTTGACTATAAGGCTCCATGATTTTCCAATATCATGAAGACTTTGTCAATGAGTTCTTACCGCAATGAACTGATCGAGAGAGTAGTTCATTGTAACCCTTTTGAAGAAGAGAGACATGAGAAATCATCTAAGGAAGATGAGGGGAATGTGAATTATATGTCCAACAAGGCCTCGACCAAATTTGAAATTCCAGTCTTCCCTAAGCCTCCATCACCTGATACAACAAGTCTGGAAGCACCACCACAACTGTCATGTAAAATGAAAGATATGGATATGACTTCTATATCAGGGATGCCACTATAAGACACATTTTGGAACTTATAATCAATGATGAAGAACCATGGGACGATATCATATATAAAAGTGACATATACTCACTAACTAAAAATGACCTAAGGATGACCTTTAGACACAATGAGACAATCAACAAAGTATTCTTTAAGGATCTCTATGGAACAAATTCTTAGAAAATACACGTACAAAGACAATGGGGGACTGATCTTTCATGCCACATCAAATCTGGGGACACAATTATATTTCAATGACAACAAAGCTCCCTAAGTTGAAGAGTTACAAGATGCTTTACAAAAAACAAGGAAACTACAACTTGTGATGATTCCCTTTAAAGCTTTAAACCATTGGATACTGACCATGGCGAATCATTCCACTAGGCGGTTCATTACTTACAACTCCAATGTAAAGGACTTTCGATGTGGAAGGATAGTCTTCAAAAAGGAGGAGCACAGCCCAATCAAAGAAATCCCCACATTGCTTAAATGCCTAATACAATGGGTGAAAGACTGGTATCGTCCTAACTAGAAAGAAATATGTATCAACTCCAGAGGACCTCAGCAAATTCTTGACTCAGGGGATAGTGCATTTATCATGCTCAGCATGATAGAAGCATTAAATTGGGGTATGCCCCTTGATCAGATTGCAAATGAGGACTTTCACGCATTAAGATGAAAATGTGTATGGAAATCATCCATGCTAGATGATTTTTCTATGACCAATGCACAATTACATCCCTAGGAGGGTGTACTCACTCATTCCCCTTCCTGAAAGAATGTTGTGGAGGGAATAATTTAAAAACCTATAGAAATAAACATAAGTACCTCCTTAGCAAAGCAACAAAACTAGTCCAGTGGAACCTCCTTCCCAACAAAAGCTACCAACACCTTATCCCAAAGATGGCTATGAAGAAGATGAAACAACCCACACTCCCAACCAATATAAGAATCAAAATTTGAACTGATGGTTGATGAAACAAATGTTCAACATAGAAAGGATACACTTTCTAATAATCCTTCTACACGTGACACTATTCATGAAGCTACAGGTGCACTTCCCCACCTCATAATGATATCATAGAATCAGAGACAGAAGAGGAAGCGACCACCAATGAGGAAGATGCAACCCATATTTTAAAAGAAGATGTAGCAGAACTAGCACCTACAAATGTGATACAGCCCACATTTGACAACTTCTGTAAAGATGCATGATATGCATTATTGCTATAGATTCTGAGTTTCATCGTGACGTCATCACAATTTTTGAAAGAGACAATGTCAAAGTCCTACATCCAGACCTTCGTGAAATACTAATTTTTGGAGGATATACGATGGCAAATGTTATGACAGACTGTCAGATACTTCTAGATGATGAGCTCGATGACTTATACATGGAATTCTATGATATAGTAGGCGGCATCATTATGAAAAAGGAATAAGGAGATCTCCCATGACTTACGTTGTTCCACATCTAATCTTTGTACCTATTCTGCATGGCGGCCACTGTATGCTATTGTCAATTAATGCAAGAGCTTGAACAACAATTTATATTATAGTTCAGACACCGTGTTTAGTATGAAGAGAACAAGGTATCATAAAACTACATCAATTGTAACTAAACATAAAACTATGTATAGGTGGCTACTTATATTTTTGAGCTAATCAATATGTATGGCAGAGGCTTTGAAGATGTAGAAATGAAATATGAAACTCCATAATTCTTCCATAGGATCCCACAATGAGAACATGGCCTAATGATTGTGATTTCCATGTGTTTGTTTGGATGTAGATGATCACACCATCTAATAAGAAGGTGAAAGAAGAAGATTACTACCACCACCTATGAGAGACATATGCAATGGATATCCTAACCTCAGAATGGGTATTGATGAGGTTGAAGCTTTAACTCGCCAGTTCTCACTCAACCTCTCTTTGAAACTTGAGGATAGAGTGTATGATAAGTTTGGGGGGGATCTGAATAGGCGAGATAGGTATGTTTACATGCCCAAAATATTAAAACCCTACAATTTCCTTTCCAATATTCCCTGCTTAAAATATTTGAATTGTATATATCTTATTTTAACATATCTTACCACAAAGTAAATTTTTTTATATTTAGATAAAATTTTGAATTCAAATGTTCAGAATGTCATCTTCACTCTTGTGCTTCTTGTTGTCAAGATACTTCGTAGCATAATCATTTCAATACTGATGTTTTAGAATGATAATCCACTTAACAAAAACCCACAAAATCATATGTTTACACCATTATTATCTCAATACACTGTAGACAACAAAAGAATGCTACTATCCTAAGGAATTTCTCTAAAATTTGGACTTAAATTGCTACACTCGCAATCGATCACCTTAGCTCCCTAGTAAAGATTGGATGGTGCAAAAATCTTTTGAAAGGGAAACAACTACCCCTTCTAGTGCCAAACTCCCTGCTAGGGAGAAAAAGAGGCTTGGAAGCCCACTTAAATCCTATCACCTAAGCCTTATGAGGAAGAATAAAAGCCAAGCTTGAATACAATCATGAGCATTGTCCCATATAAGATATTGAAGGGTTTTTCCTCAACGTTGTATGGCCACACTCATGAATGCGGATATGTCAGACATGGTAGTAGAGACTAAAAGCCAAAATCATCAATGACCTATCTTCCAAGTGGAATCTTACATGACAACTTGAAATTACTTCAAGACAAATAGTTGGGTAACACTTTTATTATAATAGGACTCATTTTCAAGTGATCTCGAGGAGGACAAAATACAATGTAGCCTCACTCACTGCCAACACAACTAGTTATGGGTTCCCAAAAAAAATAAAAGTTGGGTGTGAAAGCTACCCGTAGTGTGAACCCTACACGAGTATGAGTAGGGAACGAGACTTGAAGTTTACCACAACAGAGAAAACCTTTCATAAATAGAAGGTTGTAATGGATAGAAAAAAATGTACAACTCTAGATGTAAGATAATAGAACCTAGGAGTGTAGTACATGGGTCAAGCATTCACAAAGAGATCTTGAGCTAAGGATGGTATAAGGACATGGTTAAACACATCAAAAACACTAAGCAAATAAATCCCTTAACATTCACTTAATGCCTTTATTCTATTTATTAGCTTGAGGACAAGCTAGATTCTGAGTTTGGGGGAGTTGATAACTTCCAAAATTTTGGATATATCTTAGCTATTTTTTCCCTTAATTTCCTCCCATTATACAAATTTTCTTTATCTTTCTCACATTTTGTTCATGTTTACCATTTATGCCTTTATTCGGGATTAACTTCTTAATATCAAGTGATGGATCTAATCTTTGGGCGGGGCTCCCATTAGTTTCTGCAACTGATGGTTTCTCTCCATCCACCTTCAACACGCCTAATATACCATCAACCTAAGAGTCCATAGATATGAAATTCCATCGGTTCTCATAATTGATGGCCTTCAGAAGTGTGCTCAAATTGCCTTACCATTGGAAGGAAATGGGATTGAACATTCATCAGTTCCAATCATTTGAAGGTCACACAGATGACCTTCTGATGGCACGATGGAGAAGTTACCAACCCATGAACTAAAGGCTAGCCAACCTACCCCTTTTGATGCTTGGACTGGGAGCCATCTACCAAAGGCTTGAAGACTTGCCATCTTCCTATGAATCACCTAAAGACCTACTCTTCTGAAGGCTCTATGAGCATGCGCCTTCTGATTGCATGTTTGCTGATGCCTATCGAAGGCCAAACATACAATGTGTTCCAATCGATGGTTTGTCTACACCATCACCTACTGATGGTGGTTCTTCACACATCATTCTTCCAAGTTAGTTAAGTTTGCACCCTGAGGCATGTACCCAGGAGATTTGGGGTGCAAGTCACTTATGAGGAGCTCAAGTCCCACATCATGGGCTATAAGTAGCAGACCCTGAACTACCAAAGAAAGGTTGGCCATTTTGCATCACATGGTCAGATATGTAAGATGAAGTGCTACTCTAGTGCTTCCCATCCATCGACCTTTGCCACTTCCATCAGTTCTATACATCTGAAGGATAACAGTCTGAATGCCAGAGTTCCTCACCACCCTCGATCATCACCTGAATCTTTCTTTAGAGAAGGAAGATAATAGAGCTAATCATATTTAACGCCATCATTGATTCATGGAGAATGAGGAGGTTTGCATCGACTTTGACTCATTTGGGTTGTTGTTGTATCTTTCATCTTCTTCTCTAATCTGTCCCCTTTCTTCCACTTCCATCTCTATGTTTCTTCATACTTGTAATTTTTCCATGTCATTCACTACCATGAGTGGCTAGTCATTTAACTAGGGTTGGGAGTAGCCACTAAGGCTCTCCCAACATGTAAATATTTATATCCATTTAATATATGCTCTTAACAATGTTTATCTCCATACTCTTATTCTTAATGCTTTACTTGCATGCCTAGCTACCATCTTGTGTTGATTGATTGTTAATACCTCAAGAGAGTAGTATTAACATATATCTAAAAGTTATGAAGTTGCATTAATACATGAGAACGTTGTAATTATTAGGCTAATGATCATATGCCTGCCTTGTGATTATTTGTTTTCCTTCTTAGAGAGAGACAATCTTATAATCTAGATCTATGCTAAGCTTAAGAGAGGAGGCAATGGAAACTTACTATGATTTCTTGTAAACTTGCTAAGGGTGTATCATGGTTATGAGTATTGCTTGTTAGTGAGATATCTTAGATGGTGAAACCCAATCCAAGTTTCCTTCCATACATGTTTTCTTATCCTTTAACATTCTTTCTCTTTTGTTTTGTCTTTCATTTTATTTTACTTGTTTGTTGCTTTCCTATTGGGGTATCACCTTTCTATAAGGAACACCCACCTTATCCTATTCTTTAATTGGTGTGACTAAGACAAAGCTATAAGGATCTTAACACAAACCCCCCTTGTTCCACTGTTTGCCTTCAATCCACTATATTTTCCCACGTTATTATTGTTGCGGGGGTTTAAGTGTTAGGTTATAAATTTGAAAGTCTTATTACTCTACATCTGCTCCTTTTTTGATGTATGCTTTAGGCTGATCAATGATTTTGCAAAAAGGATGGCTCTTGTGAACTCGGGGTGTGCTATGTAGGAATAGCCCCAAGAGGGAGGGGTGTCTCTGTTCTAGAGTTGGTGATCTTTATTCCAACATGGAGTTGGCATGTACACTCTCAATGTTCTTTGCATTATGATTTTCCTCTACAAACATCCAACCCTCAAACATAGATGAGATTTCTAAGGGGAAAAGTTGTTGTTCCGTCAGAGTGTATTGGTCAATGCAGTCGAGAAAGTATGCTTCTTCTTTTATTGTGTACTTCATGGAGCCCCCGAGTGCTTGGAACTCTAAGGACCGACTCCTACTTGTAAAGCTAGGAGTCCCGCTTAACCATCAATCAAGTCTATGATAGTGGAGAGAAAGGGCCTATCAAAGATAAGAGGGTAACACTGATCCTCCTTGATGTCCAAATCTACAAGATCATAGCGAATGTATTACTCCCCAACTTTTACCAATACTTCTTCAATGATACCAATATCATAATCTTGGAGGTGTCAGAAAGTTGGATACTCATCTTGGTGGGTCTTGCAATGGTAAGGCCAAGCTTCCTATGTAATCTAAGTGGTATGATAGAAATGCAAGAACCAAGGTTGGCTAGCCCCATTTGGAACTTACAATTTCTTATGTAGCATGAAATTCCAAAATACCTAAGGTCTTTGTGATTGTAAGGCATCTTGATTTGAACAATGTTTGATGAGGTCCATGACAAGTTAACTATTTCACATTCTTTAGTTAAGTATTTGCGATGAAGCATGAGCTTGAAGAATTTAGTCCATTGGGGCATTTTGGCCATGACATCAAGTAACGAGAGATTGACATACAACTTCTTCATAGTTTCTTTAAATTTATTGAGCCTTGAATCCGATCAGGTTTACTTCAGATGAGCTTGGTATGGAACACGAGGCTTGTATATGGGGAAATCTGTGTTGCATCAAAGGCTCTAGAGGGGGGGAGAATAGAGCTTCACAAATCTCACAAAATGAATTAGACCACCAAATTATATTAAGTGCAAAAACTTAAACATACAGCCAATTTGAGATCCTAACTTACATGCATAGCAAGGGTGAGAGACAAGGAAGAACATACACCTGGACAAAGTGGTTTAGAGTGGTTCCATACTTCAAACCAGAAGTGAGTCAGTCCACTACCTAGAGGTGGTTAGGCTCTAGGACTTTGCAATCTTGATGATCTTATATTCATTCATAAGATTACAAGACAAAACCACATTCATCCAAGGACTTATTCCCTCAAGCAATGATCTTCAACCTAGCGAAGGAACTTACCCACTTGAACCAGGGAGTCTTCAACCTTCAACAAGGACTTACCCACTCCATCTTCAAGTCTTTGGCCTTCAAGGAGTTTCCGATTCTTTTTGAAAATCCGCCTTGCCTATCTAATTCTCTCAGAGATCTAGAACACCATGATTTCTTTAACCTTGAACAAAAACAACTCCTTCTCCTTCACTCGGAGAAGATCTTCAACCTTTTCTTCAATAGGAAAGGGGGTAGGATAGATGGAGGTGGAGAGCTTTACATGGATACAAGAGGTAGTTCTCTTATAATAGATCCTAACTCACTCATACTCAAGGATTTGACTTGAAGGTAGAGAGAGAAAGGGGCTCAAAGGTTTGCAACACTCTCAACTAAGCAAGAACCAAGCATATATGGAATGAGAAACCTTGGAATGAACTCCAAGTGGTCCTATTTATAGCTGGGGGTGCCCCTTTGAGTTGGGGAACACTTAGGGTCGAATTATAGCTATTTTTGCCCAAGGCAACCGATCTATTTTTGCCTAAACAAGTCACCAACGGTCACAATCACTTTTTCTGGAATTTCCGTACAATGCATTCAGTCGAGTTTCAATAAAGGTAACTTGAATGATTGGGTAAAAGACAACCCCAAATTTCAAACCATCGGTCAAGTTTTTCCTGAGGAAAGTCGACCGACCAATAAAAGTTGTGTTTAGTCAGTAACTTGATCGGTCGAGTTCTGTGAATGCACAACTCGACCGATGCACTCTCTAGAAAATGGATCTAATGGATTGGTCGAGATTGTAACTTGACTAATCAACAACCTGTGATCGATTTTCTAAAGTGCATCAAAAGTAATTAAAACTTGGTGCAAAGTGTCCTAATCATTTTTCTCATCTTAGTTACAAGCCATATCATCAATACAAGTGATTACAAAATCTTCTAAGGTCATTTACATGGATTTCCTAAAAAGCACATTTATATAGCTTTTGACTTGGACTTGAGTAAAATTAGGGCTTGAGAAATTTGATCCTTTTCATGTACCTAACACCTGAAATCAATCTTGAATACACATATTAGATACATATCAATGGAATGGTTAAGTCATTATGAAAATATGGACAATGTATAACCTCTAGGTCAACATTCTCCCCCTTTTGACAATGAAAAGCCATTCCTCAAACATATTGAAAAGGATATAGAAATTATATCTTTTCCTTCTGAATTGGGGGGATTCAAGATTTGAACAATGTGAATTGCTCCCCCTCAATCTATGCTTACATTAACCTGCATAGTTAGTCTATCTACCCAAAGTAATTTAACATACAGATACTATATGGTCCTTCGCAAGTCACATGATAAAATATGTAAAATGAACAAGAAAAGGATCTCATAAGCAATAAACAATAGTATGACAAAAGAATAGCAATATGATTGAGTTTCAAGACATCGAAGTTCTCCCCCCCTTTTGACATTATAAAAAAGTAAGGGGGGTAGAAGAGCATAGAATCAGGTCTTCTCCAAACACATTCAAGCAGAAATCACACATGCAATCTCATATCATATATCAACCAGAGACAAAAGAAACATACAATCTCAGTCATAATCAAAATATGGTGAATTTAGGCACCAAATCATAATATATAATAGAGCAAAGAGCAAGAGTACACATAACATAGATTACAACTTCAGAAGCATGTTCTCATAAAAGAAACTACAAACAAGAAGTAATGAAAGCTGAAGATAAAAATAAAACATCTCAGATAATGTGCCCAGATGTTTCTAATACAAAATAGCCTAGAAAGATTTATATGATTGGAAAACTAGGCTAGAAACTAAGAAACAAACTAGACATCTAGACTATCTATGTACATGACATCATCATCATCAGCTCCAGGCTCGTAGTCCTCATCTCCATCTGAGGGTGCAGCAACACTAGTGGCTTCATCACCAGAATCACCACCAGATTCATCACCATCATTAGAAGCATCCTCACCATCACCATCATCATCGTCAGTAGTAGCAGTCTCATCATCAGCCTGGTCAGGCATCTCCTCATCTGCAGGAGGACCAAAACCATGCCCGGGCCAACGAGCATTCTGCTCATCCCAAGTCATACCAAGAGCATAGAGCTCATTGGCCTGAGGGAAGGATGTAGTAGAATCACCAAGACTAGCCAGCGGGCAACGACAGGTACATGGGAGTAGGATAACCAGCAACAGAGGGTGGAGGAGCAACAATGGAGGGCTCGAGGGTAGGGTAGTAATGATGATATGCATAAGAAGCATACTCACTGTCGGGGAAAGGTTGGTAGGTGGGGTAGGGGTGTGCACATGACATGTTCATGTTTGACATGATTGAACATAAATCGTGGTGTAGGTGCTCCTGGACATGGAGGTTGTATGCCTGTTGGTGCATCATGTATCACGTAAGGATTTCATTGGATACACGAAACGTGACATGGCTAGGTCTAGGTAGCTGAGGAGGTGGAGCTCGGGCAGAGGAGGCATGGGCTATAAAGGTAGAGGCTGAGGGTGAAGCACCAAGTGTGGTGGAGGCAAAAATAGACACGGACTTCTGAATTGTGGTTTCACTGATACATACACCTTTCCTGGCTAGCTTGTAATGATAGTCACAAAAGAGTGATTTCTCAGTAGTAAACTAAAATAAACCACAAATTAGGGCTGGATAGTGTGGATGGGTGCCTCGGGTGTTCTTACCGAAATCAAAACAAGTCATGTGGTTAAGAATGTATCTTGACCATTTGTCCCCAATATTCTCAAGAATGTAATACATTAAGACAGTAGTGTTCTCTGTAATATCCATTTGATTTTTCTTTGGATGGATGTTGCAATTGACCACTAAGGCTAATATACGCTTTCTAAGATCGAGGGAGGAGGATGGTAGGGTGCTATTCTTCTTGTATGGAACATCGAGTTTCTTCAAGTAGCGATGAATGTCAAGGAGAGTGAGCTCATTCTGCTTGTATAAACCCTCAGGATCTAAGAGGTCAAAATACTCATTGTAATCCTTGTGCCAAGTGTCATTCTCATCTCCGAAAAAGAAGCCATTTAGAATATCCTCAGAGATTTGAAAACTCTGCCCGGTGATCATGGAAGTCAGGATCACTAGAGTATTCAACGAGGGTACAAGGGTGTCATAATTGCAACACAAATTAGCATAGAATTCATGCACTACTTTTGTACTGGTCATTGAATTATGAAAGTAGTCACATTTGACAGCCAGGGCAGATAGGTGATGAACGGCTAACAACTTAGCTACTTGGTCTATGACCTCTTGACGCCTAGGGCTAGGCTCAAACAAAGCTCTAAAAGGGAAAAGACTCCTAGGAAGAAGGTCCTTATACCTATTTACAACTTCTATTAAGACAAATGAGGTGTCATCAAATGGAATCAAGTGGGAAGATGAAGAAGATGATGGAGCGTTGCAAGGGGCAGATCTCTTTCTTCTATAGGAAGCCATATAGGCAAAGAGAAGGAGAAGAGGAGATCAAATGCACAAAGCAAGCTACAAAAACTATCCAAACACCAAGGAAGAGCAAAAGGGGAGGTCTAGGGCAACCTATCTAGGTCGGGAAAGGGCTAGGATAGGGAAGATAAGGGTTTGGGTAGAGAGCTTAGGGCTACAAGAAGGGGAATCGATCGACTATTCTCTAGTTGAGAGGGAGAATAGTCGACTGAACCCATCTTAAGTTGGCTTCAACCCACTGATCGATCGAGTTCTAAGAGTCATAAACTCGACCGATTGGTCCAGTTTCAGAACAGATCTTGGCCACAGATCGGTCGAGTTTGTCTTGAGTGAAACTCGATCGATGGTCAACCTGACCTAAAACCATCAAACTCAATTTCTAGCCATATGAATGCTAATTAAATTCATTTTTTGAGTCTATTATGTATATTGAACATACTTAGGCACATATCACTCATCATTGGGTACTATTTAGCAATTAAAACCCGAAATTTGAGAAATGCCCAATAACAAGCGAAACTAAACATGTCAACAAGCAAATTAAGCAATTTTAGGCAAGCAAGGTGAGTAAAGCATGAGTAAGACGTATAGGATAAAAGAAACTAGCTAGATAACATATCAATATCATTAGAAGAAACTATGAGTAGTTTAGATCTAATAAAATTAAATTTCTCTCTAGCTAGAGGTTTAGTGAAAATGTCAGCTAACTGATTTTTCGTGTCCACATGTGTGATATAAATATCCTTTTTGGCAATGTGATCACGAAGAAAATGATGATGAACTTCTATATGTTTAGCTCTACTATGAAATATAGGATTATAAGAAAGATTGATTGTACTAGTAATATCACAATAGATAGGAGAAGCATCAAAATGTATGTTAAAGTCTTGGAGCATTTGCTTCATCCATAGGACCTGGGCACAACAACTTCCTACTACAATATACTCAGCCTCGGTAGTTGATAATGCCACGGTGCTCTATTTCTTGGAAAACCAAGACACCAAGCATGGTCCTCGAAGGAAGCAAGTTCCACTTGTGCACTTTCTATCAACCAAACATCCCGCATAATCAGCATCACTATATGCTATAAGAGTAAAGTCTCTTGACTTAGGGTACCATAGACCAAAGTTTTGAGTTTTTGCTAATTACCTCAAAATCCTCTTAATAGCAATAAGATGTGATTTCCTAGGACTTGATTGAAAATGAGCACACAAGCCAACACTAAACATAATATCAGGTCTAGAGGCAATTAAATAAAGTAAACTTCCAATCATACCTCCATAGAGATTCTCATCTACCTTCTCACCTTCTTCATCTCTATCAAGTTTGGTGATGTTGGACATGGGTGTGTCCATCGACTTCATGTTCTCCATTCCAAAGCATTTGAGTAGTTCATTGGTGTACTTTCCTTGGTTGATGAAGTTTCCATCTTTGGTTTGCTTGATTTGGTAGCCAAGGAAGAAAGTAAGCTCACCCATCATGCTCATCTCGAACTCACTCTACATAAGAGAAGTAAACTTCTTGCAAAGATCAAGATTATTCCTACCAAAAATGATATCATCAACATAAATTTGAATGATAAGAAAATTGCTAGAAGTATGTTTTTGAAATAGAGTAGAATCAACTTTGCCCATGACATAGCCATTGTCTAACAAAAAGTTCTTTAATTTCTCATAACAAGCTCGAGGTGCTTGTTTGAGTCCATAGAGAGCTTTTTGTAGCAAATAAACATGGTTAGGTAGATTGTCATTTTCAAAGCCCAGAGGTTGAGCAACAAATACTTCCTCCTCGATTGTACCATTCAAAAATGCATTTTTGACATCCATTTGATATAGCAAGAAATTTTTATAACTAGCAAAAGAAAGTAGCATTCTAATAGATTCAAGTCTAGCAATAGGAGCATAGGTTTCATCAAAATCAATACCTTCCTACTGATTGTAGCCTTGAGCCACTAGCCTTGCTTTGTTCCTTACCACCTTGCCATTTTCATCAAGCTTGTTGCGGTAGACCCACTTGGTGCCAATGATTTTTCTGTCACTTGGTCTTGGCACTAGGGTCCACACTCGGTTCTTCTCGAATTGCTCTAGTTCCTCCTGCATGGCTAGGATCCACTCATCATCTCGAAGAGCTTCCTTGATGTTCTTTGGCTCCAGCTGTGAGATGAAGGCACTATCTGCTCGTTCTTTGTTATAGGCAGCTCGTGTCTTCACTCTTTCAAATGGGTTGCCAATGATTAGCTCTTTGGGATGATTCTTTGTGAATCGAGGAGTGGGATCCTTCTTCTCTTCATCTTCTGCTTCAACCACCTGCTTACCTTTGTTGTCAATGTTGAGATCTTTCAAGATAGGAATTAAGTCATTTGTAATATCATTATCAATGACATTCTTTCCAATTGTAGGGTTAGATTCAATAAACTTAACATGAATAGATTCTTCAATTTTAGACAGTTCAATATTGAAAACTCTATAAGCCCTGCTTGTAGTTCTATTAGCCTAGGAAAAAACCCTTGTATGATTTCAGATCAAACTTGTCGAGAGAATCCTTCATGTTTAAAACAAAACAAGGAAATCTGAAAATGTGAAAAAGTCGATGGATGGCTTTCTACCACACCATAAATCATAGGAGGGTTTCTTCAAAGAAGGATGATTAAAAACTTGGTTCTGATTTCACCTGTCATATGCTCTGAGCAGCCACTATCAACAATCCACCTTCTTTTGACCTGCATGAAAGAAGGATGTCGGTGCCCAACTCAAACTTTGGGATCCAAGGTTAGCTTGGGGACCCATTTAATCTTTGGGTTTGTCCCCTTTGGCTTGTAAGGACAATAAGTAGAGAAATGATCATCACATTTACAATTAACACATACCATTGGGTTCTTAGAGCCGGAAGTCTTTCCATGGAAGAAAGGTGGTTCCACACTCTTCTTCTTACCCTTACTCTTGTTCTTATTCTTACCCTTACGAGAAGTCCCATCATATCCTAAACCACTAGTACCAATTTGTTTGGTAGAGTGTTCTAGGATAGCATTAAGGGATTTCTTTCCCATAAGAAACTTTTGCAAATAAGATATTAACTTAGAATTATCATCACTAAGGTTAATGACAGTAGAAGATAAACTAGCAAGATCATCTCTACATGCAATAAGTCGGCCTCTAAATAGAGGGCTTTAGTATGAAAAGAATCACATTCTAAAGCAGTGCTAGCTACCTCATTATTTTGCAAAATAGGTCTGGATGATAGATCATTAACTTGAGCAAGCAACTTGGCATTTTTAGATTTTAGCAATAGAATTTCTTTTTGATAAGCATGAGTTTCTTGCTTCCTAGCTTCATCAATGAGAGTAAGTTCTACATTTTCAATTTTAAGAGAATTTATCTCATCTTGGCATTTTTGGTTATCTTCCTTAAGAGCAGCAATGGTCATAAGGTAGACACCATTCTCAACCTCTACTCCATTATATTGGAGCTCAAGGTTAAGAAATTACCCTTGCAAAGAATCAATGCTATCAAGGTGCAACTTTTCATTTTGATCAAGAATCTCAATTTTAGCATAAAGATCATCTATTATCTTTCCTAACCTTTTCTTTTTAGCTATGCATTTAGTAAAAGATGACCAACAAGAATTAATTATATCAATAAGAGTTTCTTTAGACAACTCATGCAAATTGACTTCACTTACCCCACTTACCTCACCTACATCATCACTTGTAGAGGCCATGAGAGCAAGGTGAAATTCTCCATCATCGAAGCTAGAAGAACTTAAGGAAGACTCCTCCCAAGCTACATGAGCTGCATCTTTGCTTCTTCTTTCTTTATTCTCCATTCTCTTGTATTTGCCTTCTTTCTTGTACCCCTTGTCCTTCTTGTGGCTGCTCTTGTGGTGGCTCTTCTTGACCTTGGGGGTAGTCACTCTTATAATGACCTTTTTGGCCACATTCATAGAATCTAGGAGTTGATGAAGAAGACTTCTCCTTGAAGTGTTTTCCCTTGGAGTAGTTAGCTTCATGCTCATTTGGGCCTTCATCTTCACTTGAGATAGTAGGGGACTTGAGAGCAAGTTGTTGCTGCCGAACCATCTCTTCAATTTGATCTTTGAAGGTTATGTCCTTGATCTTCTTGGACTCCTTCTCTTCTCTCTTTTGTTCTTCTTCTTGCTTATGAAGCCTTGGCTCATGAGCTTCAAGGTTTCCAACCAGCTCCTTGGTTGACAATTCACTAAGTTTGTATACAATTTCAATGGATGTCACCTTGGGCTCCCATCTCTTTGAAAGCGATCTCAAGATCTTGGAGTTGTTTTGCCTTTGTCTATCATATTACCAAGGGATGCCAATCCATTGATGATTACATTAAGCCTTGCGTACATGTCCGCCACTCTTTCATTCTTTCCCATCTTGAATTTCTCAAGTAGACCACCAAGCATGTAGATCTTGGCTTCCTTCACTTTCTCCGTTCCTTCATAGGTGACACATATCTTGTTCCAAATTTCATGTGTGGTGTCCCAAGAGGAGATCCGGATAAACTCGGATGGAGTGAGGGTTGCATAGATGATGCTCACAACTTTGGCAATGAGCTAAGCTTGCTTCATTTAGGCTTACGTCCATGTTGAGATTTCCCCCTTTAGATCTTCATACTTTAGATGCACCACCTTCCACATCTCATAGCTTACTCCTTGGAGATATAACTACATTCTTCTCTTGCAACAGAGGAAGTTGGTGCCGTCAAAGACCGAAGGTCGCATGGAGAAGCTTCCCTCCAAGTTGAGAGATCCAAGTGCTAAATCACCCATCTTCTCCTACTTGTGGAAGTAGCTTGGAGAGGACCTGCTCTGATACCACTTGTTGGATCAAGGGCTCTAGAGGGGGGGTGAATAAAGCTTCACAAATCTCACAAAAAAAATTAGACCACCAAATTATATTAAGTGTAGAAACTTAAACATACAACCAACTTGAGATCCTAACCAACATGCATAGCAAGGGTGAGAGACAAGGAAGAACATACACTTGGACAAAGTTGTTTAGAGTGGTTCCACACTTCAAACTAGAAGTGAGTTTGTCCACTACCTAGAGGTGGTTAGGCTCTAGGACTTTGCAATCTTGATGCTATTATATTCATTCATAAGATTACAAGACAAAACCACATTCATCCAATGACTTAATACCTCAAGCAAGGATCTTCAACCTACCAAAGGAACTTAATACCTCAAACCCATTTGAACTAGGGAGTCTTCAGCCTTCAATAAGAAATTACCCACTCCATCTTCAATTCTTTGGCCTTCAAGGAATTACCTGTCGATATTGAACATCTGCCTTGCCTATCTCCTTCACTGGGAGATTTAGAACACCATGATTTCTTCAACCTTGAAGAACAACAACTCCTTCTCCTTCACTCGAAGAAGATCTTCAACTGTTTCTTTAATAGGAAAGGGGGTAGTATAGATGGAGGTGGAGAGATTTACATAGATACAAGAGGTAGCTCTCTTACAATAGATCGTAACTCACTCATACTCAAGGATTTGACTTGAAGGTAGAGAGAGAAAGGGGCTCAAAGGTGTGCAACACTCTCTACTAAGCAGAAACCAAGCATATATGGAATGAGAAACCTTAGAATGAACTCTAAGTGGTCCTATTTATATTTGGGGGTGCCCCTTTGAGTTGAGGAACACTTAGGGTCAAATTATAGCCATTTTTACCCAAGGCAACAAATCTATTTTTTCCCAAATAAGTCACCAACAATCACATTCACTTTTTCTACAATTTCTGTACAGTGCATTCGGACGAGTTTCAATAAAGGTAACTCGACCGATTGGGTAAAAGACAAACCCAAATTTCAAACCATCAGTCGAGTTTGTCCTGAGAAAACTCGACCGACCAATGAAATTTGTGTTTGGTCAGTAACCTGATCGATCGAGTTCTGTGAATTCACAACTCGACCAATGCACTCTCTAGGAAATGGATCCAGTGGATCGATCGAGAAGTTAGCCCGACCGATCAACAACCTGTGATCGATTTTCTAAAGTACATCAAAAGTAATTAAAACTTGGTGCAAAGTGTCCCAGTCAATTTTCTCATCTTAGTTACAAGCCATATCATCAATACAAGTGATTATAAAAATCTTCTAAGGTCACTTACATGGATTTCTTAAAAAGCACACTTGTATAGCTTTTGACTTGAACTTAAGCAAAATTTGGGCTTGAGCATTTTGATCCTTTTCATGTACCTAACACCTGAAACCAATCTTGAATACACAGATTAGATACATATGAATAGAATGGTTGTCATTATCAAAATATGGACAATGTATAACCTCTAGGTCAGCAATCTAGTTTACGCACATAAACTTCTGGTTGAGATGTTGCCAAGTTTTTGGTGATGACTGCCACATCATTATCTTCCTGGTTTGCTAAAGAAGGGTTCCCCTTCTTTGAAGGGTTAAGGCCAGAGTGAGTTTTCACAACCTTGAGCTTCTCTACATTTTTTGGATTCACTTTGGTTTCCATACAAAACTCTCACAAGAGGCATAGAGATGACATCAACTGAGCCAATTGGGAATCAATGGATATTTTGATAGGCTTGATACTATCAATCATAGCTTGTTGAGAATGGAGGATTTTTTCTATACTAGAGAACCTCTCCTCAATAGAAGGAAGGAGAATAGTTTTTGTAGTTGAGGACCTTTATTTAGATTTTGGAACTAGCATTCCCGATAATTACATTGGTTCCTATACTTATGTTGATTATTGCAATGGAACCCTGGAGGAGCATGATTTGGGTTGTTCATTTGACATGATCTCTATTTTGTTGCATCTCCTTCATTCATAGGGTTTCCATACTGGGAACTAGGGTGATTGTTGGTTGGGTTTAGATTGTAACAGGCTTGACTAGGTGTCATGGATCAAGTTGAGATCCTCCATGTACTTCCCTGATGGGGTTATTATAAAAGATTTGCCATTGTTGAGTAGAGTGATCGTGACCTTGGTGAATCCCAAAAAGATAATATACAATTTTTACTTGTTGTTGTAGATTCTGAGGTTGTTGTGTATCTTCCCTTCTTTCATAGGCATCTAAAGAGGACTCTAGACAATTTTGTTTCAACGCAAGAATCTTGAGAATTTCAGCAATAGATTTGAGCTCGGAATCATCTTCAACCTTGGATACTTTGAGAACTCCCCCTTCTCTTTGATTGGACTGAGTTGGGTCTCAACAATTATTTTAACAACTTCCCAGGTGTTGTCAAAGTTTTAGACCATAAAGTGACTTCCAAATGAGGTATCAATGAAGATCTTAGTGTTGTCTTCGACAACCCAATAGAATGTTTTGATCAACTGTACTTAGGAGATGTTGTGATGTGGACAATGGCAAATGAGTTCCTTAAATCGGTCCCAAGATTCATCCAAGTTTTCTCCTGGAACCTTGGCAAACTCTGTAATTTGTCCCTAAATTTTATAGTTTGAGGAATGGGGGATAGTATTTTTCAAGATATTTTTCCTAGAGGGCCTCCCATGAAGTGATGCAATCTCCCTCCATAACATTGTACCAATTTCTAGCTAGATGTGTCAGGGAATATTTTAAAAGATGTAATTTGAGGGCATCATCTGAGATGTATGCATCTTGTATGGGTCATAAAATCCATCAAGCACTGGAGATGGTTTTGAATTTTTTTGCCTATCCTCCCAGAAAGCACACTCCTTTGAAGCATGGTGATCCACTGTGTGTGGATCTCGAATGTGGAGTGGTGATTCAAGGAGGCACAATGGGATGTAGTGCATCAATGGATGTAGGGAATGAGAAGTCCTTAACTAGCTTCTACACCTCTACTTCTTGTTGGGTGGCATCTCAGGCTACAAGTTTGACAATTTGAGTCACCTTTGATTCATCTAGGATGGATTCTCTCTATGTAGTGAGGGCCCATTCTATCCGTGGGCTGACTTCCTCTTCATTCATCCTATATTGATGGGTCTAGTTTAGATGATGGAAGGTTCTGTCGATCTCTAGGTCAAATACAAATGGTGTAGAATCAATGCTATGGGAGCATCACATATATTGTTAGTACCTAAAAAATATATAAAACAATATTTAAGTTTTTAGGGAAGAATGAGTTCAATAAGATAAGAGTGATTATGAATTAAAAACAAAATTCCTAATTTTTCAAAGCAATAGGTATTTTAAAGAAACTCTATTGTCCCTGACAACAGTGCCAAAATTTGATGCTCATTGGTTACACAACAAATTCACTAGGAAGAAATCCTAGAGTCTAACCATTTATTGACTATCAACTCACTGCAAGAGAATAAGTTAATTTTAGTATACAAAGGTATTGATCCCATGGAACAAAAATACTGAGAGTTTTATTCGAACTAATTGCTAATAGTAATATAAGATCCAGTTTTTAGAGAGAGATTGAAGCTAAAGCAAGAAATAAAACTATCAAAGTTAACTAATTTAAGATGAGTTTTAATTCAATTTGTGAATAGATACTAGGGTTTGGTGGTTTACCACCGTAGACCATGTACTTACTTTAATTGATTCAACTCCTTAATTTTTATTAATCAAAATTGAATGATGCAAAGGTGTGTCCTTGTATAACACAATTCTTGCAAGGGTCAGACTTCCCACAAAATTAGGATTTGGATACTTTTGGATCCTCATTCAACCTTCTATCAAAGTTCTATCAAGGATCTTGTCAAGTGTTTGTGATTTTTAACCCGTGTTCCAACCCATGGATCAGGTGATCTCATCACCATGAGTTATGACTGACAAGATAAAATAGATACATCAACCATGAAACTCCATCAGTTGACCTCATTTGGAGTCCATGTTTTCATACAATGTTGGGATCTAGATCTCAATCACCCAACATGGATTTAAATGATCTAAACATAAAATCAGTACATAAATCAAATGATAAATATCTAATCAATACAATCTTGGAGTCAAATGCAATTAATGCAAGATACGTGCAATGGGTCTATTACCCATGCCCCAATATGGAGGTTTTACTAAAAAATAATAGAAACAAACACAAAAGTAAGGATGGGGATAGGAAGAGTCATGTTGCCATGATGCAACAATGAAGCAATCTCTGTGAGGATGATGACGACTCCCTTACTTACTCCGTGCACATGAGGGAGTCTATAGGATGTCCAAGTATAAAATAATATGAGATCTATCAGATGCCCTTTAGTGCTTGGAGTCCCCCTACTTTTATATGTGGGAAATGAAGCTTGAAACCCTAAAAAATGCTCCTGACAAAAGCTCAAAAGACTTGGTTCATGATGCCAATTAGTCGAATGGAAGCCTACTTGGTCGATTGGCTTGAATGGTTTCTCCAACCTAAAGGTAGGTGAGTCAACCCATTTGAGGCAAGTCAGACAGTTCATATGTGATAATGAACCTTTCTGATTCAGATTGAGTAGGCGGATTAGGTGTCTAATTGACCGGTTGACATTCTGATTTTAACTAAGTCTTGTTGACGAGTCGATCGATAGGAATGCTAGTTGATTGATTGGACTTTGTGGACTTGATTAGTTCTTGCATGTGAATCGATGGACTGGAATATTAGTCAATCATATGAAAAGTATGGGTGGTTAATGTGCAATTGAAGCCTATGATTTTTGGGTCTTTTCGGACTTTTGGGATGATTGGGCCATTTTCCTATAAAATCTAGAAAAATCTAAAAAAAACTCTAATTTAAGGGAGAATAAGTAAACTAAGATAATTATTTCTAAAACTAGAGAATAATCAACAAAATGGTCCTTAGTAATGATATAAAAAGATGTAGTAAAAGTGATAAATATGCATTCATCAGATACCCTGAGCTTGAACATTGCTTGTCCTTGAGCAACATGAATCATAAACAATACCATATAATGTCATCATAAATCCTCCTCACTTGGATATCACTACTTTGATCCTTACCACCTTCCATGGACAAGTGACTTATTTCCTGGAATCACATAACACAAATTTCTAATTCCCTACCCAAAGTTCCTCATGACTTGTTTCCATAAGCAGATAAACAAAGAAACAAAAGCCATATTCCTTCTGCTTTTAGTACTCTCGTATATTCTCACAAGTTTTGCATAAGAACAAGGTTTATGGATTGAATGGTTTGGGGTTATGTAGATTCCCTTAGGTAGAAAAGTGAAGTGAATGGCGATATGGAAGAAGGTGATCTCATCTCTATTTGACTCGAGTTCTTTTCATTATCTTTGTCGCAATTACATTGATTGCATTTTTTGGTGTGCATTTTGGCAACTTTTCTTCAAGGTACTCCCCTATTAAGTATGAGGGGTATGGAATACGTCATAGAGGGGGAAGGGTGTTCCAACTTGAACTTGGAATTTGGCACTTGTTTTTAATTTTTAACGTCTATCAACTCACTCGCAAGCAAATAAGTTAATTTTGGTATAGAATGGTATCAATCCCATGGAACAATATTTTAAGAGTTTTATTCAAACAATTTCTAAGAGTAATATTTAAGATTCAGTTTGTAGAGAGTTATTAAAGCTAGTGCAAGAAATAAAAGTGCAGAAGTAAACTGATTTAAGATGGATTTTAATACTATTTATGAACAAATACTAGGGGTTTGGAGTTTTACCATCATAGATCACATACTTACTTTAACTAATTCAACTCCTTATTTTCTATTAATTAGATTATGACCATGAAGATGTGTGTCCTTTCTGAACACAAATTTTGCAAGGGTTATACTTCCCACAATCTCGGGGTTTTGGTGTTTGTGGATCCTTATTCAACCATCCAACAAAGTTGTATTAGGATGTTGTCAAGAATTTGCAATTTCCAAACTGTGTTGCAACCCAAGGATCATGTGATCTCATCACATGAGTTATAGAAGACAAGATAAAATATATATCAATCACAAACTCCATCAGTTGATCTCATCAGGATTCCATGGTTTCATACAGTGTTGGGATCAAGATTCATCACACAACATGGATATAACTGATCTAATCATAAAATTAGTGCATATATAGGAAGAATAATATCTAATAAAATTGAATCAGGAATCCAATTAAATCAGGAGTCAAATAAAATTAATGCAAGATACTTGCTATGGGGCTAATCCCCATGCCCCAACATGGAGTTTTTTTATTGAGACTTAATAGAAACAAACACAAAAGTAAGGATACAGATAGGGAAGTATGTGTTTCCAAGATGCAACTATGAAGCAATCTCCATGAGGATGATGACGACTCCCTTTATCCCTTTCTTGCTCCGTGCACCTAAGGGGGTCTCTAAAATGGTCAAGTATCATATGATATGAGATCTATCAAATGCCCTTTTATTATTGGACTCCCCCTCCTTTTATAGGAGGAAATGAGGCATGAAACCCTAAAAACTACTCTTGAATACGGCTGTGAAGGCTTGGTCCGCAATGCTAGTCTATTGAGTGGAAGCCCAATCAATCGATTGGCTTGAATTATTACTTCATCCAGAAGACAAGTAAGTCGAATGGTACGAGGTGAGCTGGTCAATTTGTCTATGATAACGAGCCTTCTTGATTTGGGTTGATTCATTTCACTAGGTGGCTAGTCAATTGGTGTCATTTTTTATTCTGACTACATCTATTCAATGAGTCGATCGATTGGGATTCCAATTTGTCTATTGGACTTTGGACTTGACTAGTTTTCGCATGTTAGTGGACATATTGGGATGTCAGCTATTCAACTGGAAAGTCTAGGAGGATGAATATGCAATTGAAGCCTCTGATTCATGGTCTTTTTGGGATTTTGGAGTGATTGGGCCATTTTTCTATAAAATCTAGGCAAATCTAACAAAAACTTTGATTTAAGGGAGAAAAGATAAACTAAGACAATTTATTCTTAAACTAGGGAATAACCAACAAAATGATCCTAAGTAATGAACTAAAAGATGCAATAAAAGTGATAAATATGCATTTATCATGATAGTAATACACCCTATATCTTGATGATTGGTCGTGAGGATCCATTGTCAGCTGTGCATTGGGAACTAGTCGAGTGTACATATCCTTTGCATGTGGGAATGATTACACTTAAGACAACTAGATTGTCTATAGATGTACCTACATATGTAGTACAAATAAGTTGTGACTTGGATTGGAACTCTGGTTTGGTGATGGTTATGCCTGGTAGATTGTATCCTAATCTTCTCGTGATGTATAAGGAATTGACTGCTATGTGTCACAAATTAAGTTTGCATCTAAATGCAAGTTTATGCTTTAGAGTAGTAAAGGGACTAAAGTGTATCGAATGTCAACCTCAAGTAATAGGGACTACTAGAGACTACTACTAAACAAAATAAGTTAGCTAGACTTAGAAACATGTTAGTTGAGCGATTAAACTAAGAACTAAAACTCCATTGGAAAGAAGTAATGTGGATGGAAGATGAGATCACTGAATTCGGTAGGAAACCAATCTCACTACATAACAACCTATGCATGAATTATATCCTATTAATACACATTATCTTGCTTCTTTGGAATAAGTATCTATAGCTTGTACTTCTTGCTCTCACAACATAGAACACTATTTCTTCTAATTACTAACCGTCTCTCACATCATTAATATAGAACGATAAATGATAGAATACATTTTTAGAAAAGTTATTCCAGACTGGTTATCCCACTTTAGTGGTACACTATGATTGTGATGATAATAATTTTCTAAATATTAATCCCACTCTCTTAGAAATTAACAGTCTATCACATATTCATGGAGATCAAGCATAAATGAAGCTATAAAGCATTTTTGTCATCAAAATTTGAAGAAAAGACAACCCATATTGAATCAAACATAAACATGCATAGATTGAACACCATTCTACTTCTGGGTCTTAAAGTTTTGAGTTTTAGACCCTCATGCTCAACATGGAATAAAATGAAGGGAAGGAGGCAAAGAAAGTCATAGAAAAATCTAGTAAAACAATGGAAGGTTGATCCCCTCTAAAGAATGTTGTAGCGTAACATCATTATGGTCGTCAAACTACTCCTTAAGATGTGCCTTGCTCCATATCTCTTTATCTTCTTCTACTTGGAATCTAGTCCTTCATAGAACAACCAGATGGGATGGCTTGGATGAGACAATATTGTGAAACCCCTCATGGGTTTATAAACAAAGTGGAAAGGAACAACTTATCCAATAGACAATAAGATGTTTCCTTACTGAATCACGATCGTCAGGAAAATGTTGGTGCCACCAACTTGGGGGTCAGTGGTATTAGATCCCCAATTTAATACAATTAGGACTTCTGATCTTGATACAATCAAATTGAGTTTGGCATTTTCGAGATTTCTCTGTCAATTCTTCTTCTTGTCTTGTCAGTTCTTATTCTTCTTTTATCTTTTCTTCTTCTTTTCATGTCAGTACCACTGGTTGAGTTGGTAGTACCAACTTCTTCTAATTTTAATTTGTTTTTATTTGGAATAGAGCACACCATGGATTAGTCAAGATTCCAAATGCAATATTTTGAATCAAATACATGTAAAATAGATAAAACAAGAGCTATTTTAGACAAGTTAGGTAAAAGATACATAAAATGCATCAATATGAGAGAATTATTTCTAAAACATGCCCAAATTAGCCTGAATTATTGTAAAGAAATAATGCATGTAAAAATTCCTTAAGATTGAATGTTTCTCATCCTCGAGAAACACTACTTTGGATTTGGTAAAATCGTCAAAAGAGATACCCATATGTTGACTAGATCATTATAAGCATCCTTGACTACATGGACCTAAATTAGTCCTTTCCAACAATGGAGAAAACATATGCTACACAAGTGAGCAATTATGAAAATAGATAAATAAAAGTAGACTTCTTAACACACAAGTAAGCCAAACCAGAGATATATCATGGAAAGTCCAAACTATGCTGAGTGTATCATAAGATCTCCCTATCTACACTGCTCTTTTTAGCAAATCATTTGTCTTAATGGACGTAGTTCCTTGAATATTCATGAAAGAAAGTAATAAATCTTCAGGATGTCCTAACATTTCAAGCATTGGGTGGATGGAATTGGTAGAACAAAATAGAAATCACAGACAATCCAAGCCATGTATGCTAAAAAATGATGGACCTAAATAATGGATATGAATGTATTTGAATGTTCCCTAATGCCTAATATTCTGGTGGTATGGTGGATGTTTTGAATGATTCATCCTAATGATGAGTAGCAGTGGAAGGTGATTTAACATAGAATTCCAAAATATTATTCCTTATATAAGAGATAGATGATTCTTTTTCTTCCTCCATTTCCTTCTCCTTTTTTCCTTTCATTTTCTTTTGCATTATTTTTCTTTTGTTTTCTTTTCCTTTATCCCTTCATTAGCCATACACAAATCATGTGCAAGCTATTGATTTTTACAACTTTGAGAAGGAATAAGGATCCATGCAACTTTCTTGCTCCTTGTATTTAGAAAAGATGTGGAAAACATATATTGCACCATTTTGACTCACACAGTGAAAAATGCAATTATATGGAATTTGTTGTGCCAACTACCTTTTATATATATATATATATATATATATATATATATATATATATATATATATATATATATATATACATATATATATATATACATACATGTATCTATATCTATATATATTTATGTGTATATATATATGAGCTTTACATTTGACTACACTTTCATTTTCTAATGCAAAGCTAAAAGACATACTTCCTATCACGATGATATGCAATCAAGGAATAAAATAACTTGAATCATGTATGGAGTCTATGGTGGTGATGGAATGAAATAAAAGTGAATAAGATCAAGTGACTAGGAGACATGCTCTTTCTAGCCATGATACATCTCTCTTCTATTAAATCATGTGTTAGGGTGATCTAAAACCTATTATTGAATTAATAATAAAGATCATAATAATGATTGGTTAGAGGACTCAAATACCATCTTCATTCAAAAATTGATGTTAGAATTAGGTGTTAAGTTTTCCACACATATGTCTAAATAGACTAATCCACACAATTCCTCATGTAGTGTACTCTTAAATAATATAATTTAAAATTTTAGGGATAAGGGTACACACAAACCATTACTTCAATTGACACGTGTGAGTATTTCAAATCAAAATCTACTTTTATACTAAACAAACATGGATACATGCAAGAAAATGAAAACTAGATTAATAGAAAATATGAACTAACTAGGATGCGGAAGAAAACTAAAAATTAAATAACTAAGATGCAAACAAAAATGAAATGGAAAGTAAGATAAATAAATGAATCATAAGATGAATGTAAGATAAATCTCTTTCCATAACCCCACTACACTTGAATTTGTCAATGACCTCATTATTGAAAATAAACTTAGACATGGAATGGATGTTCTAGATGATCAAGCTCTACATTAATAAAATATTGCATCTGGTACTTCTTTGTTTCTTTTCATGATTCCTATAATGTGCCAAAAAAATTGGGGGATGTGGACTAAATGCTAGCATGTAGGACATGATGTTAGCGGTACTGACACGTTTCGATGATACCGACATGTGAAAAGCTAATGAGTGATCAATAAATCAATGGCGGAGTTGTGAGCTTGTGATCATTAGTCACACTCCATCAATATCTCAGTGGCACCGATTGGAATGTTGGTGCCATTGAGGTTACTGTAAATCCTACATCAAAAAGGTAACAAATCTAAATAAGATTATGTCAATGGTGCTGAAAAGGGGTCAGTTCCATCATTTTTTCTTGTATATTTATCACAATTATTGTGTCCCCCAAGTCTAAGTCAGTTCCATTAGATAGATGGCAATATCAAGGTTTTACTGACAAAATTTACATTACCTCATTGTGGTGTGTTGATGCCACTGATGTGGTGTCAGTGGTACCATCATTTTCATGTATGTGAACACTAAGAACACTCATGAAACATCATCAAACTAAATCAAAATTTTTTAACAAGTACAAACATTAAAATGCAAAACTAATTCTATTGAGTCAACATAAAGGAAAAACATGTGAGTTGCCTCCTAACAAGTTCCCTTGTTTTATGCCTTAGACTCGACATGATTCTTCCCTCTATCCCATGTCATGAATGGATGGCGAAGAATGATTTGGTGATTGAAATTCTACCCTATCATAATCATCCCATGTGTTAAATAACAATGATCACATCTGCTATGGCTTGAAATGATTGTCCTAAAAGCAATTTTGATCCCTTCTTTTCCTACATGTCCATCATGACAAAAAATCGACCAGGTACATATATCTATATATTTTGAGTAGCACATCTTCACAGATCCTAAAAGGTCTAGCAACAAAATCATATGCTAATTGTAATTTCATGTTAGTCTTGGTAGGATCCTTCATTCCAAGTCTTGTAAAAGTATCAAGCGACATTAAGTTGATGCTTGCCCTAGTGATTCTCCAAACTTAATGCTTCTAATAGAAAAAGGGGTGTTGAAAAATCTTGGAGCCTTTCTCTTTGTGGGTAGTCATATCTGAATCAATGCACTGATGACTTCATCAATGATGATATTAATTGAATATATAATATCCTCTTTTTGTTGATGATTTGCTTTAGGAGCTTCCCATTTTCTAGATTTTTCTCAATGGCCTTCACTAATGGGATGCTAAATTGGATCTTCATGAGGTTGTCTACTAATTTTTGGAATTTACTTTTCTTATTCATTGACTTCAAAATATTCAAAAAAACTATTTTTACTACATCTCTTTCTAGGTGGTGGTGCATTGATATGGAGCAACATATATTTCCTAAGGGGCCTTCGCTCGAAGCTTGAATCTACATTACTTTCTACAGTGGAATCTAGCCTGACTAGACTTTCTTGTGGCTTCTCCTTCTTACATGTAGGATCCTCCTTATGGCATGTGATGTTCCACTACGAAGTAGAACCTTCACCCTCCTATTGTTGCATTGGATCCTCCTATGGAATTGGGGGAGTAGACATGGTGGCGGTGGATCTTTAGGTTCACCCCTTGTAAAAATGGGGTGGATGGGATTTATTTATCATTGCGTCACAACATGTGTGTGCATTTCTTGTTGAGATGAAGTATTCACATGTACATGCTTATAAGGTTTTTCTACACCCTAGTCTTCCATAGAAGCCTTTTGGATATTTGATCTATGATGGAAAGAGTTGCATGCATCTGAAGGTGTGGTAGAACGAGCCTTCTCACTATATATGGAAACAAACTTCTCGTAGCCTAGAACCACAAGGGTAATGATTGGATCTAGGGTTTCTTCAATGACACACCCTTTTATTATAGATAGAAATATTTTTGGCATGCTGATGTTGGTTTGTTGACTCTGTGTTCCCAACAGAAACCTGTTGTCTTACCTTCTTAAGTACATATGTGGTCATCTGTGACACCTGGGCCTTTAGAATCCTTATTTGAGCCCCCATGTGTTGTTGCTCTGTGGTGGATTTATCAACACATGCATATAATTTGTTAGTAAATTTCCCAAGAATGTCTCTTAAGTAATCCTCTTGTCACAGAACGTGTTCATGAGTGTTCATTTCTTATGTTAGGTTGTTGCATATACATGCACTCGTCTTCCTCTCCTCCAGATGAGAGGATGGTCTGCATCTCCAATTTCTTTTCCAACTAGGCCACGTATATCTTGAGATCCTTAACCTCATGTGATTCCCTAGCACTTTTGGCCAAGGTAGAACATTGATGCTCCTTTCCAAGTGAATTATGGAAATGTTATTCAAAATTTCATGGCACTCTGATGCCTTGTTATTCAAAAAAAAATCATGCATAAACACTATCAAGCGTGGTCCTTTCTCCTGTGTACAACGCATAACTGGAAGTCTTGGCTTGTCCATATAAGTCAATCCCATGGTATGACACCTTTTTCAATATGTTTTAGTATCTCTCCCATGCCTCTAAATAGGATTCATCTTCATGTTGCTTGAACCCATAATTTCCCTCCACCAAATCACTGGTCTTCTAAGGGGGAAAGTACCTCTCAAAGAAATCATCAATCATTTTACTCCAGGAACTTAAGATTTTGAAGGTAGACTAAGAACCCATGTACTGGTCATGCCCATCAAGCAATAAGAGAATAATATCAAATAGATCGTTGTTTCTACGATTCAATGTATCTTTTACATAGTAAATTTACAACAAAATAATTTATATGTTGTATTAGTTCTTTATTGTTGTGCCCGTAGAACATATGTGACTTGATAAGAGCAACAAGTCATGGGTCAATCTTGTCTCTTACCACATGGATTGTATATTACCTTAAAGGACCCAATTGTGCAATAACAGACGATGCCTTGATTTTCTTCCATATGGTATGTTCATTAACTGAAATCGCCAAGTCCTCATTGTCTTCCCTGTGGTTAGACATATCTTCAATTTATACCACAGGTTCTTATTAAATAATAAACAACTATTTTTCAACCACCACATCATCCATAGGTGGTGTTGGTGATGTAACCTCACTTTAGTCAGACGTCTGTGTAGGAACCATAAACACGTACCTTAAAAGTGAACTGAATAGGAGTTCATAGATAAACTACCAAAAAGTTTAAAAAAAATCAATTGATTTTAACTAAAAAAGGTTAAACGAGAAAAAAAGTGGTTTACAATGGCCGACTATAGAACTTGTAGTGCTAGCTCTGCCAATTCCCCAAAAATGGCAAAAATGTGACATGACTTAGGTATGTGTACTAAATGCAAGTGTATGTGTTAGAGTAGTAAAGGGACTCAAAGAGGCCCGAATGTTGGTCCTAGAGAATTGGGACTGCTAGGGAACTACTACTACAAAAATAGATTAGATTAGCTAAAAAGGTGTAAGTTGAGTGATTGAATTAAGAATTGAAATTAAATTGAAAAAAGGTAAAGTGGATGGTAGATCAGAATATAGATTCTCTAGGATACCCATTTCACCACAGTGTAACCTATGTATGCATTCTATACGATTTAATACAAATTATCTTACTTCTTTGGATTAAGCATCTATAGCTTATGCTACCCCCTTCTTGTAATTTAGAGAACTATTTAGCCTTATTACTATATAGAAAGCTAAATAATAGAATCTCTCTCTAGAGAAAGAACTTTATAGTGGTTATCCCACTTTTACAACACACTATTGATCATGATGATAATGACTTTTTATTTATTAATCCCACACTTGAATCAGTTAATACTCCATCAAATTTCATAATGACCAAGCATAAATAAGGCAACAATGCATTTCTGTAATCAAAATCTAAAGCAAAGACAATATATATTCAATCAAACATAAATATACATAGAGTCAACACCAGGATGTTGCTAGGTCCTAAAAAATGGGAGTTTAGCCCCTCACGCTCAACATGAAATTAAAGGAAGGAAAGGAGGAAGATAAAGGCATTGAAAACTCATGTAACAAGATGTAAGGTTGATTACCTCTGAATAAAGTTGTATCCTAACGACATTGTGGTTGTGGAACTTATCCTTGGGATGCACCTTGATCCATGTCTTTTTGTTTGCTTCTCCTTGGAATTTGGTCTCTTATAGAATGGTATGATGGGATGCCCTTGATGAGATAATATTTGTTGATGCCCTCCTGGGTTTATAAAGAAGGTGGCTAGACACAACTTATCAATAGACTGTTAGATTTTACCTTGCTGAATCACGAATTTTAGGTTAATGTTGGTGCCACCGAGTTAGGAGTCAATGTTGGTAAGATATGTCCGGAGATCCAATGACGTGATATGATGATTGACATGGCATATTACATAAAGGATTTGATTAATAATCATAAAGGCGGGATTCCAATTCATTATGTTCCACTCAGTTACAAGATAATGAGGAAACATTATGAATGTCTAAAGAATGACAACACTCAATGACATATGTCTTCAAGTATGTGACTTGAAGAATGAGATCATACAAATGCTAAGAGTATGTAGATTATTATTATGCACATAGTTAGTTGATACTGTGGAAGGCTGATAGACACCAATATCACATAAGACTGGAGTATGTATTGGTTGATGACAAAATCTCATTAGTCATGATATGGTATACCAAACAAGGCACACAGATACATGTTAGGGAATAATGTATCTGATAGACCCACCTTGAGAGTGACACATGGAAACCATAATTGGTGGTCATAGTCATCTCTCACAGTGAAGGTGGTGATTGTGGTTCTTAAACCTAAAGTAACTACACTCATCACATGTTGTTAGGTATACTTTGACATCATCAAATGTCATACTGAAATACGGGTTGCCATAAAGGTGATGATTTGGTCGCTTTGACACATGGGGACTGACTATGAGTGATAGAGATGGGATTTGCCCCTCCTATTGGATTTTGATATCCTGGTCACTTGATAAGTGAGACTGAGAAATGCATGTGCATGCACATGTGAATCAATATATGATACTGAGGTCACATTATCTCAGATAGACTGCTCTTGGTTCAAGGAACATGGATCAAATGTTGAGAGGATGATGATTCCATGCCTCAAGTTCGTTCCAGATATTAGAGACAAAGGAATTATACAATCACTGCAACACCTTATATAGATTGTAGGTTGAAGTTGTTATCCAAATTTCCATTCACTTAGGCAACGCTGATGTGAAACTAGGAACCTCTCTCTACATGTGATGTCATAAGTTAGTTATGGACATTCACTACCAACGTGATATAGGACCTACACGGTCACACACATAAGAACTCACCTAGAAAAGGAGTTTATCGTGAATGATGATTGAATTGATTACTAAAGTGATTAGATACTCAATTTGAGAAAAAAAAATCTACTGACTAGACTGCCATCCCATCGACTCAAGTGTTGGGATGACTGTTTAGAGTGTCAGGCTGATTGGAATTGAGTAGGTCAGAGTTCTACATGAATAAGACACCAACTGATTGGCTCACTGGCTGAACTGATTGGATCGAGTGAGCGAGTTGACTGGTTCTCCTAGTGAATCGATCAACTCAGTTGGGCTGAATGAAGGTTCTAGTAGATTTCCCAGATTCATGAGAAATATAACTCATTTTACTTATTCAATTCGATTGATATAAGGAATTAATGTTTGCAACTTTGCATTAATTGGATTTACCAAATTCTTGTGTGATTAGGAAATGAGCAAAACAACCGGTTTGCACAGTTAACTGATCTTCTTGTGTGTGAACTGACTGGTATGGTAGCCAATTGACCGGTTCTATGTTTGTAGGTTGTGAAAATTCGTGATCTTCTGGTCCCTTCCACTCTCGCAATGACTGGGAACCCAAAACCTAACTCCACCTATAAATAGAAGGGTATTGGGGGCTTCACAACACACGCAATTGAGAATCAGTTGCTGTGACAATTATTTTCCTCTCCGGTTATGGTAACCAAGAGAGCCCAAGCAAGTCACAGTGAGGGAGAGAACAATTGAGAATCATTGTGGGAGAGCACGTTGGTTGCTAGTACACCAATGGGAGAGACAACTTCTTCCTATCCATTCTACTAGAATGATAGAAGTTCTAGTTGGTCTGTGGACAACTCTAGAGGCAAGAGTCCTTTGGCTTCTTCTAGGAGGGAAACATCAGTTTGCAGTCTATGGTGAGACTGCATGAGTCATTGCAGATGTCGTTCATGGTGAAGACAAGGAGTTGCACAGACACCGTCCAAGAAAAACTAGAAGATAATTGCACTGCAATGAGTTGTTGTCACTGGACTTGCTCTAGGACCAGGTATAAACTTGTTAAACCATCTTTCTAATTTCATAGTATTTGATACAATCTTTTTGTTATGGGAAATATAGATAGATAAAATTTTATGTCTATTGCCTTTCATTGTGCATGTATTTCCCAACAGTGGTATCGGAGCCACATCCATCTACTATAATTTGGGATAATTCATATGATTTGATTTTTTGGTTTTATTATTTATTTATTACATACGATGTGAATATTTATACTGTCTCATGTGTATCTGATCAAAGACCCCATAATCCCAAACTATTATATATATGATATGATAAAAATGCAATATACACAGGTCGCTCTAAAAGTGGTTTTGATGTCAGATATGTATCCCTGTTATGGCCCCAATATTTGTGTGTGGTTGGATGGTTTGATTTTATTTCCCTTTATCTCAGTCTGCGTACCGAGCCTCTACCTCCATATTCCCAATGTAAAGTTAATTCTTTCCTATTGTTCCCCTTGAATGTAACTTGAGGTTTCTCTCTATCATGTAATACATTTAATAGCAATAGGATAGTTTTTTTTCTTACAACGACAAAGAGGATGATCATTATCGGATGAGACGACTAGTTAGTGAGACAAGATGACCATCTAGAGGACCATATAGGACAGAACAAGGAAGCCAAATGAATGCCTAGTGGACCCAACTGACCGTCTAGAAGGTGTCCAAACATTAGTTAGACAGGAGGTCAAACGACCATTCCAAATGACCAGACGACCAACCAAGAGGTGAGATGACCAATTCAAGGGTTGAATAGATCTACACATATTCATAGGCACAGATCTACACCTACAATAGGTTCATACATGTGATGGATGTTGACCTAGGTTGTAATAGTTCCTTGTAGCTCCAAGGAATTACATTAGATATGGCTATAACCATCACTAATGTTTTATATTGCATGTTTAGGTTGTGAGATATAGCATGTATATGATACATACTATATATGTGTTGTTTGGATGCTATATATATATATATGTATATATATAGATATATATATACACATATATATGATATATTATACATAAGATCCCTCTATCAAACATATTGAGTCTAAGATGCCTTCCAAAAGCAGCATACATGAAAAGCTTGATCGACCAAGCGTAGGTTATGCCCAAATGTGGTGAGTCATCTATCTCGTGGAAGTGTGATGGTAATAATGTAGGTTCCGCCCAAGTGTGGTGCATTATTTTCGTGTCGGCTTTTGGGTCAGACTTAACTGGTGATTCTTAGAGCATCTAGGCCAAAATGTATGTAAATGATTATGTCAAAGAGTTGCGCATATCGTCTATCCAGAATTGCATATGATGCAATTGGCAAAAGATGCCTACCTTGGTAATTGACTATGTATTGCGGCGTTGGTCGGGCCATAGTGTAATTATCTTGGATCTTTACTCATTATAAAATTGTTTACTGCAATTTTACGAATTGATACTTGAGGGTTATCAATTTGAACAAAATAATGAGAACAATAGTTAATTAAAGACCTAATCAATATCATCAAATTTTAGTCAAATCAAATAAAATGAGTTTTTGTCAAAATTACAAATTCTTTTGTATAACCAAATGGCAACAAACAACAATCACTTCTCTCTATGATCATTCCTTGAGAAGGATAAGCTAAATGTGAACAATTTTAATGACTGGTTCAGGACATTCAGAATCTCTCTCACATAGGAGTGCAAGCACTATGTCGTAGAGACACCAGAGCTAGATAAACCCCTTCACAATGCACCAAAGGCTGATATGGATTCTTACAAGAAGAATATTGAAGATGTTGTGGATGTAAAGTGTCTAATGTTATTCTCCATGAACTATGAGTTGCAGAGGCAACATGAGAACATGGATGTTATTGAGATGGTCACACATCTCAAGAACATGTTCCAAGATTAGTCAAGACAAGAGAGATATGATGTCTCCAAGGTGATGTTCAAGTGCAACATGACAGAAGGAGATCCAATAGGTCCTTTTGTACTCAAACTCATTGGGTATATGGAGAACTTGAATATGAGAGAATTCTTTATGAAATGCCTAGATTAGACTCAATTTTTGTAAAGAAATGAAGTGCATCACTATGTTTGAGTTTTTGGAAGGAAAAAAAATAGGATGTGATGATTAGCGTGAATTGTACCTAGTCTCATCATGTTCACTTTGAGATACGGGCAATGTTCTCAACAATGTGGGTATTATTAGAGGACATGGAGAATAATCTTATGGGATTAGGTTTGTTGAGAGGGAGGAATAAGATGATGAGTATGGAAGTATTCTTCTTATATTTGTGGCTTCATGACACATAAATGTGTGAAAAGTTTTAAAAAAGGAGCCCACAATCTTATGTAATTGTTATATTTAGTTGTAGGTACATGTAGGGTCTTTAGTATTTTGTTATGCATGGGAGAAACTTTGTAACAATTATATGATTTCGTAGAAATTGTATCTAGGATTTGGAATCCATAATGAAGTTCCACCACATCATATTTTTTTTGACACATCCACCACATCATCTTCTATGTGATTAAGCATGTTTCTAAAAATGTAGTTGGTAGTGGGTTGATAGAATGGTCATAATAGGGGGCAAAATCATGATGATTCAAGATTATGAAAATGTAATCTGAATGGAGGACTATAAATCAAAGTCATGATAACATGGTATTTTTTAAGAGAAATGTCCTCAACCTTCATAGTTTTTAGACATTGGTAACTAAGGTATTTATTGTTGAACCTATTACACATTTTGCATCTAAATAATATTGGACATGGATGACCAGAGAAATAGTTATCTATAAGAAAATGCTAACCCACATATCATGAACACTATAAAATCCAATTCAATGTATTTAATGCTAAATAATGATGATGATTTCTAATGGGAAATTGACTGACTCAACATTCTATTTAAGCTCCAAAGAAGAAAAATGAAATGGATCAACCATCACATGATCATGAGAATTTTATTATTTATGGTTTAAGATGAAGAAGTTCTGGTAGAAGAAACTAGGAAAGGAGGTAGGAGAGATATGGTGAAAGCAGATGCCTAAGAGATGATCAGAGCATGGGATCTCAGTTCCACAACAACCTTTCCTTGATTGTATTGGTATAGGACAACCTATCCACCATCATAATATTGGTGAACCCCAAATGAGGAACAATGTGGGATCATCACCAAAATATTGATTTAGAGAGAGAAGTCAGATCTATCTTTGTTAAAGAAGTGAATAAAGGGTTGTTATCATTAGTGAGGGTGAGTTCAGTCGTCCATACATGTATAATGCCCATGTATTTGATCAACTACTTCCAAACCAACACCACTAACAAATGATGGTATTCTTACCTAAACAAGAGTATGTGGAATTGTTTTCTACATTGTTTGGTGTGGATCCAAATTGGACCAATGTTGGGGCTGCGAATTGCCACATAATTGATAGTAGTTTGCATTGGAATAGGTAGCTACACATTTAAGAAGTTGTGGATCTCACTAGGGTTCATATTTATAGAGGTGGAATGTTGTGTTTTCCACAAAAGGGAGTTGGAGGAAGGTGAAGGTAATGAAGAAATGTTTAGGGGTTATTCATGTCTTCAAATCATTATAGTAGTGGTGTAGGGTTTTGAAAATGTCAATATTGATGTTTTGTTTTCTGAGGGTCATAATGACATCACGAAACCTTGAGACTTGACGTGCACTTTGGACTAGGTGTGGTAGGACATCTTATGGTGGCATGTAGTATCTTGTAGAGTATGTATGCATGGTGATTGACAACACAATTAAGCCACGGTTCATTGCTTGTGGTGAGCCTTAAAATCAATAATTCACATGTCTTCATTGAAATGAGGGAGGAAGAAGAGGTAAGGTGGTAAGAGAAATGGAACTAATAATAGTTGAATAGGTACACCTAATGTTGTTGTCTTTGACATCTCTCAAAAAAGCCTTACTTCTCAAATGTAGGCAGGGAGGAGGCATTCAATCATGGAAGTCTAGTCTATCCTTAATATACCTTTAAGATGATGAGATCACTCAATATCGAGAGTAGATATGGAAGGTTATTTATGCCTACATATTCACCATGGAGAGTATATTATGTCCCCATTGCCATATTCATCACCACATAGTGCCACCTCTACTAGGTTTTCCCCTTATTCTAATGCTCATATCTCCCATTCTGTTATTTCTTATATGTTTTGGATGAACACATGTTTTCTTTGACATGGATATATTGTTGCCACCAATAGACTTTACTAAGGCATATGATAAATATATATGCATGGATCTAGAAAGCCAACAAAATTGTGCGTAAGAGCAGAAAATTCCATCTTCAAAATATTGAATTCATGACATGCCTATATCTGTTGGCGCTCTTAGAAAAATATTGTGTGTCATACCGTTTTGGTTTCTTAACTATACTACTATGAGGTACTTCATTTCTAATAGTATCATTATCATGTGGATGAGAGATAACATGTACCAAATTAATACTATTTTGACTAGTATTCTAGATAGACACTGGAAAACAATAAACTACAAATTAGGAAGGATATGTCAAGATCCACTCCTTTTGATTTTGTTTAAACCCCATGCACATGACTTGATTAGATGACCGTGTGTTTTTAGGACACACCTAAATAGACATATGGGGTGTTCTCTATAAATGTTTATTATTTCCATCCACCTCTCCCCTTTCCCCTTCCTAGTCCTAATGAAGATGAATTGTTTGACGCTCTATAGCCTTAAAGGAAGAATGAAATAATGTCTCTGTTGTATTTCCAGTCACCATGCTAACATTTTCTGTAAACATTTAAGAACACCCTTATAGAATATCCTCCAACACTTTTGTGCACGTCTCTGTCTAGGGTTTTCTCCATATTTAATGATACACTATCTCTAAAGGGAACCACCTAATCAATCCCACAAGAATCTCAAAGACAAACAACACTCCATTGATGACTATCATATCTCTTCATACCTCCCTGATTACCATCTGCAAAGTAAAATTCATTCCATCACTAATTATAGCATGAACCCCTATGACTTATAGATATTCCTCAAGATGTGAAACTATATGTTCATGTATACTATCACCCTTTTGTGTCTTCATAACCAATCTAAACACAACCATACATGGGTATATATTAGACTATGTAGTAAATATGCATATGTCCTTTTCCTATAGAATGAACCTAAACAACTTTCGTTGGTATGTGGACGGCAAGAGATGATATGAGATTCATGTATTAAACATGGATACCATTATTTGTAGATCATCATCAAGGTCCATCGAGCACATGGGTTCATTGCCAACATTACAAAAGAAGTTCTCTCTCTAGATAACTACTCTAACTTCTCTCTGTAAACTATCTCCCATCATCACCCCCCTTTCACCAAGATTGGTGATATTGGTAAGTATAAAAGTTATACACACCACACCGGATCATCTGGCATCCTCACCTCTATTCTTTCTCCATTTATTAGATTTGCAAACAAACACTCTGGGGGAACTTATTGACATCAACAAAGTTGGTGTGGATTGCAACCTACTATTAGAGATCACACTACATTTACTATTGCATGCATACATGTTGAAACATCTGATCAATTTTTCTTACCTAGACCAGCCTTGAAACACCTGATACCAATGTCGGCCGACCTATCATCCACCACTCATAAAACTACTCTTTTTGTTAGATCGAAGGAATTAAACTCTTCTACATACATGTCTACTTCACTACACATGAGTGGAGAAATGATACACAAACACCAATCACACTTGATTGTGTACCATGGAACCATGAGAATCAAAAAAATGCACACACTTAAAATTACTACAGCTAGAAATAAACCCCATATACACAACTACATAAGGATCATCACCAAGGATATAGGGCACACCACTACTTCAAGTACCAATAAGGAAACTCCAACTACCAGTTCTCTCATCAACAGACAAAACAACATGGTTTTCCATGATATTACTTTAGATTGTTTGTCTATCCAATACATCAACATTCCCAGATGTTGCAGATACCTAGAATGTGACTATGCACCAGGATGGATCACCCTCCATGTAGGATATGAAGAATTCCATGTCCATTTCCATGACGGTTATCTGGGTGGCCTCTGATCTTTTAATGGCTAGTATGAGATCATGGTTTCCTTGGATCTATGTTAAGGATGTCACATTACTATTCCACCACGAGCATATCATTTCATTAACATGTGGCTCAAAGACTACAATAATCTCATTCCGACACACATCCTACGCCTCTACCATGACCCCTAGGGTGATTCATCAAGCCTAATTGATGATATGATTGGTAAAAAAGATGACCACACTTCTCAAAACATAGATGATGACAACAAATGATGGTGATAACACTACACGGAGATGGAGACATATGTGTATGATACTAGCCATACCCAACACCAACATATCCATCGGGGTTCACAGATCTTTAGAGACGACATCGGTGCAACCTTTACCATAGTGATCAGATTACACATATATTCCCTTCATCATAATAGAAATCTCAGGATGATGATAGTACATATGCACAACTAAAATATGATTATTTTAATTTTCCACTATTAGACACCAATCATGCTACACATGAGTTTATATATGAGTACTATTCCTACACTACCGATGGATTGCATGTTTTCATACAAAAGCATCGTCAATCACACAAGTATATGTTAATGTTGCTCTATATGTCTTCATTTTGGTCTTACACAAGATAGATGTCATTTTCCGATTTTATGAGTTGCATGTTAGGAATATGGACACTTCTCATACCATTTCCCTAAACTCATATTGTGATGGAATCAATACAAAACTATGGAAAGCCCTTTAAAAATTAGATAGCTCCCTCCCACCTTGCTACTCGCCATCCCTCTGGGCCTATTCACACATCATCACCACATCACATCTCACCACTCTTGGGCCACGACCAATACGATACCATGTGTATACGACCTCAATCTTTTTTTTCTATAACCCTTTCTCCAACCTCTTAGAAGACAACCTCTCTACAAAAAACATCTCAAACCCACCTACCACAATGCTCCCAATAAAACTATTTTTGATCCTACATGCAAAAGATAACCCTAGAAGCCATCGTCCTACATTCCTTCTATCGCCACACAAAAAACCACCTTAAATGATGCACCCATTTAAACCTACCATCCATGCACCCAACATGGAACTCGATACAACTCCACCTACCCCATCATACTCCAACACAACTCACTCTAACCTTTCACACCCCTGTCCCATGGAACAACAACCTGAATCCCCTCCACTGTTGAATGATCCCTTGATATTCTTGCTACCTGCATGAGATTACTGAAGGTTCTTACCATTCATAGTTCATTATTAACATCATAAAAAAACTATAAATTCATGACATAGAATGCACTAACATAACTAGAGCCATTGCTATCCTCTTACATAGTTGTACCGTCCTAAAACTATGGTCCTATTTCCCTGTCACAAGCTTTTCTCCCTTCCCATCAACACACCATTTGAGCACATAATTGGCCAAACCTTCATGTTGCCATGTGGCGAGGGCTACACAAAAGCACTTATCAACACATGGGTGGTGAAAACTAGAGCATCCTATGCTAGGATAGGGGAATCTTGTTGGATATCTATCTTAGACCAACACCACACCAATGGGATGAAGCCATATTCAAGAGGATAGCAAACATAGTTGAAGTCACTCTTCAATTCATCTATCTTGACACCCTATACCCTATGAATATAACAAATCTCACTTTGTCTTCTTTGTGAGTAAAGAGACCATACTACCCAACCACCTTAACCTTATATGTGGTGAGATGGTTTATACTATCAATCTTTAGGATGAACACCCACACAACAACTTACCCATTTTAAGGACCATACTAAGCACCCGCTACATGGCTCTTAAGAGCTCTTCCCAAACCACAAACTATAATAAAAATATAGGTAGCAAAAAGTTTGAATCCGCAAACAATATTACCCTGAACCACCAATCATACACATATCCACATCACCACCTAATACCAAAAGATAGAAAAACTCTAACACATATAAGATTAACTTACAGCCAAAAGTCCACAATCCTACCTCCACCTCCTAACACATGCTTGATTTACCCTATATTGACCTGGATACCATGAACCAAATCAAGAACACGGTCGTTAACGACCTCAAGATGTCATAGAGCATGTGTATGCAAGAAGTGCCTCCCAAAGCACACCAGGAGGTGCACTTCTTTTTCTATTTAATCTACACTCTACAGTCTCAAACAATATGCAACTTATTGCCCATGTATGATCTTTACTTCCTCACATGGCACAAATGTTTCCAATACCAATGTACCCTCATGTTCTAAGCACGATTTTGACCATACATTTGTTGAATGGGATCATATTAAATAGCTAGCATCATGAAACACAATAGATGAGTTTATTTTATTTTTCAACAAACTTGTAACTACATTTACTAGTCATGAGTAAACCTGTCATATGGGTGGATGCGTTGGGTCATTGTGGGTTTGGGTCTTGTGGGTGCGGGTTAAAAAGGCCCAATGTTATACGGGTGGAGAAGTAGCACACCCAAATCTGACCCAGTGGGTTGTGGGTCATCTGTGGGTTCCCATTTAATATGTGCACAGTAAAAAAATATTGCTAGTTTTCACTCTACAATAAAAAGTAGAATGATTCATTAATAATTTTTGGTGTCAACATAGAAAAATGTGGGCAAGATTTTTGTGTCAAACACAATGTAATATCTATTTTGGTGTCTTGAAATAAATTGTAAGAGACAAATAGAAAATAACCAATTTTGCAATGTAAAATCAAAAAAATTAAATGATATTGATGTTATGAATAGCATAAGATATCACCATAACAACACTATATTATATCATCTTATGTTAAAGGTTATTGAAATGTCATGTTCTTATAATTGTCTACTACATAAAGTGAAAAAAAAGAATATAATAGTTACGATTGAAACATGCATTACACTATATGATCATTAACATAAACAACAATATAGAAAATTACTATTTTGTTTCCATTTGTGTAAAAAATTAACAAAGGATATCAATCAAGAAAGTTAGAATTTAACTCTTTATATTGTATACATTACACATCTAAAATTTAGTTGCTTGCTAAATGTATGGGTGTGTCATATCTTAAGATTTGTATATGTATTATATTTATATAAATATATTATTTAGTTGAATGGTCACTCGTGGGTGCCCGCGGGTCACCCGTGAAACTTGCTAAATAAACAGGTGGGTATGAGTTTGGATGATTTCTAGCGGGTGGAAAATTTCATCACCCAAACCCAACTTAAACGGGTTGACCCATGGGTGCCCGTGGATTTGGACCCAATTTGACAGGTCTAGTCCTAAACATTCTGACACTTTTTGTACGTGGACTACAAAGTATATGGGATGGGATATCATTCAAAACTCACACTCGTCTTTGAACATAGTAGCTGCATTTAATATATAATTGTTCCCACTTTTACTACTCTATACCTGGGTCTATATATAATGTCTATATTATCATGGAAGGTCTATGGGACGGTTAGTTATGGAAGATAACGTCACATTAGACAAAAAATATACATCAATAAGATCAGTGTTATCACCATCCAAGAAACAAAATCACACCTTAATAAATTCCAACTTAGATCTATAGGGGGGAATCATATTAATACATGGGCCCAACTATCTCCACGGGATTTTAGGGGAGGAGTTATTATAGGATGGAACAACCAATGCACAAACATCACAGGCATTCAGATTCATAGCTACAACATCACTATCTCAATACACAATTTGGACGACCATTTTCTTTGGCACTGTACTAGAGTGTGGTGAAGCGGGAAAAATAAACAATCTTTTGTCCAAAATGATATGACATTGCTAGACACAACTACACTCCTCCATGGAGTATAAGGGGAGATTTCAATTTCACCAAAAGCATTGATGAACGTTCAACCCATGCACCCTACTTCAGTGACCAACATCAGAGACACAATGCTCTGTTTAGTGACTTCATAGAATAACACCATCTTAATGATATACACACGACTAACAGACGAAGGAAATGACAACAAACATGTGTTCTTCATGTGTTGTCATGGCTGGCATAATCTCTACCCTCTAGCATGCACCACTATAAGAGCAACCATGCTTTCTGACCACTTTCTTATCATCCTTCAAACCAGGTTTGACACCTGAGTACACATGCCATTATGTTTTAAATAAATTTAGACTGAATATTCTTCCTTCTTACCAATGTTCAAGGATCATTCGACAACTGCATAGATCCATCATAATTATGAAATAAATATCCACAATAAATTAAAACATATGAGACCCACTCTCAGGCTATGAAACAAAAACATATTTGGAAACCTTCAAAAAACTATTAAGGACAAGCATGAAAATTATTAGCTCTATCAAATGCCACATAAAATGATAGAAATGACTAGGATTTATTCGAAAAAAAATTTGACATACTTCAAGGAAACTCTATGGAAGCAAAGATCTAAGAAAATATGGCTAAAGGAAGGTGATAAAAACACCAAATCTTTTCATGCTTGTTGTAGAAATAGAAAAAGGAACTTCTACAATACAAAAAATAGAAGGAAAGAATTTGTATTAGTTGAATAAAGTAAGTACAAGAAACTCTCTTATATAGGAGTTGAGAGAGTTGGAAGAGTCTAGAACAAGACTATTCTAGAATAAGGAGAAAGGGCTAATAAACAAAGGCCAATAACATAATAATAAGAGAAAAATAAGACAAATAAAGTCAGGAAAATATTTATACTAATACTCCCCGTCAAGCTGGAGCATATATGTCTTCATGCCCAGCTTGGAAGTCAAAATAGTGAATATGGACTTTGGAAGAGTTTCAGTGAAAATATCAACAACATGCTCTGCAGTAGGTATATAAGGAGTAGAAATATGACTAGATAAGACAGCTTCCCGAACAAAATGACAGTCAACCTCAACGTGTTTGGTGCGTTCATGGAAGGTGAGATTGATAGCAATGAAGATAGAAGATTTCTTGTCATAATGCATTGGAATAGATGGAGCAATAGTAATACAAAAATCTCAGAGGAGACTGTGTACCCAGAATAGTTCACATGTGGTGTGAGCCATAGCTCTATACTATGCTTTAGCACTAGAGCGAGAAACTACAATTTGCTTTTTGTAGCACCAAGTGACCAAATTACCACCTAGAAAGGTGTAGTATCCATAGGCAGATCTCCGATCTATCCTACTGCCAGCATAGTCAGAATCAGAATATCCAGTGAGATTACAGTGTCCATTGTTTTTGTAAAGTAGGCCTTTCCCAGGAGAATTTTTCAAATATTTTAGGATATGGTAGACAACATCCCAATGGCATTGATGAGGCTTATCTAGGTATCTACTAAACATGCCAATAGAAAAAGTAATGTCATCCCTAGTTACAGTAAGATAGTTGAGTTTCCCAACCATTCTACAATACTGGTGATGGTTAGGATAAGGCGAAGAGTATTGTCATCCCAGTTATTATTGGGATCCAAGGGTGTACTAGATGGTTTAGCCCCAAGCATTCAAGTCTTAGGTAGTATATCTAAATCATACTTGCGTTGTGACAAACAGAGACTAGAAGAGGAATGAGAGACTTAAATACCCAAAAATATCTCAATTTGCCCAGATCCTTTGTAATAAAGTGTTTCTTCAAGAATGTCTTTTCGTAGCCTAGATGCCTACTGAGTCACTTCCAAATAGGATAATGTCATCAACATAGACAATAAGAACCACAATACCAGAGTCAGAGTGTTTAACAAACACAAAGTGATCAGATACAGAGTGACAAAATCCAAAATTTTGAAGAATAGAGTTGAGTTTGTCAAACCAAGCTTGGGGACTTTTCTTAAGACCATAAATAGCTTTGTGAAGGTGACCGACTTTTGAAGACTCCCCCTAAGTCACAAATCCATGAGGTTTCTCCAAGTAAACCTCCTCATGTAGGTCCCCATACAGAAATGCATTTTTAACATCTAGTTGAAATAAAGGTCAGTCAAAGTTTACAACTATAGAAATCATGATACGAATAGAATTAAGCAAAGACACATGAGAGAATGTATCAAAGTAATCAACTCTATAAGTTTGAGTATATCCTTTGGCTACCAAATGGGCTTTAAGTTTCTAAATAGTGCCATCAGGTTGATATTTGATTGTGAAAATCCACCACAACCAGCTGGGGAGCAACTCGAGGGTCCATCAAATAAATCCCAAGTATGTCGGTCAGTGAGTGTTTGCATCTCGGTCTCCATTGCTTGACACCATGTTGTATGCTAAAAAAGTATGGGTAGCATTCTTAGGGATAGTAACAACACTTAGGGTAGAAGTGAAATTTGCAAAATTAGTACTCAGGTTAGCAGTAGTGTAGAATTCCCAATGGGATGTTGGATGAGAGATCAAGTGCCTTTGCATAAACTTATAGGTACATCCAAGTAAAAAAACTAAGAGGTGGAAGGAGCTATAGATGGAAGATTTGGTTGGGCTGAGAGGGAGTATGTGTTAATGAAGGAGCAAGAACAATATCTACTGGTGGTGTAGTATCAACAAGTAAAGGTAAATGGGAATCAGATATTAAGTCATAATTTAGAGTTGAGCTAGTAGAAGAATAAAATGACATATGTTTAGAAAAGACAAGATCAACCGAGACCATCCTATTTTTGGAAATTGGATCAAAAGAGAGGTACCCTTTTTGTGTCCTAGAGTACCCTAGAAAATTACACTTCATGGAAAGAGGATCCAGTTTGGTAAGGCCAGGACGCAAATTTCTTACAAAGCACGTACTCCCAAAGATATGAGGAGGCACAGTGAACAAGGGAGCATCAGGGCATAAAACTTGAAAGGGCACTCAGTTGAAAATGACAAAACAAGGCATGTGGTTAATCAAATAGCACACAATGGAAACATCTTCTAGCCAAAACATTTGAGGAACATGATAATGAAATAAAAGAGTACATACAACTTTAAGAAGATGGTGATTATTATGTTCAGCCATGCCATTGTGTTGGGGTGTATAAGTATAGGAGGTTTGGTGAATAGTACCCATTTGGTGCAAAACAAATTGACAGAATTTTGCATAAATTCAAGAGCATTATCTGTACAAAAGAATTTTTATAGTTTTATCAAATTGGGTACAAAACTCGGCAAAGAATGACATGATAGTATCAAGTATATGAGATCGATCTCATAGTAAAAACAAGCAGGTAATTCTAGTAAAGTCATTGTCGAAGCTCATAAAGTACCTAAAACTAGAAAAACTCGCAACTGAGCATGGTCCCCACATGTCAGGATGCACAATATCAAAGGGATGTTTTGCACTAATACAATTTCTCTTAGCAAAAGTAGATTGAGTCTATTTCCCTAGCTGGCATGTTGCACAATGAAAAACAAAATCAGAAATGTCTGGTACTAAGTGCTTTAATTTTGCCAGCGAGGGATGCTTGAGGCGATAGTGCCACTAGATGGCTTTCATAGAAGTAGTCAGGAAAGCCATCATCTTTGGTGCACCCAAATAGTAGCATCCATCTGGTCCCTCATGGCCCAAACCAAACGTCATTATTGTGACAAGATCTTGAAAGATAACACCATCTGGATCAAAGGTAATTGAGAACTTTAGGCTCTTAATAGTTCTACTAAAAGATAACAAGTGGATAGGAAATTCAGAATATAAAGTGCAGAATGCAAAGCAAGACGACCAGAAGTATAAATATTTCCTATCCTTGAAATAGGTGTCTGAGAACCATCTTCTAAAGTGACTGGCAGAATAGTAGCAGTTTTATGTAAGGTAGAAAATAAAGAATGATTACTAGTAATATGAGAGGTGGAACCAGAGTCAATAACCCATGTATGTTTACCAGATTGTGGCAGGAGAGAAGATTGTGTCATAAGAGCAAAAGTGCCAGTAGTAGAGGTCTCAGCAGAGGAGGCATGTCGTTCCTGAAGAAGCTTCTCAATTTCAGATCAGAGCTAGTCAATGGAGGGTGAATCGGTTGTAGAAGTAGTAGTGTTAGGTTGCTCTGAAGAAACTTGGTTTGCCCATGTAGGTTTTCCATGCTTTCTCCAGCAACGGTCCTCCATATGATTGTTACACTTGCAAAAGTTACATAAATGTGATTTAGAAGAGGTTTCAGATCTAGAGAGGTGTGAACCACGACCAACACCAAGAGTGGAGCGACTGCATCCATGGCCAGGACTGTGACCTCATCCGCAGAAGTAATCTCTTAAATAAACAATTAGATCATCACTATCAGACATATCACATGTTTCTTGAGAGATATAGGGCAAGCATTGTTGGTTGGCAGGCAGTGGGTTAGATGATAGATGGATTGGGACGGATAGGGGTGGAAGGATGACAACGGGTTGCAAGATGTGGGTGGAGCGGTGGATGGGAAGCAATGGTTAAAGAGTGGTCGTAGTTGGTGGCTTTTGTAGGTTGGTGGGCAGTGAGGGTTGCAGGTGAAGAGGAGGCAAGATATGACTTGGATGATGGCTGTTGTCGGATAGGAGTGAGCACTGTGGATGATTGCCTTCGGGATGCTGGTTGGCATGCGATGGATCAGGAAAGTGGGATGTTGATGGTGTGGGTTGAGGAAGATGGAAGAAAGAAGAAGAGGAGATGGAGATGGGAAATGTGACGACTAGGGTTTAGGGTGGCATGGGTTAGGATGGATATGAAAGGGTCTTAAGATGGATCATGTTCTAATACCATTTAGAATATGAAAAATAGAAGGAACATATTTGTATTAGTTGATTAAAGTATGTATAAGAGACTCTCCTATACAAGAGTTGAGAGAGTTGGAAGAGTCAAGAACAAGACAATTCTAGAATAAGGAGAAAGGGATAATGGGCTAATAAACAAAGGCACATAACACAATAATATGAGAAAATAAGACAATTAAAACCAGGAAAATATATATACTAATAGAACTAATATACATTGTCTTGACAACATGAATACACATATGCATAGCTAGCACAATATCATATCACATGTTGCTCAATTATACAAATAGTTATTCAACAATGGACATAAACCTCCTAACATTGTGTACCTTAACTGGGATATCTTATGTCTTGATAAGATCAAACAAAACTTTTGAATCCTTTCTCAAAGGTAGACATTAGATCTTACATGACCTTCCAGGGTATTAACAAATCACCTGGTCCCAATGGATTTAGCATGTCATTCTATAGTGTCCACATGAGAGCACATTAAAGAAGTGTTCGACAACCTATCCTGAGCTATTCACAAGGATGCCCATATATCTCAATACATCAAAATTCTCAACCAAACATGTATAACATTGATTAAGTAGAAAGAACAACCATATCAATTTGAGACTTTCAACCCATGATCTTGATCAATGCATCATACAAGATCATTGAAAAACTTCTTAACATGAGGATGAGTTCATATCTACCACATATCATCCTCACTTCCCAATGTGCATTTCTTTCTAACCGATGCATACATCACTCTCCAAGAGACCATTTATAGATTCCACACTCAAAAGACACCCTTACTTACCATTAAACTTGATTTTGAGAAAGACTTAGACAACATCAATTGGTTTTTCCTTCTTTAATGACTCATAGGATACAAATTCCTAGTTAAATGGAACATTTAGATGCACTCATGCATTAGTACATGCCCCTTCTCCATTATCATCAATGGATCTACTTTCATATACTTCAAACGCCCTAATGGGATTCATCAAGGTGATCCATTATCACCTTATCTCTTTGTCATTGTAACATTCATTCTTGACCATTTCATTAAACTTGGCACCATTAACAATCTCATTGATCACCCAAAGAGGTGTCTAGAAAAAATGTACAACATCTTGATGACATAATCATTTTTATCAAACATAAAGATAATCAACTTATCAATGTTATTTTTATCTTTGATATCTTCTCATATATAATCTGGATTCAAGATTAATTTCTATAAATCCACCATCATTGGCACTCATGTTACATCCATTGACATGGAAAAAATTAAATCCCTTATGGGATGCAAAATTGAAACCTTTCCTATTTGATATCTCAGCCTACCTCAATCTCTCTATAAGATTCCTATTATTGCACAAAATCCTATTATTGAGGCATATTGTAAATGCCTTTTCACATGGCAGAACCATTTTCTTTTGCTTGCTAACAAACTTTCACTCCCCAACCATTCTCTTACTCCTCTCATTACTTACCATCTTGTATACATCCCGCCCCCAAAATGGTTATCAAACGTAGTGGCCAAATTCACAAGAATTTCCTATATGACCATAATAAAAAAGATCTCTAATCTCACAAATTGGGATACCATTTGCATCCCAAAGCATTTTGGGGATGGGGCATCATCAATCTAAACATATGTGCTCTCTGCTCATCCACAAGATCAAGAATTCTATCTGCCAAAAAGAACAAATATCATGTTTTGACATCATCCTAGACAAATAGTATAGATGCCCATAATCCATGGTGCAACATTCCATTTAGATACCTTTCACCCCTATGGAATTATACATCAAAATCCATACACTTCAACCAGAAATCATGCATACCCCTACACATCATAGATTGCATATTCATTTTTGGAAGGACCCATGGTGTCATGGTTTGGAACCCATTAATTAGTTTAAAAACCAAGATAAGATCCTAGATAATGTGAAACACACCACCACTAAAAAGCATCAATCCTTCGGGGCTCATGCAACAAAACCATTTTAAAAGCACTATTACAACTTACTTGTCCGCTTATGATGCTAAGGACACATCACGAGAAAAGCATTAATCCTTCTAGGCTCATGTAGACAAAACTATTTCAATATCACTACTGCAACTTAATTCTCCACTTATGATGTTGAGGACATGTTGAAACATTTAAAAACTAATACACACAATTCATTAGCTAGAGCTAGGGCCCAAAATATACAACCAAAGATGTGTACTTGCACTGCACATTTAGAGGACATACATTCCCTTACAAAAACATATACACAATATGTTGTCCGCCCAAAGTACACATCATTGTATGGCTCCTATGGAATGACAAGAACACCTAATATGCATAGCTTAGGAGAACAGGATACCATGGACCATCGATATGCATGGTTTGCGAAACTAATGAAGAGACAAATTAACATCTTTTTTTGCATGTCATGTGGCTAGATTCTTATGGACACACTACACATCCGCTGCCACCACAAGGCTAACATGAAGCTAAATATGGAACCTATGTTTTGAAAACAATATTAGCCAATTGAGTCACACCAAATATTAGCAAAGTAATATATGTTTCCATGATCTGGGCAACTTGCAAAGAGGAAATAAATGTAAATATGAACACAAACATACAACTATAGATCAAATCATATGGAATGTGCTCTCATGCTGTATACGGGTACTCACATGTTTCCTATCAAACTCACTTTATGATTTTTATTATGATATGATGGTAGGAACCTCCGATGATTCACTATGACCATATGATGCCACCATGTATGCTTCTTTCACCTTTATGTTGTTGTATAGGAGTATACTTATAATATATATCATGAACGATCATGAAAAAACCACTATGCCTACTTTACACCATGATAAAGAGCTAAGCATGCACTTCTTTGACCAAGAAGGTTTCCACCTCCCCCACTGCCCTATTCATTGGATACAATCCCAATATTGTACCACCAATAAGGTTCAACAACCCATTGGTGGGGAAGGAATTCACCATCTTTGGTTAGTACTACTTAGATCAAGTTGTTGAAATTGTGGAGCTGACCCACTAGAACTGGCCATTCCTTTGGCCTCAAACTCTAGAAACCCACCCCCAAAAATCAAGCTATTCTTATACTAATAAAAAATAATGTTGATTCTGATTCAATGATTTATTGGTTGCCATGCGCTTATTTTAAGGTCATAAATGACACTTGTTTCTCGCATTGCTCACCAAGTCTCACTAAGGTAAATTATTTTGTTCAATGTTTCTTATATTGGTTCATTCTTTGATTGGTCTGAAGATCAATGGATCATTTTTTAATAAAAAGAGGTTTTCTTGACTATAAATCAGAGTATTTAGATTAACAATGTGTAATATGTTAGGTCATAAGAACTTTCATTGTTAGAAATACAAACTTTCTATAACTATAAGGGATAAGGATACTTTTTAGATAGATATCCTCTATCCCTAACTCAAGACACAGACCTCTGGAATCCTTCCAATCTTGAGCATTGGATTGATGTCATCATTATTATGTTTGGCCTACCATACAATTTTGAGATGCCCACATCATCAACATTGCTAAGGATGACATTTCAAGGTACAATACCAAGAACATAATAGATGAAATGATTCAAAAAATCAATTATTTTTATATTCTAGATTACAAACTCTTGGTCACACGCTCCCATGGTAACCACATGCAGAATTACATCCCCCATTACTACAAAAATGCAATCCTTGACATCCCTTTTTTAGTTAGTAAAAATGTTAACACTGTCCCATGCATGTCTCTTGTGACTGTAGTAAGAAAAAAAAACCCAGATGGATGCTAACCATGCATACTCCTTATCCAACCCATCCATTGCACACTATAGTTTGACATGATTTTCCATGACCTATAAACACCTTCTGTCAAAGAGACCACTGAACTCCAGTAGAGCCCTATAGAATCATATCATCTAGACATTTGTGCCACACAATGATCTAAATATTACAATCAACTTCATGGGAGCCACTAGAGAGGAAAGCTTTCTTCTTCAAAGAATAACAACAACTATACCTAGAATCCTTTGTCGGTCAATATTGTTCTATACTATTCCTAAAGGGACAACTATAGAAATTTTAGATTGTCTAGCTCTTACAATTCCATCGTATTAGGGTTTATACATGCTATTTTTTTTTCTATGGACAATGAATAATGGGGATATATATTCAACTAATATAGGTATGGGATGATCACATGTCTTTTACATCACCTATGTATGCAAACATTTTCAAGAATGTTGCATCTGATATGGGGGCCAAATTCCATTATATCCACCTGAACACACAACAACCTATTAGATTCAGTCAAGATTTGTACTTCATTTTTATTGCTAATTCGTCATCCATATGCCAAATATAATGGTAATTAGAGTTGGTAAACACATCAAACCCGTCTATATAAAGAACTACATAAACCCATTTATCACTTTACAAAACTATATGACCATCCTACAATTTGGCATAACCAACATAAGTAACTAATATTACATCTCTAAAAATCTCTAATTAAAGAAAGAGGCAATTGAAAACATATAAAGTTCATTTTTGGTCTAGAAGAATAATAGGAATATGTACAACAATGTCTATGTTAAGTCCTTCACCAACTAAGACAAGCATTGCACACACAACAACATGCCAAATAAGAGACTCAAATTCCCCAAATGGAAATAGTTCTTCAATCCTAGTCATGTTTCCATTCCTTCCTTATCCAACCTGAGTGTTTTGGGTCCTTACCAAATCTATATAGACAACAAACTTCATGGTAAAGGAAACTTTAAGTGCACGAATTGGATGATTAATATGATGGGGGGGTCTTATATGTCATCGAGACCAAAACAACCACAATTGAAGATAAATAAAATATTCCAAATCACTCATAGGAGAAGGTATGCAACAACCATAACTATCATGATCACCCCTAATTGAGAAAAAAAGAGAAAAAGTCTTTTGATGGTGGAGATTTAATCCCAAGTATGGATCTAGTCCTAATGAACACATGATGATAAAATAAGTCCAACCTAAGGTCTTGATTTCATGATCACTCACGTTTGGAGACTTTGCTAATGATTAATAATAATAGTAGTTTTATTTTTGATAATACCTTACACTCTAATATTGCTTTATCAGAACTAGAACATGACCTTGATTCAACGTAAGACTTGTTTTCCTTGCCAATGTACACCTAAAGATTTATGTTTGTTATTTTATTTTATTGTAATTGCATCTATTTAGTTTGAATATATTTTGAGGTCACTTTTACAAGCAAAAGAAGAGTTATTTGACACTTCATAAGAGTGTAAAGAGTTCAACTAATCACCATTCAAGATACTGAGATTAATATTTTTTATTTCTAGATTCACACAATAGGAGGTAATTATCACAAGTCATATCAAACTCCAAACTATGGCCTCAATGGTAGGATGGTAATCAGTTGGAACCCACAACATTTCTTACATTTGCATACTCATTGTTGGACTATTCCACTATGGTCTAACTCTAATACTTAGGTGATAATAAAATTTAGTTTCTCTTGGGTGTCTATGTTGATCCCAAAAACATTAAGACTCAATTCCTCATTGAACTTCAATTTCTCCAACATTTATATAGCAGATATCCCTGGTATTTTTTAGAATGTATATGATATTGAATGTAATAACATCCCTTACAACTCCTCTTTAAATTCCTATAACATTTGGGATATATCTATGGTTGTGACCTTATCAAACTATTTGCTTCTGATATTAACTTCACTTAGAATAAAGGGTCTTCCGAGATGTGTATTGCTAGATTGATATGCTCATAGGCATGGTACAACCTTTATCCCCTTGTTGGTTGCATTACATCTTGCTACATCATCTTTGATAATTTCCTAATCAATAATATTCCAATTTGACCCCTTTGGGACCAACATTATTTTAATTTGAATATTTCTAATTCTCTCACAACTCTTTTGTTTCCATTAATGACAATAAAAAATAGATGTTAGATCAGAATTTTCACCTAGGTGTAGAATGCATTGAAGTATTAAAAGGATGATATCTCAACAATATATTAGAACATATAAACATTTGGAAACATCCATATAAAATGAAAATCTATAAAATGATCTTCTTCTCCACAAAAGTAACCCTAACTTGATTTTTATAGAGTTTATTTACAGAATACTTGACTTGAACATCCTTATTCAAAACTAGTAAGTTAAAGGAAATAAGTTTCAAAATTACACTAAAATGAAGAAGGTTATATAAATACAAAGTCATTCCACAAAACTTACAACAATAAGACATGTAATTACTTCATTCACAACCTTTACAAATTTCTTAACTGCCAACCAAGACATCATTATCCAACACATCACCAACTAATTTCAAGGTCTATTCAACCATTGGATGCCCTATGCCTCCTCCTTATCCATGGACTAGAATTATTATGCCACAATAAATTCTATGGACCTAAAAACATACTTAGGACCTATTCCAAAGAAGAGAACCTCATGGAAGTTTATCATTTTGGAGTAGACAAATATGCATGCCTTGAGACATTGGATTTATCTTTCTATCATTCCACTCAGGACAAAGTCAAAAAATATGTATGAATTTTTTCAAAGAAATACACTATAACGATCACATATCATCAAAAATATTTATCAACCTCATATTTCCCTCATAAAAATGTAGGATGCACCTTCCAACATTAAATAGTTTTGACAACTTATCTCAATTAATGCATCACAGAAGATCATCTTCATCAAACAACTCATAAGAAATCTTGTTGGTCTTGAGAGATCAACTTTCATTGCTCGAAGACAAATAAAAGATCATGCATCCTTGTTAATAGAACTACTAACACTTTCAAAAACCTTGGGACTTCTAAGATCGCCCTCAAAGTTTACTTTGAGAAAGCTTTTTAGCCCATTAACTAGAAGTTCATCATATATTGTATGCATGGATATGGTATTCCTAACAAATGGATATAATGGACAAAAAGATACATTGGATAGGGAGAATTTTCTATTACCAATAATGGACTAAAAGATGCATTAGATAGGGACAATTTTTTATTACCAATAATAGTCTTAGTAGGGAGACCCACCCCTTTCTCATAGCCTCTTCATCTTTGCTTATTCCATTTTAGTCGTACATCAAAGTAGATACATTATATGTCCTTTTCAATCACATGAATAACAAAAGATTCAATGAGATAATATTATTCAGTTTGTTTATGATACATTTACCTTAATAAAGTCTTATGTTAAAGAATATATCAATACAATTTGTATCCTAGGTATCTTCTGCACCTATCCAAGCTTTGCATTGTAAAGAGTGTGAACCAATAGGGGATCCACTCCCCAATTAGTTGAGGAATAGATCTATCCAATGCAAACAAACTTATCTGTATGGCGGAAAATATGAACTTTTAATTACTCAAGTATGATATATACACTAGAATCTTTAAGTAGAAGCAGAATGCTTAACTATTACAAAAACATTCTCATTTTAAGTCATACATTGTTCTTCACCTAAAGGGTGGTTTTAGAAAAGGTAAAAGCACATCCAATCTATTACTAGACTAGTTATAGAGGTCAATACAAACATTCCAAGTAATCCTCAACTCGAAACTTTTACAAAGGATCTTCAAGAGTCATGCTCCCCTAAGATACCTAAACATGGTGTCGCACCCTGCCCAAAAGGGAAGGCGGAATAAGAAGAGATATCCTAGAATAAAATCTACCCTTTTGGGTACTAATATGTCATATAAGAAAGAAAGGGGTGTTTTAGAGTCACCACCATGTTTTGTACGAAAAATGAGGAAAATGATAGAGCATATAAGCCACAATGTCAATCTATCCATGATGGATCGAAAAGAAAACAAAAAATAAAGAATAATCCAGAGATCAAATTCGATAGTCTAGTTATGAGTAGGGAAGGATTAGCACCCCCATCTCACCTAAGTTAACCCAGTATCAAGACACTATCTTGTTGCAAAAGAAAACAAAAATTCATGACTATTGTATTAGAGAAAGAAACTTAAAAATGATTTTTATTGGTGGGTCATGCTTTTAGGGATGGAGATGATCATGTCCTTCCTTTCAAAGACATGAATGTCCTAATTTAGTGGTCCTAATCACCTCAGGATCTCCCACGGAGAAGATCCCTCATTGGTGATTATGATTGATGTGTAACATTTTAGTGGGTGACTAGTAGATGTATACCAAGGAGGCTAGATCTAATTTTTTAGATACAACAACAATAACTAGGGTTAACATAGAAGTAGGTTAGTTATAGAAAATTAAACAAATAATATGAAATGATAGAATAGATCTTGTGCATCTGTTGTATATAGTAGTTAACAAATATAGTAGTTGGGAGTAGACTTAGAGCAGTTTACGATTCTATGAGAGTTAACAGAGTACGAGGTGTCTGACAAATGATCCTCCAATCAAGAACAATATGAGAAAGTAAAATGGGAGGTAGTTGATCCTTGTTATTCAGAAGGTTTTAAAGGGATCCCAAATATGATGGGTGTAGGGGCATTTATAGTATGTGTTTAGGGTTTCAGTGTTCTGGAAAAAACTTTTTAGAGAGGTGTTGGATCATCATAGCACACCATGTAGGAAGGTATGAGGACTGAGGCAATCCTCCACATGGCATGTGGTGGATGGATCAGATATGCTTGTTGTCCCAGTTGATAACAATTTGATTCTTGATTTCCTAGTAATTTTAGGAATGTTCTAGAGAAAATTAGAGAAAACTTGCATGGGAAGATAAGAGAGATTATCTCTTAGATATTTTCAAAAAATAGTTGAAAAAAGGAAATATTTTGTCTTGAATAATCCAACTGGTAAATTTATTGGAAAATATCTTATATAAAGTAGAGTTGGATAACAAATTTCTCTTTTACCTTGAGAAGAACGTTTATTTACAAAAAGCCCTGAACTGGGTGAAAGTAGGTGCAAACAGGTGGATTAAATATGTGAAAAAATGTAAAAAAGGTAGAAATCGATGTATGTGGAATCCACAACATCATTATCCAGAGAAATGGTGTTGCTCATGAACTTCTATTGAGTGAGAAAAATGGGGTCTCAACACCTGGGTAATTTGGGAATATCACCCAGAAAGAGAGGAGACAAAAAAGATGTGTCTCAGTAAATACTGAGTATGTGCATAATAACTATATTTGGACACAAAGAGGATTACATGTATAAAAATAGGTGTTCCCATGCAAGAGGTATTACAAGCATGTAGGTAAGTTTAAAAGGGATAAACAAGAGATTGACGCATATAAAGAATAGAAGAACATCATAAGTATCTTGCCATAACCATGTCATAATATAAAAAGTAAAAATTATTGGAGGCATGTATGAGATAAACTAAATGTCTAAAGTTTGGGCCAAGGCACCACTAGTCATTGGCTAAAGATGGGTGGAAAAAGTGTCAGAATAGCATGCTCTAACAAGTAAATGGGTGGAATAGCACACCCTGGGTGGAACAACATGTAATAAGTAAATGGAAGGAACAACACACCCTGGGAGGAATAACACACGAAAATGGGAGGAACAACACACCCTGGGAGGAATAACACACCCTCATATAAAAGTATATGGAAACAACACACAAGGGTGGAACAATCCTAATGGTTATCACTATATTAGGTAAATAAATACAACATGAACACATAATAGAAAGTGGAAAGATTCAATAGTTCAATCACATTATATACAATGGCTTAAAGTAAGGCAAGTGGGATCATAGATCTAGCGTACAAGCATGATCAACAAGTTCAATGAAACCAAGGAATTGAATTTTAGGAATCATGAAATTTAAACAAAATAATAAGGTTACTCAAATGAAAGGATAGTTACCTCATTATGGGAAATTGGTATTATAGTCATTTAAAATGCCCAATCAAATAGAGAATGAGAACATACCTTAGATACTTGTATAATAAGTCCAATATAAAAATATACGTCCAAGCCAGGGTCCAAAATACTAATTAGTTCAAATAGAATTAGGGTTTATTCCTTTAAATGTATTAGTCTTAGAAATTGACTTTAACACTAATCCCAGTTAGGTATATCGAACCACCATAATGGAAAAATTGTTTTATTATTTGTGTGAACCAATTTAGAGTTAGGACTAGAACTCTTAAAATGGTGAAACATGGATTTTTTCTATTATGATAGGGCTTATATTGTGGGGATGGGAGATTGAGTAATTTAGACCGGCTTTTTTTATTTAAGGTGAAGTTTGGTAAGTGATTGTATTGAGTATCTGTTTATCTAATTAAGGTTCCTTATATTGATCATTTAGGCCATTATCTAGTAAACGTTAGTCTCTGTGACATGTTCCTCCACTGCTTCATCTAGAGAATAGATGAGCAATTATCCTCGACTCTCAAGTTCTCAAGTTTGGGTATGGATATTTGAGCAGAAACCATGGTATGAATAGACAACGTTGGAAATTTGGTTAATTTTCTAGTCATGTTTCGAGATCATTGAAAGATGTGTGCATGAAAATGAAGCTAGTAACCTTGGTTGGGATCTGGGATTCTCTAAAAGGTTGCACTGGAAAGTAATCTAGTCTCAAGTCATGAGTAGGGGTCTTTAGAAAGTTCTAGATGTGTAGAGCATGATGTTCTAGTCATAATTGAAGACCATGTGCATGTATGCTAATGAAGATCCATATTGGTTCAATTTTAGGTCATCATCCAGGACCTTGAAAATTTTGAGAGATAGAGCTTGGGATTGGTCCACTTTTAGATCATGATCTGGGACCCAAAAGATATGAAATTGAGGAACATGGTTGGTCCAATTTTAGGCCATGGTCCGGGACTCTATAAGATATGAAAAATAAGGAGAAAGATGGTCCAACTTAGGTCATATTCCAGTACTCAAATGATATGGAAAGATCCAAAAATTATTTGAAAATGTAGTGTTTCAATCTCTTAAGGAAACAATTGACTTTTCAAATTTCTACAAATTTTATTTGTATTTTTTTTCTAAGTTTTTCTAATTTTTTATAAGTTTTTTGTGAATTCTATTGGAAATCCAAGGATTTGTTTTTTATTTTGGCCTGTCTTTAAAAGAAGGGAAATGGGAGGAGGATCGAGCACCCTTTACATTTCTTCTCCACTCACAAAACAGAAGCGGTGATGACCAATTGAGGGCAATAAAGATGACGACAGCACTGAGGGGAGAGAGGAAAATCTAGCAGATTACCATGGTCTACCTACTTCAGACTGGTAGATCACAACATTCTACTATTCATCCTTAGATATGTTGTACACAATAATGTTTTAGTGGTAGACAATCTCTAGATCGCCTTCTTTTGTGATGTTTCTATGTAGATTGCAGTTACTCTATCTTATAGAAGGTGTAGGTTTCATTTTTGCACTTTACTTGGACCATTTTGGCCCTTGATGGTGAAATAATTTTTTTGATTTCCTGACATTCTTCATGGTCTGGAGGTCAGAGAAAACACGGATGCACATTTTGATTTGCGATATAGTAGATTTTTTTACTTTTTTGTTTTCTTGCTGCTCATTGTTTGATCGAGCTGATTTTAGGTGTTACAGAAAGTGTTGATGTTGTTGTCCTTCTTGTTTAGATGGCGACTCATGATTGGCATGAGGAGGATCCCATTAGAGATGAGCATAATTTTAGTGATGATCCGAGAACTGAAGCTAACCCACAGTATGTAGGATGACCTCTTTGCTTGAGTCCCTATGTAATTTATACACATTCTAATGGAAGTTTTTTTATGATCAAGCTTCATGTTGGTGCTAACATGATTGTGGGGGAACTACTCCTAGTTGAGAAATTTATCTATCATCTAGGCATGTTGTGGACGAACTTGCATCATTGAGGCTATCAAGCAGGAAATGAGGTATAACCTAGAAATGTTTCCCCATGACATTTCCTTTCTATTTTGTTGAACTTGCATCGGGCACTTTTTGCCATGTAGTGATGATCTTGATTTTTTCCTCTGTATGTTCCCCTTTTTAGGGTCCTAGTTTGTCAAATGTATACTGCCAAACTTGTTGGAATAAGTTGGGAATATTGTATGGTAGTTTGGTCACCAAGGAGGTGTAGTTTCTTGAGGAGACTAGTTTTGATAGCTTTAGTTCTATGCCTAACCCATAGGAGTGGGATCATAACCACCAGGATAATATTCTAGGAGTGAACCCCAAAGATATTGGGATGACCTCTTTATATGAGGTCAACTTTACTTGGTTGAGAGCCACCTTATTTCATGACAGTGAGAGGTGGGGTTCCAGTGATCCTTTGCATGTAGATTTGTGGGTCCAGGTGTTCCTATTTGTCTTGAACACTAGTTGCTTATTTATGAACAACATAAGGAATAAAGGAGATATCTATTGGTTCCTATTCTTTTGGATTACGACATGGTTTCCTCCTTTTACTGGGGTAGTGATGTCTGTGCCCATTTGCTGAAAAATTTGTGGTAGTATCTTGTGGGAAACTTCAAAGGGGATATGGTCTATGATATAAATGGTTGTCGAGGTTTTATAGGTTTGATCATCGTAAACTTCTATCAACCATTGTTTGTATTTTCTACTTTGAAATATCTAAGATAGATGTCTTCATCTGAAATTTACTTTGCAATTGTGGGATATGTACACTTCCACCTTCATAGACCTACCACTCTGAGCGGTCCAGAGGGATATATACATGCCTCTATCCCTACATGTCACCATTGGGCTAGTTGTAGCAGCAAAGTGATGTATGAGAAATGGTGGGGCAGATTGGAGATGACGACCACAATTGAGGTATGCATAGTACTGTATCACTATATTATTTCATGTATTAGTAAGTTAGTCGACTTTAGTTTTTTTGTGTGGTTCAATTTAGGATCTTCTCACATGTTATAGTGTGGTGAGGTAGCCACATCTTGTGCAACCTTCTTTGAGATGTTGTTTTTGGATCCTTGTTATGTCTAGTTCAAGTCTCCATTCAAGATTGTGTTGTACATGGGCAAGCGTGCTGCTCATTAGTGGGCTAGTGTCTGGAACATACCTATTGACCCTTTTTTAGGGTGGGCCCCTCATAGTCTGAGGATTTTTAGGATGCTTGGGAGCTGATGCATGGTCATGTGACTTATGATGAGTACTTGCAGTGTTACTATATTTATAGCCATCCAGTTCTCTTTTCCAGAGTGACAAATGATCATCTTCGTCGTCCTCTAGTGGTGAGTGCCTAAATTTGATGTCGTCATTATCTACTTGCATTATCTTTAACATGCATTTTCTATAGGTGATTGATATGACCCAACTGAGGTGTTGGATGATTAGGGGTATGAGTTTCACCATCAAACCCCTCCCGAGGTGGCTCCTTCACTAGATGCTCCACCTTCTTTGCTTGTTTATATTCCTAGCTTTTATGCCTTTTCTATATTGTGGCCTCCTTGAGATTTTGTCTTGGGAGGCACGTGTCACTTCCTAGGTGACTTTGTCAAGATGTCATCCTTCCAGGAGGAGGATGATGCTTCAGATGCTTCTGATGGACTCTTTGGATCAAGTATACCACCTGACTATGGGCATAGTGAGTGTTTTGGGGGATCTTCTAGTGTGAGAGGCTTCTCTTTGGATGTTCTAGTTCAGACTATAGATCCACCATTGGCTGGAGCTGGAGTAGGAGAAAGTCCTGATTAGCATAGAGATGCTAGTTTAGTCATGGAGGTGCCTTCTTGAAACTCCTATTCTGGTTACCACTAGTCCACCAGTATTATTCTCTCTGACATATGAGAAGTGCGTCATTATTCATGGACTTTGTCCACTTGTCGTCAACCTTTTGCAAAGCGCTTGATGGGGTGGGTAAAAAATAAACTAAAGAAGTAGTGTTTGTCTTTAGCATTTTCATTTCATGATGTATTTTCCTTTTTTGTGAGAAAAATCACGTATTCGCTCAGTGCTTGTATTTGTAAGAATCTTTTTAATCTTTAAATATAAGTCTAAATTTGAGTTTAGATAAAATTGTGAGGTTTTGTGATCTTTGATTCAAAATTGGATTTTTGGAGTTCAATCTTTGGAAGATGTATGGTGAATTAGCAGATTGCCTCAGTCTGCATGTTGGTCAATTATGGTGCATTGGAAGAATATGTCAGTCTTATGGGACACATAGTCTTACTTGTGTTAGGATTAACATAGGCGTTGACTATTTATGTAGATGCATGTGGAATACTATTCGATTCTTCTAGGGAAAAGGACACATAGTCCCTTTGTTCATGGGAGAATATTTTTCTTTTTATGAGACCTATAAATAGATTTGTATCCCTCGCCTTTTCTATGTATTTTGGTTCTTATGACCTGGAGTCATGGGAGAGAAGGAGATTTAAAAAACCCTACTTTTGTAGTGTCCTCCCATTAATTTTTCTTTGATACATGGATGTATCATTGATTTCTCTGAGACTGAAGTAGTTGAGCTGGTAAGCTTTAGATCGACTCATCATCTTCATCATCTAGCATATGTCCCTATTGTGAGGGAGCTGATGACGGCGTTGATCCCCTTTTGGTGTCCTCTGAGTCACTCTTTTTGTTTTGGAGATGTCGTATCGACTCCCACATTGGAAAATGTTGCTAAGATCACATAACTTCCTTTCCATTATTGACGATTAATGGTTCCAAATAATTTGAGTTGGGTTGTTGAGAAGGGAACTAACCTTGGTGTAGAGAAGTCTCAAGATTCTCTATGTTTCACTGATGATGGCTACTCCATTCAGATGCCCCCTTATGAGAGTTGCTTTAGAGAAAAGTGTCTCATGGCGCTGACTCTCCTAACATGCCTCGTCTATGAGCATATACTCTGGTTATATTGGAAAAAAATTTCTTCAAAGAGACTATGGCCGACTAAAGTGACTTCTTCTAGAGTCATAGCCACCTTGTGGAGGAAGGAATTATCCCTTTGATACTGGTTGAGTTGTATGAATGCTTGGATGAAGCATAGTTGACTGGAAGGAGGAGGGAACCTTTCAAGGTCCTAAAATTTATCTGGGCATGCATATGGATCCTTCCTAATTGATAGAGTCTTCAAATCCGCATTACAACATTACAAAGGAGTTTCTGCCATAGCATATACAAGTAGGTGATCCTCTTCAGCTGTGTGAATATTTGGACCAATGGCTTGCATGTATGAAGAACACAAATGTGTGATGGGGATGTATGGGATTCCCTCTTAAAAACTTTGTCTAGTGGTGAACATGTAGGACTTGTAGTGTTTGATCATATTTCTAGGTTTGGAGGGATGTGTTAAATATTACCCTATTTCAGTATTGTGGCAACTCAATGTTTGACATGTGTGTACCAAGTAGAAACCCTTCCCTATTTTTCGAAGAACATAATGGTAGATTCCCAAAATGTTCATGGGAAGGTGGCATAGGTGTGTTTGCACTAGAAGAGTCTGACTCAAGATTCTTTTCCTATGGGTTGATAGTGATATACTAAGTACTTGGAATGGCTTGCATCAACTCCTTCAATGATAATGGCTTGTGATTCTTTTGGATAACCACAATGATGAATTTTTCTTATTTATTTTTTTGGTTTATATTTTGGTATAAGAAGACAAGGTTCTATAATTAACTTTCTTATTTTTATTTAAAAAATAAAGATTTGTGTTCATGACATTTGGCACCAATTACAGATATTCCCTACATGATATTCAAAAATATGTGTTAGGATTTAGGTCCTTGAGGTGCATATTGCTATGAGTTCCCCTCTGATGAATCGTCTGATCATAGACAATATTGAGCCCATCTCCATGCATTTTAGAACAATAGGGATAGTTGTAGCTCTTCATATATTAGGATCACCTCCTTCTTATCCACCTCATTCTATGAAGTTGGAAGATTCAAACCTGAAGCACTTTAATCTACCTTTCATCTTGATTTGATGATAGGTGTTTCCTCCCTTCGAACATTTATGGCTTGTTCTATTTTGGGGTAGGTTCTCATTATACGGGAGAAGATGGAGAAACTATATTGGATCTGGGTTTCATGCTATGTGGTAAAGTCATGCCATGTAACATGTGCATCAGTGGAAATTCCTTGCCTAGTTGGGACAAGGTTCCAGATGTTAGAGATATCTCTATTGGATTTATTCTCGGCATGCCTTAGTGTAGAGATCCACCACAAGTGTGTGTCTGCCTGTTAAAAGGGATTTTGTATAATTATTATCCTTTATCCAAGTCCCCATTATTTGTGGGTCTTTTCATTGAAGTTTTTGATTTGATATTAATGCTCATGGCCTTAGTATGATAGCCTAAGATTTCATGAGGAATAAATGGGGTTAGCAAGGGTTACTCATCTCATATATCATGGGTTAATTCATACAAAGTTTGGTCCCACCTCTTTTTAAGAGATGAGGTAAGGATAATTGCAAGGAGTTTCAACTTCTATCTTCTCCCGATGATCCTTCCTTTAAGGTCAACCTAGATGGACATGAGTGTTATGGTATCTCCCTAGGTATAGGTATCTAGATGTTGATTGCAAGGGTCACATACAACTTGCCTCTAGAGACTTATATCCTCTTCCATCCTCTTATATTATTGATTACGAGGCTTCATCTCACCTTTTTCCACAATCATGAACATGTGTGGGTGCATTTTATTAGGGTGGACATATTTTAAAGGTGTTGTTTAGATTGGAGAAATGTTGGGGACTCAGGACAACAACCTTGCTCCTTCCATCCTAAGCATGAGGTTCTACTTTGACCTTTCCTCTTTAGGGTGCACGTAGGGCCACAATCATGTGTTCAAGTATATTTTAGATTTATTGGAAGGGTGGGAGCTTTTAGCTCCTTTACATGGTTCTCTATTGGAGGTCTTGCTCATCATTGTGTCCCATCAGCATTAGTAGCATTTGATGAGGCTGGAGTTTGCATGATGAAGATGGATATCCCCATCCAAGTCTTTCAAGAATATGTCGCCCCAATAATAGATGTTTTGGATGATGTAGGGTCCCTCCCCTTTAGGGTTTAACTTGCCTCTAGAATCAACATTCTAGATGACTTTCAATACCAGGTCACGATTCTGGAAGATGAGTGCTCAAACTTTCTTGTTGAAGGCTCGAGCGGTTCATGCTTGGTAACACTGTGCATGGTACATGGTTTTTGTCCTTCATTCTTTAAGAGTATTGAGGTAGTAGATTCGTTCTTGGAGCCATTTTGTCTTTAGAATATGTGCTTCTCATAGTATGTGGAGTGAAGGCATTTGTACTTCAATTGGTGGGACTACTTCCATCCCATATACTAGGGAGTACAACACATCACCTGTGGAACTTCTAATATAAGTGTTGTCGGCCCACAATGTCGGTGAGAGCTAATAGTCTTCTTCAGAATCTTGATTAACTTTTTTTTGGTAGATTCTATGGATCCATTCATCTGAGGCTGATAAGGTGACACTCGATGATGTTTGATCCCCAAAGAGCTTAGATCTTCCATGACATTTTTAGTGATGAATTTCATCCCATTGTCTAAGACAATCTCATGTGGTATCCCATATAGACTTATTCTATTGTTCTTGAGGAACTTGATGACCTACTGCGTTGATGTGTTGGTGATGGACACCGCTTCTACCCACTTGGTGAAATAATCAATGTTGATGAGTATGAACCAATTTACATTTGACGCCTTAGGTTTGACCTTCCCAATCATGTTGATTCCCCAAGTTGAGAATGGCCAAGACATGGCCATGTTATAAAGTTGATTTGCAAGCGAATGAATGTTTTCACAATGGATTTGGGAGGATAGACATTTCTGAACATATTGGAAATAATCTATCTCTATGGTATTCCTTTATTACCCCAAGAGTTGTTTTTTCTTGGATAGGATAACTACATTCATGTGTGTATTGCATGACCCTTCATGGATTCCCTTCATGATATCTTCTACTTTTGTCTTTTTGATGCATCAAAGTAGTGTCTAGTTGTAGGACGTACGGAACAACTATTCTACACCCAGCACATATTGCATGGCTCCCCATTGAGTACCTATTGCTCTCTCCAAGAGAGTATCTGTGGAATGACTAGATCTAATAGATATGCCTTGATATCATGAAACCAAGCCTTTTGTTTGTCATTAGGTGCATTGTTGATGGCCATGTAACAAGTGGCTTGAGAAAATGTATGCGCTTTAAAAGAGAAGGTTTAGCCTTCCTGGATGTCAATACATGAACCAATAGTTTCTAGAGCATCATCAAAGGTGTTCTGCTCTCTTCTGATGTAGTGAAAAGAGATATGCTTGTAGTCTTGATCCAGAGAACACATATGCTTTTGGTGTGGTACCAGGTTCTGATGGTGCATTTTGCAACTATTTTGGACTTGAGATATTATAAGGAGGGAGTCATTATAGACTTAAAGGCATCACAACCCTTGTTTTCTAACGAGATGTAGTCCGAAGATGCAAGATTCATACTTGGACACATTGTTGGTGGCATCAAACCCTACCTATTTGGCTATTGGCAATTATTCTCTATGGGGGTTCTATAGGACTACTCCTATTTTGGTTCCTTTTGAATTTACAACTATGTCAAAGAAGATAGTTGCATGTTGGCATCAGGAGGACTCTCCATGTCTAGTGGAATGATCATCCTTATCTCTTTTTCTGGGAACTTATACTAATGTATAGCTTCTTCTGATAGTGGGAAATATGCTAGTTGATCAGCAAGGGCTCGTGCTTTGACTGTCTTCGTTAGGAGGAGGTAATGTCGAATTCAGGTAGTATTACCTTCCGTTTAGAATATCATCCCTTAGGGTTGAGCGATCATAAAAGTAACAGAGTGGATCATTCTTGGAAATAATATGTACAAGATACATCATTAGGTAGTGAGTATCTTACTTATAGCATGGATCAGAGGCATGCAATAGTTTTCAACTATAGTGTAGTGAGCCTCCATGTCACTAAACATCTTGGATAAATAGTAGATGGCATGCTCGTAATTGGTGGTTTCCTAACTTAAGACTCCACCCATTGACGTCTCACGTATACCTCCACCTCTTTGTGTATACGTTTGGTTGAAATCATGTCGCTAAAATAGCTTCTTGATGTTGGTGATGTGGTCCTATAGACTTTCAGATTTAGCAATCATGTCCTCCACGTAGACCTCCACATTTTTGTGTATCATGTCATAAACAACAACAATCATTGCTTTAATATGTGGCTCCAACATTCTTGAGACTAAAAGGCATGACCAAATAGTATAATACTTCTTATTCCATGATGAATGTTATCTTGTCTTTATCTTGTTTTTCCATCTTGATCTGGTTGTAGCCAGTGAATCCATCTATGCAACTGAGTAGCACATACCAGCTATGTTGTCAACGAGAACATCTATGTGTGGAAAGAAAGTCATCCTTTTGAGATTCTTTGTTGAGGTTGGCGATAATCCCCACACATTCATACTTTGTCATCTTTCTTTGACACCGGTACAATGTTGTCGAGCAATGTAGGATATAACGGCTCTAAGAAACCATCAATGTAGTGCTTTCAAACTTCTTCCATGATCTTAAGGCTCCATTTTATTCACAATTGTTTGGCCTTCTGCTTGATGAGATGCACGTCGGGGATGATAGGCAGTCGATGAACAATGATTGAATCATCCAACCCTTGGCTTGTCGGCATAGCTCCATGCAAACACATTGATGTAGTCACTTAGAAGCTCAATCCGTTGGTTTTTGATATCTTGTGGTAGATGCACTCCAATTTTGGCTTGTCACACTACTCAGGGTTTGAGTTGAGATTCACCATTTTTGTCTTGTGTTTGACATGAAAAGGTTGATGAACCTTTATCGTATACTCTGGGATGTAGACGTCTTCAAACATGGAATCTTTGTCGTCGTAAATTTGTCCTGCCTTAGTGAAAAAGATGGTAAATTCTTGGAGATCTTTCTCATCTTTAGATTCTTTTGGGGTTTTGGGGGTTTTGTAGTTTTTGGATTTATGTAAGTTTTGCTAAAAAAAATTATTTTATGGGGATGAGTGGATATCTGGAAGAGTGCACTAAATAGTCACTCTATAATATCCACCACATTAGGGTGTTTTTCTTCTAATGTGCTTTATTTAGGATGCATCGAGAGACATTGTAACAAACTAAAATCCATGTATAATCTTAGTTTAGCCTTTTCCAAACCTTTTTCTTTCATTTCTGTCCTTGATGTTGAATTAGTAGAAATTATAAGGTTTGGTTTACATTTGTTCCCAATATTTACTTTATAAGGAGTAAGACCAAATAACTTAGTGAAAGTTTACTAATGGGTTTAATTTGCAAAATGTCCATTTAAAAGGGATAAGGACAAATTAAAAACCGATCTAGAAGTTTCTATGGCTTTATGTGTGGGAAGAAGAAAAGAAAATCCTAAAACTAAGATAATGTACCACTAAATGAATTAATTTTCCCATTAAGTGAAAATAATAGTAAATTGCCTAAAATTCCTAAAAGTGGAACTCAAAAGATAATTCTAAATCCAAATTTGTTTTCTTTGAGTACAAGTTTGCTTGGGTGGTAAGTTTCACAACATTTGGAAAATTAATAGGTATAGATGTATTAAGTGAATGGGAAAATGGGAGTTAACTCAAAAATACAAAATGAAATCATAAATGACTCCAAAAGTAAGATTTGATGCCAAATTCTTGATTTACACATTAAAATATGCCTTTGGGTGAATTTTCACTCAATTTGGTGAATATTTGATTAAAAGGTGAGATAAGGAGAGAGAAAGTGTGTAGAACCTTCAAATTATTAAATAAATGAATAAATAACTCCAACATGTAAAATTGATCAAAAATTTGTCTCCAAGGCACTTAATGTGACTTGTGGGTGAAGTTTCATCAAATTTGGATAATCTTATAACCATTAATGAAGGACGAAAGAGAAAATATGACTTGATTCATTTAACACATAAAAAGTTCTCAAAAGGCAAATCTAATTGCATATTCAGATTTGTCATATCCAAAATAGGCTCAGTTTCGATTTTCATTTAATTTGAGCATGTTTCCTCAATGGAGGAGAGACAAAAAGATTAAATAAAAATAGGTGCCACTTTAGTCTGATTAAGATTGGGAATACAATAATTATGTCGCACGCCTATTCTTTTTATTTTTTTATTTTTCATGCCATTGGACAGTTCAGATTGCTTGTCTTCTTGATCTGACGGCTGGGAGCTTGTCACCTAGCTCGCGACTAATAACGAAAGCAGAGTAGTTCACATTGGAATTTCAAATCAAGATTTTTCGATCTTTAGTCGATCTTTTTGTGAGATTTTTGATCCCACACTTTCCTCATGTGATTCTACATTGAGTGATCACTATATTTTGGTGTTTTGTCTATGATTTTAGAAATGCCCAAAGTCGGCCGCTGAGCTCTCTCACCGCCATTATGCTTAGAACCCTGGAGCAAACCACACCTATAAATAGTACCCTCTATACATTCATCTCCTTTTACCCAACTCTCCTCCTCCCTTGATTTCCCCATTTCATGTGTGTGTTGACATCAGGGAGCTTGGATAGGACCTGAGTTTGTGGTAGGTATTGCTCGTTCTCTACTCGACCTTGGGTCAAATTATCTACCTCGATAGGTTCGTGCTGATCTACTTGTTCTTTCTATGTTCTTGTTATTGAGTTTGATTGACTCACACAAATTTTCCCAAAACTTGAGATAATACTCATAGGCCGTGGTGAGGACAACGAGGAGGATGAATCCCCTGTGTGTTTTTCCTCTCCTACCCTCCTTCTTTCCTATTTTCCTTTGCTTTCTGCTTGAAGGCAGTACTGTCTTTTCGCCACGGCTTGCTTTACTTTGAGCGAGTTAAAGTTGTGCCTTTGACCCTTGACTTGGTCATCTAGATTGGGCCAAGTCACAAGGCTGGCCCATTCTTCTCTCTCTCTTCATCTCTCCGTGTTGGGTTTGTTGACGTGGCACTCTTTGATTGGTCAGAATAGGAAAAATCATATCTTTTTTATTCCTTTATCTAAATTTTAAAGAAAATATGTTTTGGAATTAAAAAAATGTAAATTTTCTATTAAAAATGTTTTAAAGACTTGGTTTTGAGTTTTATCTGAAGGTGTTTTTCAAAAATGAATTTAATACATAAAAATCACCAAAAATGCACTTTTAATGTCATAATTCCAAAATAGACAAAATTATATGTTTTCTTAATCAGAAGAACCTAATAAGATCAATGATGATAATTTTAGTCAAAATTGAGGTTTTGTTCAAAAAGTCCAAAAGTTAGGGTTTCCTTACCTTTGTACGTGTAAACCCTAATTCGTGGTTATACATTGAAAACTGGAAAAGTTGGCTTTTGACTCAATTAAAGTAGTGAAAGAGAGTAATTGGATTACATTAAGAAAGGTATGTGTTTTCCTTACACCTAAGTTGTGAATAATTGCAAACTCTAACCTAGTTTCCGTAATGACGCCTCTATGAAACCCTAATTTCTCTTTTGATAAGTCCTTTGTTATATTTTCCTCAAAATCAGTTTTATTATTTATTTCTTGGGTCTTGTACCCCACTGCCATGTCTATATTTACTTGATTCTTATACGTTCCATAGTTCTTAGAATGTTTATTTTATTAAACTATTGAACTAGTGTAGTGGTACTTACGTACAACCACCCATAGATAGGGCATGTGTAAATTTGCCCAGGGGAATGTGTTACTACTCTCCCCAATATAGAATATTTGTAGGTGATAGGAATGTGTTACTCTCTCTCACCTATTGGTTGAGGTTAGGTAGGTGCCTCAACCCTACATAGTTTAGGTAGTCAGAATTAATCATACATGCAACCTTTTTCTATTTTTTATGGCAAGCATCTACTTGTTTATGCCTTATACTTTTGACTATCTTCATCTTATAATGAAATCTTAGCCTCTATTTCCATGTTGTTTCTTATCTTTTGTCATTGTTCATTATCTCTGACACATACCTTGTTTTCTTTCCCTTTTTCTGGGTGTTTTCCCAACCACCCAGGGTTATACCAAGGTGTTGAACAAGGCCTAGATGACCAAGTTCAAGAGTAGTAGATTCACATTTTTCAATCAAGGATGACTAGGTTGCTTATTGCCAGATCATGTAGTCTCTTTTCAGTTTTTCCTTTTTAAAGAAACTCGTGTAGTGAACTGAGATAAAAAGCAATGTAATAACTTAGTTTCTTTCAGCGGCTATGGACATTTTACATGTATCTGAAACATGCTTATTTACTTGGAGCATTATACATACATTCCACAATGTCTATTTTTCTTGGAAAAGGTGGATGTTTTGTATTTCCTTTAAATTTTCATAAGGAGATGATTTTGCCTCTTTATAGACATGGTCCTCAGGGCATTGTGGTCATCCACACACTAATTTTGGAATACCTCACCCTTTAGGGCAAGATGGAAGAGAGTATGTGGTGTCTTCCACAACCTTCATATCAAATATGGCATTGACACCCCGTCCCCTGATCATGTCGTAGGCATTGTTGTAGTCATCCCCTTTGACATTGCAGCCGTTCTTTGTGACCTTAGAGTATGCAGTCTTAGTGTTTTCTTAGCGGGCTAGTTGGGAAAATCCAGAGAGGATCTCGGTTGGATACGGTGGGTGGCACCTCCACCCCTTTAGATGTTGGGATGATGATTTTTTTGCCAACGTCATCATCTTGATGATATTTGATGCTCGTCCTTGTTGGAAAAATGGGCATCATCAAAATCCCTTTTGTTTTGAAAATGACAAACATTTCATTCTTGTGGATCTAACGTGCTACTGGAGTATTTCAGGAACAAAGTGGATGACAACATTTTGGAAGATCTACATACTTAAATTGCTTTATTTTCATGATTGTAATCAAATGTAAACTTGTACAAATACATAATGTACAAGTACTTAGATATCATGTAAATCAAGCGTTTTTTTTTAATTAAGCCAGGGGTCACTTTTATTCATCCCACACCCCTCTTGTGGGCTAAATCATAGCAAAATTACATCTCCCGCACTTATAACTCGGGTATCATCATCCCAAGATCCCTCAAGGACAGCCCTTACATCCTGAAAAATAAAAACAAAGACAACCAAAACAAGGGACTCCGATATCAAGCGTTTTCCTCTCCAACTTCTGTTCTCTTGAGTATCACATAGGGAGAATCTCTTTTTTCCAACAACGCCATGCCTCTAATCCTCATCGGCATATTGGATACATCTGACAAAACTACCATCTCATTCAATCGGCATCCCCACCTACCTAACTCATGAGGAATCGAGTTGATAGCCTTGTGAACTAGGGCTCCCGAAATCATAGAGGATGTTAACTCATCTCGCAGCTCTCTAACAAAAGAAGTTATCCGCCATGGCTCTTTACCACCCTTCCAAAGAATCTCATGTGTAAGAAAATCATCTACTTCTATACACGAGATGTTCAAGGCATGGTCACCCGCTAGCTTCAGACCTATGGCGCATGCTTGCATGTATGCAAGAAGGTAATCGGAGCTCCTTATCCAGGCTCTGAACACAAGACAAATATTGGCACTGTGGTTACGTATGATACCAGCTGCCCACCTTCTATGTGTGCCGTGGGAGTCCCTATCCCTACCAACCGTGATGTTCAGCTTGAGATTATGTATATCTGGCTTCTCCCACCGCAACAAAATCAGCTGGTTCATCATTGACTTTGGTTCGTTCAAGCCCACCATCTTCATTCTGTCATATATATCGCTGTTTATAGTGATAGGGAACGTTGTTCTCTTCAACTGATGATTAAGGATTCTAAGGATATGGTCCCATTCATGGTTGAACGGCTTCCTCGTACCATCATACTTAGCTCCACATCTAATGCGCCATATACTGTGGGGGATTAAAATCGCCATATTACCTATCAGCCATTCAGATAAACCTTTTGCCTTTGTCATCTTGCACATGTTCAGAAGGGATCTCATATCATCAGGCGGCTCCATTTCAAGCAGATCTTTAAACTTCTGCCAGAAGAAAGAAGCGGTCTGGCCTTTAAACAGCATGTGATCTATATCTTCCTTCTGGGGGTTATCACAGCAATAGCATATAGAAGCAAGGGATATACCACATCTAAATTTGATGTTATCATCAGTGGGTGTAGCTCGTCTGGCTAATTTCCAGATAAATGTCGCCTCCTTGGGATATCTGGCCTGCCATACCATCCCTAGCCCATCTGGGCCTTCCCTACCACCCTGCATCAGCACCCTTTTCATAGAACTCATAGAAAATCTGCCACTCCTCTCAGGAATCCATACCAGCCTGTTGTCTACGTTGGCTATCCAAATGCCAGCATCACATATCATCTTCATACCTTCATCATCCACGACCACCCTGAGAGAATCCCAGTCCCAACCGTGTCCATCCAACCAAAAGTCCCTGACCGTAAACGTGTGTCTTCTTTCGCTGGGGACTAACGCGTGATCCACAAGGCGAGATTCACACCACCAAGAATCCCAGAAGGAAAAATCTCCATCCCCAACCACCCATCGACATAAAGGAAAAATATGAGGGAACATATCCCACATTCTTTTCCAGAAAGGTGAAGGTAATAAACCTCTTCTCAAGGTACCAGGATACCTATTGTCTCGGCCACCAACCAAGTTTGCATACTTAGCCCTACAGAAAGAAGCCCAGATGGAGTCCTTCGTCAGCACCTCCCAACATGCTTTTGCAACAAAGGCTTCATTGACCGTCTGTAAAGAGGGAAACCCTAGACCTTTAAGTGAAAAAGGCCTAGCAACTCTGTGCCATGAAACCCATGCCTTCCTGTGGTTATCCTCCCTATCCCTCCACAGAAATTTGGATATCTTGTTCTCAATTCGCGTCATGATCCCAGCAGGGATTCCCATCGCAGCTGCCGTATACACTGGGATAGAAGTCAAGACGTGTGCAATCAGCAATCGTCTCCCTGCAAAAGATAGTAGTTTGGATTTCCATGTAGCAAACTTGTTATTTATCTTGCCCATCAGGAACTCAAAATCAGCGAGCCTCATCATTCCTTTCTTGATCGGTATGCCAAGATACGTCATTGAGTTCATGGCAGAAACCACCCCCATGGATGCGGCTATATCTTGAGCTAAAACCAGATCCTTGCCTCCTACCACGCATGTGGACTTGAGCTTATTTATTCTCTGCCCGGTTGCCTTTTTGTATGCATCAAAGGTGTTGCAGACCTTGTCCATTGATCTCTGATCAGTGGAGAAGAAGACTACAATATCATCCGCATATAGAAGAATGATCGGGGGGACAACCACCCCTTTCACCTGAAACCTGGAAATGGCCCCTTCCTCATAGAGTTTTAAGAATCTTCTACATAGCATCTCCTCAAACAGAATGAAAAGAAATGGAGAAATTGCACTTCCCTGCTTCAAGCCTCTACTCATCGGAAAGAAACCAGCCTCAAACTCATGGGCAACGGTGACGCTAGGGGAGGATGTAAATCAAGTGTTTAGATCTTCTCTATCCACACACAACACTTAGATAAGTCATCCCTAAGTGAGCATCACAATTGCACATTCATTTCTTACACTTAGCGTATGAGTTAAAGTTTTGAAATATAATTTGTCTCGGTCGACACACTTCTCAACCGAGATACTCTCGGTCGAACATTTTCTCGACCGAGAAACTCCCAAGTCTAAAGCACAAACATCTTTGTGTAACCTGCTAAAAGTCATCACAAAGAAAGGCTCAATCGAACTTTACTTCAAATGAGATAGTGTCTCGAGTAGGTTCTATAGCCGTTAGACTTAGTTCTATAGTCGTTAAACTTAGTGGGAAAAAGTGGTTGGGAGTTGAGTAGAACGTTGCTCCAGACTTACCGTCGGTCGACAAATTCCACGACCGAGAGACACTCAGTCGACAAAATTCTCGACCAAGAAGGTTTCTATCTGCACTTTTCAGAGTTAATTAACTAGTTGTTACAAATGTAATTAGTGGATACCTAACTGTAGGTGAGCACTAAGAACCCCCTAGAAAGTGTCTAGAACGTCCCTAAGCACTAATAGACCATTCCTATAAATAGGATATGCCTTAGGAAACCTAAACTCACTTGAGTACACATACTTGCAAATTGAGAATCTATCCTTGTGAGCAATCGAGCAACTTCAACACTTGCTAATCATTTCCATTGCTAGCATTTCGTGTCCTATAGGCTAGAATCTCCTACCCACTATACTTTCACTTTCATACACATTGGATAGGAGATCAAAACGGTTGATATAGGATTCAAGCCTTGTGCTTAAGTGGTAATTATAATTTCCTTTTCCTTTCTTGTTCTTTCTTATTGCATTGTACTCTCCTTGCTACTCCTAGGTTGGAGGTTGCAGAGTGGAGAGGGTGAAATCTTCTTAGGTGGATAAGGAGGACTTTGGACTACTTCTAGAAGGTCTGAATGGGAAGCTACTTCAAGGAGGACAACTACTTCAAGGGGGATCTTGAAGTTACTTCAAGTGAAGGCTGCTTCAAGGTTGGTGAGAGAACTTCAGGTGAAGGCTGACCAAAGGGTTTGGGAAGGTATTTGTAATTTTGTGTAACATCCTTGAGAAGGTAATAAAATTCAAATACTTTCAAAATCCCAATTGGAAACAATTGGGTAGTGGACTGACTCCCTTAGTTTTTGTTAAGGGTGGAACCACTCTAAATCCTTGTCTCCTTCTTCAACATCCTTGTGGTTGTTTGTTGGTTGAATTATTTTAAAAATTATTATAAAACCCTATTCACCCCCCCTCCTCTAGTGTTTTTCAATTGGTATCAGAGCAGGCTTCAACGAGCTCTAATCGAGTCTTGAAGAAGATGGGGGATGGAGTTCTAAATAACCTCCACCATTTGATGGCACCAACTACACCTATTGGAAGAGGAGGATACAATTCTATTTCCAAGGAATCAGCTGAGATCTTTGGAGAATGGTATCAAATGCCTATGATCTTCCTCAAACTGAATATGCTACATGAGATGCAAACAAGGTGAGATTGGCTCAATTAAATGCAAAAGCTATAAGTATCCTTTATTGTTCAATTTCCGTAGGTGAGTTCAATAGAATTTCAAATTGTGAAACTGCTTTTGAGATATGGCATAGACTCTTTATTACTTATGATGGAACTGTTCAAGTAAAAAATTCCAAAATTGGCATGCTTAAAAAAAAGTTTGAACAGTTTTGTATGGAACCAAATGAGTCTATTAGTGAAATGTATGCAAAGTTTTCTTCTATTATTAATGGTTTGAATGCATTAGTTAAAGCCATTAGTGAAGAAGATCAAGTGTCAAAAGTTCTTAGGTCTCTTCCTCCTAAGTACAAGCCTAAGGTGACCGCAATTGAAGAAGCCAATGACCTCACCCAACTAAGGATGGAGCAGCTCATTGGCAACTTAGAAGCACATGAGGCAACCTTGGAGGAAGAACAAAGACGAGAGCGTGAACTTCAACAAGGAAGAAAGAAGGACATGGCTTTCAAGGCTACAAAGGTCATCACTCAAGAAAGTGATGAGAGCAGTGATGGATATGAAGGAGAAGAAGCTCTAATTGTAAATGGTAAGAAATATAGAAGATTTAAATCTAACAAAGTTATTGGTTCTTGTTCTTCTTCCTCTCCTAGGTGTTTTGAATGTTGAAATAAGAGACATCTTAATAATGAATGTCCTAAAGCAAAGAAAGGGAAGAAAAGTTCATCCAAGAAGAAGGGAGAAAAAGTATACAAAGTTGTATGGGATGAGTCAAGTGATAGTGAGAGTGGAGAAGAGAATGTGGAGTGTCTGATGGCCAAAGAAGATGATAGTGATGATTCTCAAGATGTAAGCCTTCTTGATTTGCCAATAGAAGATCTAATTGTTAGTCTTCAAGATACTCATGACAAATATGTTGATTGCAAAAAGAAACTAAAGAAGATTACTAGAACTAATGAGGATTTATATGCTAAATTAAATAATCTTTCTTTTTAAAAGGACAAAATTATTTCTAAAAACCTTCTTTGAAATCATCTTTAAATGATTGCAATATGAAGTTGCTTACTTTAGAAACAAACTATGATCTTCTTTCTCAAGAAAAGGTTGAATTGCTTGCAAAACTAAATAACTTTCAGACTCAACCTATCCTATGTACTCATCTATATTATGATGATGTTGTTACAGAAAAAGATGCTTTATCATCTGATCTAGGTCAACTAAAGTTAGATATCAAAAATAAAATGGATAAGATTGCTAAGTTACAAAAATAAGTTAGTAGTTTGAGAAATAATGGTATTCTTGATAAGATCCTAAAGAACTCTTCTGGTTATAGTGGAAGAAGAGGTTTAGGATATGTTCCAAAAGAAAACTCTTATCAACCCAAACCTAGGAGAACTCAAGAAACCAAAACCAAGATCGTGTTTATACCCAAGAACACAACTCAAAATCCTAGGAAGAGAAATGAAATTGATTTTATTTGTTGTCATTATGGGTTGCGTCTTGGACATTATTCCTTCTCATGTCCTTACAAGAAAAAGGATGTTGAGTTAGTATGGGTTCCAAGACCCCAAACTTAGCAAATTTAATATGATTAAGTTGAGATTTGACCTAACACTTCATTTGAATATCTTACTGTCTCATCTCAACTAAATAGAATGGTACCTTAGCATATTACAATGATTTAAGCCCAAACTGACATAAACAGATTGCTGAAAACAAACAGAAACAATCTCGGTCGACAAATAGTTCGACTGAGATGCTTCTAGGTCGAGAAATTATTCGACCGAAGGAATTCCTGTACCAAAATCTAAAATATGCAGTTAAAACAGTAATAATCCCGATCGAGAAATTGTCGACCGAGACAAGATCGGTTGAAGTATTTGTCGACCGAATGAGGTTTTGAGAAACTTAAATTATGTAATCATGTTCAGTTTATTATTAAATGTACCTAACCATAATGGACCATCACATGGGTACCAAAATCCATATTTTGTTGCAGGATTGGGTGGTTGATAGTGGATGCTCCAAACACATGATCGGAAATAAGGATGCTTTTCAAACTTTTGAAGAAAAGAAAAGTGGAACAATCACTTTTAGAGACAATGGCAAAGGTAAAATTGTTGGAATAGGTAATATTGGTACAAACCTTGAAATAGAGTGTATTTATTGATGACAGAGTCTCATTAGTCATGATATGGGATATCAAGTCAAACACATAGGTACATGTTAGAGAATAATGTATCGGACAAACCCACCTTGTCACTGATACATGTAGACCATGGGATGGTAGTCAGAATCATATCTCATAGTGATAGTGTTGATGGTGGTTCTTAGACCTGAAGTCACTACACTCATCACCTGTCATTTGATGTATTTTGACATCATCCAATGTGACCTTGAGTAAGGGTTGCCATAAAGGTGATTCTCGGTGCACTGTGACAGATAGGGATTGAGTGTGAGTGATGTAGATGGGATTTGTCCCTCTTACAAGAGATTGATATCTAGGCCACTTGATAAGAAAGACTGAGAAATGTATGGACATACTCATGTGACTCAATATGCGACATATGAGCTCGCATGCATCTCGTACAATCTACTCTACTTCAAGGAACATGGATTGAACATTGAGAGGATGATGTTTACATGCCTCAAGTTCAATCTGGATATCAAAGACAAAGTAATTATACAATCATTGTAACACTGATCATGGATTGTAGGTTGAAATTGTTCTCCAACTTTCTAATTACTTGGATAGCAATGATGTGTAGATAGATACCGCCCATTGCTTGTGATGTCATAAATTAGTTATAAACATTCACTTGCTATGTAGCTTGAACCTATAATGTCACACACATAAGATGCACCTAGAAAAGTATTTTACTCATGAATATAGTTTAACTTGATTACTAAAGTGTTTAGGTATTCAATTTAAGCAACAATGACTAAAAACTGACTCACATGTTTCTGAACTGATCGTTTCAAGTGTCAAGTAAATTTTAACAATATTGGTTGAACATTGCCTGAAGTGGGACATGAATTGATTGGTTCAGTTACTGAACTGAGCGGTTCAAAGTATGAAATGACCGGTTCAACTTGTGAATCACCCACTTCAATGATCAATATGATTGATCAAAGATTGATGCTGATGTCATATTGTGCATTAATTGAATATTGAAAGTCAATGTGATTTAAAATAGGAAAGCAAGTGAATCGATTAGTTCAAGTGTTGAACTGACAATTTCACATGTGAACCAAGCAATTTAACTATGAACTGATAGTTTCATCATTTGTAGCTTCCAAAAAATTTATGAAATTCCATCTCTTTGACTCCTAGATGATCTATAACCCTAGACTTTAGCCATCCTATAAAAAGTGGGACAGTCTAGGCTTTCAGAAGAAGAAACAATAAGCACTAACGATTATTGTCCTCTCATAGTTGTGGTAACTAGAGAACCAAGACAATAGTCCCTATAAAGACTTAACAAAATACAATCCTCACCCTTTGGTAGCGATACCATCTAAACCACCCTCTCTAGTTCTAAAGGATGACCAACGCCCCATTCTACCAGAAGTACCACTATCTCTCAACAAGGACAAGGAAAAGGTGACTACTTATGTAGAGTACCCTACCAGTACAACTGAAGAGGGGACTGAAAAGGTCTGCATTCTATCCATCAATACCAAGAAGGTACCACCAACACTCGATATTTGCTAGGAAATGGCTCCTGAAAGCCCAAGTACAGTCTAGTTACTCAATGAACTAGAGGGGGGAGTATCATTAGCAGAAGTGGTGCAAAATTCCATGGCATACTGAGAAGTAGTCATGAAGACTGTAGAAGGAGCTTACATCTCCAAATTTGTGAGTCCATAAGCTCTTGCAACCACCATTAGGTTAATCACAACCCCACATCTAATCTCATTCTCCAAGGATGAGATACCAATAGGAGGAAGTCACAACATGCCCTTAATAATCACAACAATATATAATAGCCTCAAGATACCCTCATGCTTTTTTGATATTGGTGTCTACCTCAACGTGTCTCCCTTAAAGACACTAATCAGCCTGGGGAAGGATCCTTCAGACCTCCACCTGATGATAAAGAAAGCAACCTCCAGTAATCAAAAACTCTCTGGGAGAAATTATGCTAGAGCTATGTAACCATACCACAAACGTTTATAATCCCTTTTGTGGTCACAAAGTTGAGTCCCTTCTTCAACCTACTCCTAGGGAGACCATTCATGACATTGATTCATCAGAGCCACTTGGTTCCCTCATCACTATATCAAAGATTGAAGTATTGTCTAGGCCACAATATATTAACCATTCAAGCTGATGACATTGGTGTCATAGCCTGCATTGAGGAAGATGATCTCCTATTCTACTTTGATATGCTACACATTTCCAACATCAATTGGGTATCAACACACATAAAAAATCACCTTCTCCCCTATGATCCCATGTTGTTTTCACAATGGATAAGGAGATGGGCATTCATCCAAGTTGAGAATTGGGAGCTAGACATCAAGGAAGCACAAAATGACCCAGATCCATCCAAACATAAAGATTGGGCCTAGGGGCCTAGGGTTCTCGAATCCCCAAGTGGACACCACATTGGAAGCCTGCAACATTGTGGCCCACTATGAGGGATCTGAGCTGAAGAAGTTATCTCAAATGTCCATCGTAGACTCAAGACTTAAGTCGCAAAGCCTAACACATTAAAATATATGAAGAGCGTCGACTCAGGGTTCTTTATTGATGGGAAATTGGCCCTGAGCATAAGGTTCCTCATTCATACTTGCCCTGCACGAGGGGAGGGGCAACACTAAAGATCATCCAAAGACTATCAAGTTTGTCATCCCCATGATGTTGCCTTACTTTGTACAAGAGGTCAACAATGATGACTAGGAGGACTATCCTAGGATTGCAGCCAAAGTCAGTGAGATTTCCCTCATCATTAATGAAATCTAGGGCATCCAGACCACCCAACACAACCAACATTCTGAGAGCAAGGTCATCCCACCAAATGAGTACGCAAATAAACATACACCCACTCCTATTGTCAACAAATCATGCACTAAGCATTCCAACGTTAGGACTGAAAAACACTAGAGGGGGGTGAATAGGGTTTTATAATAATTTTTAAAACAATTCAACCAACAAACAACTACAAGGATGTTGAAGAAGGAGACAAGGATTTAGAGTGGTTCCACCCTTAGAAAAAACTAAGGGAGTCAGTCCACTACCCAATTGTTTCCAATTGGGATTTTGAAAGTATTTGAATTTTATTACCTTCTTAAGGATGTTAAAAAAAATTATAAATACCTTCCCAAACCCTTTGGAAAGCCTTCACCCAAAGTTGTCTCACAAACCTTGAAGCAGTCTTCACTTGAAGTAACTTCAAGCTCCCCCTTGAAGTATCCTTCCTCCTTGAAGTAGCTTCCCATTGAGACCTTCTAGAAGTAGTCTAAAGTCCTCCTTCTCCACCTGAGAAGATTTCACCTTCTCTACTCTGTAACCTCCAACCTAGGAGTAGTAAGGAGAGTACAATGCAATAAGAAAGAACAAGAAAGGAAAACGAAATTACAATTACCACTTCAGCACAAGGCTTGAATCCTATATCAAGTGTTTTGATCTCCTATCCAATGTGTTTGAAAGTGGAAGTATAGTGGGTAGGAGATTCTAGCCTATAGGACACAAAATGTCAGCAATGGAAATGATTAGCAAGTGTTGAAGCTGCTTGATTGGTCACAAGGATTGATTCTCAATTTGCAAGTATGTGTACTCAAGTGAGTTTAGGTGTCCTAAGGCATGTCATATTTATAGGAATGGCCCATTAGTGCTTAGGGACGTTCTAGACACTTTCTATGGGGTTCTTAGTGCTCAACTAGCCGTTAGGTATCCACTAATTATGTTTGTAACGACTAGTTAATTAACTCTGAAAAGTGTAGATAGAAACCTTCTCGGTCAAGAAATTTGTCGACCGAGTGTCTCTTGGTCGAGGAATTTGTCGACCGAGGGTAAGTCTGGAGCAACATTCAACTCAACTCCCAACCACTTTTTCCCACTAAGTCTAACGAGTATAGAACTAAGTCTAACGGCTATAGAACCTGCTCGAGACACAGTCTCGGTCGAAGTAAAGTTCGACCGAGCCTTTCTCTGTGATGGCTTTTAGCAGGTTATGCAAAGATGTTCATGCTTTAGACTTGGGAGTTTATCGGTCAAGAAAATGTTTGACTGAGAGTATCTCAATCGAGAAGTGTGTCGATTGAGACAAATTTTGTTTCAAAACTTTAACTCATATGCTAAGTATAAGAAATGAATGTGCAATTGTGATGCTCACTTAGGGATGACTTATCTAAGTGTTGTGTGTGGATAAGGAAGATCTAAACACTTGATTTACATGATATCTAAGTACTTGTACATTATATATTTGTACAAGTTTACATTTCATTACAATCATGAAAATAAAGCAATTTAAGCATGTAGATCTTACAAAATTTTGTCATCCACTTTGTTCCTAAAATACTCAAGTAGCACGTTAGATCCACAAGAATGAAATGTTTGTCATTTTCAAAACAAAAGGGATATTGCTGATGTCCATTTAGCCAATAATCTCCCTCTTTTTGAAGATGACAAACATTTCTAAATATAACTCAAATAAGCTTGAATAATATTGAGTTGAGTTTCAGACCTGAAATTTACTTTGTGTATACCATTTCTTGTTTATGGAATGTGTGCTTATTATTACCAAAGAGGTGTGGAACATAAAATCAAACTCTTTAGGGAATATAGCAACATTTGATGTGAAGCCAAGAGATTATGTATGAAACTCATTGATTGAGTATTTAAGATTTATATTATTTCTCCCCCTTTGTCATTTCAAAAAGATAACCATTAAAAATATTTTTTAAGACTCCCCCTTAATTGGTTCGCCCCTTTAAAAAAGATAACCGTTAAAACATGCTAAAAGATGTCCATTTATAGCCAAAATGTAAGGATCGGAGAAACCAACCAATTTTAAGAAGCACAAATGTCAAAGAAAACATCTTCTAAGGGAGTGATAGGTAATTTCTTCCTTATGTTATTAAATTGATCAAATGGAAGTGGTTTTGTGAAAATATCAACCAATTGATCTTCCGTATCAACATGATGAAGGGATATATGTTTTTTAGAAATATGATCCCTTAGAAAATGATGATGGATTTCAATATGTTTGGCACGGCTGTGTGTTGTCACAAAAGATAGGCGTAGATGAAAATATAAAACCATAATCATTTAAAGCTTGTTGCATATAAAGCACTTGAGTACAACAAGACCCGGCTGCCATATATTCAGCTTCAGTGGTAGAAAGGGCAATCGTGTTTTGTTTCTTGCTAAACCATGATACTAAGGCTCTTCCTAATAAGAAACAACTTCCTCTTGTAGTTTTTTGGTCAAGTCGACAACCAGCGTAATCAGCATCGATATAAGCTTTCAAATCCAAATATTATCTTTTAGGATACCATAAACCATAGTTTGCGGTGCTGGCTAAGTATCTTAGAATCCTTTTGATATCTTTAAAATGATTTTTCATGGGTTTTGATTGAAATCTAGCACAAAGTCTAACGGAAAACATGATATTCAGTCTAGAAGAAGTTAAGTAAAGCAAGCTACCAATCTTGGCCCTATATAAGGAATCATCAATGGGTTCCCCATTTTCATCCTTGTCAATTTTAGTAGAGGTATCCATTGGAGTGGTAGCATGTTTGTAATGTTCCATCCCAAAACATTTTAAAAGTTTATTTGTATACTTCTCTTGGCTTATAAAAATCCCAGCGGGCGTTTTCTTTATTTGAAAACCAAGAAAGAAAGTCAATTCTCCCATGAGACTCATTTCAAATTCCTTTTGCATAATATCCCTAAATTGTTTACACAAATATTCATTTGATGCACCATAGATAATATCATCAACATAAATATGAACAACTAGAAAGTCAAATTCATATGTTTTGAAAAATAAAGTAGAATATGAATTTCCAATTGAAAATCTGTTATCAAAGAGATAATTTCTAGGTGTTTGATTTAAACTATAAAGTGCTTTCTTAAGTTTTTAAACATGATCATCCTTACTAGGAATTTCAAAACCAAGTGGTTGGGCAACATATACTTCCTTTTGTATTATTCCATTTAGAAATTCATTTTTTATATCCATTTAGAACAATTTGATGTTTTTGTGGGTAGCTATAGCTAGTAGCATTCTAATGGCCTCAAGTCTTGCCACTGGTGCATAAGTTTCATCAAAGTATATTCCTTCTTGTTGATTATACCCTTGTGCTACCAACCTAGCTTTATTTCTTACTACTTCCCCGACTTCATTTAACTTATTTTTGAAAAACCCACTTAGTTCCAATAATGGTTTTATCTTGAGGTTTTGGAACTAAGTCACAAACATCATTCTTAGTGAATTGGTTTAATTATTCTTGCATTGCCATTATCCAATAATCATATTTTAGAGCTTCAGTCACTTTCTTAGGATCAATTATAGATACAAATGCCATATTTGCAACATCTCTAAAAGATGATCGGGTTTTTACTTTATCTTTAGGATTTCCAATGATTATTTCTTGAGGATGATCCTTAATGAGTCTAGGGATGGGTTGTTGTGTCTCAATTTCTTGATCATTTTTAGCATTTTGATCTTCTTTAGTTGATATGGTTAGATCTTCAATTTGATTAGTAATATCAACTATGTCATCACTTTGTTTTAGTCCTTCTTTAAAAGTAATGTGAATGGATTCTTCAACTTTTCTAGAGATGGTATTGTAAACTCTAAATGCTTTGCTAGAAGTTGAATATCCTAAGAAAAAGGCTTTTTGTGATTTAGAGTCAAAATTTTCTCTATCCTCTTTTGTTTTTAAGATATAGCAAGTTGAGCCAAAAGTATGAAAATAATCAACCCTTGGTTTCTTATTATAAATGAGTTCATATGGTGTTTTATTTAAATAAGAGTGTACGGTTAGTCTATTTAGCACATAGCAAGTTGTGTTTACTGCTTCAGCCCAAAATGTTTTAGATGTATTATGTTCAAGCATCATAGTCCTAGCCATTTCTTGTAAGGACCTATTCTTTCTTTCAACTATGCCATTTTGTTGTGGTGTACGTGGAGCTGAAAAATTGTGAGTGCAGCCTTGAGATTTGCAGAATTCTTCAAATATATGATTCTCAAATTCTCCACCATGATCACTTCTAATTGTGCATATTTTATTTTGTAGTTGATTTTCAATCTTTGAGCAAAATTGTATGAACACTTGAATGGTATCCTCTTTATTTGCAAGGAAATGAACCCATGTATATCTACTATAATCATCAACAATAACAAAGCAATATCTTGTTCCACCAATAGATTGTGTCCTCATAGGTCCAAATAAATCCATATGAATAAATTATAGTGATCTACTGGTGCTAAGCATGTTTTTGGGTTTAAAAGAAGTTTTAGTTTTTTTACCCGAAGTACATGGTTCACAATTTTCATATTGATCAAAAGATAGCTTAGGCAAACCACGAACAAGATCATATTTAACTGGCTTTTTGATAACATGTGAACTAGCATGACCTAATTTTCTATGCCATAATTGGAGAGAATTATCTTTTGCAAGTAAACATTTTCCAACTACATATTGCATAGAGTTAGGTCTAAGAATATATAGATTTCCAATTATTTTTCCTTCATACACAACATTTGTAGTGTTGTCTATTAGTAACTTGCAACAATTTTTATTGAATAAAACATCATATCCAATATCACATAGTTGACTGACACTTATTAAATTATGGTGCAGACCATCAACAAGTAAAACATTGTTGTCTATTTTGCTTTCACAATAATATCTGACTAGGGACATAATAAGAATGTATGTACCCTTATCATACATATGATCTCATTATTCAGGTCCTCAACCTAAAGACATATGTCATCGAATAACATCATTCTTTAGATATCTACTTTGCTTGTGTCATCATCTCATGATTGAGATAAACATAATAGATGGAATTACCTTTATCATTATCAAATTAGGTATCTAATGCCCCATTACAATCATCATATGATTGGCTCTTTGGGCATATATACGAACAGATAAATCGGGTGCATATGATACTCATAGAGTTGAGTGAGCTCATAGAGATTGAGCATGGAACCACCTCAAATGATTGGTTAGAGGAACCGTGATTGGAATTTTTGATATATGTTTGACAAGACACTCATATGAGTCTGGTTAGCACAATTAAAATATGATATATGTATGAAATTGACCTAACCTTGAGATGTGATAAATGAATATGACGTGAGGGAAGGCTTAGAAATGGTTTAATAGTTTATTATCCATAAAATGTTAGCTATATGAATGGATGATATAATGGAAAATATGCCTAAAAGACATGTTCCTCTGTGGTTATATGAATCTTGGTTCAAGTATATTATTGTTACCTTTGTTACTATCAAATGTTAATTTTATCTTGTCCATGAATAGGGCTTTCCCTAGAAGGGTGAGTTTGCAAATAATGATTTAAGAATTGAGGTAACCTTGAATGTAGCTTAAGACTTGAAAGATTAAGAACCTGAAGAATGAAATCACATATTTGAGTATAAATCTTTGGACCCAAGTATGCCATCTTGGAGGTAAATGAGGAAAAAGTCACTACAAAAGTGGCTAACCGTATGGGAGCAAGACTGAAAGGGAAGGTCGCTATGAGCCCAATCAAGGAACACAAAGTGAATAATGTGCACCATAAGAGATGAAGGAAATTTGGGTTAAAGAATTATAAAGGATATAATGTGCCTAACTATAATCAGAGGAGCCTCAAGAAATTATTACATCTCAGCAAATCTTAGGAAGGCTAGAGCCCTAAGTCAACTCTAAGGTCTAATAGGGATCATAAAAGGTACTTAAGACCTATGAGGTCAGGAGGGGATCATGACCTGAGTGCATAAGACCATGAGTATAGGAGATAGCCATCCACATGTACCCAAGGCCCATAGGGTCAAGAGATTGGTCTTCTTGTTGAGTGGATGAGGTCCAAGGGGACAGTGTGAGAGGCACTCCATAAGAGCATAAGACCATTGGGGGTCAAGAGGAGATCACTCCAAAGGCACCTATAACCCTAGAGATCTTAAGGGGATGACTAAGGCCATTGAGTCATGAGATATAAATGTGAAGAATGCAAGAAATAATGTAATATTTTTTTATAGAATCTCAAAGGAAGTTGTGAAAAAAACTCAAGAATTACAAGAAACTCACTTCCCATACAAATACATGAATTAAGAAAAATTGTGGTATTCATGGTTTTTAGTGATGTTGATAATAATTTAACCTAAATTTTGAAATTTAAAGATGATGTGTAAGTACACCATTTCTATTCATGGAATGGGATGAACTTTGTATTTGACTATAGCCAAATGCTTATTTCAACTTGTTGTGAGTATGAGAGATCGGATAGACACATGCTTTGCTTAAAAATTGACAAATGAGAATGAATATATAAGTTGAAATTTAATGGCATAATCTAGGGTTTGAGATGTTATCTCACCCTTATGAATGATAGCTAGGAAACCTCAGTGAAAAGGGTTGTCACCAAGTGAAAATGAATTCCCAAATAAAAATGTAATTAATAAGTGAACTTGGAATAAAAAATTATTCAATATGTCATTACCAAGTGGAACTAGAATCATAAAGTAGTCACTAAGTGATAAAATCGTGCAATGGATGAGCATATGGATATACACTAAAATTGAATTTGAATACAACCGTAATGTTGTGAGAAATTTACAAATCAATAAAAGTTGTTGATGATCTTCTAGATAAATATATTCAGGGAGGGTGGTTAACCCTAAGGTCAAAACCTAATAAGGGTTATCATTCACCTTAATCTAATTTAGCTTGAATTTTGAGGATAGAATTCCTTTTAAGGAGGGTGGATGTTAAATCCTCAAATTTGATAAATTTGAATTCAATGAATATAAGATTTGGTTTGATAAGCAAATTCTCTAGTTACATACTTGATGGAATAATAAGGCTATCTTTGAGGCATGAATTCAAACCATGGCCCAAGAAAGGCCCATGAGACTATTTACTTTGCAAATAGGTCCTGGATGTACAACTTTAAGAAATAAGAGAATTCGTGTATAAATAAATGACGCTGGCTTTTGAAATTGTTAGATAATCAAAATATGGAATAATACAAAAGTATACAAAAAATTTTGTAATTTAGATCATTAAAAGAGTAAACATTTAATATTAGAATTGCAACACAAGTTTGAGGCATCAAATAAGGATAATTTGATCTTACTTTTGGGGATACTCAAAGGCAATGAGTAAACAAGGATACTTTTAGAATTTGAGAAAAACAGACTTCCCATTTGATGTGTGTAATTGTTTTAAAGAAATTATAAAAGAGCAATTTTTGACTATTAAAGTTATCCAATAAATCCTAAAATTTATATATAAGTTTCCTTCAAAATTCCATAACAAAAGGGTGTTTCTAGTGGCCTATCGAATTCTGTGAAGAGGGAGGGACCTACATGAAATTATTGTATATATTTCTATTTTAGAAACCCATTAATATGTTTCCGACTTTAGCGAGATATAACTGTGCCCACTTGATGTGTCACATTCATTGAGATTGTGGGATCAGAGATCAATGGTCACAACGTTATCTCCCACCTCGTGACTGAATAGGAAAATGAAGCAAAACATGTGACTCTCGTTCCTTGCCCCTTTCTCTCTCAAACCTCCACCTTTCCCTCTAATTATTTTCCCATTGAAACTAGGAGAATGAGAAGAATATTAAAAGACATTAATTAGTTACTACCTTGTCTATTCTAGGGAATCCCCAATTTGTATCTCCTTCTGGAAACTAGGCTATGTGGGGACTGCCCCTACTCGCAAACCCCTACCTATATAAGGGATATGATGTCTTCGTAAAGGCAGAAAAAATCTAAAATCAAACTCAACTGCTTGAGGGAGTTTCTACAACTCATTGACAACCCAGACTTCTATCTTCGGTGACCTTGACTTTGACCTAGCCAGCCATGTCTTCTTTGAGAAATTAACCTAGCCTAGAGATGCACATGCATGCCCTGAAGGTGTTCCAATCTTCAAAGAGGTATGAGGACTACTAGAGTTCCTTCCGTGAGTCGATCCTCCATTGTCGTGAAGTAGGTTACCATGAGTTCATTGTCAAGCCTACCTCAGGTCACCATGGACTGGAAAAACAATGGGAAAACCTTTGTCTGACTCTCAAACAGCCACTACGACCCCTGGGTTCATGGAAATGAGGTAAGCTTTCACCCTTGCTTCTTTGGTATTTCTCTAAAATGTCAAACCCCAGAAACCAGGATAGATTGCCACTAGACCTGTCAAACGGGTGGGTGGGTTGGGTTTGGGTTGGGTCGTTGCGGGTTTGGGTCTCGTGGGTGCAGGTCAAAAAGACTCAGTTCTAAACGGGTGGAAGAAAGATAAATCCAAACCCGACCCAGCGGGTTGCGGGTTGCCCGTGGGTGCCCATATAAAATTAAAAAAAAATACCATGCTAATGTTTGTTTACATAAGATATGGCACAAAACAATCAGATTGACATGTAAACCTTTTTCATTTGTCCAAAATTTTTCTATAAGAAGAGCATCAAACAACAATACACCCATGGGCAGAGATGCTACATGCTAGTAAAGAAAAACCTCCGACTGGCTGAATTAATTACCAGTATTGTATAGATGCTAGAACAACAAATATAATACATATTTTAGAAGATTAACTCAAAAGCATACATCTTTTAAATAGAGAAGACCACCTATACCAAACAACTAAACATTAATTGAACAATGTATATTATGAAGGAGGCATCCAAATGAGATGGGGTATAAATCGGAGAACTGAAAAAAGACTAAAACTTTGGCATGTTCCAAACAACAACTCCACATTCTTTTATTATGCAGTATGAAGATGACAACCAATAACTCGACACCCTTTTTAATTTTTAATATGAAGATGATACAACCAACAACTCCACACCCTTTTAATTTGTAGTATGACGATGACACAACCTTATGTATGCCTCCCATTCTCACAAAATAATACAAAAGAATAAATTTTACAAACTATTTAATGAGTAAAAAATATTATAAACCAATCTATGTGTTTTGTTAACTTGGTTGTGGTTTAAAATTTGAGATAAGAGTACAAGACATATTTAATATTACCTATTAATAGACTCAAAAAAAATTATATATATTACCTATTACTACCAAGTGGTAGTGGCTTGGACGCAAATGCAAGCAAGCGACAAGTTTCATATATGCAACGTGTGTATATTTTTTTACTGATAACTAAATCTTATATAATTATTTTTATTAATAAAATCAGTGTAATAAAGCGGGTCACCCGCGGGTGCCCGCGGATTGCCCATGAAACCCGCTAGTTAAACGGGTGGGTGTGGGTCTGGGTGTTTTTCAGCGGGTGGTAAATTTTAGGACCCAAACCCAACTTAAACGGGTCGACCCATGGGCGCCCGCGGATTTTGACCCAATTTGACAGGTCTAATTGCCACATGCCTTGTCGGTAGGTGAGATGTCTTTGTTGGGGTTTGGCAGAGATAGCCCAAATTTTTACAATTGCCCTTAAGCCCCAACATCAGGAGTCAAATCTGGAGTTCACCTCCATGGATGCTACCTTATGAGCAAGCATGAAGGGGGAGAATCCCCTTTGTAGTTTTACAAATCCACCCTTAAATTGCATGACAAACTAAGTCACTACAGAAGGGAAGTAAGATCTTTCTGCCTCTGGAGTGGGGGGTCGGCCTACACTGAGTAGGTGCCGATGTGGCTAAAACTCATTGTCTATGTCTCGGTCCCGTGACAGAGTGGATAATGCATTTTGTTGCTGATATGCCATGCTAGGATTGGTCTCATTACCTTTATTTATGCAATAATTGTAGAAATTTGTAACTTGAAAAATAGCAAATGTATATATCATTTTGATTAGGAAAATGAAAGGAATGCGAACAAAATATAATTGAGATCTCATTCTGATCATAGTTCTAAAAGTGGATCCAATATATGATTAAATCATGATTAAAGCATGTGAACCCTGGTTTTTGATGAATATATTAGTGATTAAATACATTTCTTTGAGACATAAATGGATATTATTGAATATAATGAAAATCCAAGATGATCATGATAATGATGATGTATAATTAGGGTTTATAAACTAATAATCATACAGGGAATGAATTAGGATTTCAAAAATCAAAGAGCATAACTTGCCATGATATTAATGGAAATAATCTAATGAAGGTGTTCATAATGAAAGGAAGTGATAGGTCTAATAATTAGGATTTCACCAACTATTTCATATGTGATGGAATTAGGTTTTGTAACCTTATTCCTTATCCAAACTCAAGACAACCCTAAACGCTAGTTTAGGACATATGCCAAATTAAGTATGTTTGAATATGATTCATGACATTTTAGGATATATATTTGTAGATAATTTTAGTTGATTATGTTGAATGCTTAGATGTTTGGATATGTGCTTGAAGTACATGTTGCATTACTTCTGCATGAAAGAAAAATGTACGTGGTTACGCCTATGAATACCCGCCTTATTGAATTATAAGGTTTTTTGAGTTTACTGAATGGATTGTATTAAACTGCTTGATTTTTTATTTACTTCCTACAATATATAAGGCCCCTATGAGTATCATCTTATATAAATTTCACTTACTCAAACCCCAATTTTATATCTTTAGTGAGTTGAATGAGAATGTGGGGGAAATAAGTCATTATGGGATAACTAGTGATCAAGTCCACATAGGAAGATCACTACAGGTCAAGTCTGGAAGGAAGGTCGATCTAAAACCAAGTACAAAAAGGAAGGTTTTGATAGTCTACTACAGGGATCAAACCCTAAAGAGAGGGTCCCACTTAAAGGCTCCTCTAAAGAGAGGGTATACCAAAGTGAGTGAGCAAATATGGATCGAGAAGTTGGAACAAAAAATACATGTTCGATTACGTAATGATAATTGTTGTTATGGTTGTTATGTTGTTACACTTACATGCACATATTTTGCTTGTACCCCACGTACACAGTATAGTAATGCACTGATCTGTGTTTTATTTCACGCCATTTTAGGCAAATGACATATGTGAAGATATCAAGACCTCATGAAACCAGCTGAAGACATTAAAGACAATAAAGGAGGATTTGTTGGGTAACTCTTCTCATGTGTATGAATCTCATATTGGAAATTTGTGTAACTCCATAACGAGACATCTTATAAATAATATTTGAATTAATAAAAATTATTTTATATTATTTATTATTTATTAAAAGCAGGATCTTCAAATTTTGAAGTAATGTCTCTAATTTAAAAATTCTTTCTTAATTGAGGATGCTGAAAAGTGAGATTGTTACAATCTCCTTAACAATGTGAACTTTATTTACTCTAACATTTCTCTCCTCTTCTCCTATTGGGAAAGAATGAAGGGGGACCATCCTTTTTTTCGGTATGCTCCTCAGATTTATGGATTCGCAAGGTTCGCCTGCCCTCCTCCGTTCAATGACAAAGGCTTGCGAAACGGAGGGGAGCCCTTTGACCGGGTAGGGTGCGAAGCGGCCCGGGGAACAAAAGGAATAATGAGATGGTCTCCGAACCATTCTGCAAGTAAGCGAACAGCGGAAAAAAAGCCCCATCGACTCTCCGGACGTCAAGCGGAGGGAATTTGAGAACTTTGCGTTGCTATGAAGTAGTAGAAGAACCGCACCGACGCTCTCTTATCTCTCCGCCTAAGCTCGCAGAATCGCTCGCCTACTAATAAAAAAATGAAAAGGGGGGGGGGGGGGGTTCCCGGCTACTTCACACACAAAGACATGATGTAGTTCCCCTACATGCTCTTTAATGATCCATGGGAGTGGGGACTGAGCATTCAAAGGAGCCGTTTCTTTTGGGTCCCAAATGGAGGCATTTGATGAAGAGGCTCAAACTTAGCAAAAGGAAGCTCGACCTGACCGTGGTGCATGTGGAGATGCTTTCTCCTGCTGCTTTATATTATTTTGTTTCTTCTTTTCGTGGGACTTTTGTAAGGAGATCCTACTGTATATGTATTTATGTCAAAGATTACCTGCTGGTACAATTTCCTTGTGGCTAGTTACAACAACCATCATGTATTTCTTGTACCTTACGTATCTAGACCATGTCCTTGAACAGTTCTCACGTTTGAGATTGTTTTTTTTTTTTTCCTTCCATTGCTAACGCGATGAACGTTTTTTAACCAAAATAAAAACCAAAAACCACGATCTGGGAGGCCTTCCCTGACCTGCTAGGAATATTCCATACTTTTTCAAGCCTCATCAAAACTAATTACTGTGGTTGCACTCGGGAACCAGTTTGTCATGTTTTATTATTCGAAATACTTGTTTAAGTTATTGGCATAGTAATGTTACGATTCCTAGAACTATGGATGTAATATTTTCGAAGATTGATTTTGCCATTTTAAATGAGATGAGTAGCTTGTTGTCGGTCTGTCTTCAATTTCATTATAATTGTATTGTAAATTATAATTTGTTCAATTTTGTCTTAAAAAAATTCTAGATCTCGTTTAACATTGTGGATAGGATCCCTATTCTCACAAACCTAGTTATAAACTGAGTCCCAAACTGTAGTGTGACTTCAGGTTCAGCAAAATTTAAAGCTTCTGGATCCATGTTTAAAAATCCCGACTGTTTCATAATCCACAATTTGTTAATAGTTGATTTCTTGGATATTGTGGATTCCGATTGCAATCAAATCCTAACCGAAACGACCCTAAAATGTACAATGTTGCTGCTGAAAGAGTGGGGAAAGGAGATCTCTATTCACATGTAATTAGTCTAAAGATGTGGGGGAGACACAAAAGCCTTGGTTAATTAATCAAACAATTCGATCGTGCAGCCCTGCTTGATAATGTAGATAAACTCAACCATTAAAACAGTGAACGCCACGTTCACAGAAAGGCTGTAAATGGCAAACGTGGAATCGCAAAGTTCCAACTGGACTGTAAACAAAGAACAGAACGAAGAACCAAATTATGGACTATCTCAATATCACGGAGCGCTCATGCGTTTGATAGTGGTCCGACTCCACGAACAACCAATTGCTGGAAGTTACCGTGCAAAAATCATATCAAATTATGTGCTGCCATTTTGTTTCTCCCGAACCCAACATATATAAACAAGGTTATCCATCGTTCATGATAGTCGCTGTCTTCCAACCTTTCCAGAAAGCCTTTCGGTTTGCGAGGCACCCTTTTAGACTCCTGCAAGTTGTGATCAAAGAAGTTGAATCTCCCGCTCAGTATGTGTAAATACATATGGTTTTATTATTGTAACCATGAAGATCAATAGATTAGATTTTGGAAAAATATGGTCTACATAGGCAAACATCATTGGGGTGTACGACGTGATCTGTACATTCGAGTATATTCTAGTCTGACTATATATATATATATATATATATATATATATATATATATATATATATATATATATTGAATTTGTAAAATGATAAAGGAGATAATAATAAATGAGAATATGAAAATATATAATATTACAAAATAATTGGTAATTATGAAACATCTTTATAGCGGTGCGGGCACAAGTTGAGCACGATTTTCTGTACGGTAAAATTTATAGATATAAATGCAAAACTATTAGACACAAACGATGACACCATAAGATTCCCATGTTTTAGATGTTGAAAACATTGAAGAAGATAAATCGTACAATCACTCAACACCTCAAAATGTAGCGTGTGATTATATACAATCTGGTGTAAACATATTAATATCCTTCTAAATCAGACGGAAATGACCTAGTGGAAGGAACCTTGCAACACCAATTATAGGGAACTTAGGTTGAATCCCTAGTGTAACTATTAATGATTTGATTCCCAGTCACTCATCCCAGGATTTGCGTCTAATGAGCGGCAGCGGCCCCCTTTTGTTACTCAATTATTATTAACTTACAATTTGTTTTTTTAAGACTCACTACTACAAAACCTACCTTTAGTGTCAGTTTATAAGCGATACCTATGTGGACGACACTAAAAGTCCACCCATTAGGCGTCGGTTCCAAAACCGACGCCCAAACTCTTCGCGCGCCATCAGAAGCGCGCCATCAGGGGACAATAGGTGTCGGTTATTAGATAAGAAACCGACGCCCAAAACTTTCGCGCCACAGAAAGGGCGCCAGCTTGGCCACTATCAATGTCGGTTATTTACAAATAACCGACGCCATATATTAGGAAATAGACTTCGGTTGTTACAAATAACCGACATTAGAACATTATGTGTCGGTTTTTTACAAATAACCGACGCCCAAACCCGTGCCATCTTGGCCACGGCCGTGCTGTCCAGCACGGCCGTGTTGTTAAGGAATAGACGTCGGTTTATTGTAGGAAACCGACACTATATCATTATGTGTCGGTTATTTACAAATAACTGACGCCTATTTTTTTTTCCCTATCAGTCTGTAGACCTGCTGTGGCTGGTCGCAGGATGAGAAACATGTTCAGTTCAGTTATGAACTGCAGGTTTTACGACATCCATTGATATCAGCCGACAACAGGCCGCAAACCTGCAAAATTAACAATAAAAGAGTTCCATTCATTCACACATTTATAAACATTCACACATGCTAGCAATCTGTAGTTCCATTCATTCACATTCACACATGTAGAAACATTCATATAGCAACGAACACTTTCATTCATTTTCACTCAGACACATGTAGAAACATCCAAACATGTAGAAACATTCACACATATATTATAATTCAGAAATTCATTTACAAAGTATCATTCTTTAGTCATTATTCGCTATCAGGATCCCAATTATATTTTAAAGCCCCCACTAATTGTATGGTTGTTTCCCATTCTTCGATTACTTCATTTAATTCTCCCATCGTATAGGGAGCATTAACATTTGGTAAGTTCTTTCCTGTAATGAGGTCAGCTTTAAACACCTGTAAAGAGAATGATGTATATATATAATTAATGAGCTATAAATAATATTGATATATTTCGATCATATTATCTAATGAGACTATATAATACCTGAGCAATACATTCGATATCCAGTGCGGCATGTTTGATAATTATGTGCATATATCGCATGCCATAGTATCCACATGCCCATCCGTTGTCTTGTGTAGCACACTATAAATTCAAACATACAAAATATTAACATATACAACTAATTAAACATTGTTCACATAAATAACATATACACATATTACAGTCGGGAACTTACGTTCACGTTCTTCCAAATTATTGGCTGATTTTTTTTCGTGGGGACCTTTCCTCCAGCCTTTTTGTACTCCTCAAAACCCCTACATGTTAATGTAACACAGAACATTGTAATTAAATAGTAATGTAATAACATATGTTAACGGATATGAAAAATGAAATATTTCTCACCGAAATATTGCCATTTTCACTATGTGTCCAAATCTTGTATTCAATTTACCCCCCTTAGGATCTAGATAATACACAGTGAACGTCTCGGGGGCAATAACCAATAACTCCCAATGCCTACCCCTAGAGGAAAAAAAGTTAAAAATTAATAACTCAAAATCCACAATAAAATGTAATTTTCTTAAGTCCAAATTATAATAAGCAAAGTAAACTTACTCTACATTGAATGGAGCCATTATCACCGTCTTCTTTTTTACAGCAAAAATTGAAAAAGCCTCACAGCAGTATTGTTGAACTGATGTAGGGTCTTTAGCTACTAGACTAATCAAGGATGGAATTAAAAACCCTACATGTTCGAATCCAAAATCTGCACATATGTTGTCTAAGTAGCTGCAAAATATGTATTAATTACGCATGCATTAATAAATAAGAAACCAGATCACCAGATCATACACAATGTATATGGATGTATAAAGAATATCTCACCTTTTCCATAGCTCTATCACATATGTATTTAGCCAATCATATCGAAACAACTCCAAAATATCTTATATAAATAGTTTTGTTTCGTATGACTGACCTGTAGAATCTGAATCAGAAGAAACAGTTATATGGGAGTTTATATCATGTTCCCCTAACCATACTGCCATACCCCTACAGTTAGGACCTAACGGGACAGGTAGGTCCTGTGGAACCCAACTAGGTAGTGCAGGAGGTGGAGGTGGAGTCCTAGATGCTGTGGGTGTCTTCTTTTTAACCTATATATATATATATATAAAATTTCAGATCAACTGCCAGCATATACACACACTAACAATTGAACGTAATGTAAATTTACCGCACCTTTTCAGTAAAGAAGACATACGCTTTTTCCCACAATATCACTCCACCTACTGCCTCACTAAGCGTTTCACAATTGGGGTGGGCATATGGCAGTGGAAGATCCATCCACTGGGGGAATATATATATCGGGCTCACCCAAATCCAACCAACTGGTACTGGAGACCCGTGACACGTTTCCCCTGGTAGGGATGGGTAAGCCGACGCATCTGCCACGACATATTCTTTACTTTTTAGACGGCATGGGTTCAACCCCTACAAATTTTTGTGTAAAGAATGTTATATACATATATACATATCATCTTTTTCTTAAACGACTACAATTTCATATATACGTATCATCTTGAATTAAAAAACTAGTTACTATGTCATAAAAATACTTAAAGTGGATGTGCTAGGTGGTGGTTCTACAGGATTACTCTCAACCTCTGCAGTAGGAGTAGGAGTAGAGTCTGCAGTAGGTATTGTCTGGTAAGTGGCAGTCTGAGATGTCTGCTACTTTTTCATTGCTTCTTCGAGTTTTTCTTCGAGTTTCCTGTCAAATAGCTTATCCACCTATACATGGATAAAAGAAACGTCAAATTCTAATTTTTGAATTCTCTTTTACAGTAACATTATAAAGAAAGAATATGTTACCTCTTCTTGTGAAAGTCCCACTTTTGGGACATGTTTGCGCTGGGATGACCCAAAAAAAGATTTGATGCCCACACCAGCGCCTGCAGCCCTAACACGTCCAGGATGCTCTAGGTTACCCAGAGCAACTGTCAATTCATCCTTTGTTCCCTCAGGGATGAACTTTCCTTGTTTCCTCAGCTCGTGCAGCTCCCGCTAATCGCCAAAACAAAAATTTGTACTTAAGTAAACAACACAAATAATCAATATTCGAACGATTGCTGTAAGAGTTGTATTTTACCATTTTTGCAGCCGCCTCAGCAGTTGCGGCCTTAGGTATTTCTCCCTTCTTATTTTGCCTCCCAACTATCCAGACATCATGGCGAGGCAGAGGTGTGCTACCTATGGTAGAGGACACCTGAGTAGCAGCAGACTGAGCAGCAGTAGCCTCAGCCTGTAGTCTTTGGCGAATGCCTGCATACCCCTTTGGACCCATTGTGTGGTCATGCACATTCAGTGCACGCCTTGATCTTTGTGCCTCACTGAGGGCCTAGTTAGTATGCAAATTAATGATTTGGTTAGTAACACTAAATGTTAATCTTGAATAAGTGAATACAACATATATTAATTAATGAGATTGACACCTAATACCTTGAATTCATTAGTTTGTCTTGAAGCGACAAACGTGTCCCATTCTTCTTTGTCCAGGAAGTTCCACTGTTCAGTGGTTGTCTTCTTCCTCTTGTCGGCTTCTTTTATGTATTCTCTGGTGAGATTTGTCCTATAGTTCCTTAGGACTCTCCCACAGCGTTGCATCATGCATTTACGATGCAGCTTTTCATCCAATTCAAATATACTCTGCAAAATAGAATTGCTATTAACTAGTATCCAAAAATTTAGTAATCTACAAAATAGAATTACAAATTAATAATAACTCACGCATAAATCCCTCCATATTAAATCTTTCTTCTCCTTAGAAACTTTATGCCAAGAATCTAAGCGACAACCGCAATGGCTACGAGTAACAAACCCAAGATATGAAATAAATGAATTGCGATTCACACCACATGCATTTCATGCATTATCGAAATCCACAACAAGTTTGGGTTTGTTGCCCTTTTGCGAAATTAACTTCTTCATCATAGTGATGCCCCTTCTCTTGTCAACTTTTTGGTGTTGTTGATCAAGTGCCTCAAGTGCTTCAGCTGGTACCTGTGCATCATCAACCTAAAATTTGACAAAATAATTCACATTTACAAGATATAACTATAAATGGACATATAGATATAAATATATGATATATTTTTAAAACTTACATTGTGAGGCGGCGCATTGATGTCCTCACCCTCACGGTAGTCATCAGCACGGTCATCAGGAGAATGGTCAGCCATCTGCAAATTCACATTCAAATTGTAAAGTTCACATTGTAAAGTAGTAATTCAAAGTGTAAAGCTCACATTGTAAAGTAATTCAAATTGTAAAGCTCACATTGTAAAGTAATTCAAATTGTAAAGTATCCATTCTATGATCAAAGAGAAAAACAAGTATATATTAGGACAAGATTAGGCCAACAAATACATGTGATGTCATTCTTATATATAATAAATGTGTACCACCTATCCCATTCTTGAACACCTAATCTCACTAGTAAGTGTATAATGTGTATTGGGTTTTCGAGAAAATTTCGGCAGCATTTCCCCGTTGTTCTCCAAGTACATATGTACTTAGAGAGCAAATGGGGAAATGCTGTAGAAATTTTCTTGAAAACCCAACACACATTATATACACTTACATCCTAAGCGAGATTAGGTGTTCAAGAACAGTCCCAAACCGGGGACTATCCAAGATTTACTCCTAATGAGTAAATCTTGGATGGGTTTCTAGGCCAACAAATAATGTGTTGTCATTCTTATACCTAAAATCCTAGTTCTTCAAGTTAGGGTGATTATTTATGTCTTTAAAAGCATGATTGGCAATTTAGGGAAAAGTTCACCATTTACATTCCAAGCATGTCACATGTGTGCATTACAGTTCATCATTAAGCAAAAGAAGGGTGATTAGGATTCTCAATATACTCAACAATGAAACAAGTTAAACATGTGTGCATTACAGTTCCTCATTTACATTCCAAGCATGTCACATGTGTGCATTACAGTTCATCATCAAGATATCTATAACTTACTTAAACATTCAATTATGAAGTAAATATACACTTAATTCAGAATAGCATGAGGCACAAATAAGTAGATGAAAAATACAAATAAGTAGATTCGGGTCTGGGCCTAAAGTCTGAACTCAAGGCTGTGATTTTCATGGTGTTTCCCGGGCAGAACTGCCCCTGGTTCAGACCTGCTTCATGCACAGGTGGAAAGGGCTCAGCTAGAAACGCAGCTAGGTGCTGCTCGTGGCTGAGGGGGCTGCGGAATCAAGTTTAGGGCTCTTAGTCGGAGTCAAGGGCGGCATTTGGTAGTGTTGGTCATTCCCAGCTACTCCTGGACGGCGTCTCTACAGCTGCAGCTGCTACTTCTAGCCGCCGGCGCTGCTCTATAGGTCGGGCACTGCTAGGGTGAGGTAGAGGAAGAAGAAGGGCGGAGGAAGGTCCAGCGGCGCCGCGATGGTTGGGGTTGGGGCTAGGGTAGAGGCGGTTGGGGGTGGGGTGGTGGTGGCTGGTGCGGGAGCGGCTGCTAGAACTGGGGAGGCGGATGGCGGTGTGGATGTTGGTGCTGCCACTTGGGATTGGGTAAAAGTGGTGGCCGTCAGGGAAAAGCAAGGCGGAGGAGAAAAGGGTTACCTTGCTGGCGGAGCAGAGCGGCGGCAGCACCGAGCGGCGACGACACCAAGCGGAAGCTTTAGCTGGAGGCAACACCGAGCAGCGGCAGCACCGAGCGGCGACGGCGGCACGGATGGCAGGGAGCGGCGGCGGCGGAGCAGCGGGGGCGAGCAAAAATCGCCGGAGCTAATTAGCTGCAATCGGGAATGAAACAGGGAAAGGGGAAGAATCGGTCGGGCTGGTGAGCTATTAAGTTGACAATAAGTGTCGGTTATTTAAAAAAACCGACACCTAAACCTATAGTGTCGGTTATTTAGTTATGAACCGACACCTATACTAAGTGTCGGTTATTTAAAAAAACCGACAACTAAACCTATAGTGTCGGTTATTTAGTTATGAACCGACGCCATATGTAAAATTTTAGAGCCAATTTTTTCGCTGGAATTTTGGGTTTGGCGGTTGAGTTTAGGTTTCGGTTGTTTATTAATTAACCGAGACCTATTAAAAGTGGTACCCGTGTCTGGGCTCCCTAAGCAGATTGGATGTCAGTTTATGTTATCAACCGACATTGTAGACATTAGGTGTCGGTTTTTGTAAACAACCGACACCTTGAAAAGTGGCTTTATAAGCCATTTCTGTAGTAGTGACTTCTTACAATTTGTTTATTAATACGCTTACATATATGTATGCGTATGATATATGAATAAATATTGAAATTTATAAGTATAAATGTGCTGATATTGATAAAAATAACTTGTGGCCCAATCAGTCAAAGAAGATTGATAGACGGATCTTCCCACCTTTGAACAACCAATATATGCCACTTCGTAGATGAATTATCCCTTTGAACGACGAAAAGCCTTACACAATAGTTAGAGTGTCAAATTCTGACAAGAAATATTTGTGTAGTGTGTGTCTATGTGGATATATAGAAAATGCGAACTTAAATGTACAATAGGTGCGTGAATTGACTATGTAGATGTAGGTATTATATAAATGAAGTTAATATATATACATATGTGTACACTTATGGATACATTAAAAATTATACATATTGGTATATAGATATAATTGTGTAATAGTTATATATATATATATATATATATATATATATATGTGTGTGTGTGTGTGTGTGTGTATATATATATCAAATTATGTAATTACGGATATATAATTTGACATGTTTAAACCGTACATGCAATACACAAGTGTACTATTGAAGTAATAATTAAATTCAAAGAGGTCCCGGCTATCAAACATAGGAACCTATGGACACTTGAAAAAACCATTAACGATTTTTAATTAGCTAGATCGAAGAAAAGATTGATCGACTTGAATTACGAACTAAGAGTTAAACTAAAAAGTAGTTTAATAGGGAATTTGAAGCAGAATGATTGGGGTATCTACGTTTACCAATTTCACTGTAGTGCTATGTACAATCTAATTATTGACAAATGATTGTTGCTTTACATAGAGTTATGAAATTAATATCACCTCCTCTGGAAGTCTAATATCATATTCAATTTAGTCAAAAACTAATTTTGTAGCATTTAGGCGGTGTTGAATCATTGAAGTCAGATCTCTTGAATATTCCCATATAATTGTACCCGGTCACTTTCCCAACACGTTATTAATCATTTTTTGTATAAACTCAACCAAGAAAAAATCCTCCATTCAAAACAATAGATTGTATGAAATATTAATTATTTTGATCAGGTGTAGAAAATAATTATAATTTTGATTTTTGTCAAATTTATGCAACAACAATTTAATTACAACCCAAACATCAAGTACATAATCACAATGGGTCACTTCAGGTCCAAGATATTAATGGGATTATCCCTACATGTTCAAAATCATTTTGTAATAGAATTTTAGAGAGGAAGAAAAATATAAAAAATGATATAGAACCTTGGAGGAACCAATAATGAAGTCGTTTTTTGTCTAAATGAGTGCACCCACCATAGTTTTTACCATAAAATTGCGTCTATGGCCTATTGAAAAAGTGTTTTCTACTTCTTGTCTTCTTGTGACTTGTGTTGCATCCTATAATGGATAGCTTGGTCGTCGTCCATGCATTAGGTCTTAAGTGATACCAAAAATCACACAAAATTATGAGTCATTGAATAATTTGTGTTACTAAGACTATTAATATATTTATAGTGTTGGTGGCATCGACTTCTAAGTTAGTGCTATCAACTTGGATCATAGACTTTTATGTTCAACTCTTGGAACTGAGTCGGTTCCATTGACTCTATTGTTGGTGCACCTACCCTGTTATAATGTGTTGTTTCTTGGTAATTGTTGATCACTTAAGTTGGTGGCATTGACAGGTATGTCAGTGCAATCGAATATGTCCAGTAAAACTCAAATTGCATGTAATAAAATAAGCAACTTATCAGGCCAAGTGATAAAATATGCCTATGAGAAATATTGAATAATGTATATGCCAATTTGGTGAAATATTAATGAATAAGACTGAATTTATATTCAAATAAGTCATAAATTCGACTTTACTAGAAGAAAATAGCTATATTATTAGTGCATCAGATCTGTCTCCCATCCTAGATTGAATATCAACCACCAAAGACCATGACATTGTTTCTTCTTTCTATAGTGATGATGACAACTTCTCTCTCCCTTTCTTGTGTTATTTCCTTCACCATGAATGAGTAGTTCACTCGTTTGGGTACACAGAATATCCATTTTCCTCGTAATGTTTGTTTAAATTGTTTAATTTTATATGAACACTATTTGACTATGAATGAAATTATTCATTGCTTTATAACTTATTTGTCCAACTCCATTACATGTATATTACATCTGAAACTTAGAGAAATTTGAAACTTAGGATTGGTAATCTTATTTTGTTTATAACAACTTCTAGATTGACAAAGTGTATAATAGACCTGGAGCCCCGAGCCATTTTTTAGAAAACTCAACAGCATATCTACAACAACTAGCAACAAATTGGAATATTTCCTTTTACTGAAGGCAATATTACACTCATATAGATTTGGATTGAAGGAAGAAGAAGGAATTCAGATGAGGAAGCCAACATATGTGTACAACCCTATGTTTTTAAGACCAAAATTTTTACATAATATTGTTTCAAAATAAAATAAAAAATCTTTACCTTCATACAATTATCAAGAACATATTGAGGTTTCCAGAAAAAATAATATGTACATCAATTGGAAGTTACTTATAGAAAAATATAATCTTGTTTTAATCTTGAATAGACTGCATCTCTTGCAATCTTTTTTCTAGGCTTCTTCATATTCTTCACTTGTTAATCCCATAACATATCCAATGTCTCCATACATTCCCCTAGGGAATACATCACATATGAACTCAAAATTCAGCACGGTCATGTCTACAAGACTAATACAAAATCAAGTTTATGTGCAGTTGAATAATATCCTACATTTATTTGAGATATACTAAAAATGAATGCAAGGATTTGTGTAACATGTATTCAAAAGTGATAATAGATGAGTATCAAGTTTATTCAACAAGAAACACCAATTTCATGAAGATTTCACAAGTAGTTTAGGAACTTGGTACATTATGTCTATGGTTAATGACCATGTGTTCCCATTTTCCAAAATGAGGAAACCATGTTAAGTTGAATCACTAGTCGACCAGGAGGTCACAATATCCATCTCTAAGTAGTAATGTGGAAGGTGATTTGTTGTGTGATTTATATATCATCCTTTCACATGTTATCATACACAAATTTGGTTCATTCTGATATATTTCAGTCTCTTTTCATACCACTTTTACCACCTTTTTGTTATTCTACTTATCCCATAACTTGCATTGCAGATTTGCCACAAAAAGAACTAAATTCGGATATTATTTCTGCTGAAATAGAAGAATGCACGGCGTGCAACTCAGATGCATGGCGTGCACTATTCCAGAGAAAGACTGATTTTCTGAAATAGCAGAAAGCACGGCGTGCACAGAGAAAATGCACGGCGTGCGAGTTTCCAGAGAAAATTGGTTCGTTCAGCCAGAAGAATGCACAACGTGCACAGAGAAAACGCACGACGTGCGAGTTTCCAAAAGTGCACAGAAGGACGAACGCAAGGCGTGTACATCAATGCACAACGTGCACCTAAAATGCAAACTGCTGAAGAAATATTCTGGGAAGTCGCACGGCATGCATATCCTCAACACACGCCGTGCACAGATCAGCCTGATGCAAACTGCACTGCAGGTGCACGACGTGCACTCAAAATGCACGGCGTGCACCTGACAGTTTCAGAAATTTGAAAATTCAGAATATGATTTTAAAACAAAGAGGGAAGACAAGGGACAGTTACGTTCGGTCATTTGAAGAGTTTCTCTTGTCCCAGAGCCAGAGGATAGTAGAGGAAGGTGAATTTGGAGGGATCCAAAGTGGTTTCTTGCATAAAAAGACCATTTCTTCTTCTCTACTTCTCCATTGTCTTCTTCAAGGTGCAACCAAGTTTCCCCAACTCCGAGCAGCTTCTTGAGAGAAGAACTAGTTCGTTTTGGATCAACTAAAGAAGGGGAATTTCATCCTCAAGCCAAAATTCTTGCTTCTTGTGGTTACATCTTCAGTTCTCTGTCTTTTCCTTTCTAAACCATGTCTAGAACTGAAATTTCTTTAGCAAATCTGCTATACACCATTATGGACGAGTAGACTCCTTTTTCTTGGGTATGGTAGAGTAGCTCCCATGTCATAGCATGTGTGAAAAAGTAATTTCATACTAAATACATTTGTTTCTTGTTTCTTTACCATGAAAGTGTCGGTTTATTCTTTTTTCTTGCATGTATTGTTGGCCACTTTATGTGCATATTTTCTGCCTTCTTGCTTGATCTGAGAAGATAAGTAGGAATGTATGGAGGTGCTCTTCTTGGAAACTCTTCCTCTTCTACGAGAGTAGAGAGGGATGAGTTGAGGAACTATTTGTGATCAAAAATGAAATTCATACACGAGAGTGTTGTTTTGAGTTATGATCGTTGCATTTACACCGGGAGGTGAAATGTAACACAACTTTTCCTTGAAACATGACCTTATGTATGTTTAAATTATTTGTTCTCTTGATTGCTATCATATGTGAATGAAATCCTAATGTCCAGGATTCCTAAACTTTCTGAAATCAAACTTATTTTGTGGTTCTTGCTTGCTAATTAGAATTTGTAATTCCTGTAGTTAAAATCTGAATTTTATGTTTTTAGTCAAATCTTCTCTACTCTTTAATATCGGTCTAGATTGTTGAACTTTAGTACTGTTGTGCTCAATTAAGTTAGCTAAGCTCCTTATGTTAGACCTTGACTATACTACCTCCGTATACTTGCGGAGTTTGGTTAAGTTGAGTAAACTATCCTTTACTTGGATTGAAACTCCTTAGCTTTAGCAACCAACAAGTTTTTGGCGCCGTTGCCGGGGATTTACGGTAATTTAATTGGAGTAATAAGTATTGATTAGTATTCGAGACTAGATCATCACTCATAATTTTCAAATTTCCACATACCTCTTAATTGTGATCTTAATTTCTCTTGTTATTTTTCAGGTTGTATGCGTCGCTCACAATGAGGTCTTCAAACATCCGCTTTGTTAGACCTTGAAATAGAGCGAACTCTTTCAAGTTTGAGAAGAACAAGAAGAGTGGAACAATCACTATTTGGAGGTACTTCACCGTCACCACCACCATCATCACCACCACCGTCTTCTTCATCTTATGCAGTAGCTACATCGAAAATTTTAGCCATGGAGGACGACTGTCCTTTAAAAGACTTCGCGATGCCGGTTGCCACAAACATTTGTGGAGCCATTGACTTACCTGCTGTAGAAGAAAATAACTTTTCAATTGCCCCTTCTATGATGCAAATGATTCGGCAAAATCATTTTGGGGGAACATCCAATGAAGACCCAAGTCTTCATGTTGCATAATTCCTGGAATATTTGAATACTTTCAAGATTAATGGAGTGTCTATTGATGGGATTAGACTTATGTTATTTCCTTTCGCCTTAAGAGATAGGGCCAAGGTGTGGCTTTTGACTCTTCCCAAGAAGTCCATTAAAAGTTTGGATCAACTCCTTAATGCTTTCCTTGCAAAGTACTTTCCGCCAAGTAAGACGGCTCACTTGAGGAACCAGCTCACAAATTTCTCCCAATGTGAAGGAGAAACCCTATATGACACATGGGAACAGTTCAAGGATCTTCAACGCCTTTTTCTGCACCATGGTTTGACAAACTGGCTCCTGCTGCAAACTTTCAATAATGGACTGTTTTACAATACCCAGTTGACTCTAGATGCCGCAGCTGGTGGTGCATTAATGACCAAGTCTTATAGAGAAGCTTATGATATCATTGAAGATATATCACTCAATCACTACCAATGGGGAGGAGATAGAGGAGCAAAATCGACATCTACAACAAGCTCTTCAACTGAAAAACAAGGAGGAAAACACACCATAGATGTTGTTGATCTTATTGCTGTAAAACTATAGATGTGCTTACACAGAAATTTGAGAAGATGACTACCTTGCCAATTCAATCCGCTGAAGCAACATGTGAAGCTTGTGGTAATGTAGGACATACATCTTCTTCTTGTTTTCCCCTAATGCAATGGAAGAAAATTTTGAACAGGTTAATGTAGTTGGGATGCAAGGAAATAAGCAATACAATCCTTATTCCAACCAATACAATCCTGGATGGGGAGATCATCCTAATTTCTCTTACCAGAATGAAAGCAACACTCAAAACTTCCAGCAGGGACAGCAACAACAGCAACATGCAAACCGTCAAGGAAATCTGTCGGGTTTCAACAACAGGGGTTATCAACAGTCACAACAACCCCAAGGTTCTTCGCTAGAAGCTATGATGGAGAAATTCATATCAACACAAATGCAACAGAATGAGGAACTCTGGGGAAATGACAAGCTTTTAAAAGATTCTATTGCGCAACTTTCTGCAAAGGTGGATGGAATTTCTACCCACACCAAGATGTTGAAAAACCAAATAGCACAACAAGCTCTAAATCAACAAAGGACTCCACAATCCGGTTCTCTTCCAAGCCAACCGGAGGTGAACCCAAGGCAGCAAGCTCATGCAATCATCCTAAGAAGTGGAGCTGAGATTGAAAGACCTTCTCCATCCAAGGATAAGAACATGAAGCAAGCTGATGAAGAGGAGGCCAACATCCCAAATTGCAGTAAGGAGAAAGGTAAAGCTGAAATACCACCTTCTTTCAAAGCCATTGCACCCTTTCCTCAAAGATTAGCCAATAAGAAGGAAGACCAGAAATTCAGGAAATTTATGGACATAATCAATAAATTGCATGTAAATCTTCCTTTTGCTGAAGTTATTGTTGAGATGCCTTCTTATGCTAAATTCCTTAAGGATATTTTGACTAAAAGAAGAAAGGTTGATCAAGTAGAAACTATAATGCTTTTTGAACGAGTGAGTTCTATTATTCAAAATCGTCTTCCACAAAAGCTTGATGATTTGGGAGTGTTCACACTGCCTTGCAAGATTAATGACACCACTTTTGACAAAGGTTTAGTAGATCTCAGTGCGAGTATTAGCCTCATTCCATTTACCTTATGAAAAGATCTAGATCTTGGGGATTTGAAGCCCAGAGGGGTGGCTATTGAATTAGCTGATCACTCTATTAAATATCCAAAAGGTATGGTGGAAGATGTACTTGTACAAATTGGGAAATTCTATATACCCTGTGATTTTATTGTTCTTGACATGGAAGAAGTTCCTTCCAACCCCGTTCTTTTTGGGAGGCCATTCTTGAGGATTGTCTGATGTCTTGTTGATGTTCGGGAAGGAAAGCTCACTCTACGTGTTGGGGAAGAGGCTATGGAATTCTCTATTTATGAAGCTATGAAAGCACCCGCACGTGTTGAAGAAATATGCTTGCTTGATATTGTTGATCCTATTGAGAATGATAATGAAGATGATGTTGATTTGATGGTTAATCTTTTTGATGATGATGCAACCGAATTCAACAATTCTGAAATTTCTGTAGCACTTTCTATTTCTAAAGCAGCAGCTATCAATGAAAATGCTCCACTTGTTGAAGATAAATCTGATGCAAGTACAACAGGAAAAAAGGTAGAACTAAAAGCCCTTCCACCTGGGCTAAGGTATGCATTTCTTGACACAAATTCTACATCTCCTGTTATAATAAATAATGAATTAACCGATGATCAAGAAAATAAATTGCTTGCCGAATTGCGTTTGTATAAAGACGTCATTGGTTATTCAATAGAAGATTTAAAAGGCATTCATCCTTCAATTTGTATGCACAGAATAAATATGGAAGATGATGCTAAACCAACTATTGAACAACCTAGACGTCTAAATCAAAATATGCTTGAGGTGGTAAACAAAGAAATTTTCAAGTTAATTGACATTGGAATCATCGATCCCATAAGTGACAGCCCCTGGGTTAGTGCCATTCACGTGGTACCCAAAAAGGGGGGTGCAACTGTCATTAAAGGAGACAATGATGAGTTAATACAAACGTGCATGGTTACCGGCTGGCGTATGTGTATTGACTATAGGCTTTTGAATAAGGCAACCCACAAAGATCATGTCTCGTTGCCTTTCATTGATTTGATGCTTGAACGTCTTGCCAAACATTCCTATTTCTGTTATTTAGACGGGTATTCCAGATTTTTTCAGATTCCCATCTACCCTCCCGACCAAGAAAAGACCACTTTCACTTGTACTTATGGAACATATGCTTATCGCCGTATGCCGTTTGGTCTTTGTAATGCTCCCGCTACTTTTCAGTGGTGTATGATGGCCATATTCTCTGATTTTATTGAAAATTTAATGGAGATTTTTATGGACGATTTCAGCGTGTATGGTGATTCTTTTGATCAATGTTTATTGAATATGTCTCTTGTCTTAGCCCGCTATAAAAAGGTTAACCTAGTGCTAAACTGGGAGAAGTGCCATTTCATAGTACAATCTGGTGTAGTACTAGGACATGTTGTATCTAACAAGGATATTGAAGTGGATAGGGCAAAGGTCGAAGCAATTGAGAAAATGTCTACTCCATCTTCAGTTAAAGATATTCGCAGTTTTTTAGGACATGTAGGTTTTTACAAAAGATTCATCAAAGATTTCTCAAAAATTGCAAAGCCATTGTGTTCCCTACTTGCAAAGGATATAGAATTTGTGTTTGATGACGATTGCCAAGCAGCCTTTTCCAAACTCAAGTAGGCTCTCATTTTAGCCCCAATTATCCAACCTCCGGACTGGGATTCTCCTTTTAAACTAATGTGTGATGCAAGTGATTTTGTAGTGGGAGCTGTTTTAGGACAGCGGAGAGACAAGAAACTCCATGCTATCTATTATGCCAGCAAAACTCTCAATGAAGCACAAATCAACTATACAACCACAGAGAAAGAAATGCTTGCAATCGTATATGCATTTGACAAGTTCCGACAGTATTTGGTAGGGTCAAAAGTGATTGTATATACTGATCATGCTGCCATTAAGTATTTGCTGAGTAAAAAAGATGCCAAACCACGCCTTATTCACTGGATACTACTCCTACAAGAGTTTGATCTTGAAATCTGAGACAAGAAAGGTACTGAAAATAGTGTTGCCGATCACCTCTCTAGATTAACCACAGAGGCTGAAGACCTATTGCCAATTGAGGATCATTTGCCTATTGAAAAACTCTATGCATTGTCATCCACTCCAGCACCATGGTTTGCAGACATCGCTAATTTTCTTTCTACTGGACAACTGCTACCAGACTTGACGTATCAACAAAAGAAGAAATTCTTTCATGATGTAAAGTTCTATTACTGGGATGACCCATTGCTATTCAAGCACGGGAGTGATGGGTTAATCCGGAGGTGTGTTGTTGAAGAGGAGGTACCAAACATCATTGTTGAATGCCATGCGTCTCCTTATGGAGGACATTTTGGGGGAGAAAAGACTGCTGCAAAAATACTTCAAGCTGGTTTCTATTGGCCCACATTATTCAAAGATGTCAATCTATTTGTGAAATCTTGTGATAGGTGCCAAAGGACAGGAGGCATATCCTTCCGTGACGACATGACACTCAACTCTATCTTAGAGGTTGAGGTGTTCGATGTATGGGGAGTGGACTACATGGGACCATTCCCATCTTCCTACGGGTATCAATACATTCTTGTTGCTTGTGAATATGTATCTAAGTGGGTTGAAGCCATTCCAACCCAAGCACTAGACGCCAAATATGTAATTAAGCTTTTTCAAAAGATTATATTCCCATGGTTTGGAGTTCCACGTGCCGTTATTTCTGATGGAGGTACACACTTTGCTGAGAAACAATTCAACAATCTCCTCTCTAAGTAAGGTGTGACTCATAAAATCTCTACGCCCTATCATCCCCAAACATCGGGGCAAGTAGAGATTTCAAATAGGCAACTAAAGAATATTCTTGAAAAGATTGTCTCTAGTTCAAGGAAAGATTGGGCACTAAATATAGATGATGCATTATGGGCATATCGCACAGCCTACAAAACCATCATTGGGACTACTCCATTCAAGCTTATCTATGGCAAATCGTGTCACCTTCCGCTCGAATTGGAGCATCACGCCTTATGGGAAATTAAGTTCTTGAATTTTGACATAAAGAGAGCAGGAGAAAAATGTATGTTGCAACTGCAGGAGCTTGAAGAACTTCGTCTTGATGCATATGAGAATGCAAAGTTGTATAAAGAAAGAACAAAAGCTTGACATGATAAAAGAATTTGCAGGAAAGACTTCCAAGAAGGAGATAGAGTATTGTTATTCAACTCTAGATTGAAGCTTTTTCCAGGAAAGTTGAAATCCAAGTGGTCTGGCCCGTTCCTAGTACTCAAGATTTTTCCATATGGAGCTGTAGAACTCCAAGGCAAAGATGGAACCTTCAAAGTCAATGGACAACATTGCAAACGCTACTCTTGCGGAGAAGAAGTGAAGAAAGGAGCTTCTTGCTCCCTCCAAGATGCATGAAGTCTTAGAAGAAGTCTTACTCCAGACTCTAAATGGAGGACCTCGTGGGAGTTGACCCCACATTAGGATAGATTTCTTTTAAGTTTTTCGAGTAAAAAACACTCTTTATTTCATTAATAAGCCTGTCATGGATGAATGTAATAATCTAGACTTGATTTCTACTCAATCCGTCATAGTTTACTGCTGACTGACTGCAATTTTCTGCAGAAATCACAAAGTGCACAGCGTGTCTTTTGAAGACACGATGTGCACTTCAATACAAAATACAGCAGAAAGAAGTTCTGGAAACAGACACGACGTGCATCTTCATTTGGCACGCCGTGCACCTGGTATGCGAGATCTGTAGAAAAGTTTTTGGAAAATCACACGGTGTGCGCTTTGAACATGCACGTCGTGCAACTGGAGATTTGAAGGTCTGGAATTTTTCTGGAAACTAACACGTCGTGCATTATCAACACGCACGACACGCATCTGGGAAATAAAAAGTTCGACAACTCTCTGGAAACGTGCATGTCGTGTGTTTAATATCTACACGGCGTGTACCTGGTCTTTGAGAATTTCTATAGAACTTCTGGAAACAGACACGACATGCATATCTTCAGTGCACGTCGTGCACCTGGGCGATGGAATTCTACAAAATTTCTAGAAACTTGCACGGCGTGTATTTCCAAAATGCACGTCGTGCACTTTCTAGTAAAGTTTAGACAAAAAGGGCTGGAGTGCACGACCTAATCACTCCAACCCTAGAGTCATGCACCCCAACCCTTATAGCCGTGCAGCCACCGCCGACCAGAGCCAAAGCAGACCCACAACATTCTAGCAACCGTGCACACCTTTCTCTTCTTCCTCAGCCAACCGTGCATCCTTAGCAACAGTCATGCACCATTCCGTCTTCATCTCAGCAGTCGTGCACCAGTAATAGCAGCCGTGCACGCCTTCGTCTTCTTCCTCCAGCTACACACCGCCACCGTCTTCTTCTCCATCTGGTTGCTTCCCGGCGTTCCAGCATCCATCCACCCCTACCTCACCTCCAGCTGCGACGTCTTCTACCAGCCTGGCAGCAGCAACATCAACCGCCACCCTTTCTACCCGTCGAGCTTCCACCATGCTTCTCCAAGCTAGCAGCAGCTCCATCTGCATAGCCATCTGCCGTGCAACTGCCATCGCCATCCAACAGCAGCAAGCGTCAACCACCTCGCCGCCGTGAAGCACCCGCCGTTCTTCTCTGATGAAATAGCAGCAGCTACCTTCTTCAGCCCAGACAAAGCAGCAACAGCTCACAAGCAGCTTCGCCATCGTCCTGAGCGTCGACAACACCTTGCCAAAAATCAGAGTAGTCTGTGCAGATTTTTTATTTGCCCCAAATCTGCAGGTGCACGCTGTGCACTTACCTTGCATGTCGTGCGTTTAGCTGTCTGAAGAAGATGAACAATACATATGTATGTCGTGCATCATCTATACACACCGTGCACCAGTACAGATTGAATGGTACCGATCAAGCAGAAGTCCGACCACTAGTACATAACTGACCTTTAGTGTCGGTTATTTAAGGCCTTTAGTGTCGGTTTCTAAGTAACACCTATGTGGGCGACGCTAAAATCCCAACCGTTACGCGTCGGTTCAAAAACCGACGCCAAAACCCTTCGCGTGCCAACGAAAACGCGCCAGCAGGGCAATATAGGCGTCGGTTAATACCTAAGAAACCGACGCCATATACCTTCGCGCCATAGAAGGGTGCCAACTTGGGCACTATAGGCGTCGGTTATTAGCTAATAACCGACGCCATATAAGTCCCAACACGGCCGTTCTGGATAGCACGGCTGTGGTGTCTGGTCCGCTGCCACGGTCGTGCTGGCCAGCACGGTCGTGGTGTCTAGTCTGCTGCCACGGTCATGTTGTCCAGCACGGCGGTAATGTCTGGTCCGCTGCCACGGTCGTGCTGGCCAGCACGGCCGTGGTGTTAAGGAAATAGACGTCGGTTTCTATTACAAACTGACACTGTAACTATTTGGTGTCGGTTTTATACAAATAACCGACGCCTATTTTTTGTTTTTTTTCTGTCAATATGCAGACCTGCTGTATGGATGGTCGCAGGATGAGAAACCTGTAGTTTAGTTATGAACTGTAGATTTTACGACATGCATTGATATCAGCCAACAACAGGCCACAAACCTGCAAAATTAACAAGAAAGATATTCACACATTTAGCAATGCAACCTGCAGTTCCATTTGATTTTCACACATTTAGAAACATTCATGTAGCTAGCAATCTGTAGTTCCATTCATTTTCACATTCACATATAGAAACATTCATATAGCAACCAACAGTTTCATTCATTTTCACTTAGACACATGTAGAAACATCCAGACATGTAGAAACATTCACACATATATTATAATTCAGAAATTCATTTACAAAATATCATTCTTTAGTCATTATTCGCTATCAACATCCCAATTATATCTTAAATCCCCCACTACTTGTATGGTTGTTGCCCATTCTTCTCTTACTTCATTTAATTCTCCCGTCGTATAGGGAGCATGTACATCTGGTAAGGCATTTCCTGTAGTGTGGTCAGTTGTAAACACCTGTAAAGAGAATGATGTATATATATAATTAATGAGCTATAAATAAGATTGATATATTTCATATTATCTAATGAGACTATATAATACCTCAGCAATACAATCGATGTCCATTGCGGCATATTTGATAATCATGTGCATAAATCGCATCATGTAGTATCCACATGCCCATCCGTTGTCTTGTGTGGCACACTATAAATTCAAACATACAAAATATTAAAAAATACAACTAATTAAGCATTGTTCACATAAATAATATATACATATATTGCAATCGGGAACTTACTTTCACGTTCTTCCAAATTATTGGCTGGTTCTTTTTCGTGGGGACCTTTCCTCCATCCTTTTTGAACTCATCACAATCCTACATGTTAATGTAACACAGTACATTGCATAATTAAATAGTAATGTAATAACATATGTTAACGGATATGAAAATGAAATATTTCTCACCGAAATAATGCCATTTTCATTATGTGTCCAAATCTTGTATTCAATTTACTCCCCTTAGGATCTAGATAATAGACAGTGAACGTCTCGGGGACAATAACCAGTAACTCCCAATGCATACCACTAGAGGTAAAAAAGTTAAAAATTAATAACTCAAAATCCACAATAAAAATGTAATTTTCTTAATAAGCAAAGTAAACTTACTCTACATTGAATGGAGCCATTATCATCGTCTTCTTTTTTTGAGCAAAAATTGAAAAAGCCTCACAGCAGTATTATTGAACTGACGGAGGGTCTTTAGCTACTAGACTAATCAAAGATGGAATCAAAAATCCTACATGTTCGAATGCAAAATCTGCACATATCTTGTCTAAGTAGCTGCAAAATATGTATTAATTACGCATGCATTAATAAATAAGAAACCAGATCACCAGATCCTACACAAGGTATATGGATGTATAAAGAAGATCACACCTTATCCATAGCTCTATCACAGATGTATTTAGCCAATCATATCGAAACAACTCCAAAATATCTTGTATAAATAGTTTACTTTCGTATGATTGACCTACAGCATCTGAATCTATAGAAACAGTTATAGGGCAGTTTATATCATGTTCGCCTAACCATATTGCCATACCCCTACAGTTAGGACCTAACGGGATAGTTAGGTCCTGTGGAACCCAACTGGGTAATGTAGGAGGTGGAAGTGGAGGCCTAGATGTTGTGGGTGTCTTCTTTTTAACCTGTATATATATATATAATAATTTTAGATCAACTGACATCATATACACACACTAACAATTTAACGTAATGTAAATTTACCATACAATTTCAGTAAAGATGACATCCACTTTTAGCCACAATATTACTCCGCCTAAAGCCTCACCAAGTGTTTCACAATCTAGGTGGGCATATGGCAATGGAAGATCCATCCACTTGGGGAATATATGTACCGGGCTCACACGAATCCAACCAGCTGGTAATGGAGACCCGTGAAACATTTCCCCTGGTAGGGATGGGTAAGACGACGCCTCTGCAATGACATATTCATTAACTTTTAGACGACATGGCTTCAACCCCTACAAATTTTTGTGTAAAGAATGTTATATACATATATACATATCATCTTGAAAACATATCATCTTGAATTAAAAAACTAGTTACTATGTCATAAAAATACTTACAGTGGATGTGCTAGGTGGTCAGTCTATAGGATTACTCCCAACCTCTGCAGTAGGAGTAGAGCGGGATGCTATGATAGGTATTGTCTGCTGAGTGGCAGTCTGAGATGCCTGCCACTTTTTCAGTGCTTCTTCTAGTTTCCTATCAACTAGTTTATCTACCTATACATGGATAAAAGAAATGTTAGCTTCTAATTATTGAATTCTCTTTTTACAGTAACATTATAAAGAAAGAATATGTTACCTCTTCTTGTGAAAGTCCCACTTTTGGGACATGTTTGCGCTGGGATGGCCCCAAAAATGATTTGATGCCCACACCAGCGTCTGCAGCCCTAACACGTCCAGGATGCTCTGGGTTACCCAGAGCAACTGTCAATTCATCCCTTGTGCCCTCAGGGATGAACTTGCCTTATTTCCTCAGCTCGTGCAGCTCCCGCTAATCGCCAAAACAAAAATTTGTAATTATGTAAACACCACAAATAATCAATATTTGAACGATTGCGGTAAGAGTTGTATTTTACCATTTTTGCAGCCGCCTCAGCAGTTGCAGGGTTCCTTATTTCTCCCTTCTTATTTTGCCTCCCAGCTATCCAGATATCATGGCGAGGCAGAGGTGTGCTACCTACAGTGGAGGACTCCTGAGTAGTAGCAGACTGAACAGTAGCCTCAGACTGTAGTCTTTGGCGAATGCCTACATACCCCTTTGGACCCATTGTGTGGTCATGCACATTCAGTGCACGCCTTGATCTTTGTGCCTCACTGAGGGCCTAGTTAGTATGCACATTAATGATTTGGCTAGTAACAGTAAATGTTAATCTTGAATAGGTGAATACAACATATATTAATGAGATTGGGACTGACGCCTAATACCTTAAATTCATCTGTTTGTCTTGAAGCAACAAACGCGTCCCATTCTTCTTTGTCCAGGAAGTTCCACTGTTCAGTGGTTGTCTTCTTCCTCTTGTCAGCTTCTTTTATGTATTCTCGGGTGAGATTTGTCCTATAGTTCCTTGGGAGAGTGTCGCATCACGCATTTACGATGTAGCTTTTCATCCAATTCAAATATACTCTGCAAATTAGAATTGCTATTAACTAGTATCCAAAAAATTAGTAATCTACAAAATATAATTGCAAATTAATAATAACTCACGCATAAATCATTCCATATTATGTCTTTCTTCTCCTTAGAAACTTTATGCCAAGAATCTATCTTACAACCGCAATGGCTACGAGTAACATACCCAAGATATGAAACAAATGAATTGTGATTCACACCAGATGCATTTCCTGCATTATCAAAATCCACAACAAGTTTGGGTCCATTGCCCTTTTGCGCTATTAACTTCTTCATCATAGTGATGCCCCTTCTCCTGTCAACTTTTTGGTGTTGCTGATCAACTGCCTCAAGTGCTTCAGATGGTACATGTGCATCATCAACCTAAAATTTGACAAAATAAACACATTTACAAGATATAACTATAAATGGACATATATATATAAATATATGATATATTTTTAAAACTTACATTGTGAGGCGGCGCATTGATGTCCTCACCCTCACGGTAATCATCAGCACAGTCATCAGGAGAATGCTCAGCCATCTGAAAATTCACATTCACATTGTAAAGTTTACATTGTAAAGTAATTCAAATTGTAAAGCTCACATTGTAAAGTTCACATTCACATTGTAAAGTAACTCACATTGTAAAGTTCACATTATAAAGTAATTCACATTGTAAAGTTCACATTATAAAGTAATTCACATTGTAAAATTCACATTGTAAAGTTCACATTCACATAGTAAAGTTCACATCACCTTGGCAGGAGAACCAGTTTTGGACTCCCCCGAAGTCGTCAATTTATACCGTGACGCACCACATTTTGGACAATCTTTCAAATCCGCATAGTCCTTTTGAAATAATACACAATCATTCGGGCATGCGTGTATCTTCTTGGAATCCATTCCCATTGGGCACAACAATTTCTTTACCTGGTATGTTGAGATTGGCAGCTCGTTTCCTTCAGGAAGCATTTCTTTCAACAAAGACAACAATGACGTGAAGCTTTTGTCGCTCCATCTATTGTTAGCTTTCAGCTTATACAATCTCAACACAGTGCTAAGCTTCGTAAACTTAGTACAACATGTGTATAACGGCATCTCAGCATCATCCACAATGTTTCTAAAAATGGGAGGTGGATCGGTGTGCTCTACCCCACAACTATTCAGCATCGCATCAACGATGTCTACTGGAACTGGTTCATTCACATCTACGTCATCATAGGCAATTTCTTCTTCCACACAAGCACTTCTATCGACATCCACTAGTTTTGGGATTGAAATCTCTCCATGCCAGTGCCATTCTGTATAGCCTTATATAATCCCGTTGCACATGACATGACTTTTGATTTCATCACCGGTGTTGACTTTCAAGTTGTTACCGCAATGCCTACATGGACAGTAGAACCTATCCCCAGGTTGTTTCCTATGTTCCTAGGCAAATCTAATAAACTGGTCAAGACTAGAAATAAACTCTGGGGTGCAGCGATTGCGAATGGACATCCATGATCTATCCATTCTATGATCAAAGAGAAAACAGGTATATATTACAACAAGATTAGGGTCTAGGGTTAACAAATATATGTGATGTCATTATTATATATAATAAATGTGTACCACCTATCCCATTCTTGAACACCTAATCTCACTAGTAAGTGTATAATGTGTATTGGGTTTTCAAGAAAATTTCGGCAGCATTTCCCCGCTATTCTCCAAGTACATATGTACTTAGAAAACAAATGGGGAAATGTTGCCGAAATTTTCATAAAAACCCAATACACATTATACACTTACATCCTAAGCGAGAATAGGTGTTCAAGAACAGTCCCAAACCGGGGACTATCCAAGATTTACTCCTAATGAGTAAATCTTGGACGGGTTTCTAGGCCAACAAATAATGTGTTGTCATTCTTATACCTAAAATCCTAGTTGTCATTCAAAGCATGTCACATGTGTGCATTACAATTCATCATTAAGCAAGAAGGGTGATTAGGATTCTCACCAAGAACGGGTTTTGATTTTCTATACAATTTTATAAAAAATGCACATGTATGCATATATATATACTATACTTTTTGGAACCTTTATACATATCTGAACACCCTAAATAACCATACTAAACATCCAAATACTTTATAACACAACTATAAAACAATGATTATAGCTAAACTATTAAACAATAGACTTGTCACACATAAAACACCCTATACAACTATAAAACAAAATAGTATTAAGATATGCATGATACAATAACTATTTTGCATCACATTACAACAGACTTATCATTGATACCTTACTAACTTATTGCTACATTTACATATCATCACTTGATCAAAAATTACAGCAGTACATTTAACCAAAGTATGCATTCTAAAATTTATGTCATGATTAGTTACATGTAATTTACTTGGATATACAGCAGTACCCGATTACTATGTCTTACATACAAAGTATGCATATTAAATTAACTAAGGCTTATCATAGAACATGTATTGTATATAAGTTTAATATATTACAGTCAATAATTATTTTACTTTCAAAAATTACTTAATGTTACAGGCTTGCAGCTCTAATATAAAGAGTGATCAACTAAGGCATTGCCATAGATCAATGTATATGAGTTATTTATCAAGTTACCAATAAGTAAATAACTTTTAAAAAAATGCCCAGCAGTAGCCTGGGTAGCACGGCCGTGTGGTCGGCCAACACAGCCACGGCCGTGCCAGCCCACACAGTCGTGGTTGTTGTTGGTAAGGAGAGGGAGAAGAAAGAAGAAGAGCAGGGTGGAGCAGAGGAAGAAGGAAGAAGGCCGTGGTTGCCTTGGCACCGCCCAAGCAGTCGCCAGAGCAGAGGAAGAAGGAATAAGGCAGGGCGGGCATACCTTGAGGGCAGAGGAGAGCAGCGGCCGGAGCAAGGCGAGGAGCGGCGGCAGAAGGGAGAGCAGTAGGAGCGGCGGCGAGGGCACGGAGCAGGAGCACGGCCGCCGATGAGCACAGAGGGCAGGATCAGGAGCACGGCCATCGGTGAGCACGGAGCAGCGGCGAGGGCAGGAGCAGGAGCAGCGGCGAGGGCAGGAGCAGGAGCACGGCGGGCGCGAGCACGGAGCAACGACCGGCGGGGGCGAGCAAGAAAATCGTCGGACCTAACTGAAATTGGGAATGAAATAGGGAAAGGGGAAGAGTCGCTCGCGCTGGTGAGCTATTAAGTTGACAATAAGCGTTGGTTATTCAAAATAACTGACAACTAAACCAAAAGTGTCGGTTCTTTTCCAACAAATGACTCCTATACTAGATTATAGTCGTCGATTTTTAACTAAAAGACAACCGACAACTATTCCTGTCCCACGAATAACCTTTAGTCATCAGTTATTCATTTATGAACCGACGCCATATGTCAAATTTTGGTGGTAATTTTTTCGTTGGAATTTTGGTTTTGGCGGTTGATTTTAGGTGTCAGTTTTTTATTAATTAACCGACACTTAATAAAAGATGTACCTGTGTCTGGTCGGCCTTCATAGATTGGATGTCGGTTTATGTTATCAACCGACACTGTAGAGTTTAGGTGTCGATTTATGTATACAACTGACACTTTGAAAAGTGACTTTATAAGCCATTTCTATAGTAGTGGACCGACGCCATGGAACATATCACTCATCCACTGCACCTCCCACAACTAAAACAGGATCTTCCACACCAGCACCTCCAACGTTTATACCATCAACTCAATTCAGGGTCAAGCCCGAGGAAGACACTGACTACCAGTTCCTCATCACAAGGCGCGCCTTACCATCCTGCTACATGTGTGAAGAAGCCCTTACCAAGTTGGGTTTCAAAAATGAGGTAGTCGATCATTTAACGTTTTTGGGTTTACACTACCTCTGCACCCGAGTTGCAGTTTCCAAGACCTATCCCCACCTCGTCTATGAGTTTCTCACTACTTTTAAGGCTGAGAGTGACCCACATCACCGCAACATCCCTTATCAGAAAATCAGTTTTCGACTTTTGGACAAACCATTTTCTATGACTCTTGAGCGGTTTTGTGTTCTACTTAAATGCAATTTCGGCAGTTACACTGATTATCCTCCCACCTTCAGTAGCGATTTGTTCTAGTCTGAGATCACTTCTGATACAGTGCATAGAGCAAGGAATGCTCGGGCTTCCAGCATCCACAATCTAGTTTTCCGAGTTATTCACCGTCTTCTTAGCAGAGGACCTTTTTCCAAGAATGAAACTCAAGGTGTAGTGGGAAAGGTTGATCTTTTCTTCTTATGGTGTTTGGTGCAAAATGAGCAAATAAGTTTGGGCTACTACATTGTCAACAAGCTTCTTGACACAAAAAAGCAAAAGAAAAGGGAGGCATGTGACATTATGTGTGGCGGGCTAATAAACATCCTTGCTATGCAGCTGGGTTTAGATTTGGGTTCCCTAGAACCTACACCGGGGAAGAACCTTGTTGATATCAACTATCTCATCTCTTGTGGTCTGATCTCCAGACATGGCAACAACACATCAAAGTTCAAGGTTTTTATCACAAAGAAGCAGTTCATCACCATCCCAGATGCAGGAAAGAATGACATCAAGAACAAGGCTACTTGGAAGGTAGAGCTACAGCCAGAGACTGACGAGGAGACACCCACCCGGGGTGCCAGTAGCTCTACACCAGGGCCTACACCAGGAGCCCCTACCCCTCTGCCACCGTCCACTGGTACTCAGACAAAGTACAGCTGGACAATGTCGGACGTTCAACACCTTTCCGGCTACATGCAGTGGAGATTTGATCATATTGACACCTGCCTAGACCAGATGGGTGCGCAGTACAACACCCGGTTTGACCATTTGAGTGCACAATACTCGACTATGTACGACATGGTCAACAGGATGGATGTGTGGCAAATCTCGCAAGGCCACTACCCTACACCACAGTCTTTCCAGTCCCCCCCTCCAAGAGACCACAGTTCCAGAAGCTCCACAACACGATTTCCCCCAGGACCAGTAGCAGTAGGACCAACAACACCAGCAGCCAGACTCATCCGCCACGCCTATGGACATCCCTGACATCATCAGTCGGTTCTTCCCTGAGCAGGGAGGCGGCGGATCATTTTTCTGATCTCTTCATGATAGATATCCGGTTGTGAACCCCATAAGTTCGATTAAAGCAGTGAGTACACTGCTAATTTCAGGCTTAGGGGGGAGCAACTGGATGGTATCCTAGTTCTTTTAGCTTTTGCTTTTCATGTTATTTGCTTTTTGTCATTTGCTTTTGTTTTGTGTTCACATTTTAGTTGTTGTTTTCAGTTCTTCTCTTCTTGTGGCAAGTCTAGTATGATATGAGGTTTATCTTTTATATGTGGATAGAACCCCTATGCTTAATTGTTTGTCCTCTTTTGATGAGAAATATCATTTAAAGAAATTGTAAAAGGCATGCATTAATCAAATGAAACATTTTGGCCATCAACATGTGCTTGACTCTGGTTTATGCTTCTAGCCTGAACATTCATCTTTCACATCCTTGATTGCTTAAAACATGTAATGGTTTCAATTTTTATGAGTAAATCAACTTTACAACATAATTTAGAATACGAGATGATCTTGCCAAGCTCTTAGTGCATTTGCAACCACTCTTTCAATGAACAATTTTCAAAACAAATGAATGAAATCCAGCTAATGTTGCAATTTAGTTGACTCTCCTATGTAAATATATATATATATATATATATATATAAATTTCCTTTGGCTTATCTCATCTTTATACCCCATTAAAGATGACTAAACTGCCCACATACCATGCTAGCCTAGTGTAAGTCTGATCTGGCCACGATGGTTAGGTGGTATGTCTTAAAAGAGGGTAAAATACCCCAACCGGCATTCCATGTGTGCATAAGCCTACATTAGCAGCCGAGTGTCGGAACCCATAATCCATTGTCATATCATTTTTGAGAAAAGAAGGAGAGTACAACTAAAATTGTCAATTTTTAACTAAGATTTCATCTTTTATATCCTTAATAGTTGAGAGTTTGAGTTGCACATCCACGAATTGTTTGGCTTGGTCATTCAAATTCTACCTAGTGTTGTTTAATTGATTGATTCATTTAATTGTGACCACCCCTACTGAACTAAAAATCTCTTTCTTAGGTGTTTGAGTTGAATTGATGGCTGTGAACACAAACATGTTGATCATGGTTGGTTTGGTTTTATACACATCCTTCATTTCATTTGATCTATTCATGATCTTGACAATTCTTCATTTATATTTCTATGCTCTTCTTGCTTGAGGACAAGCAATGGTTTAAGCTTAGGGGGATTTGTTGGTTGATTTATATATCATCCTTTCACATGTTATCACACACAAATTTGGTTCATTCTGATATATTTTAGTCTCTTTTCATACTACTTTTACCACCTTTTTGTTATTCTACTTATCCCATAACTTGCATTGCAGATTTGCCACAAAAAGAACTAAATTCGGATATTATTTCTGCTGAAATAGAAGAATGCACGGCGTGCAACTCAGATGCACGGCGTGCACCATTCTAGAGAAAGACTGATTCACTGAAACAGCAGAATGCACACCGTGCACAGAGAAAATGCACGGCATGCAAGTTTCCAGAGAAAAATCGGCTCGTTCAGCCAGAAGAATGCATGGCGTGCATAGAGAAAACGCACGACGTGGGAGTTTCCAGATGTGCATAGAAGGTCAAACGCACGACATGCACATCGATGCACGGCGTGCACCTGGAACGCAAACTGCTGAAGAAATGTTCTAGAAAGTCACACAATGTGCATATCCTCAGCACACACCGTGCACTGATCAGCCCGATGCAAATTGCACTGCAGGTGCACGACGTGCACTCAAAATGCACGGCGTGCACCTGGCAGTTTTAGAAATTTGAAAATTCAGAATACAATTTTAAAACAAAGAGGGAAGGCAAGGGAAAGTTATGTTCGGTCATTTGAAGAGTTTCTCTTGTCCCAGAGCCAGAGGAGAGCAGAGGAAGGCGAACTTGGAGGGATCCAAAGTGGTTTCTTGCATAAAGAAACCATTTCTTCTTCTCTACTTCTCCATTGTCTTCTTCAAGGTGTAGCCAAGTTTCCCCAACTCCGAGCAGCTTCTTGGGAGAAGAGCTAGTTCATTTTGGAGCAGCTAAAGAAGGGGCATTTCGTCCTCAAGCCAGAATTCTTGCTTCTTGTGGTTACATCTTCAGTTCTCTTTGTCTTTTCCTTTCTAAACCATGTCTAGAACTGAAATTTCTGTAGCAAATCTGTTGTACACCATTATGGATGAGTAGACTCCTTTTTCTTGGGCATGGGAGAGTAGCTCCCATGTCATAGCATGTGTGAACAAGTAATTTCATACTAAATACATTTGTTTCTTGTTTCTTTACCATGAAAGTGTCGGTTTACTCTTTTTTCTTGCATGTATTGTTGGCCACTTTATGTGCATATTTTCTGCCTTCTTGCTTGATATGAAAAGATAGGTAGGAATGTATGGAGGTGCTCTTCTTGGCAACTCTTCCTCTTCTATGAGAGTAGAGAGGGATGAGTTGAGGAATTGTTTGTGATCAAAAATGAAATTCATACACAACAGTGTTGTTTTGAGTTATGATCGTTGCATTTACACCGGGAGGTGAAATGTAACACAACTTTTCCTTGAAACATGATCTTATGTATGTTTAAATTATTTGTTATCTTGATTGCTATGATATGTGAATGAAATCCTAATTTCCAGGATTCCTAAACTTTCTGAAATCGAACTTCTTTTGTGGTTCTTGCTTGCTAATTAGAATCTGTAATTCCTATAGTTAAAATCTGAATTTTATGTTTTAGACAAATCTTCTCTACTCTTTAATATCGGTCTAGATTGTTGAGCTTTAGTACTATTGCGCTCAATTAAGTTATCTAAGCTCCTTGTATTTGACCTTGACTATACTACCTCTATATACTTGCGGAGTTTGGTTAAGTTTAGTAAACTATCCTTTACTTGGATTGAAACTCGTTAGTGTAAACAACCAACATGATTCCATTAAACAAGTGAGCCCAACTCTAAAGTTTAATATTACCAGTATTTTTCTAAATCAACAACTAGTCTATTCGAGGCCTTCAAGAGAAGGCTAAAAGTTTAAAAAGACAGACTCTTCAATATATCTTACAAATGCATGATAAGAGGAATGTATAACTTCAATTACAAACTATATATTTTTGTACCTTGAATCAAATCAAATAATCTATCTATAAGAATATAATCTCCAAAATTTCAAGAAGATTCTTCATTCAAATGGAATGATGGGACACTATCATGATCATTAACTTGGAATCATCCAATTACATATTTTCATATTTGTTGGTAGTGATCAATTTCCATCTACGGGTATTATTTGTATATTTTCCCATTCTAGTCATTTCTAGGATTTTTGACTAAGTCATATAGTATTAAAAGTCTCATATAACATCATGATGTCATTTATTCATGTAGTTAATCCTAATGTCATGACATTACATCATGTTATCAATATATGGACATTTTTATCGATCTAGGATTTTAAATCAAGAATCCTTTCATATATGCACATGAAATTGCTCATATACAAATATGTAGATCTCAAATATGTATATAAGTATAAGAATTTAATTAGTACTTATTTTATATGTATGAGATGTAGTGACATGAACCAAACCAACTAACTAGGGTTTAAACTTGTCAAGGAGGATCACACTAACCAATTATTTGTAATCACTAACTTTAGTAGCATTAAATTTTAATTTTATATAAACATGTAGAACTAATGAACATATTGAAAACTTAAGGTAAAATCTGATTTAAAACATAAGTATCACGAGTTCACAATTGAGTTTGACTTTTACAACATAATCAACTTAAGAAAACAATGTTGACTTTAATATATATCAAGTACATTTTATTACAAAATTTATATCAATACTCACTCTTACATTTTTAGGACCATAGGAAGGATAAGAGACCATCTACTAAGTTAGATATTCCTTTGAACACCTTAACCAATATATTCTTGATGAAATCTTTCTTCTAACTCATCCAGCAAAGCTCGACATGTACCTAAAAATGTTTTTAGTATCATGTGTGAACTATTGGCTCAGTGCTTGCAAGCCATCAAGAAACCATGATAATACATATATATATTACTAAATGGATTAAATAACAAAGAATATAAACTTGGAAGTTGAAATCTAGAATTCAGCCAACATGGCATGAGTTTAATTGCAATAGGTACATCTACTTAATTCATTAGTCAGTCTTTTATTCCTTTTTTTATGTCCAGGATTCAGATGAAGTATGCCATAGCATATGTAAGTATTGTAATAAGATACAACCTCACCATATAAGACTTAGAGTAGACCCATGACTCTAAGTCTAGTACACTAGTTCCACAGTCTACAACGGGGCTCGCCACATCTGGCCTCAGTGGTTAAAAGGTAGGATGGATAAATTGGACTATTTCTCTAAACCTGGGTACTAAGTAGGAGAGTCAAAGCACTTGGCTTAATTACGTGCATTAGTAGTTACACAAGGGATAACTCGGTGAACAATATTTGAAATAGCTAAATTGTATTTAATATCATCAGAATATCTGGTTGACGTTGGTGCTTTAATATTTTAAGGAGACTGTCATCACTGGATTAGTCACCCATACCTCTATGTACGTTCTGGCTACCTCATCCTAGACTCTGCCAGTCTGTAAGCATGTATCTTCCTTCACAATGTAAACCTTTGTGATGGATTCTATAGTGTTCTGGGAATCTAAAATCTAGTTGATTCTTTAACTCCACTGGTAGATAAACTATTATATTTTGCTTAGAATAGATTTGTACTTAAGGATTGTACTTTCATTTTCTCAAAATTGAACTTAATTTGAATCACTGGAATCAATAAAATGTTATTTGAATTGATAAACTAAACATAGTTTAAATACTAGAGTTAACTACTTGGACTTCCTAAGTATCTGGCTAGCAATAACCATAAATTAAATCATAGATTTGTAATACAATTATTATTGTAGAAACTAGGGCAAACATGGGACTCCAGTGCCTCTAATCCTACCATTAACATATTATCCACAATGTGTAGATAATTTATTCTCAAGCTTAATGCATATGTAAGGCATCATAGATATGCTAAAAAAACTAATTGCTCAATTGAAATTGCATATTTTAAGCTCAACAAAATGAATACAACATCCAAGGTGCAAGGCAAAACATGCTCTTTATGATTTTTTGCTTGATATCTATAGAAATAAAGGTGTAAGGATGATTTTTCACTCAACTTGATATGATGTGGCTTCATATAAAGGGTTTTTATGCTCGAATTTTGGTTAGCTGAGATGGGATTCAAGCTAAAAGCTTCAAGATCCACCTTCTAATAGTTTGACATTAGATATGTTGCTCCAAATAGATCCTACTATAGGAAGAATATGAAGAGGAGAGGTAAAAGATAACCTCTGATGAGTAATACAATAGATTGTGAGCAAGAGAAATAGCAAGAGAGAAGAAATATGTGACCAAAACTAACTTACCGCAATCAATATGCAGCTAGGTCCTAGTTTCCCTTGTTCTTTATGTTCTTCCCCAAGGTCATCCTAGAAATCACCTTTACTTTCATTTTTTTGTCATTTAGGGCTCTAACTATGTGGAAAAGTCAAACAAAAATACAAAAAAATAAATTTTGTAGATTCCAATATTTAGCAAAGTTTATGGCAATTTTAGTGATTATTTGTATTGGGCAACATCACCATTCATTTTTGTCGATCTATATGGCCAATGGTCTAGTAATTAGTCAGTGTAGTCGTCAGCTTACATGTCTACCGGTTGGTCATCAGCCAATCATCAGCATATGTGACCTCTAGTATGCATGGTTTTTGTTCAGTCATTGATATGTGTGTTTGTCAGTCCTCTTGGTTATAAGTTGGTCATTGACATGCATGGTCATCGATCTACATGGATATTGGTTGGTTGTCAGCATGTGTAGTTGTCGATTTGTATGGGTATTGTTCAGTTATAGTTCTACATGGTCATTAGTATATGTGTTATTGATCAGTTTGGTTGTTGGATGGTCACCATCATGTGCGGTCATTAGTTTGCAAGTCTATGGTCCAGTCATCAACCTATGTGGTCATCTGTCAATGTGGCTATTAGCCAATCATCAGCCTTTGTGGCTATCAGTATGCTCGATTATCAGTCGGTCATCAATCTGTGTGGTCGTCAATCTAAGTGCAGATTGATGATAGTTTTATACATGTTACTAAAGTTCTCATAAATCTCTCATTTTAAATCCAATTTCATCTATTCTTTTTGTGGTTTGTAATTGAATTATCTAGAATTCTAAAATGATTATTTTTATTAATTATTTCCTCAAGTAGTTGATTCTCTTCCCACATTCATGTGTGGGCTATTTCTATATCAAATAACTTTAGAGTAAACCATAAGTTATCTTTAACCCTAACATTACCAGTAACGCAATATATGTCTTGTAGAAATCACCGGCTCTAATAAAATTTTATCTCAAATTCCTAGAAGAGGAAAAGGTACTTATTACACATTTGTGACACTAATTCCCATGTAGCTTCATCTAAACCATGATTTTTCCAAATCACCTTCACTAAAAGTATCTCCCTCCTTCAAATCTTTTGAATTCTATGATCTAAAATATGTATAGGACCTTCAACATAGGAGATATCATCAATTAGTTATAATATATCAAAATGTATGATTTCCTCATTACCTGGATGACACTTCTTTATCATGGATGCATGAAACATAGGTATGATGTATTGGATTCTAGAATATGGATGTGAACTTAGGATCCTGTAACACCAATATTTTCATAACACATGAGTGGAAGCTATATATATATATATATTTTTTCTTTCATCTGGGAATGTCACAAACATGATAATCATTGCAATTAAAGTAAATGAAACACTTTGCATAACTGGAAAATTGATTCATGCATAGTTTTGACAAAAAAATAAGTCATCTAATACACTCTACTAAGAAGGCTTTGCATAATAAAATATGTCTAAAATCTGGATCGTCTCAGTAGATGGAACCCCACTAGGCAAGCTTGAAAATCTCCTAGACCTTTACTTGTTCCTTTGATCCTTAGCTGCTCCAAAACTTGCGAACATTGCATCCCCAGCCATGCATTGGAAAAAACAGTCGTTAGAGTAAGTGGCATGAGTATTCTAAAATATACATTGCTGAAGAACTAAAATGGGACATTATAAACATGAAACTAACATTAAGCTCTGAATAAACTATGAAACATAAAGTCTCTTATTTCTTAATATGAATTCTTATCTTATTCTGGAGTCATGTACTCTAGTACATGGATCTCATGACCTACACCAAAGTGCCTAGGTCATACTTATCTTATCCAGTTCCCTCTCATCATACTCATGGATGAGGTTGTGGGCATCTCTAATATAAAGTATCTTTTACTTAAGATTTTTATCTGACTATGGCCACCATTATAAAATAAGTCCTCCTCTGTTGACACTGAAGTGTCCTCTATGGTGCAGCGCACCCTCTGTTGGCACAATGTGCCCTCTGTTGACATCGAAGTGTCCTCTATGGTGCAACACACCATATGTTGGCACAATGTGCCCTCTGTTGACAACGAAGTGTCCTCTATGGTGCAACACACCCTATGTTGGCATAAATGCCCTCTGTGACACCCACAGTGTCTGGCGCAGTGCGCCCTCTGAATCGTCCCGGGACTCTCTGGTGAGGACTTATTATATAATGTATTATGTGAAGGTTTTGAATTAATTATATGAAGTCTATCTGTACTAAACTCTGAATCTAAACTTATCTGAAACTGAGTACTAAACATGTACTTAGTTTTGAATCTGAAATCTGAATCTGAATCTTTTCTCTTTCAAATCTGAACAGAATCTATTATGGAATTTGGATATGTATTCAAATTACAACATAATTGAGATTGGATCTATAACCCATACCATGTATCTTTATTCAAAATCTAGCCACTCACACAGTGAGTAGTCTAAGTTTGAATCTAAATCTCTTATTCTTAAGTTCTAAACCGAATTCATTGCTGGATTTGAGCATGTATCTCATTATCTGGGTAAACTTTATTCTAAAACTCTTATTTGGTAAGATTACTTCATTATACCAATTATATCATAAATGAGTCTAATGTCTTATGAAAAAGGATCTGACATGAATATAAAAATACTAAGTATATAAAGTATCTTAAGTCATGCTTATAAAAGTATGATAAGTACAACATATCTAAAAAAATATCAATTATGACAAGATGGTTCAATCCTTCTTATAAAATATGATGTTACCCTAAAACTTTTCATATGAACTTACATATTAAACCTTAAATATCAAAATAGAAATCTTACAAAATATTGTCTTAAAACCTATTTATAACTTAATGTGTCATTGTCTTATAATGCCACCATGAACTCCATTTTTACAATACATTGTGATCCCAAAAGTACCTTTATTTCTAAAAGTAGACCATGTCTTAATATTATAAAATTCATATTCTTATATTGTAATTAAATTCTAGATATTATTCATTCTAAGGAATCTAGTCTTAAATCTCTACATATGTATGAAATCTTAATGGCATGTTTCTACTTGAAATCTTACTACATTCTTATCCCACATTGTCAATCTTGGTTGCATATCTTATCTTGTAGTCTTATTCATCAATATGAATCATTACTAATAGTTCTTATAGAAACATGATCCTTTAGTTTTCTCATGAACCTAGTTCATGAGTCCCCACAATTATTATAAATATTCATAACATATCTCTTCTCGAGATATTTGGCACATGTAAGGACGTATTCATGAATGTATACAAATCTTACTCGCATATCTTAACATCAAATCTTAGAACATTAGATCACATAAAGTATGAAGTCTTACAAAAATATGCTAAGTTTGATAGATATGAATACTCATGGGCATGAACCACTTACCTTTATATTGAAGATGTTCTTGATGTAGCCTTGTTTCCTTGATGCACAACATATATATCTAGTCATCAACAAAATTGTATAAGTCCATGTGTATTCTCCTATCTTCATTTCTAAATCTCAAACCCCATCTATCTAATCCCCTAGACTGAATTAGGAATCATATTTGACTAAGACTAACTCTGATTTAGAGCATGTCTTGTATCTAAACATTGAATTAGACTTGATCCCCACATTGTATAGCATACACATACTAATATATTCCTCATACCAAAAAAATATCATATTTCCTAATATATAAGCATATACCTCATATACCAAGAGAAAACTCCATACATACTTGCATATACTACTCTTGCTGACTTATTTACAAAATCAGATGAAAATATAATGATAATAATTTTCCATATTAAATAGGCACATAAAATACATGTTGCCTCACAAATACTCATGAATCATCTTACATAATGACCACTTAGGCCAAAAACTAAATACGAATCCAATTATATATGAAACTCCATCAAAACTTTCAGAAAACTAATCATACAATGTAGTAAGATCATGTATTAAAATATCAAGTCATTTCATAATCAGATAATGGGTAAATACCCAAAATACCCTTGTTAGGGTTTAACTAAAAAACGTTAATAAAACTTCATATAATAAAGATCAGGCTTTGAAATCATATTAAGAATATTAAGATAATCATTCAGTAAAAATTTTATAAATTTATAAATTCATTTGCTATTTTTAGTTCTCAAAACATTGAAATCACATATACTCTAGCAATCGGTTTTTAATAATTATTATACATACAAAACATTCGTTGGACCTATTTTTAAAAGATATTACACATTATAATCTTTCTGTAGGTACCTTTTTTGATAAAATCCAAACTCCCAATCTCAAGATATGAATTTTTGAAATTACCTCAGTTTGGATCAACCTCAATCGTTGATTTAGGATCAAAGGGCCATGCTCAGCGGCACCCCTCCTTTCATTCTCCTCTCTTGGTCGTGGATCCAACCTGTGACCCACTTCCTTCATCACCCAATAGTGCATAGTGTCTCATCTTCTCTTGTGCACGTGGAGTCGTCACCCAACCATCGTGAGAAAGCACTCAGGCGACCCCAACCTCGAGGTGGAGGCCGACATTCTACAAGGTGAGGAATCAAAAGCTTCGTCCGAGCTTCCTAGCCATGGGCGGAGGCTTCTTGGTGTGAAAGGATAGCGAGATAGAGGATCCCTAACTCGGCCGTGCTTTGTTCTACCGTCAGGCTTTCTTCTCGCTCTCTCTATTTCTCGCTCTCAGTTTCATGCAAAACCCTAAGATCTAACTTACTAGCCCCTCGTAACTTCAAATCAGAGGCTTTTATAGCCTCCCATAATCGATATCAAGGGCGAGGGCCCCCTTTCATGGGTGCTCTATTCGCACCTAGAAAATAGGGGTCGCGGCCTCCAGTCCGCGCAGACTGGGGTCGCCCCCTTTTTTATTTTTCTTTTCTTTTCTATTTTAGATAAAAGTCCAGTTTACACAATTAATTATATAGTCTGCATAAAGACTTCTTTTGATCTCAAATTTTAAAGGAAAGCTTTTAATATCCAAATCTATCTGTAGACAAGAATTGGAGTCAAAATACAAAAGATAGATGCTCTTTTCTTTCCCCTTAATTAAAAGACTTATTTTATCCATTTAAGTCATATAATCAATGTATTTTTCATCCAAACATGGAAAACAACATTATTTATGTGTATTATCTCTTTAATTATAATATTGAACTGAATATAAGTCATTAGTTTCTTTTAATGCCTCTTTTCTAGAAAATTCCACATTTTTCTGATTTAGTTTTCAATTCTCCATTACTTTTACAAATTTCTTTATTTCCTTAGTCAATACTCATTAGTGAGAAAGGAAAGCCATTTATTATTGGTATTAGTGAGTAACTCATCTTATTATTTCTAAATTGATGAAGAGGGATATTCTATTGTTCCTTTTCCAAACCAAGGAGGAGAGGGAAAGAAGGATGGTAGTGACTTTATGTAAAAGGCTAGAAAAATTAGAACAATACTCATTGCTCAGTACATTCAAATTAAATTTCGAAATTCATGTCTCTTATCTTTCTCTTTTGTCTCTTTTGGACATTTTCAAAAATAGGGGAGAGAAAAGGAAAAACCATCACTTATATATTTGAGTTAATTGTACATAATGTACAAAAAAGAAACATATTTTGGGCCTCTTTTTTCTTCTTTTCACCAATTAAAATTTCATTTAATAGTCTTTTTGCAGAAAGGACCTCAAATATTTTTACTTAATAAAAATCATATTTTAAGTTTTTAATTACTTTTATATTTTGGGATGTTACAATTCTACCCACCTTAAATAAATTTCGTCCTCGAAATTTTCCTTAGGCTACTACCCACCTTAGGGTTCTTCTTACCTCTTCATTTAATGATAGTTAACATTTTAAAGTTCATTAGTTTGCATAAAATAAAAGTATGTTCCATGAGGCATTTTGATTCAATAACACATAAAATAATCATTCCTTTGGTCTCCTTCATAACTTTACCTAGGGCTTATTAAACTAAACTTAGCACTATATTTAAGACTTCTGCCTCAACTTTGTCATGGCTTTCTAACATTAGATGTAGATGACAATATATTTTAGGTCTTTTGTATTGCCCATCTTTTTGACATCTCCAAGTAGGTTTTGATCAGGCACATACCCAACGTTGAGAGATTGTATTGTGCTACCCTTCACCAACCTAATAGTACGCATGTCCCATACCACACATACTATTATGAATGGGAAAGATACACAATAAGTCTAATTCTTATGACATCCCTCTACATTCCTCACATGGTGTGCACCAGCCAATGAGATAAAAGATGATATGCCACTAGCTAAGAATAGGTCAATACCTAAGATCTAAACTAGATTTACACCTATCCCTAATGTAAACTTCTACTCTAGGGTTAAAACTTTTACTATGTTAGGGTTTGATACTCTTCCTTGGATTCCTTTCCTATACCTTATTCTCATATCTTCATTCTAGGGAAACTATGTGAATCTTATTTGCCTAGTGGACATTTACCAAATCGCTCTGATACCATATTGTAACACCCCGATTTTCATAACACATGAGCGAAAGCTATATATTTTTTTCTTTCATCTGGGAATGTCACAAACATGATAATCATTGCAATTAAAGTAAATGAAACACTTTGCATAACTGGAAAACTGATTCATGCACAATTTTGACAAAAAAAATAAGTCATCTCATACACTCTACTAAGAAGACTTTGCATAATAAAATATGTCTAAACTCTGGATCGTCTCGGTAGATGGCACCCCACTAGGCAAGCTTGAAAATCTCCTAGACCTTTACTTGTTCCTTTGTTCCTCAACTGCTCCAAAACCTACGGACATCGCGTCCCCAACCATGCATTGGGAAAAGCAGTCGTTAGAGTAAGTGGCATGAGTATTCTAAACATCTTGGAACTTCTTGGGTACACTATATAGATACTCAGCCATGTCTCTCTTCATACCTAGCCACCACTATAGTTTCTTGAGGTTTCTAAACATCTTGGAACTTCTTGGGTACATTATATAGATAGAAGAGTGAGCTTCCTCAAGAATCTACCTCTTTAACTCAAGTTCATCTGGCACACACATTTTGTCATGTTCATATCACAACCCTTCATCTCCATGTACATACTCTATTCTCTTTCATTTTATCATACCATGCATGATCTTCTTTAATTCACTATCACTTTGTTCAAACTCTTTGGCTTGATCATAGAACAAGGTCTAACATGCATCTTTGCAATATTCCCACCTTGTTTTGATACACTTAGTTCTGAACTCCTCTCTCGCATCTTTAGAAATAAGTCTCTTTTTATACTTGCATTACAAAACATTTTTGCAGGTGTTCTAGACTTCCTACTCAGGCATCTGCAACAACATTGGCCTTTTTAGGATGAGAATCAATGGCAATTTCATAGTTTTAATTATCTCTAACAATCTATGTTGTCTCAAGTTGAGATTCTTTTGTATAAATATGTACTTTAAACTCTTGTGGTCAGTAAAGACCTGACATGACTCACCATAGAGAAAATAATTCCATGTACTGAAGGCATGTAATACAACTGCCAACTCTACATCAGGTGTTGAATAGTTCTTTTCATTCTTCTTGAGTTGTCTAGAAGCATAGGCCACCACCTTATATTCCTAAATAAAAACACATCCAATAACCTTTCATGGATGCATCATAGAACAACACATAACCCTATTTCATCTTCAGTAAAATCAATTGGTGTTGTAGTTAACTTTCTTTTTAACATATGAAAACTTTTCTCACATGTTTTAGACTAAAACTAAGGCATATCCTTTCTTGTTGAACGTGTAAGAGGTGTTGCTAATACATTAAATTTCCTTATAAGCTACCTATATCCATTTAAACCCAGACAAATTTCAATCTCAGTAGGGGTTGTGGGTTTCTCTAATTGAATAATTGATTCTACCTTCTTAGGGTCTATATTCACTCCTTCTCTTGATATGACATGTCTAAGAAAAGAAACTTCAGCTAACCTGAACTCACATTTGTTGAACTTAGATTAAGTTTATGTTCTCTCAACCACTATAGTGTTATCCTCAAATGTTGCTCATCATATTTTACATCTCTAGAATATATAAGAATATCATCTATAAACACTACGACAAACTGATCTAAGTATTGCTTCAAAACTCTATTCATCTTGTCCATAAAAGCTTCAGTTGCGTGTCTCATCCCAAAAGACATAACTACAAATTCACAATGTTATACCTTGTTTTGAATATTGACTATGTAGTTAGGTGCATATGATGCCTTTATCCTCAACTTATGATAACTTGACCTTAGATCTATCTTTGAAAAGATTATTGCTCTATATAGTTGATCAAATAGATCACCAATTCTAGGAAAAGGATACTTGTTTTTTATGGCTATCTTATTCCATTGTAGAAAGTCTATGCACAACCACATAGTTCCATCTTTCTTTTACACAAACAGCATTGGAGTTCCCCACGGTGATGTATTGGGTTGAACGAAACCCTTATTGAGTAACTCATGCAACTATGTTTTTTATTCCTTTACCTCTATAGTTGCCACTCTATAAGTTGTTAGTGCTATTGGATGACTACTAGGTAAACTTTTATCTCAAACCCAACATTTCTCATAGGAGATAAACTTGTTAACTCGTTAGCAAAGACATATAGGAACTCGCATACTATAGGAGCATCATCTATATTAACTATTTTTTCTCTACCTTGCTATCCACCACAAGTGCTAAAAAGGCCTCAAACCCTTTTCTAATCATCTTATTAGCTACAACAATTGATATTATGAACGTGGATAAGACTTTTCTATCTCTAGTGAACACATGGTATGTCTCAAGGAAATCCTACCAAAAATAATTAGAAAATAATTAAAGAGTTAATTTCTAAGGCTATGAGATTAACTTTTATGGTATACCAACTAACACTCAAGAAAAACATCATGTAAAAACTTCATTCAAAGATGTTGGATCACCTAAGAGTATTCTTAACAACAAATCATAAGATAAATTCTGAGTTAAAAGATTTAATGCATTAACTAATGATCTTGCATTTACTCCTCAAGGTCTAAATTGACTAATCCCTTTGTTTTTATGATGAGTAAACCATTCTAGTTATTTGTGTCTGATAATTCTACTTGAGTGATTTCAGATTATATAGACACACTCCAAATGAATAAACTTGCAAATCCTAATTTGGAAAAATCAAGTCAAATATGCACAAAGATCAATATTGAAGAATATAAAGTTTTCTCCTTATATTTTTGATCCCTTGTAATGATTATATTACTTGTATTTAAACTCACATATATAATATATTCAATTAGGATGAATTCATATGCATTAGAAGGGTCTCAAAACACCCCAATAGCACACACAATCAACTGAGTTTCCATAGGGTATAACTTGGCTTGAAAAAGTATTCATCAGTGCTTCCAGCTACCTCTATCGGTCGAGTTTGGTCCCAAGGTAACTCAGACGGCCAATGTAGCTGAAAAGATAGGAATTCTTTTAGACTGAGTTGTCCTTGGACCAAATTAAGCTGATAGTCAGTTCTTCTATGCAAAAAGTAGCCATTGGAGATAGTCCTAAAGTGAAATGTATATGTTGGACTCCTTAAAACAGCTACAATTCATCCTAAATGGTGTAAACATCTAGGAGGCATCCCCAACAATAAATAGTACCGCTTGGGCTTCATTCTATGGTTAGCCCAGAACTATGAAGATCCCTATGCTATATCTAAGAGAGAGAGACGCCTCAAAAGAGCATCCATCCACTCTCACGAGCTTAATTACTTGCTACATCCATTAGAATAAGTAGGACATTTGTAAGAGAGATAGTCCTACATGTATATCTTATCATTCTCTCATTCATCAACCTTCCAATCTCTCCTTATACCATGAATATTGAGATTCTATCTCTTATCTAAGACAATAGAAGAAGAAGGGAAGAAGGCCCTTGGTTTAAAAGCTTCTCCTTACTGAAGGTGAAGTCAAAGGGGAAGATTTAAAATAAGAGTGGCTAAGTCCTTGAAGGCCATATACTTGTTTCAATAGTGGGTAAGTCCTTGGTGAAGGTTGAAGACTCCTTGTGAGAGTAGTTTAGTCCTTGGTAAGGCAAAAGACTCTTGGTCATGGATGGGTAAATGCTTTATAATGGTTGTTGCCTCCCTTGTCCTTAAAGGGAATCTAGTTATACCTTGACCTAAAAGGGTGGTCTTACGTTGTAACTCGCATATTGTAATACAAGGAGTGAGACATAGTTGAAAATCCTAGATATTAACCCCTCTAGTTAGTGGATTTACATATACTAATTTGGAGGTTGGAACCACTATAAGTACTTTTGTTAGTTGTTGTTTGTGAAATCTCTCTCCTCTTTCTATGTTTATTTTGTTGCACTCAAATTTTATGCTCACAATATTATCTTGGGAATATTAAAGTTCTAATGAATTTTCTTTAATATGTTTATCTCTATTCATCCCCTCTCTAGATCCCATTATAGATCCAACAATTTGTATCAGAGCAAGGTCTTCTCCAAGCAATACTTCCACAAGTATGAGAAGATTGACAATAATCAAGGAGGGAAATACTACTTCCACATTTTGGTCTTTGATGATAGAAACTTCCACTATTAGAAGATAAGAATACAATTCCATATTCAAGGATAAAGCTATGAGCTATGGAAAATGGTGGACCTTCCATACAAGCAATCAGAAACAGATCTAAAGGAATAAGATGAAGCTACTTCAAAAAAAGTAACCTTGAATGCCAAAGCCATCAACATCTTATATGTTGCTCTTTCATTCATAATGTACAAAGCCATCAGCATCTTCTATTATGCTCTTTCCCCCTTAATTTCCATCTAGATTTCTACTTTTGACACGGTCTTTGGGATATGTAGAAAGTTATGTGTCACTTATGAAGGAGTGAGAAAGTGAAGGAAAGTAGAGTCTATATGAACTCTTTGGAGGCTTCAAAATGGGAAAGATAGAGAGTGTAGCTGAAATTTTCTCAAGGATCAACATCATTATAAGTGATTATGCCATCCTAGGTCATACCACATATCCAGGAAAGGTAAAGTCCAAGATCCTCCAATATATTCCTCACAGATGGGAAAAGAAGGTGGATTCCATATAAGAAACCAAGTATCTTTCTTATATTTCCACTACAAAACTTATCGGAAGACTTCAAGCCCATTTAGTTAGACTCAACCAACAACAACAAGAAGAGGTTGAAGTAAAGAATCAAAGCAAGAATAAGAAGGTGATTTCTTTCCATGCTTCATCAAATCAAAAATACTCTCAAGGCATAGAAGATGTCATGTACTTCAAAGGTATATTATATGAAGGCAAGTCTTCTTGCTCCACCCGTTGATTCAAACATCGAAAGAAGGGTCACCTAAAGGATGATTTTTCTAAAAAAAACTAGCATCATAAGAGATAGGGAGAGAAGCATAATATGAAGGAAAATGGCACAAAATATTTAGGGACTCCTCCAACTCAAGCTTAAATGAAGATTCTCGTGGAGGCTCTAGCTCAAGCTCTAGTGAAAGTGAGGTTTAAGAATGTCATTTTTTTCTCATGGTAAGTTCAAATGAGATTTAACTGAGGTAAATTTAAACTCTTTAAAAGAACATTTAATTAAAATTATTCATGGTACTCATGCATCTCTTAAGTCTACTAAACATCAAATGAAAAATCTTTCTAGGATTGTTAATAACTTGTTTAAAGAAAAAGATAAACTTGAACATATTAATATTTCCTTGCAAAAATGTTGTTGAAAAACTCCAAAAGCTTTATCTAGAACTTGAATTGAAAAACAACATTGCTGAAATAGAGAATGATGCTTATCTTTGTCAACTAAATGCTCTTAAATTTGAAATTTCTAGCTTGCTTGATAAGATTAAGTTTTTAGCATCTCAACCCTTTTGTGCATAGGTCAAATGAAGATCATATTAAGATTGTTAATTCTCTAATGTTTGATATTGATGCTCTTAGAATTGAAAATCACTACAAAGAAGTGATGTTTTAGCTTCAATTATTTTAACTATAAATATTGTATATGTAGTTAGAAACTATTTTCCTTTACAAATTAAAGTAGTGTAATTAAACATATGTAGTTAATTCCGACAACTACAAAATTGATTACATATCTCAATTGACCAGATAATTTTCTCTAAAACCCCTCTCTCCCTCCTCAACTAAAAAAACAACTTATCCAAAAAGTTTAACTTTTTGCACCCTTCTCCTTCCTCTATTGGTGCAATTGGTATTCCTTCCTTCCCCAATCACAATGCCCCATCGCACATGAACTTGCTCTGCCCAAACCCCATCCACCCCGACAAACTCACTCTCCACCAACCCCCACCCCTATCGATCCCGATAGAACCCCCACCCATAATGATCTCTTCCCCTCACTCCCTTCTCCTCTGCCCTATCTGTGATTTGATTGCTCTCTCTCCCTCTAGACCTCTTCTCCTATGCTACACCCCAGATATCCTCCCCTCTTCTAGCACGTCACCCCTTGGATGGCCAAAGAGGAGGAAGGGTGAAGCCTTGTGAGGAAATGGAAGAGAGGACTAGAGCTAGGTTGAAGTGTAGCTACTCAAGTATAAGGATTTGATTTCCCCAATATTGTGCAACTTCTTTAGTTAGTAAGATATCTTGTATAGATAGAAAATATATCATGTATAGATAGAACAACACTTGTTGTGTTCAAAAAAAATGTGGTTGATTTCATGGAAGTACATTATTATTCCATGCCATTTCCTTCTTTCGATTTTCTTCCCTTGGTTTCCTTTTGTACATGTGGCACCTAAAATCAATGTTACTATTAAACATATTTTTTTGATACTTTGCAGTAATGCATGGTGTTTCTGACCTTGACTGGAGAGGGAAGAATAATTGTAGGATTCACACTCATATATCTCCAATTTCATAAACAAGTTTTATGTTTCGATTGTGATGATAAGCATCTATAATCAACATAGAACCTAAAATATTAGTACATTCTCATTGCAAAAAAAATGATCTTTTATGTCCCAAGTTCATAAATTCACATGTGCGTTTGATTACAATGTCATGATGTTTTTGACATGCAAATTATATTTATCGTTTGTTTGCAGTGTAGGTACCAACACAGAGGTATTAGCTCGCTTTCTTTCCCGATCTTGATTCAAGATTTGTGGGATATTGCGTGATTATATTGGGCCAAGGAAAACATATTAGGTATCTATTGTTGTATTTTCTTTTAAATCTTAAACACATTGCCATGACTGAGAGATTTCAAATTGAGACACCCAAGTATACTAGTAAGTTTCAAATTCCTCTCTTTATGATTTCTTTTTCCTTTAGTGGTCTAGAAGACCATGTTTAATATAACGTGAATTAAACATGACAATGTTTTTCCCCCTGTACCAAAAGATACCACAATTTCCTTCTCTCTAACTTACCAACCTATATAATGGAGGTTTACGATCTAAAACCTCTTACCTCAAGTAGAAATATTGATCCCTTCCTTTCATATACTATGTTTATTAATATTTTTGAGTTACAACATACAACTATGACAAAACTACTATTTTTACCGCATCATCACATGGATGCATAGATGGCATGGACATGTTCACTTCATGCAAATGGTAGATTCCCAACCTCCAAAGTGCATCCACTTCCTTATACATGAATACAAATTCAAGCTAAATTTGAGAATATTGGTGGGATTTTAATTTTATAAATCATATACAAAATGGTATTTATCAAGTCAATAGTTGGATAATAAAAGATTGTGTATTTTTTGTAATATTGTAACACCTTTCTAGACAAATTTGTTCTAGATTATTAATTCCATAAGTAGAAACACATGTCTACTCTTATGGTGAAGAGTTGAGTCTACTCATGTTTTGCTATTTAGATAATTCCCTTTCTAATTTTTTAGTAGCTTGACAGTTCTCTAATTCCACACAATTTATATTCCTATAAGTAATTGGTAATCAATCCATATTGTAATTTTTGGTCATCACAAATGTATCTACTAGTTTGTAGGATTCTAGAATTTTAATTGTGTTATCAATTGTAATGAACTCCCCGATGATTATAAATTTAATAATAGTATCCCTCCATTTTAATAGAATTAAAAGAACCTTTTATTGGTAAAAAAATTTGGGATATCATGAAAACACTAAAATAAGTTTGTCCAAGTCTCAATCGGTGGAAATGCTTGAAAGGTATGCCATGATTATATTGATAAACAAATGTTTGATAAAAAATTTCCTTTCTAACCAGCAATTTTCAAATATAACCTTTCAATATTGGTCCCCCAGAATAAGGAATGATATCTTACATTCTTTTATTAGTAAGTATACTAAATATATCGGTAAAAGTTACCATATAATATTTGATACGAGTTCAATGCATCTTATGAGTCGTTATGAGTCTTAAGTGTTGCGTGTTGATGCTAACCTTACCATGATTGCAGGGAAGAAGATATGAAATATGCAAGTAGTGAAATATAGGTAGATAACTGGATGTTATGCATATAGTGCACATTTATAGCTGCAATAGGATGATATGCTACTTTGATTAATGCTCCAAATCTAATAGAAAATCATGGTTTGTTTTGCAAAAGTAAGCATTTCTTTATTTCAAATTGTTTTAAATATGCATCATGAATGTCAATGCCTTTAGGATGTCTTTGTTAGTGTGTTTAAATTTTGTTCAAGACTTCGTTGCAATTTTTGTTATGGCAACCAATGAAGTATAGAATAGGTCATTTACTTATCAAATTCATACTAGTCCACTGACTTTTATTTTGACATAGACTGTTATCTTATTCTTTTCAGAATCCCACTTGGTTAATATTAGAAGACATGTTTGATTTGTAGTTCTTGTGAAATATACTTTAGTATTAATAGGTAACAACTCATGTTGGAAATAGTCACCAGCTAGACTACTGCAAATTGTATTTTAATGGTACCTTTTCTATTACAAAAATCTTCCTACAACCTAAGTTTACTTCCCATTATAGTATGTAGTGATGCTCATATCATCAATTAGGGAGAGATGTTGTAGATAAGGATAAGTACCAAATCATTGGTCCTGGAGCTAACAATAATTGTTAATATAATTAACATCCTTAGTAACACTTCTAAATAAAAAACTACACAAGTCTATGAAATCTCTATAATAGATATAGTAGAGCACTTCTTGTATTCATTGATTAGCATATATAAACCATTGTTTCTACACTAGTGAATAATAAACATTCTTTTCTTTATGATGGTTACTTAAAAATCACATAAAATCTTGAATCGAACTATATACAGTCTAAGAATCACAGTTGGCCATATTGAAAATTGAGTAAGATAAAAATCATGGAGTTATCTTGAAGTTTCCAAACAAAATATTGATGTTGTATGAGAGAATAACAAGTTTTTTCTTATCTGGAGAATGAATACTACATCAGTAGTGAAATCAGACATTCATTTGAGGGATGTCACAAGATATCCTATCAATATTTTCAATGAAATCTATATACAATTTATCGTAATACAATGCTTGTCCAATTATGCAAGATGTTTTGGCTGATGTTCTATTTGGCCTAAAAGATAGACATTAAGCTATGTCTCAAGTTTTGGTGCAAGGGCCAATATTGTCCTAGAAAAGACCTTGGATCAATATACTTAATATATATCCAAAGATGTCTTGAGCTAGAGAAGGTATGCGTTGATCACCTACTTTATGTTGTCTTGGATAATTATTAGCAAAACTTCTAGTAGTAATATCTTATACATGTACCATAATTTCAACATTGATATTAAAGGGAGGTTGTAACATGAATTTATATCAGGAAGGAAGGCATATTTAAATCCTATTTATAGGAAACTACTATATTTTCCATAGTAGATTTATTTTTATAATTAAAATTGGTTTAAAGTAATGATAATTCCATGCAAAGACTTTGGAATTGAATTGCAGATGTAGGTATTCATGTGGATTTCTTTGAATGTAGGACTAAATGTTACTCTTTTTTCATATGCCAAATGTTGTATTTAATATTATAAGGATGAAATTATTATAGGACATGTTAGGATTGACTTTATAGGTCTCTCTCTCCCCACTATTTAATAATTGTACATGTCAAAATTTAGGATTTTTCATGTTGTAGTCAGACCTAAAAGTCTAGACCTACTTAATAAATGATATTCTGATCTTGTGATTTCTTTTGCTTGCTTGTGTGTTTTTCATGTATAATGTATAAGTAACATCGTCAACAGCCTTGTTTGGTTAAATATGAATGGGAGTGCAAATTGTTAATTTTTAAAATCACACTTTGCACTTCCACCACTTACAAACAACAAATTTTTTTGGCTAAATCTAAGTTCAAAATCAGACTTTCCTTTATCAATGCATTTAACCACATAAACCTAACTGGTGTATCTACTTTATATTATTCCTTAAAGTGTTTCATCATCGACTATATGCCAAAATATCATTTTTCTAACATCTCATGAGAACAATGTGTTCTCTCTAAATCATCAGCACCGTATGTCAGGTTTCTGATAATGAAGAAGCTTTGTCATGGAGGAAGTAGTTCTTTAAATGTTAGATTTGAGTAGGGTTATGTGATGGTCCAAGACTTAGTTAGGTTCCTGGTTGGCCGATGTGGTTCTGAGTCAGTTGAGGATTGATTTAGTTGTACCCAATATTTTAGGTTGCTCGCAAAACACATTTGACATGTCACCTAGGATTAGTTGTTGCCAAATGGGTTTGATCCATTTATAGTCTAGGATTGAGTGAATGTGGCTTTCATATTCTTTCTCACTCCTTGGGAAGGTCAATGACAGACCTATATGCCTTCTCTTGGGCTCCATGTTGGTGAGTAAACAATTGTGTTCATCAAAAGTTCTTGTTAGTGTCTAGGTTCCACCTCCAAGAGTAAGTACCCAAGTTTGGGCATGGGGAGAATGTTTCAATGAGCTCAGTGCTTTAATGGGGGAACCAATGCCTGATAAAGTCCATATCATACATGTTATTAATTATGATCATGCTACTAATGATGACATCCTGCAATTTGTGGGTATGTCATGGATGCTAATGTAGGTGAGGATCTGGTTTCTTGCAATGAATCATATTACTTCTATCCTTGGATGACTAAAAAGAAAAATCTCAATTTGTAATGTTGTACATGTATACATTACTTCAAACTAATATAATATTGATTATGTTTACCATCTAATAGGTTATTGACTACTTTATGTTATTTTGTTTTCACCCAATAAATGTATGCTTGAAACCTTGTTGGAGTATGACTGCTCAACCATTTTTTTCTAACCACAAAAAGTAATTAGGTTCATAATAAAGTATATTTGACCAATCAAAAAGACTAAGGATATGAACAAACCTAATTTACGAAAAATAAACACATGTTACATAGTTATTTAGGCATTATTTCTCTATTTTGTATTTTTTAGCATTAGTTTCTCTATGAGCATTGTATTCCTTTTCATAGGAAAAGCTTGATTGAACAGAATTGATCAAATTTTATTTAATATCCAATTAAGTAGATACATCAGTTATATTTCCATTTTAGTTTTTAGGTTTCACATTACCTTTTATTAGAACATAAACATCACTAGAGTTTGGATCCTATTTTCCCTAGTTCGAGTTCTATTCTTGCCCCTACCTCACACTTAATTGCACACTCTACCAGTCTTCTTCCTTACATTATAGTTGCACCTGCCATTTTTATTCTCCATCTTCCCTATTTGACTCCCTCACTTGTTGTTTCCCCCACTCCCCTGACTGAGTTGATCCTCCCCCTTCTTTCTGCTTCTCCCAATCTTCCCTTGTCATTCCCTCCCACCTCTTCTTCCTATTCTTCTTCCAACCCACCACCCTCTTCCTATGTGCTTTTCCCCTCATTACAGGCATTGTCCCCATATTTCCTCCTACCCATAATGAGAAATGTAGGCATTACATCTCTTAAAACATGCTTAGGAACCCTTTCATGGAGGCACTACAGTCTCTTATATCAACATTGAAGCCCTTGGAATAATTTTCATATACACTAGATGATCAATAAAGCCTTTGCCATGGTCATTGGGGCCTATGACCTATGACATTGAGGACTTTAATATGTTCACTGATCCCCCTGATATAGAAATAATTCTCTATTTGACTTGAGGTATAAATAGTAACTTACATATGAAAATGAAGACTAAGAGCTAGATAGCACCCTGGATAGTCAAAAAATCCCCTTCCATGATCATTAGGACCTATGACATATATAAAGCCTTGAATTAAACCAAGTTTCTAAAACAATATATAGATCTACAATGAAGGTATATTGGGAGCATGGAGAAATATATGTACTGCACAAACCTTGTTGACTAGGTTGATCATATAGTCTAATTAATAAGGAGACTATTTCTAAGGTACAACAATATTTTGATGAGACTTTCTGAAGATCCTGGTTCTGCAATGGGCTATATATATGTAAACATCAACCCAACATTATACATTGATATAATTACTTGAGAACCTCCATAGATCATGTCCCTTATAGATGGAAATGAACCTTACATCTAGAAAGATCCTTCAATAGTGAGCTCTACTATATTTTCTTATCTAACACCATATTTTTGTGTTTTTTCACTATCACGTATGAATGAAGAATACCCAGTGTTAGATGTTATGTCTATGAATGTCCTCTCGACTCCCAAGTCACTTTGGGAAGAACTTTAGAGGTGTCTCAAACAAAATTTTGGAACAGAGGTATTACAACCCTAGGATAAACCCAACTTATCAAGAGGATTTAATTGGTGTAAATAGGTGACTGACTAAATGTTATGTTCTTCAAATCTGAGTTTCAGTATAAGAGATTTTACTAGTGAAATGCCAAGTGACAACTACCTGTTTTCATGGACAACATGAAGTAGGGATCAAAAGATTTCCCAAATGAGTTGGTGAGTGACACTAAATCATTTGTCTTGATGCACATAAATAGACTGAGATTGGAATTATCTTGTAATGGTTCCTTCACTTTACTAACAGAATTATCATATAATAGTTCATGCCTATTTCACTGTCAAACATAGTCTACAACTGTCCATTTAAATAGGATCATTAATTAAGCATATTTCTTGCCTCTTTATGCACAATACTCGGTTGCATAGCTTGTTAGCATAAAATTTGGTGACCTACATCATGTTATATGAAAAAGTGACTTTTCTCATCTCATGGTGTCTATAGATTTTGTTTTATCCATGCAGTTATACGTAACTAGAATTAATTTAACTTTCTTTCTTAGAACAAATTTTATTACTTGTCAACTTTAGTGTAAATAAATTACTCACTTTTACATCATTAACCTACTATTACATCACCATTGTTGGCTAATAAATGTTGTATTTCTGTGCAGCTATAAAGATGCAACATCTGATTCAAGTAGGATGACCCAAAATTGCTACATGAATAGTTCCTTTCTAGTGGATCAACTTCATATTGGTGATATGGAGCACTGTAAGAAGGCCAATAACACTTTCAATCCTAAAAATATGGTTGTCCCTCAAGGGAATATAGTGGGCATGGAAGACAATGCAACCTGAGATGGATTTATTCTTGTTAGGGTCTATGCAATGGGTAATACTTTTGAAGTTCACTCTTCAACCATGGAGACAATTTCACATTGCTTTTCTATTGGATATTAAGTTCACATTAAAGCTACAGTAAAGAACTCATCCCCTATTGGGATCCTACATTCTTTGGATTGTGAAGGCCAAGTGACTGCTACTTTTACCAGTTTGAAAACTCGTTGGAAAGGCAACTACACATATCTTTAGGTGCTATGATTTTATGAGATTTTTGTTGTTCCTGAAGAAGATTGGATGATATTTTCTCTCAAAAAATTAGTGAGGATAATTAAATCATTTGTTTTGGTCTATAGTGATCCTTTTTCATTGGCTGCTTCTTGGGCTTTAGAATCAATAGTAAAGGTTTTACATGATCAAAGTCCATATGTCAAGTTTTTTTCCTAACAAATTGTAGCTTTCATATAAATATTTTTATTTATATGAGTGGGGTTCTATTGGTTTTTCAAGTTCCTATGATGATTGCATCCTAGTAGATTCTTGTGAAAAATATGATACTCTTCCTGAGAATCTAGAGTTTCCAACTAATGTGCTTCTTGTTTTAAAAAACTAGTTAAGATGTTCTAATCATGTTCTGGTGGCTAGGACTCTATGTTGCTTTTCTCATACTTCATCCATAACTTTCTTACTTGTAATTAATCTAGTTATGGCCCTGATCACTCCCTGGGATTCTCTTAGACATTCTTTGAATGACAAAAGTCATGTTCATTGAAATGATCAAAACTATTTCTTAGAGACTTGAACTGGATGTTCACTATAGTACAATGAAAGATAAAATTTCTTTGAATGTAACCCACTTTATCAATGCATTCTAGGTTGTTGTATGTTTGTATTTGATTGTGTATGTATCTAATATGAATGTCTTAGATGTATTCAAGGTCATTGTATGCTTCTCTTATTTTTCCTCTAATAAAGTATAATCCAAAAACAAATATATCAAAAAGGAAACTACTAATATATTGATGTCTCAGGGCTATTTGATCCCATTAATTAGCTAATATAAGGGAAAGGTGTGATATCGAAGAAGATTTGAACAACATATAGATAAAAATAAAAACTTGGTTTGCAATTTAGAAACTAAGTAGTTGAAAATTTTGGCTAAATCAAAATTGTCTAAACTTCATTGTTCTTTGTTGTATGATGTACAAGTGCATCTATATTGTTAGTTGTATGTGATAGGGTCTAATGATCAGATTGTTTTTGCCTTTAGTAGTGGATGCATAGAAGTCGTTGGTGCGTCTTTTTAAAATAACTCACCTTGGATGAGATGCAAACTCAGTTAGCAAAAGATCCACGTTGATACGTGTATTTGGAGTTAACCCATAGAAAAAACAATTAAATTTTGGGAAATCCTAACAAATACATGGAGATTAGCAGGGGAAATCATGATGGATCTTTGCTAAAGTCTAGGCATTAATTGTGCAAGCATATGGTTGGAAGTGGATATTAGTTTTTTGTAAGAGAGGCTAAAAACATAGATGGGGAATGACATTTTTGTTTCCCATTTGTATATGGGATAGTATGATGGAGTGCATCTATTTTTCTGGTTTTTCTCTACTATATGATATTCTTACTAATTGACTCATATTTTTGGTTGTTGAGTTTCTTAAACTTGTTTGATATCTTATGTTCAAGGGGATGTTATTCCTTTTTTTTCTCTCAAAAGCATCATTGAACCTTTCTTCCAGGCTTGTGAGTTCTTATTTTCTTGATGAACTGTTAGAAACGGTCTCTACTTGACTTATCTTATTATTTAAGAAACTATAGTCTTCTTTTGCTTGGTTTATCATATCCGACAGAGTTTTTCTTGTCCTAGACATGTTCCTTAAATACGCTCCTAGAAAAGACTTTAGCAGTTGTATCAGCTTGCAAATAGATGTTATTTTGCATTTTGTCTTATGCAAAGGTTATAGGTGATCTCTAGCCTCAATTTCACCAATAAATTGGGTCATTTTCTGGAATGAACTTTGATCCTTTGTGCTCTTTTCTATGTTTACCGTGGTTGTTTCTGTAGTGGACTGGAGCATTGCATGATGAGAAACTATATCCTTTATTACATTCAAGGAGGATTTTGAAGATGGACACAATGTCAAGCCTCTATTCTATTATATATCCTCTATTATCTTATGATCACTCTATTCAGATCATTTCTAGAATGCACTTTAGTCTCTTATGTTCTTCTTCTGGGCTGATGTTCTCAGTGATTTGGTCCTTCTTGCATTCATAAGTACACACCATTCTTTTGCTTGTTCTTATCTAACTAGAAGTTGAAGCTTTTGTTTTTCAAATACATGCTTGTCAATAGGGAGGCTGGTGGGTTTTCTTTTTGCATTGTGTGCCCTTAAACATAACTCGCATCTTTTAAAAAATAGAAGCTCTCTAGTAGATAACTCAATATGAATTGGTTATCTTGTGGTTAGGACAATTTTGGTCAAAGCTCTCTAGTAGATAGTTATAGATGATTTTGTTTTCTTGTGGTTAAGACTATTTGTTCCCTTTCTTGTACTTTACCCATAGCCTTCATATGACTATGTGATCTACTTATGGCCTTGTTGGAGAAATGCCACAAGGGGAAGATCACGACCATGTGGTGGATCTCTTTATGATATAGCATTTCTTGATTAACTTTTTTTGAGTTTTCACTTATCAAATTGTTTAAATCCAGAGTTAGCCTGTTGAATGATGCAACATATATAATTGGTGGTAGTCATTTTCAAATAATTTTGTTTTAGCTACCCATCTTGGTCAGATGTTCTTATTTTTAGAGACATCTCCCTCTTCTTAAAAGAAGTCAGTTTTATCAATCCATCTCGATGATATATACCTATTTTTAGAGTCTTCTCTGTCTGCTTTTTTGTTGGGAAGACAGTAGAAGTAGTTGGTGGTAGTGGTTTAGGCAAAAGTATTGTGGTCTCGCTTATAGAGAGGTTTTACGATCCTAATCAAGGTAAATATAGCTAACTATAATTGATTATATTTGCAACAATACTCATTTCATTTGCAAGTCTATTGTATGTATTATATAATAAAGGACGAGTAATGTTGGATAATGTGGATATAAGAATGTTGCAGCAAAATTGGCTACAAGATCAATTTGGTCTAGTAAACCAGGAGCCAACACTTTTTACTACCACTATACTTGATAACATACTCTATGGAAAGCATGGTGTGAGCGTTTCTGAAGTGGAAGTTATTACATCTGCAACAAATTCTCATAGCTTCATTGTCTACTTCGAAATGGTTACAATACATATGTATGATGCAAATCGCCTAAGTTCATAATAGTGAATACTAGATTATCATAATATCTACCAAAATTTGTTTTAGCATTTCTACAGAAGAATATCACATGTTCATTATCCTAAAAAACAAAAGTCATGGGATATCTAGTTTAGATAGACATAGACTAGCACATATAGTAACAGAAGTTATTTGCTCTGCCTACTGACAACACCATGTTCTTGTGGAATCTGGCAGAGGGGTGGCAGGTGAGGAGTTCTTACGTTGTTTGTGAGCAAGATATGAATAACGAACAGATCTAAAAGATGGTTTTAGTCACTTGGGTGTTGCTCCTAAAGGGAAACCTCATTTAGAATGTAGTTGGAGAAGGTGATATAAGAGATATCTGGTCATGGAATGGGTATATTGGTGACTTTAGGAAATCAAGTTGTGTCTTAGTGGAATAACTTTTGTGTGCTGCCATTTGAATGGAGTAATATGTAGAAGAATGAAAAGTGTTGCATCATCTCATTAGTGCATAATTTGTTCAATAAACATCTATACATGTCAATCTTTACTATATTCATGTCTTGCACATCAGAAGTTAACTTTCAGAATTGTTGGATTTGCATAATTTGACTTGAACAGATGTATTGTAATTGGACCTATCTCCTTTTCTAGAGAGAATGTTGTTGTTTTGGATGGCTATTCATAATGGTATGAGAAGATATCCCATGATCTTCTATTTTGTGTTGATTTGAATGTAGAGACCTTCTAAGCTTTGGTGAAATCTATTTTCTTTACTAAGTCTTGTTCTGATTATTTCTTTTCCTAAGTGGGACCCTTTCTTACTACTGTGTTTGCTTGCTAACTCCATGTTTGTGACATACTTGTGAAGACCTTCCTAATTTGTTGAAGTTTTGGAGATTGTTTCTATTGATGCAATCGAGTGAATCATAGTGACATACTCCTTTTGGAGGATGATTTCTACACATAGATCTAAGTGTGATTTGAAATTTTTGTGTTGACTCTTTTAGTTGCTCATTACCTTCATTCTTGGTGTCTATCAATATGCAATGGAGTGCTAATGTTGCTACACTTTGTGATGGATGGCTCTTTTCTTGATGATTGCATCTGAAGTTAGTGAATCATAATGATTTAATTGCAATGATATTTTGATATATGTTTGTGAGGTTCTTAGTCGGGAGTTTGTCCTAGTGGATAACTTCTACACTATAACAATATAGCTTTTGTAAAGCCTCCTATAATTATAAGATAAGTTTATGCAATGTATGTGTAACTATTTTCATGATTGATGTTTCTAAAAAATTTGAGCCTCTGGCAATGTTTAAGGTGGCTTATGATATTCAGGTTCTCCATCATTTCTTTTTGCAAAAACTCAATTCATAAACTTTGTTAAAAATAAAAATGTTGATTACATTTATCTGATTTTTCTTTCAACAAAGTAGTTATTGTTTTTTCTTGATGATTGTCATCTTTAGAGCTCCTAACTTGTTAATTTATAACATATGTTATTTATCTACATACGAGCACATAGTATAGAATTACTAATGGACAATGCATCTTTACTTTAATATCCATAAAATCCACAGTTCTTCTTTACGTTGATGACAGAATGTTGTAAAGGTGCCACTATGTTATGAATGTATTAGAATCAAAATAGATGTGACCACTAAGTCTTTTTATTGGATTCACATAAGTAGGCCATTGATGCAAAATGTGCCATGCATCTTCAATTGTTGTTGGACATGTCTATATGTTTAGATATGTCGATTGTGTTGTTGTACATGTCTATTTGTTTTTATATGTATCATGTTGACCTTGCTAGGTAGATTTTCTCTTACTCTTTGGATCGTGATTGGATTCCTTTTGAACCTACTTGAAGGATTTTTGTTGGTGAACCTTGTTCAGAGCTCTTGTTGGTTATTGTTGTTGTGATTTTGGTTGATATTTGTTGTTAATTCCTTTGCTATTTTCTTCTTTTCTAGCCTGATATGAGCTTTCTGATTGTTTCTAGTTTGTATGTGAATCTAAATTTGAAGTTTTAGATTTCTATCAGCTCAGATCATATCAAAGGGGCTTACTGATGTATGGTTTTATTTTTAGAGGCACTGCTACTTCCAGTGCTTATGATGCTCTAAATGACTCTAGTGTGTATGACAATTGACAAGGTACCATGTCTCCCATTGGTTCTAATGATAGTAAGAGTGCCCCAATTGGTAGGTGCAATGGTGCTACACCAGTTACAACTACAGTTTTTGGGGGTTGTGATCATGCTAGAATGGCTTATGTTGTAGGGGCCATGATGGTTGAAGAGCTGGTGTAGAGGGTTATGATGATGTAAGACTTGTTGTCATTGGTAGTGGATGAAATACTATGAGGATGGCTAATGGTGGATGTGTTTCCAATTCATATGATGGCTCAAGGGCTAGTGAGAACATGGCTAGAATGTATGATGGCATGAGAGCTCCATCTATTGTGAATGGTATGTATGAACCCACGAGCTACACTGTGATAAAGTGGATTTTCTCCTATTTGTGCATAATTACTTGAAGTCCTCAATCTCTTTAGGTCTCCTAAGACTTCATAACTCTATAATATCCGCCAAAGTCAAGATTTCACATTTTGAGTCAATATGATACACATATATGCATGAAATCATAGTGTTGTTATACCCTTGAATCCTTTGATTAAAATCTTGATCATACATGCTCATTTTGATTTATAATTTTTCACACTTTTTCTATACCCTATTAGGAAGCTATGGTCCAAATTTGATACCATTTGGACATTTGTACGATTTGTTATGATTTTTTTCCTAAGATCTACTCTTTTTAGCCCTTATTTTTCCCCCCTTTTATACCTACTGGGCCTGGCCCATTTGTCCCTTGGGCGCTTCCATGTTTCGACCCGAGTCTAATGCCTTCGAATTGGGGTTCAATCCCCTGAACTGGTTGGTTCGCAACCGATTTAGGGGATTGAACCCCAATTCGAAGGCATTAGACCCGGGTCAAAACATGGAAGCGCCCAAGGGACAAATGGGACATGCCCATCAACCTTCTAGCCATCTCTGAACCTAAAAACAACATACGAGAAATGGGTCAACACACGAGGTGTTGAGTATGGGGCCGAATGATACACATATATATACGCTTTGCATAATTTTGAAAAAGATTTCAAGACTAAACGAACAATAATAAACATGTTAATTGTTTAACAAATGTGAAACCATATTTTATGTCATTTCACTCCATTATACCAACAATATCAAACATGTTTAAGGCCTTTGACCATCTTCCCGTCGGAAGGGTCCGTAAGGGTGCTCAAGCTTAGCTAACCCTTTTATACGAGAGGGACCTCAAGGTCGTAACCAAGAGCCCTTTATCAACAATATTATAATGGAGTTTCATATATATATATATATATATATATATATATATGTTCAAGTTATAAAACAGATGAAGCAAACATCGAGTATGACATAGCAATACTACATGGCAATATTTGAGAAAATTAGACAAACAAGCATATATTATATGTCTTTTCAAGCAAGAAAGCGGTAGTCATATAACTAGATAAGGCCCATACCTGATTTTGAGATTTCATAACCTAACATATCCTTCACCATCTAGCCATATGCCAAACCTGATTGACAACAAGATTGCATATACACATTAGATTCTTATCATTAACCCTAATTAGATGCATTTTAGGGTTTTGGCCAAGATGGGTTCCAAGTTGCTTATTGGTTCATTATATGATATTGTACTGATCTAGAGGTCATCATGATGGTGTGGTTCTAGTTTCATATCATTTCGAGGTTTCATGTGGACATGCCAAGGTTTAGGATATTTATACTCAGATTAGGTCACTAGACTCGTAATAGAGTAAAGTTCAACATTATAGTCCAAAGGAGGCACATAAGTACAATTGAGGTCATTCATGAACAAAGGGTTGATCAAGACCCTCATTAGAGCCACAAGAGAAAAACATTTACTAATTCAATGCTTAGGAGGCTATAAGTATATCAAAGATTCAAACTTCATCATAATCATGCATTAAAGTCCATGAATAAGCTACAACATGCATTAGGGACAACCATGGATCAAAAGGGGAGATTAAGAGCTCATCTTGGTTCAAGGTGAATAAATATTACTGATTTCATGATTAGGAGAGTGAAAAGTCATTAAAGATGCAAGATTGATAATTAAAGGTTCAAGTTTTATCAGCTAGATTCATTGAATGTACTGAACATGGCTAAAGCTATCATTTTCCAGAAATCAAGGGAGTAAACATTAGAATTAGGACCTGGAACCATGCCCAATTGGTAGATCTCGTCGAGCTGATCAATTTGATATATTGGTTCGACATTTTTGTCCATGGGATTAGCAAGATATCACTTTTTTAAAGATCAATATGAAAAACTATAGAGATAAGACATGTGACACATACATTTATTTCATTGGGGCCGGATCCCCTGGATCACGATCGAACGGCCATCCCTAAAAGCAGCGTTCACGGTCCATGGTTGGTGCTCACCGCTCCAAATGCGGTCAGGGCGGTGGCGGTTGGCTTCAGCGTTTCCCCATCCCGACCGTTGCCAGCATATCAGATGGTTGTGATGGCCTTTGCCTCCTGGCGTGCATTCTGCTCGGGATTCCTCTGTTCTGCCCATGAAACAGGGGAAGAACATGGGTTCCCCACCCGAGGACCTGCAGCCATGGCTCCCTCTCCTCCTGGGGAAGAAACAGCAAGGGTGGATGGGGTGGATCCGAGGCACACTGCCCGCCGTTCTCTCCTATCGTGCGCACCGCGGTGGTTGTGCGTTGGCGCCTAGCTGCCAGACCCAGCCGTCGACTAGCAGCATCTGAACTGGGAGGAACACAGGTGGTAAGGAACCAGTGAAGGAGGAGTGATGGTGGCCAACTTGAGCACGGAAATAAGGGGCAAGCCGCAGCCTATGGTAGGGTTTTTATAGAGGTTTGAAGCTATCTTTAGGGTTTGCGAAGGGGCTCGTCTTGGAGAGTTGGCGGTGGGTTTCCTTGGCCTCCAAGGTTCATTTTTGAACGATTAACAGGTGGGGAAGATTTGATAAGGTGAGGGGAATAGAAACGTCACAAAAGTGGGGTGAGAGGGGGGTCCAAGAGAGAGTCGGGTCACGCGCTCGAAGGGTCGGGTCTGGGACATCCCTGCCATTTTGGGCGCAAGGTAGAAGACGACCTGGCGATGTTGGATCTCCATTCGACGGTCGTTAGGTCATGCGCCAGGCTCAAGAGGAGGGGGTTGGTTCGCAACCGGTTCAAGGGATTGAACCCCAATTCAAAGGCATTAGACCCGGGTCGAAACATGGAAGCGCCCAAGGGACAAATGGGCCAGGCCCAGTAGGTATAAAAGGGGGAAAAACAAGGGCTAAAAAGAGTAGATCTTAGAAAAAAAATCATAACAAATCGTAAAAATGTCCAAATGATCTCAAATTTGGACCATATCTTCATATTTGGGTATAGAACAAGTTTGAAAAATTATAAATCAAAATGATCATGTATGATCAAGATTTTAATCAAATTATTCAAGGGTATAACAACACTATGATTTCATGCATATATGTGTATCATATTGACTCAAAATGTGAAATCTTGACTTTGGCGGACATTATAGAGTTATGAAGTCTTAGGAGACATAAAAAGATTGAGGACTTCAAGTAGTTATGCACAAATATGAGAAAATCCACTTTATCACATCCTTTCCTCCTTAAAAGAAATTTCGTCCTCGAAATTCATCCATGATTTAGGTTAAGAGTCAAGTCAAGATCCATCGGGTCTGGCTATTCAACCATGGTTGTCAAGGCATTCCCCACCATGGGATGCAGAGGTAGGCTATCATTATCTCGATAATGTACATATTACTTAGTATTCCCTCATAATGTGGAATCATCATGGCATTAGGGTTTACTCATCCTTTAGTATCCATATATCAGGGACTTTGTACTAATCTTCATACACGACCAGGGTATATTATCAAAATCTATGTTATCACTTTTTTAAGAGAATAATGTTTATGGACATGACTTCAAATAAGACTATCATCGAGTGTGTACCTCATCTTTACTCTAGATTTCTACCAAATCTAATCAATTATTTTCACCATTTCTCATTTTTGGATATGAAATTAAGCAATTTATTCATCCTATTTATTCGAGGTATCACCCCAAGAGTAACATATCGAGTTGGTTTGTTTTCACTTGGGTGTGATATTAGGTATGTTACCTTTGATTTTTTAAGCTAGGATCTTATGACATCATCATATTTAGATCATGATTTCAAAGCTATATCTTTCATGTATGGTATGATTTCATGTTATGTGAGTGATCATCTAGCATATATCAGTTTTTAAACATAAGTGTCATGTATCAAGCATCATTTGAGGAACAACATTGTCATCAATATCGAGGTTTTATAATTTTTCTCACTTGTATCTAGAAAGAGTTTCAAGCCACCGACGCTAAGACATATACGTGTCCAACAAGACATGTTAACCACAATTTTCTACCCGTAACATAAATTTCTACCCATCTTAAGGGTAACCACTAGATTCCTTTATATACAACCACTAACCCGAGTATGAGGCTCATCATGGATAGCACACATCATATACATCATCTTAGGTCTTCAGACATCTCCCTCACATATATATCAAGCATCAATTATTCAATTGCCTCTTTCTCTAGGGTTAGATCTTCAATAGGAAATCTAGGGTTCAACACTTTCAAGGAAACCATCCACTAGGTCACTCAACTCATATACTTAGAAGTATTCTAGCTAGGGACTCATCATCAAGTATTTCATCATTCATATTATTCAACATTTCAAATATTTTGGATTTTAGGTACTCTAACCTTTTCCCGATACGGGTCAAATCATATCAACATGTCACCCTATTCATATGTCCCATGCTAGAGGTCTTCCTTTGTAAATAGATTGAGGCCCGTGTTGGTCTCGAACCATATATCATATCTCCACACATACAAGACTAGGTACAAGCAAGCATGTCCACCCACTAGCTATGTTTAGCACATCAACCAAGTGGTATGTATCATACAAGGTGCTAGGTTTAGCTAGGGTTGCATGGTCCAACTCATTCCATATCGTTAAACATACTCGACCTTCCTCAAACAACTTGGGTCTTATCAACATTGACATCATCATCAATATCATAATCATCATCTTAAGTTTCTAGGTTATTCACTTGCCTAACCTATATCATGGCTCTAGATAACTCTACAGATTATCACTATCATCGAAACTCTCTCATCTAGACTTGATGTTACATCTCTTTCTCCTAGGTTGCATGGAAACTTGCTACCTTTCTGCGTGTGGTAACATTTTTCATATGTACATATAATAATACTTGAAATATGTTTTCTCCAATGTTTAAACAGGCGATGAAAACCACCATACTCCAATCGAATAAAACCAAAACCAAAACCAAAACGAGTTACCACACTCATTAGGCAGTCTAGTATCATGACACCTAGAGAACTAGCAAGAACATGGTGCACACTTGTGTAGACATCCTAAGCACATGTCGTGAATCATGTCTAGGGAGGTAACTTACACAAGTCTACACCTAGTTCTAGAACATCTAGGTTCTAACCTAGAGGCTAAGTCAACCTAGTCCACAAAGGACATATTATTAAGTTTCTAGGGTTGAGATGTAAGGTGAGTTTAGTTTGTGTTTCATGTGAGCAATGTTTGGTGTAGCTATTGTTCATGCTCTGATACCATCTGTCACGGAACCGGAATCCCAGTCCCATGAACCAAACGTATACCAAAGGCTTAATGTGGAAGCATAAATCTTAGCACACATGAACAGATAACAAGATAAATGCACCAACATAAACTCAACAATCAACAAGATATATTAAGAAACATCATTATATTATACGATTTGAATTACATATTCAAGAGTCACTGTGTACAAGTCTGCTCATGTATACTATGTCTAGAAAGGATGTGATAAAGTGGATTTTCTCCTATTTGTGCATAATTACTTGAAGTCCTCAATCTCTTTATGTCTCCTAAGACTTCATAACTCTATAATGTCTGCCAAAGTCAAGATTTCACATTTTGAGTCAATATGATACACATATATGCATGAAATCATAGTGTTGTTATACCCTTGAATCCTTTGATTAAAATCTGGATCATACATGCTCATTTTGATTTATAATTTTTCACACTTGTTCTATACCCTATTATGAAGCTATGTTCCAAATTTGATACCATTTGGACATTTGTATGATTTGTTATGATTTGTTTCCTAAGATATACTCTTTTTAGCCCTTGTTTTTCCCCCCTTTATACCTACTGGGCCTGGACCATTTGTCCCTTAGGCGCTTCCATGTTTCGACCCGGGTCTAATGCCTTCGAATTGGGGTTCAATCCCCTGAACCGGTTGCAAACCAACCCCCTCCTCTTGATCCTGGTGCATGACCTAACGCCGTCAGATGGAGATCCAACATCGCCAGGTCGTCTTCTACCTTGCGCCTAAAATGGTAGGTCTGTCCCAGACCCGACCCTTCGAGCACGTGACCCGACTCTCTCTTGGACCCCCCTCTCACCCCACTTTTGTGATGTTTCTATTCCCCTCACCTTCTTGAATCTTCCCCACCTGTTAATCATTCAAAAACGAACCTTGGAGGCCAAGGAAACCCGCCTCCAACTCTCCAAGACGAGCCCCTTCGCAAACCCTAAAGATAGCTTCGAACCGCTATAAAAACCCTACCATAGGCTGTGGCTTGCCCCTTGTTTTCATGCTCAAGTTGGCCGCCATAACTCCTCCTTCACTGGTTCCTTACCACATGTGTTCCTCCCAATTCAGATGCCGCTAGTCAGCGGCTGGGTCTGGCTGTTAGGCACCCACGCACAACCACCGCGGTGCGCACGATAGAAGAGAACAGCGGGCAGTGTGCCTCGGATCCACCCCATCCACCCTTGTTGTTTCTTCCCTAGGCGGAGAGGGAGCCATGGCTGCAGGTCCTCAGGCGGGGAACCCCTGTTCTTCCCCTGGTTCATGGGCGGAACAGAGGAATCCTGAGCGGAATGCACGCCAGGAGGCAAAGGCCATCGCAACCATCCGATATGCTGGCAACGGTCGGGATGGGGAAACGCTGAAGCCAACCGCCACCGCCCTGACCGCGTTTGGAGCAGTGAGTGCCAACCATGGACCGTGAACGCTGCTTTTAGGGATGGTCGTTCGATCGTGATCCAGGGGATCCGGCCCCAATGAAATAAATGTATGTGTCACATGTCTTATCTCTATAGTTTTTCATATTGATCTTTAAAAAATTGATATCTTGCTAATCCCATGGACAAAAATGTCGAACCAATATATCAAATTGATCAGCTCGACGTGACCTACCAATTGGGCATGGTTCTAGGTCCTAATTCTAATGTTTACTCCCTTGATTTATGGAAAATGATAGCTTTAGCCATGTTCAGTACATTCAATGAATCTAGCTGATAAAACTTGAACCTTTAATGATCAATCTTGCATCTTTAATGACTTTTCACTCTCCCAATCATGAAATCAGTAATATTTATTCACCTTGAACCAAGATGAGCTCTTAATCTCCCCTTTTGATCTATGGTTGTCCCTAATGCATGTTGTAGCTTATTCATGGACTTTAATGCATGATTATGATGAAGTTTGAATCTTTGATATACTTATAGCCTCCTAAGCATTGAATTAGTAAAAGTTTTTCTCTTGTTGCTCTAATGAGGGTCTTGATCAACCCTTTGTTCATGAATGACCTCAATTGTACTTATGTGCCCCCTTTGGACTATAATGTTGAACTTTACTCTATTATGAGTCTAGTGACCTAATCTGAGTATAAATATCCTAAACCTTTGCATGTTCACATGAAACCTCTAAATGGTATGAAACTAGAACCACACCATCATGATGACCTCTAGATAAGTACAATATCATATAATGAACCAATAAACAACTTGGAACCCATCTTGGTCAAAACCCTAAAATGCATCTAATTAGGGTTAATGATAAGAATATAATGTGTATATGCAATCTTGTTGTCAATCAGGTTTGGCATATGGCTAGATGGTGAAGGATATGTTAGGTTATGAAATCTCAGAATCAGGTATGGGCCTTATCTAGTTATATGACTACCGCTTTCTTGCTTGAAAAGACATATAATATATGCTTCTTTGTCTATTTTTCTCAAATATTGCCATGTAGTATTTCTATGTCATACTCGATGTTTGCTTCGTCTGTTTTATAACTTGAACATATATATATATATATATATATATATATGGAACTCCATTATAATATTGTTTATAAAGGGCTCTTGGTTATGACCTTCAGGTCCCTCTCGTATAAAAGGGTTATCTAAGCTTGAGCACCCTTACGGACCCTTCCGACGGGAAGATGGTCAAAGGCCTTAAACATGTTTGATATTGTTGGCATAATGGAGTGAAATGACATAAAATATGGTTTCACATTTGTTAAACAATTAACATGTTTATTATTGTTCATTTAGTCTTGAAATCTTGACTTTGGCGGACATTATAGAGTTATGAAGTCTTAGGAGACATAAAGAGATTGAGGACATCAAGTAATTATGCACAAATAGGAGAAAATCCACTTTATCACATACACAAAAAATATCTAGACAGAGGGAAAGAGTTGACTATTTATATTCTATTCATTGGTCCTCCCTTCGCATAGCTATGTGAGTACATGGTCGTGATAGTCTTTATGAAAAAGAGGCTTGCCTTTTAGAACTATGTATATTGAATCTTGTTGTATTATATCCCTTACATTTTCTCTAACTAGAATTTTCTTATTATCTGACTAGATTATTAGGTGTTATATTCATGTTTCACTATCTGTGTAGGTCAAAAGGGGACTATTGATGGTCAAGGTATGGCTTGGTGGACAAATTATAGCCATTAAAGTCTTCAACGGTAGAGGTCCACTGGTTCAGATAATGTGGTCCATGGATATAGTTTTTGTTATAATACATTGCACAACTTGCCTTTTTGGGCACTACATGCGTATGACTGCAAAACTATAATGTGACCATGCCTCAGAATTGACCATGTTTGATGTTGTTCATGAAACTCCAAATATTTATGGAATTGATCGTAGTAATATTGAACTTTAAAATTTCTTTTTCATGTATGATTCATCTTTATTAGTGTACAATGTTAACCTTAAATATGCATTCAATATGTGGCATACATGTAGGTTCCTGTACGATATGGTAATAGAAGACTCCTCAAATTTCATAAATGTAGAATCTTGTGATTATATAAGACACCATCACAAGTTAAAATGGTTCCCACTATGATTAATTGTAAATTCAACATTCCAGTAACCACTCTTCTAGGATATGGTGTTGCTCGTGGTCTCTGATGATCAATCAACATGTGCATTTCAAACTCCCAATTTTATTGAATTTCTTGCTCCATAGGTTAGTTCTTATCCCCCACCCCACTTTAATAGTATTATATATGGGTTGTTGGGAGAGATGAATGTAGTGTTTCAACATTTAAACTTAGAGCCTTATTATTGGTAGAGGAACTTGTTCTAATTCATTATCGATTACATCTCAACATTTCAAAGGTCCATGGGCATTTTCAATAGCAGATCAAAGGGCATTATTTTTCTGACTGTCCTGGTAATATAGTTACTCAAGGTAGTAATATAACTATGTGGATGTTGTTTATGTGTCTTTTATTTCTCCTTAACATTAGATTTGGTTGTTGTAGCAGGTTGCTCAAGTTCATTGCCAACCAGGGATAAAGTTGATCTTGCTAACCAACTACTTACTGAATCAAGCAATAAAAAACATGTAAAATACTCTAGTATACCATGTTTGATCTTGGAAGAGACTGAGAGGATTTTAGAATTAGCTTCCAATGAAAATGGGTTGGTTGAGGACCTTGTGTTCGTTGAGAAGTAGAAAGCACTGATAAATCCCTAGACTAATAAAGGTCATTAGTGTACAAGATGTATGTAGTTTCTATTTTTTTTCTACTCAAAGTTTGTTAAAGTGAAGGGCATGCAATACAAAAGTGGGAGTGACATACACAAACCCTTATTCAGGAAGGAGATTGGCGATAGTGATAAAAGTGATATGAAGTCGTTGATTCACTTTACATCACAATCCACTTGGAGGGAGGAATCCACTAGTTTCCCTTGTATAATTGATGGTTTTGATTCTATCAAAGGGTTGATCATATAGATTTTTCTAAAATATTGTGCAATAGGGGCAAGGCATACATCCTCCCCATGTATATGTCTTGCTAAAATATAAATGAAAGTATGGTTGATGGCATAATAAGTATAACTTGTTCTAATTTCTCTTGTGTATTGAAAAATTACATATATAGTATATGCATAATAATCTAGCATATATGTATGTGTAATAAATGGAGTTACATATGTAGCTATATGTATAATATAACTATGTATATATGTGTGCAGTAACTATTGCTTTTCCCTACATAATAACTGCATATAAAATATAGTAACTTCATGTTTTTGCTATATAACATATATAATGGTAGTTATACATTTAGCTACAGTTACACCTACATTTAAATATTTAAATTCAATATCTAGCAACATTACCAACTACATATTTATATGTAGAGAATGGGTTATTTAACTATATACTTGAAAATTGTAGTTAGAGGCATTCTCTACATGAGCATATACTGCAATTTGTATATGTAATGAAAAATACAGCTAAAGTCTTTAGCTATAAAATATGGGTTTTTTGCTACATTTTTTATAGTTAAAGACCATTTTTTGTGGTGCAATGATGACAAAGACTTCACCATGCAAGGAATAGAATATGAAAATAGAGTTTATATTTCTAAGATTACTATGTTTAAAAAAGAGAATGCTTCCTTTCTTGATAAACTAAATGTACTTGGATCGTGCTCTACATCTACCAGTAGAGAGATGGTATTGCTACTTTTCATATTTAAAAAAAATCATACATGACTAAAGATCTTGGCTTAGAGACTGACCTTTTGCATGCTAGAGATGATATTAATCAATTTTCTTCTACTTGTACTTCACTTATGCATGAGATCCTTATTTTGAGATCCTTTTTTTAAGTATTTTTAGTTGGCAAAATGAATGTGAATCAAATCCTAGACCATACTACTAAATAGACTAGAGATGGTATAGGACTTGATCATAGACAAAGGAAAACAAAGGTAAAGGACCTCCAATATACAATGAAGAATTATCTAGTTCCAAAGATAAGGGGACTTCTTGTTGGTATAGTATGCCCAGAGAGCCAATCATATGATGATTTCAATGAGGCATGTGATACTTGATTTGATAATGATAAAGGTAATTCTATCTATTATGTTTGTCTCACTCATGAGTTGATGACACATACATGATAGATGTCTAAAGAATGATGTGACTCGATGACATATGTCTTCAGGTTGAGACATTCGGATTGAACTCGAGGAATGGAATGTCATCCTCTTCAACATTCAATCCATGTTCCTTGACCTAGAGCGGACTATCTAAGATGCATGTGAGTTCAAATATCATATATTGAATCACATGAGTATGGCCATACAATTCTTATTCTTGCTTATCAAGGGGCCCTGGATATCATACTCCTTTGTAGGAGGGACAAATCCCATATCTATCACTCACAGTTTAGTCCCCATGTGTCAAAGTCACCCAATCATCACCGTTATAACAACCCATGTTTCATGACGGCGTTTGATGATGTCAAAGTGTACCCAATTACATGTGATGAATGCAGTGATTTCGGGTTGAAGAACCACAATCACCACCATCACTATGAGAGAGGATTATGACTACCATTCCATGGTATCCATGTATCACTCTCACAGTGGGTCTATCTGATATATTGTTCTCTAACATATATCTGTGTGCTTGACTTGATATCATATATCATTACTAATGAGACTCTGTCATCAGTCAACACACACTCTAGTATTATGTATTATTGATGTTTATTTTTCTTCCACAGTAATATCCGACTAGGGACATAACAAGAATATATGTACTCTTATCATACATATGGTCTCATGAAAGGAACTATAGGATCATTGTAACACTAATTACAAATTGTAGGTTGAAGTTGTTCTCCAACTTTGTGAGTTACTTGGGTAGCAATGATGAGTTACTTGATTCCGCACATTGCTTGTGATGTCATAAGTTGTTATGAACATTCATTGCCAACGTAAATTGGAACCTACAGGGTCACACACATAAGATACCCCTAGAAGAGGAGATTGTCCATGAATGATGTTTAGATTGAGATTAAAGGTGTTTAGGTACTCAATTAAACATATGATTGATCGACTGGACTCAAATCTATCAAGTTCAAGTATTGAACTAGCTGGTTAGAGTGTGAGGTTGATTGGAGACTCCATTCGCAATGTCAGGACTGCTAACCGACCGGTTCACCCTTGTGAGCTGATCGGATGGTGTGAGCCAACTAACCGGTTCACTTGGTGAATCGGGCCTCATAGTCCTGTCAACTAAGGAAATAAGGATTTTCCTGGTTGGAAGAAAACTTTCATGTTTCACTTGCTCAATTCGATTGGAATAAGGATTAATCTTTGCATTAATTGGAAACGATTGAGGAAAGTCAATTGTAGGCAAGTCTAGGAAGTGAAACGACCAATTCACTTGGTGAACTGATTGGCTCACACTCCCAACTGAATGGTTCACTAGTGAACCAATCAGCTCACCTTGTAAAATGACTATTTCAGTTATGAAATGATCGGTTCTCCCGCTACAGTGCAAGCTATTCATAGAATTTATGGATCCTTCTACTCCCGAACAGACTGGGAACCATGACCCTACCCTCTACTATAAATAGAGGGGTACTAGGGGCTTCTCAGAATACACAACTCAGAACATCAGTTGCTCTACAAAGTTATTGTCCTCTCTGGTTCTGGTAACTGAGAGATCCCAAGAAAGTGCTACCCAACTATGGAGGCACAACAAGGGAAAGACAATTGTAGAAAAGTAGTCTGAGTTTGAGAGAGTAGGTTGGTGCTAGTACACTAACAGGAGGGTCATCTCCTTCCTACCAGTTCTTCTAGAACGGCAGGAGTTCCAGGTGGTCCATGTCGACTATCTGTAGAGGCGGGAGATGTCTGCCACTCGGGATGACACAACAGATGCAGTCTGTGGTGGAGGCCAGAGTCCATGGCAAAGACTAGGAGCTGTACAGACACCGTCCAAGACATGGCGTTGAAGACCGCACATGGCTGTGGGGTATTGTCACTGGGAAAGCCCCAGGACCATGTATATCTCACTAAAACCATCCTTCTCATTACATAGTCATTGATGCGATCTCCTTTTATGGGTTAATGGCCAGTAAAATTTTTGTTTCTACTGCGTACTCTGAGGCCATAAAACCTAACAGTGGTATCAGAGCCACGTCAACGTACTGTGTTTTGGGATAAATCGATATGATCAATTTTTGGTTTTACCTTCATTTATTTATTGCATACAATGTGAATATTTAAATTACTAATGTGCATATCTGACTAAATACCACATGCAACCACAAACTAATATACATATATGATATGGTATATATGAAATTGATACGTGTCACCCTAAAACAATTTTGATGGTGGATGTGTAGCATGATTATGGCCTATAAAGCCTATGTGTGCTTGGTTGGTTATGGTTTTTTGCATCTCAGTTTGCATACCGAACCTCTACCTTATATTCCACATGTAACTCGAGATAACTCGGCATCCTTTCTCTTCTACCTTTGCTCTCCTCGAATGTAACTTGAGGTTTCCCAAATATTACATAAAAGTAGGATAGTTTATTTTCTATTACATCAAAGAAGAAGATGCTCAACACTAGACCAGTCGACCGCCTGGACGATCGAGGAGGATTGTGAAGGTGGAGCTGGATCGACCGGCTGATAGCCCAACCACTTGTTGGAGGTGTCCAGACATCGGAGGCCAGACCGACCAACCAACCAACCAGGAGGCGAGCCGATCGTGTCATAGGATGAGTTTATCAACCCGGAATGGTTCAAGCACAAAGATCTTCATCAACAATAGGATTCATATCATGTAGACCTTAGATGACTATAATTCCTTGTGGCTCCAAGGAATTACAATGGGATGGCCATAATCATCACTTTTATCGATATTGCATGTTTCTCATTTTGGTTATAGCATGTATATGATACATACTATAATAATGTGGTAATTGGATATGTATATGTATATAAATATCAAACTCCTCAAATATAAATATTAAGTTTAAGATGCCTTCCAAAAGCAACACACATGAAAATCTTGATCGACTAAGTGTGGGCATGCCTTCGCATGGTGCACTGTCTATCTCGTGGAAGTGTGATAGTGGGTATGTGGGTCTGCCTTTGCAGGGTGCATTCACATTGTGTTGGCTTATGGGAACGGACTTAACAAGGTGATCTTAATAAGATTAAGCACCTTGAGGTATGCAGATGTTCATGACAAAAAGTTGTGCATAACATCTACCAAGATTTGCATGTGATGTGATTGGTAAATGTTACCTACCTTAATAATTAATTATGGACATTGGTGTTGGCCGGGTGATAACTCAATTGTTTTGAATCTTGGCTCACTAGAAGTTTGTATGCTACAATCTTCTGAATTGATGGTGTTGGTTATCAATTTGAAAAAAAAGTGGGAGCGATAATTAATTAAAGGCCATATTAATACCGTCAAATTTATCAAATCAAACAAATAAAAAATGTTTTGAAAAGCTACAAAATTCTTTTGTAGAATCCAAATGACAAACACAAATACATTATTGTTCTGAACAGTTCATGAAGGGGATAAACTTAAAATCTAGTTTGGGACCTTTGAGAAGTGTTCTGAATAGTGAGTGTAAACTCTAAAGTCCTTGAAAGACCAGAGCCAGTGGAACCACTCCAAATGTGCCTAAGGCTAAAATTGGATGCTTACTTGAAGTATGCCAATGATGCCTAAAACATCAAGAACCTTATGCTGAGCTATATGAACTATGAGTTGCATAAATAGCTTGAGGCATGGACATTCTTGAGATGGTTATACATCTTAAGAATCATGTAAAGCATGAAAGGTATAATGTCTTCAAAGTGATGTTTGAGTATAATCAGATAGATGGAGATCAAGTATAATCTCATATGCTCAAAATGATTGTGCATTTAGATTAACTGTGAATTCTTGTAGGTTAAGAGTTGACTAAACATATGACTCTACAAATCGTTGTGTGAATCATGTAGCTAGAAACTTGGCCAAACCATTATTTGAAGTGATTGGCATGTTGATGCCAAAGCATGAATGAAGAAAGGACAAAACCTGTGATAATGATCAGCAGAGTAAAGTCCATAGACTAAAGCAAGGCCAAGAAGTGTTCTGAAGCCAAGCTTAGGTCCAAGTCTTTATCACTCAAGATATGGAGAGGGTTAAGAAAATAACCTCTTTATAGAGGATCTCGGGAAGATGATAGAGATAGAGATCTCTACTTCATGACCTGAGAGGAAGTAAGCTAGAAACTATCTGGAGCAAGAGTTGCTGCCACTACAGTTACAACATGACATTCATGGGCATATAATAGAATTATTGAATTGCTATTATATACATGCCATCAATGAAAACATCATACATCTTGTATGGGTAAGAATAATTGACTGATGTTTCATTTGAAAGATATGATCTTTGATGGCAATGCCTATGTCTCATCAACTATAGATGAGCAAACGGTCTCCAATCCTTGCTCAAACGGTTTACCAAACCATTTGGGAGCAAACAGTTTCAAACCGTTATTGTGAGTGCTGCTCTCATATCGTGTTAATGGAGTTCGGCACAGGTGGGAGTTCACGTATTGGGGGAGCTGCTAATCTCGATTGGTGTGAGTTCACGTATCGGGGAAGCTGCTACGTGCTAGTTGCTGCATCGGTTGCCCTCTCTGCAATTGTGATTAGGAGATATCATGCATGAGGGGGTCGAAGCTCTCGTATTGTGTGGAGGGAGCTCTAGTATCATGAGGGCTGCTCTCATATCGTGGTAATTGGAGTCCGGCACAGGTGTGAGTTTCACGTATTGGGGAAGCTGCTATCATATCGTGCTAGTAGCTGCATCGTCCATAGCATTTGCATCTATTGTCCATCCATGTCGGGCTCTCCTCACGTGTTGCCTTTGGTAGCTTCCTTCAGCTGGAGCCCGTTATAGCTTCTTTCCTGCCAAGGTAACATACCGATACGGGGTTAGGCATATCGCCTACTCGTATCGTGTGGGATCTCATATCGTGCTAACTGGAGACCGATACAACTTCCTTCCGTGACAATCTGCTACTAGGTTAGACCGATACAGTCCTCAGCTATGAGAATCCTGATACGATAAGGCTTGATGCTACCCTCACTGCTGCTCCGCAGGGTTACGCGACAGAGCGTGAGACAGGCACAAGGGGTTGTCGTTGAGCGACGAGAATTTTTTGCCTCTACATCCACACTGTCGGATGCATTTATCCCACACATCAGGAATTTTTTTCAATCACCCATGCATATGACGATGACTGAGGATACACACCCCCTGGTCAGCATGCCGACACCGAGTCCAGAGGCGAGGATGAACTCTTTTTCTCCTCCACAGATGAACACAGGGCAAGCGTCGCAAGAGAACCCTACGCCTCAACCGATGAACGAGCAGACACAATAAGTGAACCATACACCTCATCTGATGCTCCAGCAGCCACAAGGGATGAATACCATGGAGTCGCCTCTCCAAGAAGATACGACGGCCCTCCATGGGATACCTCAGCAGTCCCCTACAATGAATGCAACTGAAGAAACAATTACAGCCAATCAGAGAACAGCTCAGCGACCAAGATCAACGATGCAGTCTGGTTATATGTTGTCTCCGGAGGCACAATACAATGGGTCAGCTTCCAAGACGCACGGACATCCATCAATGAAGAAACTGCTGTATGACATACCTCATGACGCCTATTTCTGGTGTCTTGGCAGAGGACATTGGCAATCATAATGCAGGAGGAACAAGGTGTGCTACAAATGTCGTAGGCCTGGACACCTTGCAGCGAGATGCAATCAGATGGTTTCTCAAGCAAGGGTACCGGATTTACAGTCAAGAACGGTGTTCCCTCCACTGCCGTCAGGAAGACCAGCTAGGGGTACACCACATCACATCCCAAAAAGGATTTTGGTGGATATAGGCCCTGATGATGATATGAGAAGAAGCAAGAACACTGCTCTTGAGAGGGCGGTGGAGATTTCTTGGCCCAGTGAAATATCATGGACGGCTCTCTACCCATTATTAAGGCAATGTTGGCCATGTCCGGTGGACTTATATCATTTTGCAGATAGAAAAGTGATTGCCTTTTTCTCTTGCCCCAACGAAGCAAAGGAAACTGTAGCAAAAGGGGTACCTACCTTTAGAGGTTCCAGGATTGACACGAGGCACATGATTGGAGGGGAGCGACATTGCTGCAAAGAAGGCTTCTGGTTTTGGGTGGCAGACCTTCCCATGGTGTGTCGGGATGATGAATCTGTTGCAGCCATTGTCAAACCGTTTGGTAAACTAATACATATATCAGACTGGCAGAAGGGAGAAGATGATCTATCAGGTATACTCATGCTCATGGAGGCCTTTAGTGAAGATGTACCGCAATTCGTATCCCTTACATACGGATCGAGGAGGACCTCAGTTCATCTTATCATGGTAGCTAGAGGAAAAATGGGTGCAGAAGAATATATCCTTACTGAAGTTGGCGGTGAATATGGAATACCAAGAGAAGCTCTTGTTGTGAAAAAGAATAGGGAAGGACCTGTTTCTGAGGTTACAGTGAATTCTAGACCGCCGTCTCTGGTGGAGAGACCTAGATCACGGGGACCATCTTCGGACAGACAACGTCAAAGACAGGATAGATATCCGAGTAGAGTTATAGTTGATTGAGAAGGCAACAGACAATTCCTTTCAAATAGAAGGTTGGAGGACTTTATACACTTTGAGGATGCCCGTGATAGAGAATGCAAAAGAATAGATAGAAGAAGATACAGATCCAGCTTGAGGAGAGATGAGTTTACTAATCAGGGATGCAACACTATCCAAGAACATGCTTATAACAGGAGTGATAGCTCTAGGAGGAGACACTCAGAGGACGAGAGACATGCTGCCTACGTTGATTTTAGCGATGAGGATGAATGGAGGTTTAGTCACTGACTTGATAGTGACTGAGATGAGAAGAGTAGTTTCATTTTCTTATGGATAGTAAGTCAATATTCTGGAATATTAGAGGGGATGCTAACAACCCAACTAGAAGGGTGCTGAGGAGACTTTGTAGTAAGTTCAAACCGGGCATTGCTTGCCTCTTTGAACCTTTCTTACATGCTGAACAGGCTGCTGAGCTGTTAGATGTGGTACACCTAGATTGGGTGGTTGACAACCATATAGAGGAAGTAAAGATATGGGTATATGCGGACCTGAACCTAAAGCCAGTGATTTTTAGAAGACATAGACAACACATTAGTGTTAGATGTGAGGCCTCAGATGGTTCATCCTTCTTTATTACGGTTGTGTATGCAAGTTGTGATTGTGCCCACAGGAGAGATTTATGGGAAGAGATTATCATCATGTCTGCTGAAATAGGTGACATGAAATGGATCATAGCAGGTGATTTTAATGTTGTGCGAGAGGCCTAGGAGAAACGTGGGGGAAATGCTCCAACTTATCAGGAAATGTTTGATTTCAATGCTCTTATTGCCGATGCTCTCTTGAAGGAGGTGCCTTTTGAAGGAAGCCGGTTTACTTGGGTTAACAAACAGATACTCACGCCTACTGTTTGGGAGAGGTTAGATAGGGTTCTTATGAATGGAGCATGGTTTGCGGAGAAAACCACGACTCGGTCTATACACCTTACCAGATCTCGGGTGTTGGATCACTACCCTATTATAACTATCTCGGGTGCACAGGCTTTTACTGATAGGAAAGCTCACTTCTCATTCATGTCAACATGGATAAGGGAGGATGAATGTTTGAAGATTGTTGAGCATATCTGGGAAGAGAGAGTCGTTGGACATTCATCATTTGTTTTCTATCATAAATTGAAGCAAGTAAGAGGTGCTCTCAGGGCCTGGAGTAAGACAAAGTTTGGAGACAATAATCAACGTATCAAAGATTTAGAGGACGTGGTGTTCACTACACAGGTTGTGTTTGATGAAAATCCCACTCCACTCAATGAGTCAAACTTAAAGACTGTAGAGAATGAGCTTGAGCAGCTTCTAGATGTGGAAGAGGCTATTTGGAGGGAGAAGGCCAAAATTAGTTGGCTACAAGATGGTGAGCGCAACACTCGGTTTTATCATTCGGTAGTCAAAGCTAGGTGAAGATATGGAAGGCTAAATCCATTGACACTGCCTGATGGTACTGTGATAACGAACCGTGCTGAGATGGCTCAGATGGCGGTGACACATTACCAGCAACAATACAATGAGGAAGTTGAGATAGATAGCATCTCCTTAGAACAGTTTCTACAAGACATCCCAGAGACTATCTCGACATATGATAGCTGCTCACTGATGGCCACCCCTCATGAGGACGAGATTATGAAGACATTGAAGGAAATGGACCCAAATACAGCCCCTGGGCCGGATGGTTTTACCCTACCTTTCTTTTCAGTTGCGTGGCATATTATTAGGGATGATTTCCTCTCCCTGGAAGATGGTTTCTTTAGAGGACAGATGTGTCATAGAGGTTTGTTTTGCTATAGAATCCTCCTTATTCCGAAGATCGACTCTCCCAAGAAGTTATCCACTGATTTCCGACCTATCTCGATTGAGAATCTGACCCTAAGAATCCTTGCTAGAATCCTTAGTAACATGTTGGCTCCATTGATGACCCAGATGATATCCCGTCCACAGGGAGCTTTCTTGAAGGGAAATGATATTACTCATCATGTCAGGATGGCTAGAGAGTTTATGCATGATATCAATCAAGGTCGGGAATTTCCTAATATTGTGGTTAAGTTCGATATGTCAAGAGCATATCACAGAGTGGATTGGCAGGTGATGTGTAAATGTCTTGCTGCTTTTGGGTTTCTACCCGAGGTGATCAATCTATGTATGAGTTTCTTTAAACACACCTAGGCTACTATTACTATTGGTGGGGATACAGCTGGGTTTTTTCAGTTTGGAAAAGGCTTAAAGCAAGGTAATGCTATATCACCATTCATGTTCATTATCTTTGAGGAACTTCTTTGCAGAAGGATTAGTAGACTGGTGAGTGATCGGTCCATTGCCAATTTTTGTACAAGAGGATATGGGGTGGCACCTCCAATGCTTCTCTATGCTGATGATCTTGTGATGTTCTTCAATGTGGACTAGCGGACAATCAATACAGTTCGAAGCGCATTCGATTTATATGAAAAGGCAACTAGTCAGAGAATCAATAGACAAAAACCTATTTGTGTGATTGGGGGGTATGATCAAGCAAAGGAAGACGACATAGCAAAGGACTTTGGAGTAGAGAAGGTGACTCAATCTTTAACTTACCTGGGCATACTGATTTCTAAAGGAAGGACAAAATTAATTGACTACAAGTTTCTTGTTAGAAAAGTGAACACTAAAGTGGCTGCATGGAAATCTAGATTGCTATCTTTTGCAGGACAAAGGTTACTAGTTGCTCATGTGATGTCGTCCATTACTGTCTACACAGCAGCGGCGGTGGGAATTCCAGTAGGTATCATCCAGCGTATAGAGAGCAAATTTTCGAGCTTTCTATGGGTGGACAGGGAGAATCACCAGAGAAAAGCATGGGTCGGATGGGAAAGAGTTGCTACACCGATGATAGATGGGGGTCTTGGTCTCACTTCCTTGAAGATGATCAATGATGCCTTTTTTGCTAAGGCATGTTGGGAAGTTCTCAATACTGAGACTTTGTGGGCATCTTTTTGCAGAGATAAGTATGCTAACCATGCAACAGGTAGGTCCGGAAACTATCCTAATCAATTAAAGATTAGTAGTTGTCCGTCCCCTTTCTGGAAGAAGATATGGGATATGTTCCCTATAATGTTTCCTTTTTGTAGATGGTCGATTGGGAGAGGTAATATCCCTTTCTGGGACTCATGGTGGTGTGATGAGAGACTCATTAACCATGCCATCTTTGCTAGTGATAGAAGGCAGCCGTTCTTGGTTAGAGATTTCTGGAATGAAGAAGATGGATGGGATTGGGAGACGATCCAACAGGTGGTTGATGACCAGGGTGTAGAGCTGATAAAAAAGCAGGTGCTTGGATAACGAACGTAGATGATGAATTGGTGTGGGGTGTTGACCAAAAGGGTTGCTTCACTATGAAATCAGTAAAGAAGATTCTGATGCAACCAAGAGTGGGAGGACTGGATGCTCTAGGAAAAATATGGGGTCTGGATGCCCCTAAGGTGAGTGCTATCATATGGAAGATGACTAAAAAAGCTATTCCTACGGATGATAATTTTCAACATAGATGTTGCATCCCCCTTGTATCGAGGTGTAACTGTTGTGATGATCTGAGAGTCGAAGATGTTGATCACCTTTTCTTCCATGGACAGGTTGCCAGGTTCTTCTGGAACAGATTTTCCCTTTTGACGCAGATGCAGGCACCTAATGATATACAAACACTTCTTGATACTTGTGAGAAAGGCTACTCCAGGAGGATCTCAGACTGGATTGCAGGAAGGCTAGCGGTTAACATACCCCACAGCATTTGGAGGATGCGTTGTGCATCTAGATTTGGGGACAAACTGCGAGGATGGGAGTTTGAATGGAACCTAATCATCTCTTCTGTGAACAACACAATTCAGCATAGATCCTTCTCCATTGAACATGGATCGAGCATTTACAATAGGATGAGAGATGGCGGGATTACTGAGCCTAAGATGAAAATGAGATAAATTCAACTGATAAGGTGGATGAAGCCTGACTTGCATAACTTGAAAATGAACTTGACTATAGGAAGAAATAAGGGAGAAGATGGGGTATGTAGGAGGTGGGCGGCATGCCTGATTCGAAATCAAAATGCAGATATTTGCATGGTGTTCCATTCCTGGCTCAAGGCACCAGACTTCATCCTGGCATATGTACAGGCAGGCATTGTTGGGATGAAACTGGCAGATGATCATATGCTACGAGTGTCATGTATTGAGATTGATGACCAGGAAGTCTATGATATTCTGTGGAAGGATGCTATCAAACCATGGAGGACCAAGCCGTTTGTTAGAGAGCTGAGGTCCGAGTTGGTTAGATCTAGTATTACAGGTTCAATGGTTCACAAAGTTGCTAACTCTATACCCAGAGAGATTGGGAGATGGGGGAAAAGATTTTTAGAGATGACAGTTATTACGGATAGAAGGATGATACCGAATAGAATTCGAGGCATGGCAGCTTTGGAGAAAAGGGGAATTCCCTACGTGCACCTGAAGAGGATCGACGCTTAAGGAATCATGGATGTTTTTTAGCAGTTTCTTTGTCTGGGTGTGATGACTTAGTTTTTTATTTTATCTGGTCTTCTGGGGGAACAAACCTATAGATGTATAAGCAGGAGTTGTAATCTGTTGATGTTTTCCCTCACATGAGAGGGGTGGGATGAATAGAGAACCCTCTGGCTTAACTAAAAAAATCAACTATACATGATAGTTAAAGAGACAAATGTGTGTGATGCGTGTAATGAATGACATGATAACTCAAACTTAAAGGTGATCAATAGTACTTCAATATATTTACTGATGACCTCAGTAGATATGGTGGTTTGTATTTAATAAAGTACAAACATGAATATCTTAAAGTGTTCAAGGAGATCATAAATGAAGTACATTATAAACTTGGTATAAGTATTAAATTTCGATATGATCGATTTGGAGATACGTTGAACCAAGAGTTTGAGAACCTTCTGGAACATCATGATAATATATCATGATGGACTCCACCTGAAACACAATGATAGTGTATCATGAGAAGTGTATCAGAAAGAAGGAATCACGCCTTAATAGGTCAGAGAGGGATTACTAGCTAAACTTCAAGTTTCCTTTTTAGGCACATGCTTAACACGAAAACAATATACCATCTAATTAGTTCAAAGACACCATATGAGATCTGGAATGGGAAGTGTCCCGATATGTATTTATAAAGATTAGGATTGAAAGCCTAAATAATAAAATATTTCTTATAAGGTTTTGTCCACAAATCGCATAAATGTTATTTTGTTGAATACTACTTTGATATGCAAATCCAATAACAAAGGTGTTTTGGATAGGATACATTCCTAATGGAGAACCTAGTTTTAAAGAAATCAGTGGGAGAGAAAAGTAGAACTTGAAATGTTTGAGACAAACAAGAAAAATATTGAACTTAAAGAGGTACACTGGGAATAAAGAGAATCACAAAATGTTGTGGAATCTCAAAGTTCCATAAGTAACACACAAAACTCATGCTTCTGGTAGAACACGCCTAGAGATTGAATGATATATGATATCTTATATACAAGAAGGCGATGAGTTGATCATATGATGAGTCAGCAGTCTACCTAGAAGCTAATGAGAGCCAGAAATTGAGATATGGCTTGAAGCCATGAAATCACAAAATGTTGTAGAATCTAAAATTTCCATAAGTAACACACAGAACTCATGGTTCTGGTAGAACATGCCTAGAGCTTGAATGATATATGCTATCTTATAAACAAGAAGGTGATGAGTTGATCATATGATGAGTCAACAGTCTACCTAGAAGCTAATCAGAGCCAGAAATTGAGATATGGCTTGAAGCCATGAAATCCAAGATGGATTCCATGTACATCAACAAAGTATGACCTTGGTTGATCCACCTAAAGGGGTAAAACCCACAGGGTACTTTTGGGTCTTCCAGAAGAAGACTGACATGGAGGGTAATTTGGTTGCAAAGAGTTTCTAACAAGTTCAAGGTGTTGAACATGGTAAAACCTTTTCAACAGTTACCAAGCATAAATCCATTAGGATCATGCTTGCTATTGTAGCTTAATGTGACTATGATATTTGGCATATGGATGTTAAAACTGCATTCCTTAAATGGAATATTGTGCAGGATGTCTACATGACACAGTCCTAAAGGTTTTATAAATCTAATAATGCAAATGAAGTCTATAAAGCTGCATAGATCAATCTTTGGGTTGAAGTAAGCACCTCAAAACTAGATCTTCAATTTGACAAGATAGTCAAATAGTTTGACTTGAGTCGAAATGTAGATGCAATGTGTGATTACAAGAATTTAGTGGGAGCATATATATATTCCACATATTGATGAGGAGTATCATTCTTATACTACAAAATATGGCAACAAAGTGCATTCTAAAAGGTTTTAGAGAAGCAACCTATGTGACAAGAATCTAGATCTATAGAGATAGATCAAGAGGGCTTCTTGACCTAGGAAAGAGAACATACTTTGGCTAGATGTTGAATGAGTTCAGCATGGTGAGAGAGAACTTGTCCATGTTCCATGGAGTTAGTCTCTCAAGAGCTGAGTGTCCCAATTCTTATGAAGAATAAGGAACACATGGATAGATGCCATATGCATTCGCAATTGGATCTATCACGTATGAACTCATCTCGTTGTCTTGTATGTAAGGTCATGACAAGAAAATATGAACTAATTATCTTGTATGTATTAGACATGACAATAATATATGAACTCATCATCTTGTATGTATTGGAAACCACTTAAATAAAATTCATTAGACCTTGAATATATTTCCCAAGATAATATTGCAAGTATGGAATTTGAGCACAAATAAAAAAAATATCAAGGGATATAGAGATATTGAACAAACACAAACTCATGGAAGTATTTGTAGTGGTTCCAACCTCCAAACTCGAAGATGTATGTCTGCTACCTAGAGGAGTCAATATCTAGGATTTTCAAACATGTATTGTTCCTTATGTTCCATTGTAAGAGTAACAACAAAAGACCATCCTTTTCTAGGTTAAGAGACAACTAGCTTACCTTTTGGAACAAGGGAGACAAAAACTATTATAAAGGACTTACCTATTAATGTCCAACATTCTTTTGCCTTACCAAGGACTTTCCTACTCTTGCAACAAAACATCGGCCTTCACGAAGGAGTGACCCACTCTTGCAAAATATCTTTAGCTTTCAAGGGCTTACCCACTCTTTTCTCAAATCTTCCACACATTCGCAAAGGAGAAAATTTCCACCAAGGGCCTTATTCCCTTATTATTTTTCTACTCTATTAGCCCAAAGAAAGAATCTTCATCTTCATGGTAGAGAGAGAGAGTTTGGGAGGTAAAGGAATGAAATCCTCACAAGATATACATGTATAAATAGCTCTCTTACAAATCACCTGCTTACTCTAATGGATGTTTCAAGTGATTAAGCTCATGATAGTGGATGGAGGCTCTTTGGATGCAAATATCTCTCAACTATAACATATGGACCTTCATAGTTCTTGGCTAATGTTGGATTGAATCCCATGCCTCCTATTTATAGTTGAGGATGTCTCCTAGATGTTAGAACCATTTAGGATGACTTCAAGACATTTTGAGGAGGGTCTAAAAGATGTATTTCACTTTGGGACTCCATCCAATGGCTATGTTTTGCACAACAAAATTGACTATCGATTGAGTTTGGTCCAAGGACAACTTGGACGACAAGACTTCCTATCTTTCCAGCTGCATTGGGTCGATCAAGTCACCTTCAAACCAAGCTCACCTGAAAGAGGGTGTTGGAAACACTGATGAATAGTGTTGTCAGTCATTTTATACCCAGTAGAAACTTAGTCGACTCCACTTGCTATTTTGGGTGTTTGAAGACCCTCGTAAGTGCATATTAGTTCATCGTAATTGGCTATGTTATACATGTGATCTTAATTACTAGTCAAACAATCATTACAAGTAATTTACATCAAACATCCAAGGAGAAAACTATATATTCTTCAGTCATGGTATTTGTGCATGTATGATCTAATTTCTCCAAATTAGGTTTTCCAAGTTTAGGCATTTGTAGTGTTCATATATAATCTAAAATCACTCAAGTAAAAGCATTAGACACAAATCAGTTGAATGGTTAAGTCATCATCAAAACAAAGGGTTTATTCAATTTAGACATGGACACAACATTCTCCCCCTTTTTGAATATGACAAAGCATTACTCAAATGTATTGAAGGTATTTGAGTAACACTGTACCTATGGAGAAATATAGGGGTTTTAATAAAATTGAGTTTGTGCTCTCCCCCCTCAATTTGTTCTAATTGAGTTCACATAGGCCCCCACAATTTATGTCATTTCTTCTGCATGGTTAGCTTTCATAACATTTATAGAAACTATATCTTGTCCTCATATATGGCTCTCCCCCTCAATTTGTGCTAATTGATTTCACATATACCCCACAATTTATGCTATATCTCATGCATGGTTAGCTTTCATAACATTTATAGAAAATATATCTTGTCCTCATATATGTCATATACCCATTACATAAAAAATGTTTTATCCCGATTTCTCATATCAAAAAGTTCGGGCTTGAAAAGCGAAAACACAACTTATTTGAAAAAAAAAGTATAAGAACGAAAACCAAGGGCTTCTCCAAAAAATATATGTAAAAAGAATCAAGACATGCATTTGAACAATCCTAGATTAAGATCAAGTGAATAACAAAGGTAGTGAGATGCAAGCAAGTAACTCAAGATAATAGATATTCAAATAAAGGAGCAAGTTTGAGTATGTATAAAACAAGATACAAGCATAGCATATATTTGGATGCCAATTGATGAGAAAAGCTATAACTACATGTAGATAAACTACCCGTAGATGATATTACAAGTTAGAACTACTAGTAGGATCTAGGTTATAGAAAATATTCACAAGCTAAAACATGTTATTTCTTGTTGTAGATAAATATACAAACAAATGAATATGCAAGCCAATAAGCTTGAATGGTTATTACTCTCGAGAAAATATACATCTTTACCAAAAGATGATTACCATTAAAAAACACAAGGTTGCATCAAAACGAAAATATACATCTTGAGTGTTAGAGAACAAAAGAGACAAGTTAATTAAGGCCATAGGTTCTAAAGAGATTATTGTCAAAACATTCATAAAATTCAAGACAAGTTATTGCATGATATAGATATACCAATTGTTAGAGAAATTTGCAAGAAAGAGTTGTATGCAAGATATACAATGTAAGGCATGGAAATATGCATATCAGAAAGGTACCAAGGGGAATGCCAAATATTGAGGATATTGGTTGAGAAAATCTACTTGAGAGGAAAATTTTCATCCAATAATATATGTTTGGTGCACAGCGATGTTGGTCGTGTTGGGTCACAAATATAATCGGTCGACAATAGTTACTGGTAAATCCCATTAATGCATGTTGGTCGAGTTCCATTTAGACAAACTCGGCCAAAAATATCTTCTGGAAATCAAAATATGCCTATCGGTCTAATTCCCTCCAGACAAACATGAACAACGATAGCTGCTTGCAACCCAAGGATGCCTATCAATCAAGTTCCCTCTAGACAAGCTTGGATGACAACATCTGATATCCAATGTCAAAGATATGCATAAAAACAATTATAGAGCCTATAAAAATAAGAGTGAAATTTACACATGTATTAACAAGTTAATAATGCACTTTGAAAGCATGGGAAACAACTTTTGAGTAAGAATATGATAAGAATCACTTTATGTAAAATCTAATAAAAAACCACATGTAAAGTACATAAAAACTTGACAAAAACAATAAGTGTTTAGATATGTACATGAATACATATACCTATGTTATTACCATTTGTTATCCACTTATTTCCAACCCATACACATATCACCTATCTTCTTTTATGTGAATTAAGAAACTAATTTGCAAATCAATAGTTCACGTAAATCTGTTTATAACTTCCCTACAAGGGACAAAGATGATATGGTCCCCAATCATATTTTTAGTTCTAGGGGTATGGATTAACCACACAAGTCCTATTTCTTTTGGGTGCTTTCCTAAATGGGAAATATCTAGAATAATGACTAATGTCATTGCAATGATGCAAGTGTTGGGTTTTATGGCCTCAGAGTAGGCAGCAGAAACAAAAAAATTTCTGGCCATTAACCCATAACAGGAGATCGCATCAATGACTATGTAATCGGAAGGATGGTTTTAGCGAGATATACCTAGTCCTGGGGCTTTCCCATTGACAATACCTCACAGCCATGCGCGGTCTTCAACGCCATGTCTTGGATGGTGTCTGTGCAGCTCCTGGTCTTCACCATGGACTCTGAACTCCACCACAGACTGCGGCTCATGTGTCCTCCCAAGCGAAAAAAATATCCCGCCTCTATAGATAGTCCACACGGACCACCTGGAACTCCTTTCATTCTAGAAGAATTGGCAGGAAGGAGATGACCCTCCTGTTAGTATACTAGCACCAACCTTCTCTCCCAAACTTAGACTACTTTTCTGTAGTTGTCTTTCCCTCATTGTGCCTCCCTATTTGGGTAACACTTTCTCGAGCTCTCTCAGTTACCAAAACCAGAGAGGACAACAACTTTGTAGAGCAACTGATGCTTTGAGTTGTGTGTTATGAGAAGCCCCCAATACCCCTCTATTTATAGTAGAGGGCAGGGTCAGGGTTCCCAGTCTGCTCAGGAGTAGAAGGATCCAAAAATTCCATGAATAACTTGCATTGTGGTAGGTGACCCGATCATTTAATAACTGAAAGGGTCATTTCACAAGGTGAGTCGATCGGTTCACTAGTGAACCGGTCAATTGGGAGTGTGAGCCGATCGGCTCACCTAGTGAACTGGTCGTTTCACTTCCCAGACTTGCCTGTAATTGACTTTCCTCAACCGTTTCCAATTAATGCAAAGATTAATCCTTATTGAACAAGTGAAACATGAAAGTTTTCTTCCAACCAGACAAATCCTTATTTCCTTAGTTGGAAGGAATGTGAGTTGCCTGGTTCACCAAGTGAACCAATCATTTGGCTCACACCAGCCGATCGGCTCACAGGGGTGAACCAGTCGGTTGGCAGTCCTAACATTGCCAATGTAGTCTCCAATCAACTTGACACTCTAACCAACTAGTTCAACACTTGAATTTGACAGTTTTGAGTCCAGTCAGTCAATTGTATGTTTAATTAGGTACCTAAACACCTTTAGTCTCAATCTAAACATCATTCATGGACAATCTCCTCTTTCAGGGGTATCCAATGTGTGTGTGACCCTGTAGGTTCCAATTTATGTTGGCAGTGAATGTTCATAACAACTTATGACATCACAAGCAATGAGGAAATCTAGTAACTCATCATTGCTACCCAAGTAACTCAGAAAGTTGGAGAACAACTTCAACCTGCAATTTGTGATTAGTGTTACAGTGATCATATAATTTCTTTATCTCTGACATTTGGATTGAACTCGAGGCATGGAATGTCATCCTCTTCAACATTCAATCCTTGTTCTTTAACCTAGAGCATACTGTCTGATATGCATGTGAGTTCACATATCATATATTGAATCACATGAGTATGGCCATACAATTCTCAGTCTCTCTTATCAAGGGGCCCTGGATATCATACTCCTTTTTAGGATGGACAAATCCCATCTCTATCACTCATAGTCTAGTCCCCATGTGTCAAAGTGACCCAATCATCACCGTTATAGCAAACCATGTTTCATGAATGCATTTGATGATGTCAAAGTGTACCTAATCACATGTGATGAGTGCAGTGATTTTAGGTTTGAGAACCACAATAATCACCATCACTATGAGAGATGATTGTGACTACCATTACATGGTATCCATGTATCACTCTCAAGGTGGGCATGTATGATATACTGTTCTCTAACATATATCTGTGTGCTTGACTTGATATCATATATCAGGACTAATGAGACTCTATCATCAGTCAACACACAATCTAGTCTTATGTATTATTGTTGTCTATTTTACTTCCATAGTAATATCTGACTAGGGACATAACAAGAATGTATGTACTCTTATCATACATATGGTCTCATTGTTCAGGTGCTCAACCTAAAGACATATGTCATCGAGCCACATCATTCTTTAGACATCTATCATGTATGTGTCATCATCTCATGAGCGAGACAAACAAAATAAATGGAATTACCTCTATCATTATCAAATCAAGTATCATATGCCTCATTGCAATCATCATATGATTAGCTCTCTGGGCATACTATACCAACAGACTCCCACTTGCACTTAGAGCCAATCACCCATGAATCATATTCCAAGTGATCTTAACATATCCATCATGTTTCTGCTACACAAGTGCTTTTATAGTGTGTAAGCAACATTTGCTTCAAGTCGGTATATTGCATGTTTTACATCCCCTCATTATACGACAACTCGTATGAGCTTGAAGTGTCGTAGTATGCTATCTGAAATTCCTTTACCTAACCAGTAGCTCTATTATTGTTACAATATTACTACCTAGTCACCAATGGTCGGAACCTCCCATAAGTTCATTCATATGAACTTCTAGATGCATACAATACCCTTTACAATGTTTCTAACACTAATGTACTCAACTTCTTATTGTAGAATTAATCAATTGTTTTATGTTGGAACATTTCCAACTAACAATTCTTATTCTAAGGTCAAAACACAATTTTGTCATTTCAGAAGCTTGCAATGGTGTAACTCTTTACACCCAACTCTTCCTTATTACCATAACTAAAGAACTAATCCTTTTAGCACTTCACAAGTTCATAATGATACCTAGGTGGTGTATTCCATCTATTGGGGCTAGATCTTCCTGTACTATGAGATGATACAACATCGATTGAGCTAGATCCTTGCCTTATAATACAACCAACGCCTTGTCCTATTTTATAAAAAGAAATCTACAACCACCTCTATATCCATCAGAACTCTATCCTCATCTACAGAAATCTCTAGATATTTTTTCTGTGCTCAAAATATTTACCATCATTAATGGACTCTTTAATATGTCATGCTACCTCCAATAACTCTCAAAAGTTCTCTCTATCCCTTCGGTAGATTGTTGATATGTTGTTTCTAGTATCTGGTCTTAAACCTTCTTGAAACCTCCTACATTTCTTTATATCATATGTACAAACTATAGACAGAAGCTAACCAACTATGTATAATGTGCCTCATACTTACCAACTATCATGCTTCTCTGACTGATTCTCTATAGTTGTCAAATACTATCACTTAGGAAAGTAGGAGTAAAATACTTCAAGTGAAATTTATCCAAAACGTCCTTCTAAGACATTACTATATTTATGTTATCTTTTATTCCATGCCACCATAATTCAACATATCCTTTAAGTAGATATATAGCATGGCTAATCTACTTGTCCTCTAATAAATCCATTAGGAGGAAAGCCTTTTCTAGTTTTTGAAGTTACACATCTACCAAAGATGGATATGTTGTCCTAAACATTTCAGTCCCACCAAGAACTTTCACCAGCTCATATGATCTCATCAGATCTTTTCTAGAATATGAATACCTACTATCCATCTTATATTTCTCCCTTATCTCCAAAAATATATGATACATCATGTATGCCTCGTCTATGTCATCTCCACCTTGATCCATTATTTCAAGGTTTGGGTGATAATGGCTCTCATCATGTTCTTCACCATGACCACGTCCTTTTCCTATATCTGCATGTCTGTAACAGAAACATATATGTTATACAATTGTAGTTTAAAGAGAAAACATCTTTATACTATTGATCTCTTACCACTTCTATCCCAAACGTAGAATCTTACAAAAATAATTTGACGTGACCAAACGGTTTAAGCTCGTTAAGGAGGGATTAGACTAGCCATTCATTTTTTATTAATAACGTAAATCAGCTCCAAGTTTTGTCTTATCTAAGCATGTTAATATAATGAAACATATTGCAAGCTTAGAGTAGCATTTGATATAAAATATATGAATCATGACTTCACAACTAAGTTTGACTTTTACAACATAATCAACTTAAAGAAACAAATTTTGGCTTAAACTATACATCAAGTATAACTTATTAGAAAACTATTCTCAATCCTCACTCTCACATTTTTAGGACCTGGGGAAGGACAAGATATCATCTGACCTTAGATAATATATTCTTAATGAAATCTTACTTCTGACTCATCCTATGAAGTTGAACCTATACATAAAAAATATTTTAGTAAAGTGTGTTAGCTATTGGCTTAGTGTGTAGAAGTCAATAAGAAACCATAATAATCTAGATAGATATAAATAATTGGATTAAATACATAAGAATGTAAGCATGGTTGTTTAAATTTATAAGTCATCCATCATTGCAGGATTAATGATATTAATTACAATAGTAAATCAACTAAATTCATTAATTAGTCTTTTGCTCCTTTTATTATGACTTGGACCCACATGAAGTGTACTTTAGCATGTGGAAGTATCACATCAAGCTAAATCCTCACTATATAATACTTGAAGTAGACTTGGGATTCTAAGTCTACTAAACTAGTCCCACATTCTACAATGGGGCTTTCCATGTCTGGCCTTGATGGTTAAATCATTGGTTGTATCAACTAGACTGCTCCTATAAACTTAGGTACTCAAGCAGAGAGTCAAGAACTTGACTTAATTACCTACACTAATAGCTCCACAAGGGTTGACTCACTGAGAAGTATCTTATCTGATTGAACTATACCAGGCACCATTAGAATCTCTAATTGATGTTGGGTACCTCACAATTTTAAGGAGACCATCCTCAATGGGGATAGTCTCCTATACCTCTATGGTATGATTCGACTACCTCATCTTGGACTCTACTAGTTGGTAAGCATATTTCCTCCTTCTTGATGCATACCTATGTGATGGGTTTAATGGTATTCAAGTCATCTAAAGTCTAGTTAATTCTTTAGTTCCACACATAGATGTACTGTTATTTTTTTTGGCATAACTTTGTACTTAAGGCTCCTACTTTTATTTATGAACATTGAACTTCATTTGAATCACCAAAATCAATAAATTTCTATTTGAACTGATAAACCATACTATAAATACTAGAGTAAACTACTCTTTGGACTTCCTAAGTATCTCTCTAGCAATAACATTGATTAAATTACATATTCAAAATATAATTATTTATTGTGGAAATTAGGGCAAACTCGAGACTTTAGTGCCTCTAATATTAATATTCACCATAACATTTATTTAGTTTATTCTTAAGTATCATGCATATGTAAGACATCATATATATTCTAAGAAACTAATTGCTCAATTGAAATCCATATTTTTGGCTCAATAAGATGAACACAACATCCACGGTGCAAGGTACTATTCATGATTTCTGGCTTAGTTTCTATAAAAATCAAGATTAATGGATGATTTTCTACTCACCTAGATTTGATACTAGGATGTTGGTCTCATATATAGGCTTAGTATATCCAAATTTGGGTCTATTGAGATTGGATTCAAGATAAAGCTTCAAAATCCATCTTTGAATGGCCAGATGTTACATTTGTTGCTCTGAATAGAGCCTCTAGAGGAATAATATGAAGATGGTATGTAAAATAAAAAATTTTGATGAGTCTTATAGTAGATTCAAGTGATAAAAAGAGAAAAAGAGAAGCAATATATGACCAAAACTAACTTACCATGATGACTTGTGGCTAGGTTTTTATTTCCACCTCCTCTTTATGTTCTTCACCAAAGCCATCCTAGACATCACCTTTTGTTTGCCTTCTATGTATTTTAGGAATACATTTGTATAGAAGATTGAATTACAAATCAAATAAAATGAATTTTATCATATTTTGGTAGATATGGAACATGTTATGATCATATCAATGATTAGTTGTACTGGGTTCATTTTTGTTGTTCTATGTAGCCATTGTTCAGCATGGCTATTGGTCAGTCATTGTCCTATGAAGATGTCCATCAATGTCACCCTAGGTCTGTGTGGCTATCTACCGATCATTGGTCTGCATGTTCATCAGTCTGTGTGGCTATCTTCTGGTCTACATGGTCATCGGTCTTTCTGGACATCAGCATGCATGTCTAATTACTAGTCATCGACCTGTGTGGTAGTCAGTTTGTGTGTCTATCAACTAGTCATTAGCTTGTGTGGTCGTCGGTGTGTGTCTATCAGTCAATCATCAGTATTTCTGATCATTAATCTATATGGTGATCAATCGGTCATTGGCTTATGTGGTCATGGATCTGTGTGGCTATCGACTGATCAGTCTATGTGGTCGTCAATCTAAGTGCGGACTAAAGATAGTTTTACACATGTAATTAAAATTTTCATAACTCTTTTATTTTAAATCCGATTTCATCCATTCTTTTTGTGTTGGATTTATGATTGAATTCTCTACATTTCTACTATAAGATTTTTATAAAATTCTCAAATTATTAATCTTTATTAAATATTTCCTCAAGTAACTTTATTTCTCTTCACATACATGTGTGGGCTATTTCTGTATCAAATAAAGCTCAAATCTCAAAGCATGTTCAGATCAAGATTTTGAATTATTAAAACAAAATTGTAAAAAATAAGGTTGGAATAAATCACAAGGTAATTAGTTTATTAAAAGATACATACTTAACATTAGGGTTATCTTTAACCCTAAGATTACCATTAAGATAAGATATGGATTATAACAATCTCCCCCTCTAAACATAGTCAAATTCTCTAAACCCATTCCAGAGGTAACCTAGATGGTTGTAGATGATATAGTATATTTCACAACCCTATTGAGTGGATTTTAGACACTCAATTTCTTCACTTCCAATTGAAAAATACAAGTAGGGCTGTAAAGAAGTGAAACCACTTCTCTACTAAAAATTTGAACAATAGAACCTCCAATCCAAACACACTCAAAAGGTGTGATGGAGTGGGTGTAAAATTTTCAAATCTTTATATAATGGTAATCAAAAGACCAATGTATAGCAGCGGAAGAAAATATTTGACTATTCAGTTATAAAACAAATGTTACAAACTTAAACTTACATCATAAGGATCCATGTAGAGGGAATCTAAACCACCTCAAGATTGTCTCCAAACTTCATCATCACAAACTAAGTCCAGGTCCACATGTCATGCATCCGAGTCTTCCACCTAGGGTTGGAAGCATACCCCAGCAAAAGAGAAACAAAAAGAGACATCAGCAAAGGCTGGTATGTGCATACTAAAAAGCAAATTGAGCAATATAAGGAATAAGGGACATCAAAATAAAAGGCTTCCCAAGCAAGAGATAAGTATCACCCAAACGGGTATCAACTGAAAGATCACAACAAAAAGGGATACTTGCCATAAAACAACATATAAAAGGATTGTGCCATAAATAAATCCACTACCATGGTGGTAAACAAAGCACAAGTAGGGCACACACCCCACAATCAATATCCTGCATGCATGTGAGATAAACATAACACTAGAACAATATAAACACAATTGGCGGACAAGGCTTCACATCCTTGCAAACCTGATAGAGAATGACTCACCGCCAAACTCCCAAATATAAAATGGGTCAAGACACACATCTTGCCCTGGGTACGAGGTTCCTTTCCGTCCCAAAAGAACAAAACCAATGCACTTACACTACTCTAGTGCTACTGAATCATATTGCATGTTTAATGTAGAGGCAAGTAGAAAAGTATAGTCAGATTTATCAAGGTTTCCATCACACAATGGACAACACAAACATATAAACAAATCCACTTCAAAGTGGGCATATATCACCAAGTAAACTTCCACATAACAGTGGACATATAATATCAAAAGTCCAACTTGCACCAAGGCAACAAGATAAGATTCCAAGAGAATATCCATGATCATAATAACAAATAAGATAGTTCGCAAGAACCATGATATCAAAAGATAAGAGCAATGTGTATAGGCTATTGTCCATAGGACCAAGAGATAGAAGACACATAGGCTAATTGCTCAAAAGAATAATCAAGGATGCAAACATACCTCAACTTCAGAGTCAAACGATCCAGGGTCACATCTAGGTCCAAGCCTAGGCCTCCAAAAAACCTATTAAGCATATATGTGGAATTAGGGTTAGGTTTCCATTCATATACAAAACCCTAAAAATTGCCTTTTTATTATTATTGAATTAAGTTATCAAAACTATTCCATATTTTAGCTTATATTTTCCTGAGTTCAAAACATATTTTATTATATTATTCTGACTTATAAATATTTAGTTATGATTTTTACAAGTTAATTCATTATTAATTAGATCTATTGAAAACACATGTTATTAATCTTTATATTTAGTTATCAAAACATGTACCATGAGATAGGCCTTAATTTTCTGATTCCAACGAGTATTTATTTACATTTTTCTGATCAGTGGATTACTAGTTATTGATTTTACAAAACAGACCAATCACAAACTAGGAAAGAGCCAACTCAGTGTTTAATAGGCGAGAAACAGAGAGAGGGTCGGGCCCAGCCTGACATGGCCCAATGAACGCTGGCCAAGTCAGCGGGTCAAGGCTCATAAGACTTGCTCTAAAGCAAACGATGTTAAGAGGAAAAGACGGAAATGCCCCTGAGCGATAAAACAACTAAAGCAGATCAACGAAGGGCAACAAGGTAAATCAAAAAGATGCCATCTTCTTCCTCGCGCTCGCACACGCAGCGGCAACAGGTTGATGGCAAGATAGGGAGATTCTGCTACACTCGACGAATCCATAAAGCGAGAGAAGGAGAAGAAAGAAGAGGATAAGTCGGACTCACCCAGGCTAACAATTAGACCAGAGAAGCCCGATGGAGAGAGAACGACTTGCCACAAGTTTTGATTGAAAACTCGGCTACTGTCAGCCTATTACACAAAGAATAAAGAAATTGAGGGATGAAGGGAGTTCCTGCGGAGCCGATGATGGCTCGGGTAGAGTTTTTTATAGGTGTGGATGGGATACACGAAGAATAGGCAAGTGCAGCAAAAAGCTCTGAGAGCAGAAATAGCGAAAATACTAAACACTCCACGAAAGATCACATGCGATAGATCGTTGGATGCGGAAACCAAAAAGGAAACCATAGGCGAAGAAATTTCGAGAAGCAATGGAGTAATGACCAAGAAAATTGAGTTGGAAGATTCAAAGGAAACCGGTTACTGTAGCTCTCCGATTACATCTCCTACCCGAGGTAGGAGACGGGTCAGGAGCCGCACGATCTAAATCTGATGGTCAGAGACAAATCGCAAAATCACAACCCCTGTGACAGGGAAAACATTATCCAAAAATCAATTCGATTAAAGTGGATATTAACATTATTTCCTTTTCTCTCTTTCCTTATTTGAGGGTGCAAACGAACCCCTAAATTAGGTAAAATTTTGCACAGAGGTTAATTAAAGCATGTAGATTCCAATTATGAAATTAGTTTTGGCTTTTGGAAACTTTTAATGTGTCAAATAAATAAATTACTATTTTCTCTTTCCTCCTTTATTAATGGCTTTAGGATTATCCAAATTTTATGAAACTTAAACCATAAGTCATATTTAATGTGTTGAACACGAATTTGCCATCAATTTTACATATTGGAGTTGTTTGAGTATTTAATTAATATTTTGAAGGTTCTACATACTTTCTCTCTCCTGATTTCACCCTTTAAGCAAACTTTCTCCAATTTGGATGAAAATTCACCCAAAGGCTATATTTATTATGTAGATTACGAATATAAGATTATTTTCCTCTTTTGGAGTCATTTATTATTTTTATTTATTAATTACACCTTTTAGGCAATTTCTCTCTCCTAAATTACCATATTATTTCAAGGTTGTCCAAATTAAATGAAAATTGACATGTAGGCTTATTTTGATGTATAGATTACGAATTTGGAGTCTATTATTTAATTTGAGGCTTTATTACATGAGATTTGTCATCTGGCCCATTAGAGGCCCATTAACATCATTATGCATCCAATTAAGTTATTTATCATCTTATTATCACCAAATGAATTATATGACATATTAGATTACATTATTCACACATTAGATTATTAGGATCATCATACCCTCAACCTTGTTTGATCAAACCCAAAAGGTCAAAGTTCTAGGGTAGGGTTCTAGATCTAGTATGTTACAGCACTCCACCCCTTAAAAAGGATTTCGTCCTCGAAATCTAAAGATCCAAACATCAACTATCAACTATTCTCCACCCCTTAAAGGGTTCAACCTAACAAGTCATACTAAACAACTTTTTAGAGCTACCCACATCACTTAGTTGTGAAATATTTTAGAGATTTTATGTTTCTCATGTATCCAACTAATAGTCACCATCTAGGGTTGAGATTTTAGGTCCACGTGTCTCTAACCTATCAACCCTACATGAACATCCAAAAATTCATAGGGTAGGTCGACTACACCATTATATAAACTCCTAGGTACAAAACTAGGGTTAGATTCTACTCAAACTATAGTTTCTCTTCATTGTGACTTAGTTCAAGAAAACATCGATAAATCAGAGAAAACATTTTCTTTTATACATGTAGTAGTATATGGAAAATAATTTGTTGTGAAAAACTTTCACGATTGAAAACTGAAATTTAGGGCCCAAAATCAAAGCGAGAAACCAAGTCACAATATTTCCATATTTAGATCTCCTAACATATTCACATCCTCAAATCCAACCTTATTGCATACAAAGATCATCATTGATCAATTCTAAGGTCAACATCTCACTTAGAGCTATCTAGAAAAGTCAAGGGTTCTAATTGGGAGACAAAATTGAAATAGTCGATTCCGACTACCAACTTGGCTCTGATACCATGTTGTAAAGAAGTGAAACCACTTCTCTACTAAAAATTTGAACAATAGAACCTTCAATCCAAACACACTCAAAAGGTGTGATGGAGTGGGTGTAAAATTTTCAAATCTTTATATAATGGTAATCAAAAGACCAATGTATAGCAGCGGAAGAAAATATTTGACTATTCAATTATAAAACAAAGGTTACAAACTTAAACTTACATCACAAGGATCCATGTAGAGGGAATCTAAACCACCTCAAGATGGTCTCCAAACTTCATCATCACAAACTAAGTCCATGTCCACATGTCATGCATCCGAGTCTTCCACCTAGGGTTGGAAGCATACCCCAGCAAAAGAGAAACAAAAAGAGACATCAGCAAAGGCTGGTATGTGCATACTAAAAAGCAAATTGAGCAATATAAGGAATATGGGACGTCAAAATAAAAGGCTTCCCAAGCAAGAGATAAGTATCACCCAAACGGGTATCAACTGAAAGATCACAACAAAAAGGGATATTTGCCATAAAACAACATATAAAAGGATTGTGCCATAAATAATCCACTACCATGGTGGTAAACAAAGCACAAGTAGGGCACACACCCCACAATCAATATCATGCATGCATGTGAGATAAACATAACACTAGAACAATATAAACACAATTGGTGGCCAAGGCTTCACATCCTTGCAAACCTGATAGAGAATGACTCACCGCCAAACTCCCAAATATAAAATGGGTCAAGACACACATCTTGCCCTGGGTACGAGGTTCCTTTCCGTCCCAAAAGAACAAAATCAATGCACTTACACTACTCTAGTTCTACTGAATCATATTGCATGTTTAATGTAGAGGCAAGTAGAAAAGTATAGTCAGATTTATCAAGGTTGCCATCACACAATGGACAACACAAACATATAAACAAATCCACTTCAAAGTGGGCATATATCACCAAGTAAACTTCCACATAACAGTGGACATATAATATCAAAAGTCCAACTTGCACCAAGGCAACAAGATAAGATTCCAAGAGAATATCCATGATCATAATAACAAATAAGATAGTTCGCAAGAACCATGATATCAAAAGATAAGAGCAATGTGTATAGGCTATTGTCCATAGGACCAAGAGATAGAAGACACATAGGATAATTGCTCAAAAGAATAATCGAGGATGCAAACATACCTCAACTTCAGAGTCAAACGATCCAGGGTCACATCTAGGTCCAAGCCTAGGCCTCCAAAGAACCTATTAAGCATATATGTGGAATTAGGGTTAGGTTTCCATTAATATACAAAACCCTAAAAATCGCCTTTTTATTATTATTGAAATAAGTTATCAAAACTATTCCATATTTTAGCTTATATTTTCCTGAGTTCAAAACATATTTTATTATATTATTCTGACTTATAAATATTTAGTTATGATTTTTACAAGTTAATTCATTATTAATTAGATCTATTGAAAACACATGTTATTAATCTTTATATTTAGTTATCAAAACATGTACCATGAGATAGGCCTTAATTTTCTGATTCCAAAGAGTATTTATTTACATTTTTCTGATCAGTGGATTACTAGTTATTGATTTTACAAAATAGACCAATCACAAACTAGGAAAGAGCCAACTCAGTGTTTAATAGGCGAGAAACAGAGAGAGGGTCGGGCCCAGCCTGACATGGCCCAATGAACGCTGGCCAAGTCAGCGGGTCAAGGCTCATAAGACTTTCTCTAAAGCAAACGATGTTAAGAGGAAAAGACGGAAATGCCCCTGAGCGATAAAACAACTAAAGCAGATCAACGAAGGGCAACAAGGTAAATCAAAAAGATGCCATCTTCTTCCTCGCGCTCGCACACGCAGCGGCAACAGGTTGATGGCAAGATAGGGTGATTCTGCTACACTCGACGAATCCATAAAGCGAGAGAAGGAGAAGAAAGAAGAGGATAAGTCGGACTCACTCAGGCTAACAATTAGACCAGAGAAGCCCGATGGAGAGAGAACGACTTGCCGTAAGTTTTGATTGAAAACTCGGCTACTGTCAGCCTATTACACAAAGAATAGAGAAATTGAGGGATGAAGGGAGTTCTTGCGGAGCCGATGATGGCTCGGGTAGAGTTTTTTATAGGTGTGGATGGGATACACGAAGAATAGGCAAGCGCAGCAAAAAGCTCCGAGAGCAGAAATAGCGAAAATACTAAACACTCCACAAAAGATCACATGCGATAGATCGTTGGATGCGGAACCCAAAAAGGAAACCATAGGCGAAGAAATTTCGAGAAGCAATGGAGTAATGACCAAGAAAATCGAGTTGGAAGATTCAAAGGAAACCGGTTACTGTAGCTCTCCAATTACATCTCCTACCTGAGGTAGGAGACAGGTCAGGAGCCGCACGATCTAAATCCGATGGTCAGAGACAAATCGCAAAATCACAACCCCTGTGACAGCGAAAACATTATCCAAAAATCAATTCGATTAAAGTGGATATTAACATTATTTCCTTTTCTCTCTTTCCTTATTTGAGGGTGCAAACGAACCCCTAAATTAGGTAAAATTTTGCACAGAGGTTAATTAAAGCATGTAGATTCCAATTATAAAATTAGTTTTGGCTTTTGGAAACTTTTAATGTGTCAAATAAATAAATTACTATTTTCTCTTTCCTCCTTTATTAATGGCTTTAGGATTATCCAAATTTTATGAAACTTAAACCATAAGTCATATTTAATGTCTTGAACACGAATTTGCCATCAATTTTACATATTGGAGTTGTTTGAGTATTTAATTAATATTTTGAAGGTTCTACATACTTTCTCTCTCCTGATTTCACCCTTTAAGCAAACTTTCTCCAATTTGGATGAAAATTCACCCAAAGGCTATATTTATTATGTAGATTACGAATATAAGATTATTTTCCTCTTTTGGAGTCATTTATTATTTTTATTTATTAATTACACCTTTTAGGCAATTTCTCTCTCCTAAATTACCATATTATTTCAAGGTTGTCCAAATTAAATGAAAATTGACATGTAGGCTTATTTTGATGTATAGATTACGAATTTGGAGTCTATTATTTAATTTGAGGCTTTATTACATGAGATTTGTCATCTGGCCCATTAGAGGCCCATTAACATCATTATGCATCCAATTAAGTTATTTATCATCTTATTATCACCAAATGAATTATATGACACATTAGATTACATTATCCACGCATTAGATTATTAGTATCATCATACCCTCAACCTTGTTTGATCAAACCCAAAAGGTCAAAGTTTTAGGGTAGGGTTCTAGATCTAGTATGTTACAAGGGCACATGAGAGGGGTGTTCTCTATTAGTTATATCTCTGGACTTGTATCATAGTTGGGGTAAGCGGTGTCAAGGTACAATTAGTTAGTTGTGGGATTGAAGATGATATTGGTAGAATCCAGTTGTGGTAGTGAGGTCTAGAGAAGTTATTAAATTCATAATATCATCATTGACGATGTTTTAGGTGTTGTTGATTCAATATTAATAAATTCAGACAAACATTTAGTGGTAGATGCCAATAAGAGGAGCATTTATCTTTTGGAGGTGGATCCAAAGGTGGAGTGGATCATGCAGTCAGAAATGAGTTTGGACCAACCAAGGAGAAATCATCTGAGTCTGAGTATCATCAAATGATGCAATAGACAATATAAATAAAGGTATGATGTTCTTAGGCATGGTTTTGATTGTTGTTGATTTCTATTTTAGTGGTAAGGGCCTCTATGGAAAAGTTTTAGAGTGTATTGCTCAGTCAAGGAGGGCTCATGCATCATAGAAGGCTCTTTCTATTTTTAGGTGTACATCAATCTATGCTTGGGTGTGTAATTATAGATTGATACTGATTCATATTGGACATACATGTGTGTAAGGGTGTGTGTGTGTGTATACATATATATATATATATATATATATATATATATATATATTTATATATATATATATGTATACACACACACACACACACACACACACACACACATATATATATATATATATATATATATATATATATATGTGTGTGTGTGTGTGTGTGTGTATGTGTGTGTGTGTGTGTGTGTGTGTGTGTGTGTTAGATGCTTGGCGCTAGGGTTTGTTGCAATTTTCTAGGATGGCGGCGAGGTAATGAGGTTCAATAGAGGTGAGCAAGGATTAGTTGTAGCTCACTACATGTCTTTCTCATGTGTACTTATATACCATGTAGACACCATATTTACCGGGGTGTATTAGTTTATAGGTCCTTCATTAAGGAGTGAGTTATGATTTGTGTGGAACACATTGAGAGGAGAGGAGTTTACGACTCCCTTTGTAACATACTGAATCTCAGGGTCTTCCCTACAATTTACCCATATTCTATCTTTTCATTTCTTTCAAGTCCTTTTGGACTAATTTCATAAATTTCCCTTCTTTTATATTCTTTTTGGACTCCTTGTGCAATTTAAGAACAATTCAAGGTTGAAATTACCTTTTTCCCTCATTTATATAAATGAAAGGGTGTTTGCACAAATAACCCACACAATGAAATAATTGGGGTCTTAATATGAAAAATGTACACTTAAGAGAGCAAATAAGTGGATAATGTGTTTTTAGAGATCTTATATCTTTTTGGACTAAGATATAAATATTAATGTGTATTTAAGTGTTTAATGAGAGTATTTCACCTTTTTCCTTCTCTCTCCTAAAAAATGATAATAATATATCAAAATGGAATACAATGGTGAGATTTTTCTTTTAAAGTTAATAATGGTTGTATATCTCGAAATTCACTCATGTAATTCATTAAAAGAAGTCTTTTCATATAACTCATTCATTCTAATAAATTAATATACACTTTAATGAGAAATATATTTATTAATGGCCAAATAATGAATAAAACTATAATCTAATTGCATATCATTGTTATAGACTTTAATGTGAGCTAATGGTTCAAATTTGGTGGCTTTTGGAGTTGATTTGACCCCTGAAAATTATTTTATACGCTTTTAATATAGTGTAAATTAAAATGGTGAATAATGACCCACCTTCATACCTCACTCATATTATGGACTAATTAAGCTTGAAAATACATGTAATAAGGGAATGGAGGACTCTTGGACTCCATATCTCGGATTTGGGAACCAAGGGTTTCTTATAAAAAAAACACATAATTATTTTCTCAAGTAGTATATTGATATATGCTTTAATAATAAAAATAATTATTGGAGGCCAAATTGGGTGAAACGAAAATCTAATTTTATAGCATGAATCTAGACTTCATTAGCAACCTGGGGTTAAAATTTGAGGTTAATTGGAACTCGTTTGACCTTCCAAATGCATTAAACAAGTTTTTAATATAGTGTGACTTAATAGCAATCGATATATCATTCATTTGCATCATTTAAGCCTAAGTCAAGCTTTAATAAGGTGTCACACACACTAGACCATGATGGTCCGAGATCTGAAGGCTCCTCTTTGATCTGGATCACATCCAAGGGTAGATGGATCATCTTCTACCTTCAGTTAAATGAAGCAGCAACCGAGCAGTCGTGGCTCGCTTCCCCTCCTTCTTTCTCCTCTGTTTCTCCACCAAATCGAGTGATTTCTTCGGCTTTGTATTCGTAGTGACCTAATCTTTCATCTGATCCCTTGTTTACCTATTGTGGTGGCCTAGAAACCAAATGCCTAAACCGACGGCTGAATCTCTCTCACGGCCACCTCGGCTAGGCCAAAGGACACATCCACACCTATAAATAATTCCCCAAACAGTTGCGTCAGCCACCGACCAACCTACCAATCCCATCAATTTTGTCCGAGAACGTGTGTGTAGCCAGCGAAGAGGAGATTTTCCATCTGTGCTTGTGGCGCCTCTCCCCAGAGTTAGAGTGCTTGTGCATCAAATATTATTGGCTAGGTGAGTTCGTAGTTCGATTCTCTTCGTTTTGAGTACCTGCATGACGATTTTGGTCAAGAAACGTGGAAATGCCCAAATGGGCAAGTTGCTCTCTCACGGTCATGGCTGGCTCGTGAGGAAGAAGAAGACCCTCAGGCTTTTTATGGTTTTGCCCTCGTGCGCCCTTCCTTCCTGATCCTCTCGCCAAGGGCAGTTTCGTCACCCGAAACCTTGTTTTTTTACCCATTTAGCAATTAATTGGTCAGTTTTGTTTAATTCGTAGAAAATTGCTCAGACATCGGAAAATTATAAATAAATAGTTGTTGGAAAGGATTTTTCGAGTAGAATCCAATTTTGTAGTTTTTGAAGCCTGATTATAAATTATTTTTCGAAGTTTCCCTAAGATACTCTTTTGATGATTTAAATGTTCTAAAATGCATAAGTAATTCATTTTAAGTCAAATTTGTAAAATAAAATATGTTTTCCTAATCACTAAAGTCTAAGTAATGTCTTCGTCTAAGTTTTGGGTCTCAAATAGAAGTTTTTCCTAAAAAGGTTTTAAAATGGGTTTTTCTTTATATCTTTATGCTTAACACATCCTAATACATGATAATGTTTGCAACTAGGGGAAAATGGAATGGTAATACAATCAGATTGGTGAATGTGATGGTAAATAATTAAAACAAGTATGTGAAGCCTATTTATGTATGTGACTCCTATGTATGTGAATCCTATTATTTATCAATGAATGATGAATGTGGAATGTATATGTGCAAATCACACCTATCCTTCAGTTGGGCTTTTATCCATCCCTACCTTCATTATGTGCTAGCATTTTTATCCTTCTACATTACTTTATTTGGCTCTTTACTTATTTAATGCTTCTTTTTCCTTTGTGGCCCATTCATTATATGAATCGTGCTACTAGATATGTTGGCTCATTTACTTGGAGTTCTTGGATATTGTAGTTGCCTATGATGGCCTATTTATTGAGCTTGTTTCTTGGGTTTTATTCCCAATACTATGTTGCAATGTTGTTATACTTCTCACTACTGCCAAGTGACTATTAAGCATGATGTATTTTAGGCCAAATGACAATGTAGTGTACATGAGTACAAACCACCCATAGGGCACTGATGTTTTAGTCCTCCTACCGGGCACTGGGGTTTTAGTCCCCCTGCCATTTTATATTAGGCATTGGGGTTTTAGACCCCCTGCCACTTTATATAGGCACTGGGGTTTTAGTCCCCCTGCCACTTGATGAGGTCTGGTAGGTGCCTCACCCTACAGTGAGATGACTTTGTGTGATGCCCAGATCACAAGGATCTTGAAGTCATTTGGGCCCACTATCCAGTGATCCTCATTATTCATAAAAAAAAAACTTGAGTCTATGGCCTTAAGGATCACTAGATAAGGAAAGAGTATTTATCAGAGACAAAAGATATATTTTCAACCACAAGTCAAGATCAACAAACTTGTTCATTTATATACCCTTACAAACCAAAATAGTATAGGGTTTACAAAAAGTTGCATATCTACCCTATACATGATATATATGCCTAATAATATAGTTTAGCACAGAGGAACACCTATCCATGTCCATGATGAAGACTTTTGGCAATGTGCTCTAACTTGTTGTTCAGTTGAGTAGTTTGCTTCCTCGCCTGAAGTTATGTGATTTATACATGAAAACAAAGAAAACTAGGATTCAGCAAAAGCTGGTATGTACCCCATTCGAGCAGCAGGGGTGAGAACATAATAAAAGATATATAAAACATGCTCAAATGAGACATTGTTATCATACATTAATGTATGTATGATTTATAGAAATATTTCAAGAAAAGTTAAGCAATAGATTAACAAAATTATTTTGATAGACATCTGGCAGTGTTACTGAGGCTAAACCACCGATGTGTCTCAATCCACATCTACCAAGTCAACCGAGGCTAAGAAATTGCTCCTGCCTCTGGGCTCACAGGCCATACCAGTGCGCACCAGGAGGAAAATCCTCATTCTACGTAGACAACCGGGAGACTTATGGTCATCGCTCCCTCCACTAGGGTTCACTCAAATAACATATGCCAGATATACAATTATGTCATCAAAAGCAAGCATTAAGTAGAGATTCAACAACATGTAGGTGGCAATATTTCACTTACTAATTTCAAATGTTTATGAGGCATAATGTTGAAAGGTGATAAATCAATAAGGGGCTAAACCCTTGCTTATTCACCCAATAGAAGGGCAACATACCTTTACAAAGTTGCTTAGTCTTGATGAAGATATTTTGCTTCAAAACCACTGAACTTGCCTATTTCAATATATGAAAAATAAAATCAGTATATACGACCAAGTTTTAATATAAAATTACCCTTGAGTTTAAACTACTCTCCTGAGTTATTTCAACTCAATTACCAAACACATATAGTTTTACGTTGATCTTAATCTTGTTTATATTTTAGACACGCCCATACCCTTATTCGAATTGCAAAAACTAATAAATCTTTATTTGGAGTGGTTAAGGATGGATCACCTGGATATCTATTTTATTTTTACACAATAATCTATTATCTCTTAATCATTGTAGGACTTGATTTACTTTTTTATATGTATTATATGGAGGAAAGAGAGTGGAGATGGCCCATCCTTAGATAGCCCTTTAATTAGCATATTACCTGTAACCCTTGGCATTTCATGCTTAGTTCTTGATGTTATAATTTTAACTAAATTCTACTTTAGGAAAACTATTCTCTAACAATCAATCTATTAATGGTTTATAAATGTATTTTAGTTTAAAGTGGGCCATCGTCAAGATTTTTTTATAATGATATGATGGATTTGCATTATGTGTACAATGTGTCTATAACTAATTATGCACAAATACTTGTGTTATATTTGTTTGTTTTATAGATCATCGTAATTTGATTCTTTTATATACTTGTTATATAGATCATCGTACTTCATCTTCCATTCTCTATTTCCCAAGTATACATTATCACATTTTAATTAGTTTCAGCTTGGTTTTCATTTTGGCTAAGCACAAATTAAAAGTAGTAACCAAATGAATATTATAATTCATTATTAGATCGACAATACCCATTCCATTAGCTAATTGTATTATAGTATTCTTTCCAACTTCGTTCGCATCGTGGACATACAATGTTATTAATTCTCATATTTCTTGCAAATCGTGCCTTTGTAAAATGCTAAGAAAAGATAGCCTTGATTTCTTGTTGTTATCAATAATCGATACTCTCTCTCTCACCCGCAAGAACATGATCTTAGATCGTTGCATATCATCAGAACAAGGAGGAGAGATAAATTACCAGATGTGTCATCTTGGATTCCAACACAGGAGAATGATTAGGAAGGGCTATGTGATTCCGCGGTGTCTTTGTAATTTCTCACTAACCGACTCCAGCAGACATACGAGCAGATTGAAAGTGGTTGAAAAGGGCACAGGCTACATGGGAGACGATTGTGGAGGAGGAGGAGATTGGAAATTGGGGAAGGAGGAAGAGATATCAGTACTAGAAGGCTTGTCCTGGACGAGGAAGAGCCATGAGGGTTGTATAGCCTCCAGTTTCCTGGTGCTAGAGAGCTTAGGTGGCTCCTTGCTGCCTAAGGCAGACAAAGCTGTATGGTCAAGAAGAAAAGAAAAAATCGACTAGGCTAATCAGCCGCTGACAGTACCTCATGGCATCAGATTTGTGCAGGATAGCGATCGGTTTCTTCACACACTCTCATTCGCTGCCTGAGATGGTGTTGCTTCTTCTAACCATGACATTCGCAGAAGACGGGCATGGCTGTCAAACCGGTCGGGGGTGTTTACCCCTTTTCCACAGGCGATGGGCTACAAGCCAACAAATACTATGGGTCTCTTCTGCCCATAGATAGCATAAAATGTTGCCCATAAGGATTAAAAAAAACTATCATTTTGTCTCATATATGTTTGGATCCGGATATGATCTGGACTAGGTGCTGTTATTTTTTTTGTCACATAGGCGTTAAGTGTGTCTAACCCAACATAGTTTCAGTTTTGTTTCGTTTGGTAAAAATCAAACTGACGGGGACCATTTTGGATTCTGTAATGCTTTAATTCGGACCAAGCCAGTCTTGCTCTCAGCGGTATTTCAAATCCCAGTCCAAATTTAACTCTATCTTTTATGTTATTTTATTTTATATGCCATATTGTAAAACACAAGTTACGAGGCCTTCCAATATAATAAGTTGCTTGCAAAGGAATGATTTGCCAAACCCAAAAAGGACCGAAAGTAGATAAACTAATCTGGATCTATTGAATAATCAAACCCGGACTTCGTAATCTATGTCTCAAATTAAGTAGGGCTTTGAGGCTTCTACGTGTATGAATCCTGATGTGACAACACATTGATCCTTTTTTTTGCATAACTCGTAAAATTTTGATTTGTTTAAAGTCTAATAAAAAGTAATTAAAAGATAATATTACCTCATGTTTTAGTCTGTGACAACTCTCCCACCCTTAAAAGGGATTTCATTCTCGAAATCTATGTTAAGAGAACAATCTTGGGTGAAGTTTCACCATTTCTTCTTTGAGTTCCCATGTAGCTTCTTCTATACCATGATGTTTCCAAAGTATCTTAACCAATTGTATGTCTTTGTTTTTCAACTTTTTCATTTGGCTATCAAGAATTTTGACAGGATATTCTTCATAGGTTAAGTCATCCTTGATCTCGAGAGGTTCTAGTGTTAGGATATGCATAGGATCCTTTACATACCTTTTTTGTAGGGATACACAAAAAACATCCTGCATACGACTATAGGAGGGAGGTAATGCTAGTCGATAAGTACACTCCCCCACTCATTGTAGGATCTCAAATGGACCCACATATCTAGGGCTCAACTTGCCCTTAGCCTTGGATCGAGCTATTGCCTTGATAGGCTTAACCTTTATGAATACAAATCTCCAACCCTAAAGTGTATATCTGTATGATGCTTGTTAGCATATACTTTTTATATGTCTTGTGCGGCCTTCATTCGTCTACGAATCATCTCAACCTGATCTTTATACAATTGAAGATCCTCAGATTTCATCAGAGCTCTCTCTCCTACTTCATCCCAGTGAAGAGGATATCTACAAGGGTGACCGTACAAGGCTTTATATGGCGACATACCAATACTAGATTGGTAACTATTGTTGTATGCAAACTCTGCTAGAGGAAGGTATTGTTCCCAAGATCCTCCCCAATCCATAACACATGACCTTAAGAGGTCTTCAAGGATCTGGATGGTGCGTTCAGATTGTCCATCAGTTTGAGGATGATAGGCAGTGTTCATCAAAAGTCGAGTCCCCAACTCTTATTGTACTTGTCTCTATAATCGAGATGTGAACTTTGGGTCTCTATCAGACACAATAGATTTGGGAACACCATGTAAGCGAACTATCTCCTTAACATATAATGTTGCCATTTCAGGAACTACAATTGTTGTTTTAATAGGTAGGAAGTCAGCTGACTTGGTGAGTCAATCGACCACAACCCATATAGCATCATGACCCTTTTTACTCTTTAGTAGACCAGTGACAAAGTCCATGGTAACCTTGTCCCACTTCCACTCAGGTATGTACACAGGTTGCAACAGGCCACCTGGTCATTGATGTTCAGCTTTAATTTGTTGGCAAGTCAGACATCGAGATACAAACTCAGCTACATCACGCTTCATGTTTCTCCACTAAAAAGACCTTTGAAGGTCCTTATACATTTTAGTGGAACCCGGATGTACGGTGTATGGAGTTCCATGTGCCTCTTGAAGAATGTGAAACCTTAGATCCCCAATGTTAGGTATCCACAAGCAATGTCTGAATCGAATGGCCCCATCAAGTCCAATCTGTAACTCAGTTTGTGGCTTTTCCAACATTGTTTTCATGTCATCAATCTCAGGACTTAGTTTTTGTGCACTTATTACTTCAGTCACCCAGTTAGGAGTGATAGACAAGCTGGCCATCATCATTGATAGTTTATGGAACAAATCTTCATGTAGTCTCCATTCCGATGAAAGAACAGAAGCACATACTAGATCCCTTTTGCGACTTGAGGCATAGGAAACCACGTTGGCCTTGCCAGGGTGGTAGAGGACCTCAAAGTCATAATCTTTCATGTATTCGACCCATCTTCTTTGCCTCAGGTTTAAATCCTTTTGTGAAAGTAGGTATTTTAAGCTCTTATGGTTAGTATAAATCTCAAATTGCACTCCATATAGATAGTGTCTCCAGATTTTTAAAGAAAACACTATGGCTGCTAGCTCGAGGTCATGGGTGGGGTAATTCTTCTCATGTGGCTTCAACTGCCTTGAAGCATATGACACCACATGACCTTCTTGCATCAGAACACACCCTAATCCTTGAAGGGATGTGTCACTATATATTACAAAACCTTTCCCTTCTACCGGAAGAACTAGAACTGGTGCTGATGTCAATCTCCTTTTCAATTCTTAGAAACTCTCCTCACACTACATTGACCACACAAACTTGACATTTTTCCGTGTCAATTTTGTTAGAGGAAGCGAGATTTTTGAGAAGTCCTTTATAAATCGTCTGTAGTACCCGACCAGACCCAGAAAGCTACGGATTTGTGTGGCCGTTCGTGGGGCTTGCCAGTTGAGTACTTCTTCTACTTTTGTGGGGTCCATTGAGACCTTCCCAGCTAAGATCACATGCCCCAAAAACATTACTTCAAAAAGCCAAAAATCACACTTTGAGAATTTTGCATAAAGTTGATGTCTCCTCAAAGTGTCTAATACAATTCTCAAATGCTCATGATGGTTGTCTAATGAAGACGAGTATACCAACACATCATCTATGAATACAATTACAAATATATCTAGGTATGGTTGAAAAACCCTATTCATTAAGTCCATGAAAGGTGCAGGGGCATTTGTTAGCCCAATGGTCTTAACTAGAAACTCATAGTGACCATATGTAGATTAGAAGGTTGTCTTTGGGACGTCAGAGTCTTTCACCGTCAATTGGTGTTACCCACTCCTTAGATCAATCTTAGAATAGACAGTGGTTTCTCTCAGCTGATCGAAGAGATCATAAATCCTTGAGAGAGGGTACTTATTTTTTATAGTCGCTTGGTTTAACATTCTATAATCTATACACATGCGGAGTGAACCATATTTCTTTTTTACAAACAAGATAGGTGCTCCCCAAGGAGACACACTTGGGCGTATAAATCCTAGATCAAGTAATTCTTGGAGTTGTTGGGGTTTGTTGCACAATAGGTGACCCAAAGAGTTGGAAAGTGGAAGGGGTCATTGGAGTTGTTCCAGCCTCTGATGTCACATTTACTATCGTAGGGAAAGGTGACTCCAGATTGAAGGAGAGGCTGTGAGAAATAGACCTACGAAGGAATACCAATGAGATATGTTAGAAATTTTTATTGTAAATCCTACATCTATATGGACATGTATCGGCATCGACTGTGGTTGGCTCTGATACCACTTTTCCAAGTGATGCCCAGATCACAAGGATCTTGTAGTCATTTGGGCCCACTATCCAGTGATCCTCATTTATTCACAAAAAAAAAACTTGAGTCTATGGCCTTAAGGATCACTAGATAAGGAAAGAGTATTTATCAAAAACAAAAGATATATTTTCAACCACAAGTCAAGGCCAACAAACTTGTTCATTTATATACCCTTAAAAACCAAAATAGTATAGGGTTTACAAAAAGTAGCATATCTACCCTATACATGATATATATGCCTAATAATATAGTTTAGCACAGAGGAACCCCTATCCATGTCATGATGAAGACTTTTGGCAATGTGCTATAACTTGTTGTTGTAGTTGAGTAGTCTGCTTCCTCACCTGAAGTTATGTGATTTATACATGAAAACAAAGAAAACTAGGATTCAGCAAAAGCAGGTATGTACCCCATTCGAGCAGTAGGGGTGAGAACATAATAAAAAATAAATAAAACATGCTCAAATGAGACATTATTATCAGACATTAATGTATGTATGATTTATAGAAATATTTCAAGAAAAGTTAAGCAATAGATTAACATAATTATTTTGATAGACATCTGGCAGTGTTACTAAGGCTAACCCACTGATGTGTCTCAATCCACATCTACCAAGTCAACTGAGGCTAAGCAATTGCTCCTGCCTCTGGGCCCGCAGGCCATACCAGTGCACACCAGGAGGAAAATCCTCAGTCTACGTAGACAATTGGGAGACTTATGGTCACCGCTCCCTCCACTAGGGTTCACTCAAATAACATATGCCAGATATACAATTATGTCAACAAAAGAAAGCATTAAGTAGAGATTCAACAACATGTAGGTGGCAATATTTCACTTAGTAAATTCAAATGTTTATGAGGCATAATGTTGAAAGGTGATAAATCAATAAGGGGCTAAACCCCTGTTTACTCACCCAATAGAAGGGCAACATACCTTTACAAAGTTGCTTAGTCTTGATGAAGATATTTTGCTTCAAAACCACTGAACTTGCCTATTTCAATATATGAAAAATAAAATTAATATATACGACCAAGTTTTAATATAAAATTACCCTTGAGTTTAAACTTCTCTCCTGAGTTATTTCAACTCAATTACCAAACACATATAGTTTTACGTTGATCTTAATCTTGTTTATATTTTAGACACGCCCATACCCTTATTCGAATTGCAAAAACTAATAAATCTTTATTTGGAGTGGTTAAGGATGGATCACCTGGATATCTATTTTATTTTTACACAATAATCTGTTATCTCTTAATCATTGTAGGACTTGATTTAATTTTTTATATGTATTATATGGAGGAAAGAGAGTGGAGATGGCCCATCCTTCGATAGCCCTTTAATTAGCATATTACCTATAACCCTTGGCATTTCGTGCTTAGTTCTTGATGTTATAATTTTAACTAAATTCTACTTTAGGAAAACTATTCTCTAACAATCAATCTATTAATGGTTTATAAATGTATTTTAGTTTTATGTGGGCCATCATCAAGATTTTTTTATAATGATATGATGGATTTGCATTATGTGTACAATGTGTCTATTACTAATTATGCACAAATACTTGTGTTCTATATGCTTGTTTTATAGATCATCATAATTCGATTCTTTTATATACTTATTATATAGATCGTCATACTTCATCTTCCATTCTCTATTTCCCAAGTATACATTATCACATTTTAATTAATTTCAGCTTGGTTTTCATTTTGGCTAAGCAAAAATTAAAAGTAGTAACCAATGAATATTATAATTCATTATTAGATCGACAATACCCATTCCATTAGCTAATTGTATTATAGTCTTCTTTCCAACTTCGTTCACATCGTGGACATACAATGTTATTAATTCTCATATTTCTTGCAAATCGTGCCTTTGTAAAATGCTAAGAAAAGATAGCCTTGATTTCTTGTTGTTATCGACAATCGATACTCTCTCTCACCCGCAAGAACACGATCTTAGATCGCTGCGTATCATCAGAACATGGAGGAGAGATAAATTACCAACTGTGTCGTCTTGGATTCCAACACAGGAAAATGATTAGGAAGGGCTATGTGATTTCGCGGTGTCTTTGTAATTTCTCACTAACTGACTGCGGTAGACATACGAGCAGATTAAAAGTGGTTGAAAAGGGCACATGCTACATGGGAGACGATTGTGGAGGAGGAGGAGATGGGAAATTGGGGAAGGAGGAAGAGATCTCAGTACTAGAAGGCTTGTCCTAGATGAGGAAGAGCCATGAGGGTTTTATAGCCTCCAATTTCTTGGTGCTAGAGTGCTCGGGTGGCTCCTTGCTGCCTAAGGCAGACAAAGCTGTATGGACAAGAAGAAAAGAAAAAATTGACTAGGCTAATCAGCCGCCGACAGTACCTCATGGCATCAGATTTGTGCAGGATAGCAATCGGTTCCTTCACACACTCTCATTCGTTACCTGAGACGGTGTTGTTTCTTCTAACCACAACATTCGCAGAAGACGGGCATGGTTGTCAAACCGGTCGGGGGTGTTTACCCCTTTTCCACGGGCGATGGGCTACAAGCCAACCAATACTATGTGTCTCTTTGGCCCATAGATAGCATAAAATGTTGCCCATAAGCATTAAAAAACTATCATTTTGTCTCATATATGTTTGGGTCCAGATATGATCTGGACTAGGTGTTGTTATTTTTTTTGTCACATAGGCGTTAAGTGTGTCTAACCCAACATAGTTTTAGTTTTGTTTTGTTTGGTAAAAATCGAACTGATGGAGACCATTTTGGATTCTGTAATGCTTTAATTCAGACCAAGCCAGTCTTGCTCTCAGCGATATTTCAAATCCCAGTCCAAATTTAACTCTATCTTTTATGTTATTTTATTTTATATGTCATATTGTAAAACACAAGTTACGAGGCAAGCCAATATAATAAGTTGCTTGCAAAGGAATGATTTGCCAAACCCAAAAAGGACCGAAAGTAGATAAACTAATCTGGATCTATCGAATAATCAAACCCAGACTTCGTAATCTATGTCTCAAATTAAGCAGGGCTTTGAGGCTTCTATGTGTACGAATCCTGATGTGACAACACGTTGATCCTTTTTTTGCATAACTCGTAAAATTTTGATTTGTTTGAAGTCTAATAAAAAGTAATTAAAAGATAATATTACCTCACATTTTAGTCTGTGACACTTTGTGTCTTAATATATGCATGCTATGTGATTATTATTGTGGTGATTGATTATGGCAGTTTTCTCTCTCTTATTCATATACTTGCCTCATTTCTTTTGAAATCTCTTATTGTAGAGAATCTTTTATATTGCAATGCTATAGATTATTTAATTGTCCTATTTCTCTTGAATAACACATACCTTTATCTTTCTCTTGCTGGATGACCCCAATCATCCAGGCTAGGATCAGAGTGCGCATGGAAGCTTGGTGAACCTAAGGCTAAGGATAGGACAAGAAGAAAAGGAACATATAGCTTGCATGTTCATAGTTGCTTTTATATATGAAGTTGTTTTGCTTGGAAACTATATTGGCTTAGTCTAAGTCTTCCTCTACCTAGATACTATGTTTTGTATAAAGTTGTACTTCCTTTATGGAAATTTTGTAATGTACTCTTTATACATTTTGAATAAAGTCAAGTTTTATTTCTTTCGCTGCCACACAATTGGTGTTTTTGTTTGCCATGATTTTTAGTAGAGACTTGGTCTTTACAGCATGGTATCAGAGCATCAAGGTAGTTGGATTCTTGACTAATTCAATTGTCTCCTAGATAGAACCCTAATCTTATATAGTTTCCCTATAGTAAGTTCTTCACCTTAGAGTTGACCTATAATGCAAGTTTCATTTAGGATCATAATAATTTCATATTAGAAATAAATTTTGTCAACTTTTTGGTGAATTGCCTATTGAGAGGCTACTAGAGAAAGAAGTTGAAAGTGATGGTGTCTAGAAAGGGTCAGAGCTTGGGGGCTGGCAATATTTTCCTCCACCCCACTAGCTTGGTAACGAGGACTCCTGAGCTCATATGACCTGGCCTGGCCTGATCTGATACAGACAGCTCAAAATAGTCTATCTTTGGCCATGTTGCCTGATTGTTGAATACCTTAGGAAAATCGTAAGTGATGTTTTGATCTCTTACACAAAAATCATCCTTAAATACCTTATACTCCTATGTTTAGGGTTTAGTGTACCCTATGTTACACCCTGAAGCTTGGTTAGTAAATCCTTTTAGTTTTGAGTTTTATGTACCCTTTTACCCTTAGCTTAGTTTGACTTAGTTGACCCTTTTAAGGGGTGGAGTGAGAGTAATGGTGTTAGTACCCTATTTGGTTTTGCAAATCTGATTTCGAGGACGAAATCCCTTTTTAGGGGGATGGAATCCCAATTAAAAGCAAAATCAAATACCTTTAGAGTTAGAAACCCAATCTATGTGGACATATGTACATAATAACTTATGTGAACAAGAATTTACCAAACACATTATACTTGTAATTCAACTTGTTTGTTTATACACACATGAATATGTAGTAAGTCATATAGGGATAGTTCATATGTTTGAACCTTCACATATTCTTGATGCACATAATTATGAGTTACTCATTACTAATTGTGAATATACATAATGTTGTCTATGCCACCCTAATGGTAAAATGAGTATGGATAATGCACCCTAAGGATGTTTTAACATGTAATGATCATGTTGACCTAAACCCTAATAGGTAATCTTCTAGCTTCGACAACATATACATATATATATATATATATCCTTAATGCCTTTCATGATACATTAGTGACATTAGCTGTCATCATCACATAATATACCTTGATACATATAAATGGATTATAGTCACAAAGTTATCAATATATGTAAGGTATATCACCTTGTTCTCTAATGAACATCTCATCATAACTTGATATATGAATTAATTCATTAATATTTAATGTGTTGCATCCTATTCACTAAAATGCATAGAATGACTCAAACATGATAACGAATAATTGGATTCACATAAATATTCATAAATGCCTAATTTGATGTAAAATATGTGTAATTTATAAGATGAAGTGTAATGGACAAAAATGATTAATGATGTCATTAAAATGAGTATGAAAGACGATATGACAATGTACAATATGAACATTATTTGGAATTATTATAGGCTTAATAACTTGTTGGATAATATCAACTTTTTCTACAAAATAATTTGTGATAATTCTACATGATAGTTTTAGGAGGATAATGGAAAATGAATTCATGTTATTAAGGTTTTTGACCTAATACATTAATTAATGTTGAAATGGTTTAGTAAACCATAATTGTGCTTAAACCCCTTGATGAGGGAAATACACATGATATAATATTGAGATGTAATTGTTTTGAATAAAAGGTGGCACAAGTGATTGTATAATAAATATGATACCTCTTCATGATGGAGATTATGCTAATAAGGAAAAAATGTTAATTTAAGTTTGATAAAAGGCTATAGGTTTTGTGGAAACCTTAGTAACACCTGAATTATGTAGATTTAGTGTTGTACCCTATATTAAGGGTTATAACCTAGTGTTTAAGGTTGGGAGGTTGCACACTCACCCTCTCTTTCCTCTTGTTGTGTAAGGGGTGGTGTGTTGTAACATATTGAATCTCAGGGTCTTCCCTACAATTTACCCATATTCTATCTTTTCATTTCTTTCAAGTCCTTTTGGACTAATTTCATAAATTTCCCTTCTTTTATATTCTTTTTGGACTCCTTGTGCAATTTGAGCACAATTCAAGGTTGAAATTACCTTTTTCCCTCATTTATATAAATGAAGGGGTGTTTGCATAAATAACCCACACAATGAAATAATTGGGGTCTTAATGTGCAAAATTTACACTTAGAGAGCAAATAAGTGGATAATGTGTTTTTTAGAGATCTTATATCTTTTTGGACTAAGATATGAATATTAATGTGTATTTAAGTGTTTAATGAGAGTATTTCCCCTTTTATTATATATATTATAGTATAAGAAATATACACATTTCAAATCATAGTATGTAAATTATACAATAAATGGTTACGCTTCATTATTTTTCTATGGATATTGTAAGTTTAGGGTATCTAATTGAATTTTGGTGTAGATATATTCAATCTAAGATTAGAAACTAAATTTTTTAAAAAAATCCAATGCATGTCAAATTCATTTTCTATTTAGTATTACAATTGTAGTCTATCGAAGATCGGATATCATTAGATCTAATTTTGGAAACTATCTAGATTTAATGATTATATACATATACTAATAAAATTTACTATATAAAGGTACATGATAGCACAATTATTAATCATGTATTTATCAATTTGTAATGTATTACAAATATATTGTGTTTATTAAATGTATGTGTTACTTTTTATTTTATTTGAATAATCAACCAATGGATAATTTATGCATTGTATTATAGAAAAAATAAAAAATTAAGAATTTCTTGGCACTGTCACATGGTAGGATCAGAATGAAGACACCACTTGAAATACCACATGGTAGCATCGAGGCTTGGTTTGCTACATTTTTTTAAATAATATTGGAGACAAATAAGAGTGGAGATGTCTTCCATACAACATCTCCACTCTCTCACTCTCCCTCCCAAACTAGGCTATTGTGGTTAATAAGTTACAAAATGCATTTTTCAATCAGTAAGTTGGTCGATTTGAGTTATATATATATATATATATATATATATATATATATATATATATATATATATATATATATATATATATATATATATATATGTATATATATATATGAAGAGAAAGAGAGAGAATTTAATGTAACATACCAAAACCTTAAAAAAATTCTAAAACACTTTCCTCTTATTATTTTTCCTCTAGGATTGATTGTAGTTTCCCCGATCTTAATTAGGTGGTGACATGTATCGTAATAATGGTATAGAACCATATAGTATATAATTTATGCCATTATACACATTAGTTTAGACTATTAGATAATTATACATGGAAGTGTTAAATAATTAGAAATCGGTAGAATATACATAAGTCATCTAGATAGAGAATAATTTAGTAATTTTAGATTTACATAATTACTTTTACCTTAAATTTAGTTAATATTTTAGTGATTGAACCCATGGCGGAGGGAGTCTTAGGGTTTAGCGGTGATTGGTGATCCAACGTGGGTGGAAGGGATGGGTCGAGTTCTCATGACCATCCCTTTGACTGGGGAGGTACAACAAGGGGATCGTCGGTCCTCTTTAAAGTGGAGGTTGGGCACTACTCACCTATCAATGGGAGAACCAGGGAGATAAGAAGATAGACTCAAAACACGATCTTGGAAAATATGGGAATCAACCTCCACTATAACTTGAAGGGTAGTTCTCACATGCCAAAAAATGGGGAGGTTTTTCACAATGTTGTTGTGGAGGTTGAAGCATCAATTCCAAGTGAAGTGCAATTCCCCAATCTCAATAAATAGAATGGCAGTAATGGTGTGGAAAAACTTGATCAAGTTATAAGATGGCAAGTTTCATACAATGATATCATGGACAATACAAAGAGAATGGATCCTTTCGACCATATGGACATGGGTACATTGCTTAAACGGAAGATATATTAATCTCAACTAATCGCCCCAGACTTTGACATCAAGGAGGAAGCAATGGGGGACTCCTGAAACCCTAGAAATTTGTAGTGGTAATGAAACTAATAACAAGGGAGATTGGATACCTTATTTTGAAAATAAGATTCACCTCCAACGGAAACCGATGGGTGTCTACAACCTGATCAACCTGGATAATGACTATTTCTGGTACAGATGCAGATGGATGAAGATTACATCAGAGCTTTAATAGGGGGATCTTGGTCATTGATTGGTTCATACCTATCTATCCAACGTTGGCATCCCCTTTTCACCACATATAGAACTAGCCCAGAATGGATGATTCTCTGGATTCATATACTAAACTTGACCATTCATTTGTACCATGACACATTTCTATCAATAGTAGGGACCCACATTAAAGTAGATGTTAACACCACTACACAAAGAAGGGGGCGTTTTTCAAGAATAGTGGTTGAGGTACAGTTGGGTAAACCTCTTGTTCTAGCCATATTTATAATGGGAAAGGAATACATCATCCAATATGAAAACATTCATGTGACCTGCCTAAATTGTGGGAAGATCGGGCATTGTGAAAAAGAATACCCTATCAGAGTCTATGTGGACAATGATGGTTCACCACCTTTAGATGACCATGTGGAAGTGCCATACACTAACTCCAATCAGAAAACCCATAACAACTCTATGAAACACATGAAGTTTTCCACAGACATACATGCAAAGTCAATCTTCAGGAAACCCAGAAGGAGATTTTAGATGCAACAGAAGGAAGGGTCCAAGCAGAGGAATAGGTTTGAGAAGCTACAAGATGAAGAAAGCAAGGATGATGTAGAAGAAATCTAGAAGACACCCAACCAGAAGACCATTGATTTTGTCTGAAGGGAGAAACAACATAACACCAGATTGAATAAGGAGAACCATAAATGTCATTTAAAGGAAGCACAAGAGACAAACTACATCCAACAAAAGCACACCTCCAGGTCCTTTTACCATACCATACACAAACCAGGACTCCAGTCACATGGCGTCCATGTCACTAGAGACATGGTGGTCAAAGGTGTCGAATGCTCACCAAACCCTTTTCAAAACCTATTCTTCACTACCAGAGAAACCAGTAGCAAACAATCTCTATGGGGTATAAACACATAAGTAGGGATCCACCTGTGAAATAGGAAAAATTTTACAAGTCAAGATATGTTCAGACTAGGCTCTAGGAAGCGGGGCAAGCAATCTCACCAACAATAACTAGAGGAAGAAGCTTAGGAGGATTATGGGTAGGACAATTCCCAATCTAAGGTCAATAATGATTGTGATGATAGGGAATTCACAAGGTACTTGTCATCAAGATACCCAAACAATACTAAAATCCCTGGTTCACAAATATCATGTAACATTTCTAGCTATACTAGAACCAAGAGTAAGTGAATATCATGCAAAGAGTATAATTAAAATTATCAATTTCAACCACTCCCACAAGGTTGAAGTAATAGGGTTATCGAGGGATATTTGACTCCTTTGGGATGATGAGGTACATAGCATTGATATTTTGCAATCTTGTAGACAATTCCTTCACTGCCACATAGATGGGAGGTTTTAATTTACCTTTGTATATGGTAGCATGTTACGCATGGGTAAACGTCTACTTTGGAATCAACTTCATTACCTTGGGTTGTGGAAGGAGATTTTAATGCTCATATTTTCCCCTTATAGAAGACAAGTGGAAAAACCTTAGACTCTACTAGATGCAAGGAGTTTGCAGAGGCCTTAGTAGAATGTGGTCTCATAGACCTGGGTGCAAATGGCCCCCGAATGGCCTTCAAAAGAGGTTTGCTCCAAATCAGGTTGAATAAGGCAGTGGGAAACTAGATGTGGGTGGATCAGTTCAACCAGGCCATTGTGGAAGTGGTGGAGTGAATCAAGTTGGACCATGCACCACTCATTATTAATGCAATCCCCAACACAACAAAGTATGTGAGAAGGCCCCACACCATGGCTCATTGGAAACAACACAAATATTTCCTTTCCGTAATTAATTCTAGTTAGGGATCACAGAACGGCTATTTGGGCAAGGCAAGAAATTTCATCTGTGAAGCTATGAGGTGGGACTCCACAGTTAGAAAAGAGAGATGGAAGAGGAAGAAATCCCTATTGGTGAGGCTTCACTTGGATCAAACTCACCTACATGAGAATTATAATGTGGAGGTGGAAGACGGAATCATAGATTTATAGACTGAGGTGATGAATATTATGAGACTAGAGGAAACAGAGTGGAGGCAAAAAGCATAATGCGAATGGATCAATTAGGGGGGTGGTAACAATAAGTTCTTTCATGTTATGGTTAAAGCTATAAGATGGCAAAGTAGTATTATAAGGCTACACAATGATATGGGTGATTGGATTGAAGATAAAGATCAACTAGCATATTTGGTGAAGGCGCTCTTTGCTAACTTGTTGATGGACCCAACCTTAGGTTCCAGAGTTCTAGAAGTTGTAGAATATGCAGGGGCCTTTCCTCCCCTACAAGTGCATCAACAGGTTGCCCTCGCCAAGGTTCCCAATGAGGATGAAATCAAGACATGCCTACATGTAATGTCGGTCTTGAAGGCCCCCATTCTGTATGGCATTGATGTCAATTTCCTCCAATATAATTGTAACATCATTAAAAATGATCTTATCTATTTTTTGCAAGGTCCATTCAATGGGGTTCCTATTGAACCGACTTCATCTAATTCATCAATTTCCCTAATTACAAAGATCAAGAACCAACCAGCTATGGTCACCTCAAATATATATCACTTAATAACATATGCACGAAAGTTATCTCAAAAATTGTTGTGAATCAGGTGAATACATACCTTCGAGAGTGGATCTATCCTACTCAAATGAGTTTCTACCTAGGCGAAGCCTCCATACAATGTTATCTTATTGCAAGAAGTTTACATTCTTTAGAGAAGATGAAGACCAAGAAGAAATCTGTGGTAGTTAAGATGGATATCTCTAAATCCTATGACAAATTGAGTTGGGATTTCATTCTCAACTCACAAACTAGAACCCACATTTCCCCAAACCTTATTAGCATAATTATGCATACTATTATATTGGGAATGTTGTCAATTATCTGGAATGGATCTCATATGAGTGCCTTTCATCCATCAAGGGGAGTGAAGCAGGGTGATCCCTTATCCTCGTACATCTTTGTAATATGTATGGAGCGCTTCTATCAAGACATTCAGTCTAAAGTGTCTTAGGGTAGATGGAGGTCAGCCATATTCACAAACAAGAAGATCAATTTATCACATATCTATTTTGTAGACGACCTCATCTTGTTTGGGGAGGCATCCTTATCTCAAGCGTCATGCATTCTGAAGTGTCTCACATAGTTTGGCGAGGTGTCATGTCAGGAGGTAACCCTAAAAAAATCATCTATTTACTTCTCAAGGAATACGCTTGTGAGTTCAAGGAGAGACATTGCATGGAAGGTGGAGATGGTCTAGGTTGATGACCGGGATAAACACTTGGGCACTCCAATCATTCATAAAAGAAACTCCAAAGAAAAGTATTTTGACCTAGTGAATAGCTTCAATGTCAAGGTTAACAATTGGGCTTCTAGGAATCTCTCATTGGCCAGGAGGATTACTTTGGGCAAATATGTGTTAACATCGATGACATCTCATGTTATGCGGTCATCTAAACTACCAGATTTTATATGTGATAAGTTGGACCAGATAACCCCAAACTTTTTATAGAGGGGAAAGTCACAAGGTAAGTAGGTGCACTTGGATGCATGGGAGAAGATTATTGTTAAGCCACTAAAAGTAGGGTTGGGGATTACAGTTGTTGAGGAATTAAATGAAGCCTTGCTAATGAAGACAACGTGCAAATTCTTAAGCATGGAGGCTGCAATTTGGAAGCCTCTGATGTTAGCTAAATACAAGTTGTTTGAAGGTAGTGGGAACCTGAGTTCCTTCATCTGGAGAAGCATCAAGTCCCAATACCCATTCGTGAAGGATAGACAAGTAGTTTATGTGGGTAATGACATGCATACATGGGTAGTCTATGATAGATGGTTGTGGGGAGGCACTATTCCATTTCTGAAACCTCAAGTACAAGTTCTAATGATATTAAAGACCTTAAGGTTTCTTAAATGGTTTTGGATTATGGCACTTGGGATGCTAAGTTCCTTAAAGTTTATATGGAGGATGAATCTGTACGGGTCATATTGTCCATGCCTACTCCCTATCTTGAACTGGCTAATGACGAAACCAATTGGATCATTCATATTCATGGGAGGTTCCAAGTTAAACAGATGTATGAGGATCTTATCCGTCCCAAAGATAAGGAGATTGAAGGAGATTGGGAGATGGGTTGGAAGCAACATATTCCCCAAAGAATTAAAGTGTTCTTGTGGCTCCTTAATTAGGATGGGTTGTTGACTAATTCAATGAGGAAAAAGAGATTAATGGGGAGAGTGAGATCTACAAATATGTAACTCAGGTATTGAAACCAATATGCATGTGATCAGGGATTGTCTAAGGTCCACACACATCTGGAAATTCATATAACCATCTTTGGATGATGATTTCTTCTCATCTAACAATGTTAGAATGTAGGTAAAGCTCAATCTGATGCACAAAAGTGTTTCTAACTTGGGATTGTTGTTCTCGATCACATGCTGGAAGATCTGGAAATTCAAGAATCTAAACAATTTTGAGCTAGTTACCTCCAGATGTTAGGGAGTTGATATGAGTTATCAATTTAGCTGAGATTGATATTACGAAAGCATTCAGTACATCTGTGCCACAAGGGGCTCATCACCTTCAAATAGTTCCTAGTATTTGGTGGCCATCTTTGGGGAATGTCATGCAAATCTCAGTAGACACAGCTACTAATCTAGAACGTAACATTTAGTGTACCAATTATGTGGCTAGGAACTCAAGGGGTGATTGGGTAGCTGGAGGAGCGATCAAACATCCTGGAAAAGACCCCCTGGAAGGGGATTTATTAACCATCTTTAGAGGGATCTAGGTAGTGTGTAAAAGAAGTTGGATACCATGTGAACTATGTTTGGTCTCTGGACTCTCATTGAACTTTGTGGTTGATCAGTTTAGATGCCCCCTCCCATATACTGGCATATAGTGTAGAGGATTAACATTCTAAAAAACAAGCACCAAGATTTGTCCATTGTGAAGATTGGGATGATGGCCAATAGGTTGGTAGACAAGCTGGCTAAATGGTATCTCAAGATACCAGGAGATGAAGTGGAGAGTGATTCTTTCTTGCTACAATTGGAACACCTATTTGACCAAGACATGCTTTAGTTTAGTTTTATGTTCTATGTATGCAAAAAAAAACTTTCGTGATTAGCTTACTATTGGATATATAACTCTTTGCCCATCCTTAATTTACATCTAGAATGACCTTTTTCCCCTAGCATTATTAAGTGTCATAATTAGCCTAAAACATCAAGCACTTCTTTATTTATTGAAGAAATGATTGTGTCTACAGTAAAACAAATAGGAGTGTCTATTCTCCTAAATATAAGAGCCCAGGAGTACATGGGCCAAATTGAGAAATAGAAAAATACAATGGGCCTAAGCCCAACTAATAAAATATGCTCACATGCCCCCTCAAGTTGGAGAGTAAACATTGTGAAGTCCCAATTTGACACCCATATACTAGAAAAAAGCAGGAGGAAGAGGTTTGGTAAGGATGCCTGCAACTTAGTCACTTGTCCTAATGTGAGGAGTGATAATCTGCTTGGCTTTGACCATGTAACATATCGGATCTCGAACCCTACCCTAGAAGTTTGACCTTTTGGACTTAGCCAAACAAGGTTGAGGTTAGGCTTACGAGATGTTCCCAATAATCTATTGCATGAATGTATCACCTTAATGTAATTTAATTTGTCACATAATTCATTTAGAGGTAATATGAACATACATAACTTAATTGGGTAAATAATGTAGCTAATGGGCCATATGACATATCTCATAAAAAGAAATCCCAAAACTGAAATCTAAGTTTAAAATCATGTTCCTTGGGTCCCAATTGCCTTGGGAGTCAAGTTTCACATTATTCACATAATAATAATTCATTTAATTCAAATTAGAAAAGAAGATGTGATGTTTTCCCCCAAAACATCAAATAAAATATTAAATAACTATGAAAATAGGAAAATAATCTTAGATTCATAATCTACATAATAAATATAGCCTTTGCGTGAATTTTCATCCAATTTGGAGAGGGTTTACTTAAAAGGTGAAATCAGGAGAGAGAAAAAGTGTACAACCTTCAAAATATTAAATAAATGCCAAACAACCCCAACATGTAAAATTGATGGCAAATTTGTGTCCAACACATTAAATATGACTTGTGAGTCAAGTTTCATCAAATTTAATGCCATTAATGAAGGAGGAAAGAGAAAATGAGATTTGATTTATTTAACACATCAAAAGTTTCCAAACTAAAATCTAATTTCATATTTGGAATCTACATGTTTTAATTAGCTTTTGTGTAAAATTTTACCTAATTCGGGGTTCGTTTTCACCCTCAAATGAAGGTAGAGAAATAAGAGATTAATGTGAATACACTTTATTCGGTTTGGATTTCAATTTGCATTAAATGTCGATGTCACACTAAGGTTGTTTGTTTCTGGATTTTTGCTTATGCGTCTATCTACCACGACTATCAAATCATGGATGGATGGCATCCGATCGTCTCCTACCTCGAGTAGGATCTCGATTTGGATATAAATAGTAACTGGGTTTTTAATTTTGATCGTTCTCCCTCTCCTCTCCTCTGTTTCTCTTGATTTCTTTTCCATCAAGATTGGGAGAAGATTTTGCTTCCTCTAGATTGGCAGTACTGGAATGGATCTTGGTAAGAAAATAAAAAGCACTACTGGATTAGTGGCACAGTAGGATAATAAACATAAAGTCCCTAATTTTTAATAAAAGCACTCAGCCATGTGGATTAAGGGAACCACATTGAGAGGAAGAAAAAGTAAAACTTTGCCCCTTTTGTTTTGGTGCTTTATAGATCAGCACATGGTCTTTTTTTTGCTTTCTCTTTTTGTTGTTGTTGTTTATTCTTGTGAACAATAGCTAATTGTGATTAGGAAATGATTTAACAAATTAGAAAGGAGTTGTCGTAGTCACTGCTATATTCGTTTTACCAGTAGCAATTGAATATGTGGATGACCATCCAATAGCGAGCAGAAGCAAGGAAAAGAATGGATTCCACTATTGCGATCCAAATAGAAATTTACATAACACTTTGATTAGATGGATAGTGGTGGTTATCTCATTGAAAATTGGGCAAGAACCAATGAATGAACTGGAGAGGACAAACGAACTGGAAAGGATCATGTACGTCGCTGACCTTGCTTGGGGTTTTGTCAAATCCTAGAGCATTCTTGATATCTAAAGTCACAATGCTAGCAGCTGTCACCAGGAAGGGGGAAAGACAGAGGGCTAGGGTTGGGACACTATGTATATACCATGAAGAAAGGATTGTTTCTTCATTAAAACAAATAAGATCCTATATATAGGAGCCATGAAGTACATGGGCCATATTGAGAAAAGGTCTATGTTGCAACTCAAGCATTGAACTTGAGGCTTCAACTCGATTACTCTCAACTAACAATTTTAACACCTAATCTACACCAATCATAGAATATGATAGGCATCAATTTGTACAACAATTTGTCAAGGTTAATTGCTGGTTTTAGTAGTCACATTGAATGGAATGATCTTTTAACAGAGGTTAGATACACTAGTTGTATACATCAGTTAGTATGAAACATATACAAGCATATGTAACTATTTCGCTCATTACCCTAATCGGTCAAAAACTCCACCTATGTTTTATACATTTTGTACAAATGTAGCCGGTCCCAAGCCTGGGTAAAGGAGAAGGGTTGGTGATAGGTTGACAGCCAGCTATAAAAGCTTTGTCACTCTTTCTTTGACATGGATCTAATAAACATAGAAATGATGTAGGTATTATTGTTGATAAATATTAAAGGATGATGTTGTCAAGATCACAAGGATGGGTGATAGAATCATAGCTATCAAGGTTGTTCTTGGGGGAAAGATTTTTAACATTATTAGTGCTTATGCCCCTGAAGTTGACCTTGGCGAGGAGGCTAAGAAGGATTTTTTGGATGAAATGGATGGTTTTATGCAGGCAATATCGATATAGGAGAAGATCATTATTGAGAGTGGTTTAAATGGCCATGTAGGAAGTACCAATATTGGATATCAAAGAGTTCATGGTGGTTGTGGATATGGCAGAAGAAAGGAGAAGGAGAGAGGATATTAGATTTTGCACTTGCATATAATATGATTTTAGAGAACACCCATTTCAAGAAAAGAGAATCTCATAAGATTACTTTCAAGAGTGGGCACAATTGTAGACAAATTGATTACCTCCTTATGATATAAGTGGATCGTGAAATATGCCAAGATTGTAAAGTGATTCCTGGCAAAGAAATCACAACCCAACATAGGTTGTCGGTTATGGATATTAACATGAAGATCAATTAAGGTAAGCATAATAGAAACCATGAAGAAGGATCAAGTGGTGGAATCTTAAAGGAGAAAAGAAATTGACTTTTCATGATAAACTCATCAAGGAGGAAACTTGGAACTTGTATTATGATTTTAACACTATGTGGCATAACATGAGCTTCTGCATAAGAAAAATTGCCAAAGAGGTTTTGGGTGAGTCCAAAGGTTGTGGGCCTCCACAGGAAGAGACTTTGTGGTGGAATGATGAAGTAAAAAAGGATATTAAACTTAAAAGGGAGATCTATAGGATCTTTCTCACATCTTGAGATGATGAAACTTTCTAGAGATACAAGCAAACAAAGAAAGAAGCTAAAAAGGTTGTCCAAGAGGCAAGATCTAGATGATTTAATGATATTTATAAGAAGTTGGACACAAGATAAGGGGAAAAAGATATATATAAAATGTCTCATATAAGAGAAAGGAAAGGAAGAGACTTCAGTCAAGTAAAATGCATCAAGAATGAACTTGCTTCCACAAGGACGGGTGTTAAGATAAGAAGAGAAGGCTGACTTCTCTTAGGCAAAAAAGTAGCAATCAACATTGCATTAGGGAAGAGGGAACCCATTCTATTAAAGTAGGTATGGTGAGTTTCTTCTTGGAAGTTTCAACCTTTGATTCTGTAGTAATGGTAGAGTGTTGGTGAAGGACGATGATATCAAGAATCAATGGAGAAATTATGTTAGAGACTCGTTTGACATGAATACAAGAGATATTATTTACACATGATGAGTTTCACTATTTGAGGTCAATAATGCTTTGAAAAAGATGAAAATGAGAAAGGAATGTAGACAAGATGGTATTCCCATTGATGTATGGAATAGTATGGGGATGAAGGAGTTATGTCATTAATGAAATTCTTTAACAAGATCATGAAGACCAAGAAAATGTCAGATGAGAGGAGAAATAGTACTATAGTCCCCATCTACAAGAATAAAGGAGATGTTCAGAGCTACACAAACTATAGAGGTATCAAGTTTATGAGTCACAAAATAAAGCTTTGGTAGAGGATTATTAAGCAGAGGCTAAGATCTATAATGCATATATCAAACAACCAATTTGGTTTCATGCCTGGAAGCTCAACAGATGCTATTTTTCTGATAAGGAGGCTTATGGAGAAGTATAGACAAAGAAAAAGAGATCTTCATATGATTTTCATTGATTTGTAAATGGCTTATGATCAAGTACCAAGAGAAGTGTTGTGGATTGTTTTTAAGAAAAAGGGTATGCAAATCCAATACATTAACTTGATTAAAGACATGTATGATAGATCTACAACAAGAGTGAAGACTCCTAGAGGAGTGAAACCAACATTTCCTATCACAATTGGGGTACAACGAGGATCCACACTAAGCCCATATCTATTTATTTTTGCTATGGATGAGTTGACAAAAAATGTTCTAGGTGATATTCCTTGGTGTAAGTTATTTGTTGATGATATTATGTTGATTTGTGAAACTAAATATGGGTTAAATGATAAAGTTGAACTCTAGAGAAAGGCATCAGAATCAAATGGATTGATGATTAGTAGGAGCAAGTATATGCATTGCAGTTTCAATCAATCTCACATTTGTGAATGGTGGAACCAAGTTGGACAGAGTATATATACCAAAATGTGATATATTTCATAACTTGGTTTCTATATTCAAATAGACGGGGATGTCCAAAATGACATTTGTCACAGGATCACTACAGGATGGTTGAAATGGAGGAGTGCAACTAGAGTATTATGTGATCAGAAGATCCCTCTCAGATTAAAAAGTAAGTTTTATAGAATAGCTATATGGCCAACCATGATGTATGGGAGTGAATGTTGGGTGGTGAAGAAACAAGGTCGCAACAAGATGAATGTGGCTGAAATGTGCATGCTAAGATGGATGTGTGGGAAGACAAGAAAAGATCGCATGAGAGATGACTACGAATAAAGAAAATATTTTCATAATATAAAAAATTCTTATATGAATTTTATATATTATGAATTATTAAAGACATAAGAAAATTAAGACATAATAATGTCAAATGAAATTCTTTTATTTTTTATCAGGAATGAAGTAGGGGTGGCGAGCATTGAGGACAAGTTGTGAGAATTGACTCAGATGGTGTGGACATGTGAAACCATACCAACTAATGTGCCTATATGAAGAAATGCTATTGAGTTAAGCACAATAAATAGAAGAAGAGGAAGGCCTAAATTAACATGTGGAGAGCTTATAAAGAGATATTTTGAATCTCTACATCTCAACCAGAATATGACCCATGATAGAGAAGAATAGAAATGAAGGATCCATACAGCCGATCCCAACATAGTTGGAACTGAGGCTTAGATGATGATGTTGATGACCCTAGTCGATCAAACCCTTCATTGTAGTGTGTGATAGTCTTTGTGTGTATATTAGTAAAATTCTTTCTTTGTAATCCCAATGCTAGCAAGTTGATTGGTACTAATGTGCTAGAGATTATATTTCATCACAATTGAAGGATTTCAAAGAACATATGATACCTAGTTATGACGATGACTTGTATCATTAGACTAGTTACCCTAACAACTATCATATTTATACGATCTATAACTTGAGTGATTGTCAACAACTATATCTAGTACTCTAAATAGCCTTTTGAGAATCAAAACCCTAGATAAACCTATAAGTACATGGAAATGATGGTGATTGTGAATACAATATGCATTTCAGACTACTTTTTTGATATGGATCTATTCACGAATATATTGTTATAAGAGAAAAATAGTGTGTATAATGTGAGAAATACTAATGAACAAATGTAGTATGATATATGTATACTTGGGATTACTCATATGTACAATAAGTGGTATTTATGCATTTTCATATGAATGAATGTGACACTCATAACCATATATTCTTGTGATAAGATCACTTTAGTAAATATACTAATTTCAAGGATATATACTTGATCATGAATGGCCAAACTTGAGCTATATTGTACTTATATATAGAGACATAATAAAACTATATGACCTATATTGTAGGAATACATATTATTGCCTAGACATATATGTAACCTACCCATATTTAGACTTACATGACTACAAATGGATCTAAGAACTAAACTAGATATCTATTGGATCATATGTTCACATAGTAAGACTAGAAATCCTAATATACCTTCAAGTGATCAAAACTAGGATAAAGACAATATGTATAGATATATTAGGAGTGTATACACATATTCAGTTTGATTTGAATAACATACCTCATTTGCTTCTAGGATGAATACTTGGTTTTGTGGGCCAAAATATATCAACTGAGTTATTCATGAAGATCATACATGTGCAATCTCCTATTATTTGGGCATTTAAATGACTATGAAGCTAAATTTCATTAATGAGGCATACTCTTGTGTAAGTTTCTTTTAAAGTCATGATATCATTCTCGTTTTCATAACCCCCTTCCATGTTATCATTGAATATGCTAAATGCACTTAGAATGTGATGTTGATTAAACATTATTGTGTTGCCACTTTATTATGTATGCATGGTTTTGAGACATGTTAATCTATTTTAGATGCTTATGAATGACCATCAGGACATATCTTCTCTATCTGTGGTGTGCCTTTTCCATCGTTATTGACTATTTTTGGTGTGTCTTCTCCATCCAGGGTGTGTCTTCTCCACCCACTTTTTGCCAATGACCCAGTGGTGTCTTAACCCTGCTTAGGTAGATCTGGTCAATATTATATATGCATAAAACTATATTATTTTATGACTTGTGAAATATTCAAATGGCAAGATCCTTTTATTTCAATTTTAATTATTATATTTAAAAATGTCTCATCTTTTTGAAGAATACTTCTCTTGAACATACCTAGATGCAATAAGCCCCTTCTTTTTGGAACACCCTCTTTTGTACCTTATGTTCTTAAATGCCCAAATGTTTTATATTGTGCATATATACCAGTTTTTTTTTACGCATATTGTTTTTATCCATTTTGCGGGTGTTGTTCCCAATACCACATGTATAGGTTCTTTGAATGACATGGACACATGAAGATCTTATACATAAAGTTGGCTTGAGGATAGCTTGGGATGGCCAGGTTGCCCTATGTGATTGGTCTTATTTTAAATTATTGGTAGTCTTTTACTTTGTAATACCATCTTTACAGTGAAGAATAATCTTGTGATAATCAAAATAGTCATATATTCTATTGCTTTATAAACATTTTATCTATGAGAAATAAAAATTAAATACATGATTTCCTCATATATTGTAGTATGTTTGGGGAAGTGATGGTTTTATTTCAAAATCTAGTGAGGAGTAGATACCCTCTTGGGTCCCACTCCTTGGAAAATGGTATCAGAGACAAAGAAGTGGTAGTCTGACTATTTCAAGTTATCCTCGATTAACCAATTAGGAACCATATATAATTTGGTTATGAACCTAATCATGAGTCGTGGAATGCCAATTTAGGGTTCCAATCCCAAACTATTTTTGTCATAGAAATCACTTTTGTGATTGAGCCTCATTTTTTAGTAACCTTAATTACCCCTAACCTCTCTATGGAGGTAGATATTCCATTATGTAGGGGTTGACTCTTTTGGTGATGGTTCCTATCTCCCACTTTAACTGAAGTTAGACCAACTACTATGAAGTGTAGGATGAGTTGAACACTTTTGGCTAGGCTTCACCCTAGTTCCTGTCTTAATCCCTTTTCTTTGTGGTCCTCATAGTATGACTTTACTATGTATTCTTTGAGGTTTGATCATGCATGGGTAAGAAACCGGGAACCCGAAATAGGTTTAGAGATTATGATGTTCACTTTTTGCTAAGTGATAATCGGATCTCACCCCACTATGATAAGGCAGACCTTTCCTTCAAGATAGGGTTGTCTCAATATATCCTTTTATAAATCTCTCTATCTAAGTGATGATATCTATCTCCACTGAGCTTGATATGCCTCTTACACAAGTGTTTAGTTTCGAAGAATTAGTAAATATTCTTAGGAGTTCATATCTCCCATTCCTATAAGGTAGGCTCAATCTTAAGTTATCATCAATATCTTATAAATGTGTGAATATCTAGATAATGAGACTTTGTTTCTTGAGAATCCATAAGGAACTTAGGATGTATTTTGTGGCATCCAACTTACAAAAATAGGATTTACTTAAGCGGAAGCATTCATTAACAGCGGAATTACTGAAAATCACTAAAAATTAAAACTTTTTACAAAGAGATCCAAACATAGGAAAACTCTTTCATCAAGAACCAATGTATAATAGTTACATCCTAGTTCATAAGTAGATAACTTGTACCATATCTTCTTGAGGATTACAAACGTCAACTGCCTTATTAACATTATATACAGACAACATAAGAACCTCGAGGCATCAAGCCAAAATCTCAGATCGATTCGTCAAAAACACTAACTACTAACTCCGAGGACCTGAGAGTACAGAGATGACACATAGGACTACTATCTATATGACTTGACAGATAGTATCTCCACCTGAGATCTCACTGATGTCCTTGTTGTTGTTGTCCTTCCTCTGTTGTAGGGATTTCTATTTCTTTGTCTGTGTCCACCTAAAAACATTGGATCCCACGGGGGTGAGACAATTGTAAATTGCCCCAGTGAGAGATATAACTCTCTGCCAAAACATTATTATTGCAATTTATTAGAATAAAACTGAGCAGAAGGATTTTACATATATTTAACAGCAGATAAATCATTGTGTGAACAGAGTGAAGTAATCTCCTTTCCTAAGGAGAACATTACATCTACCCATGGTAGAGTCGTAATTCATCCATCTACTTGCAATGAATGTAAAGAGATATAAATAACATCTATCAACTAAAGATGCATAAAAGAAATGTAACATCAGCCAGTAAATTTCTGTATTCAATCCTTAAGCAAACATGCTAAATGGCTGATTACATTTTACAACCACACTTATGCCCTGAGGAGATGAGGTATACCTCTCACACTCCAACTGACCATTGCGAAGTCAAAATCGGTTCCATACAAGTTCAATGGAAGAGCTGGATTCCCATGACCTCCCACATCTCGGTCAGTATGAGACCACATGCAGGACATCTTGTGTCACTACTAAATAGCTTGCTAGGGTATATTGGCATCTTCACTATAGAGTTATAGCTCGTAGCATATACTCTCTTTAGGGTTATGGCCTGTAGCCAATGCTTGTTATCATATTGAGGAGTCATGGCCCGTAGCCATACTCTTATTGGGATATAGTTTGTAACCATTCTTGTGCATAGGATATGGCCCGTAGTCATTCCTATGAGGCGTAAGGATATATTCGCCCATTACCCCCACATATTCAAAAATATGCGGCTTCCGGGTTATGTCACGGAGCAACCCGTTTCACCATTCAACAAATTCTAACGTTGATGGATCTATGGCCAGGGCTCTACATGATATGATTTCACTTGATTAATTAAGTACGTTAGCATGTTCTTTTAGCATCAGTCAAGTTCTCAAACATGAATTATTATGACAATTGCTACAAAGAAACATGTACTATTATCATCAATTACTTCTCAATCTTTATAAGACTTTGGGATCTCAGTCTCTCAATTCATTACTTGAAAATTCACATCTCTCAACAACATCATTATTATACTTATCAAATATGGGTATTCATACCTTTAGTTCATCACTAATCATTGTTACCAACTGTTAGGCAACTATTACCTCTAGGCCCTCATACCGAGGTATACATGATACTTGTTACACAAGCATCTCACATGGCTCACAAGGCCATAAAGTGTTTTGTCACCTTTCACTAGGCAACAGCTTGTTCATATGGCTCACAAGGCCAATCAACATCTATATCAAATAATCATCATATCTCATATTTGGCTATGTTTATCATATCATGATACCTGTATGGTTGATACACACGATAACAACCATAAAATCACTTATCACATCATGTAATACAATAGTAACACCACCATTCCTTTATTAGGATTAGGGTTTACTATCAAATAGGATTTTCCATTCCATTACCCAATTTAGGGTTAGGATTTCCCATTTCACATTAATTAGGGTTTCATGTTTATATTATCTATCCAATCCTAATTTATTGTTCCATTCCTTTAGGATCATTCAATAATATCATAAGTATTTACTCATGATCATTATTTTCATCATATATGATTAATAATTATCAATTCAAGGTATGAGTTCATCTCTCATCCTTACCATGGTATGTTTATATCACACTCATTATCTTGGCTTAACCCCTTTCTCATAGTATGATAGTCAACACTTATCAAAGTGTATTGAGTTCATTACATCTTCATTGTAACAATTTACATAACACACACTTCTTGTGTTTCTTATCCAAGTATATTGGATTTGAAGTGCATCAAGGTATATCGACCCTGCAATGCTAAATGTGATATCTATCATGTCTTGATGTATCACTTTTATCCTCCTTTCCATCTTACTTAAGTTAATCAACTGGCCTTGTATTAAGATATTTCCCTCTTAATACTTTAACCACTAACCTATCACCTTTATCATGTAGTGCATAGGTCACCCATTTGAATTTTTACAGCTATCTTTAATGATACAGACTTATCTCAAGTTAAGGCATTGCTTACTATAAGGTTACCTATAATCAATCACTTTAGGTACTTACCTTATCAGTGTAATAATCACTATTCCCTTATTAGGATTAGGTCTCCCATACCATCACCCTTTATTAGGGTTTAGGGTTTCACACACTATCATACTTCATTAGGGTTAGGTTTGCATGTAGCATCACCCTTCATTAAGCTTTCCCATCACATTGCCCATAATTAGGATTTGTTATTCATCCCAACTAGGATTTCTCATGGCATCACCCTTAATTAGGGTTTCTCATGGAATCACCCTCAATTAGGGTTTCTCATGGAATCACCCTCAATTAGGGTTTCGTGAAGTATCCTCTCAATTTAGGGTTTTTCATGATGTTACCCTGAATTGGGGTTTCCCATATTATCATCCTAGTTTAGAGTTACACCATTACCCTAGATTAGGGTTTCATCTAATATTTCCCTAAATTAGGGTTAGGTCTCAACAACCTTCTTGATTAGGGTTTCATAATCTCTTTATTAAGGATCATAACCTAATTGCATAATTATTCAAATTGAAGGTGATAAGGCTTGACCTTTACATGATTATTATTCATGTATGAATTCCTCTCCCTTTCATCCTCTCTAGTATGTCTACTACTCAAACCTTGATTAGATTGAGTCTACTATTTATTCAAATTCATGCATTCAGAGTTAGCTGATGTATTGAATTATTGCATCATTATACATCAATGATTAATCCCATTAAGGGTACCAATCATTAGGTACATTAGGTGTCCAAATGGTTTGATCAATTGACCCTTCAATTACATGAGGTATCCAATTGGATTGACCAAGTTTTACCTCAAATGATTTTTATTACTTAGACCCCAAACGGTCTTGGTTTCTCAGAACTCAAACGGTTTGAAACCGTTTGGGCAAATTGCCCTTGAAATCGATTGATCAAGAAAGGTGTTGAAACCGATTGAACTTTGGGTCTCCAAACGGTTTGAGACTGTTTGGACCCAAACAGTCTTGATACCATTTGGACTCAAATGGTCTTAAGACCATTTGGTCCAAACCCTCTCAAAACCGAATGGATCAAAAAGTTCTTTCAACACTTAAACAATTCATGGTTTCAATAGATGAACCGATTAACAATTAAATTCTTAATTTCTTCATCAATTGAACTATTGAATCATCCTTCAATTGGACCATCAATTAGGGTTTTGAATCCAATTGATCTAGGATTTCTACTCAAGAAACCTTCAATTATAGTTTTGGAATCGAGGAACCATCAATGATCAACATTGTGGAACTGATTCGATTGAAATTAATGAATCATCATCAAATTTTTGATATGACCTGACCCCAAACGGTCTTAAGGTCATTTGGATGATCTCCAAATGGTCTTGAGACCGTATGCCCCATCCTATCCTTGAAATTTGTGAAATTCCATTAGGGTTTTGATCATTGGATTGATCATCAAATCAGCTATTAATTGCATTTCAATTTGGTATATGTGGACCTTTAATTACTCAACCATACTCAACCCTAGACCTCCAAACGGTCTGGGTTGACCTCCAAACGGTCTTTAGACCATTTGGGTGACCTCCAAATGGTCTTGTGACCATTTGTGTTATGACCCACATTTCGTTTTAACAGTAAGTACCTTGGTTAGTGCATAATTGAACTAGTTATGTTGAGATGAGTGCTTGCTTTTGTTAATAGTGTTTTGAGCTTTGAGCTAGTGTTAATGTATCATTAGCTTGTTTTCTGGTCCTGAGGTCGAGGACAAGTTTGTGCTTAATCCGTTGCCGAAGAAATCATGCGAAACCGACCTACAAGTAAAAAGATATAAGCTTTTTAGTGTGCAGGGACCTATGTGTAATTTCGGAAAGTTTTGGGCAATTTGCATCCGGCCCCCTGGGCGCCCTTCCTTATCCTTCCCTTCAGTTTTTCCTTTTTAACTCTATTAACCGACTTTGGAATGAACGATAGTTCATTTCCTTCGGTTGCCGCTTGGGAAAAACAGAGAAGGAGAAAGGGAGAGAGAGCAAGCTAGAGGAGAAGCTAGGCAACCAAGCCCCTTCCTTCTCCGTTCTTCTTCGATTTCTTCATCTTCTCCAGCCAAATCAACCGGCTGCATCATCTTCTTCTTCTTCACCTTCTTCTTTCCCTTTCTTCTTTGTTCTTGCTGCCCGGCCAAGGTAGGCGCCGGTCAAGGAGGTGCTAGGAGCGGCAGAAGACGTGAAAAGCAACGTCTACGGGTTGCTGCTAGGTCGTCTTGAAGTTCCCAAGGTATTTCGTGCGAAGATTTCCCCCGAATCGACCCCAATCTCCTCTTTTATTTCTGCAATTTCCACCTCTGCACAGGTTGCACAGCGTGCAAATCCGTTTTGCACGGCGTGCAACATTGCAGAAAGCTGATTTAGGGGATTTCCGTTTCTGCGCAGGTTGCACGGCGTGCAAAGTCAGATTGCACGGCGTGCAAAGTCAGATTGCACGGCGTGCAAAGTTACAGATAGCGGAAGGAGTTTCAGCCCAGGTGCACGGCGTGCAAATCAGTTTGCACGGCGTGCAAATCAGGTTGCACGGCGTGCAAGGTCAGATTGCACGGCGTGTAAAGGTGCAGAAAAGTTGAACAGAAGTGCACTGAAGGTGCACGGCGTGCAGCCTAGGTGCACGGCGTGCACGCTGCTGTAAAGGGCAGAATTAGGCGTGGTTGTGGACATTTTTCGGTGTATACGAACACACCGAAGTGGGTGAGTAGTAGTTCATTTAGAAATCATTATCTAACTCAATTTTAAATGCCTAATTACTTCTGTATCAGTTAGCATAACTTTTAAACAGTATAGTACATACAATAGAGTATGTTAGATTCATTGGGACTTGAAGTACTTGATATGCTCAATGAAAATGATGAAATTTCCTGTAATATAGTTGCAATGAAATTGCTGATTTGAAAGTAGATGTTTAGCATTGAAACTGGATAAATGATATTGAATCCTGTTTAAGGGTGACAAAGGATATACATGTGTTTCAAGTGAATATTCAGAATGTGCAATATGCATGAAATGTGATATTCCTGTTTATATGGTTATATGTTAATCAGTTAATAGACTTAGGTGCCCTAACACCGTAGAACCCCTTCTGAGAGGTCTGCAACCAGGGGGGTGAAACTCGTGTTGCAACAATAACTGTGCTTGTGTCACGGTGGCACGAGGATAGAGAGAGACAGTGTTGCAACAAGAACCGTGCTTGTGTCACGGTGGCACTGTGGAAAATAGGGGTTATTCAACATTAATCCGTGCTTGTGTCACGGTGATAACCCGGTAAGACTCTCCGCCTGTGTGCTCAGGTTTGAGGAGGAGTCTAGAGTTCACTCTTTTGAGAGTGTAGTGAGGCCTTGTGAGTCTGAGGCCTTGTGAGCCTGAGAGTCCTGCAGCAGACCAGGGCTGGCAGTCAGACTTAGCATTTCCCAGGTGTGTCGCTAAGTCTTGTACGGTGGGATCGTAGTTCGCTACGGATCTTCATAGGCAGAGTACACTGCATATGATTAGGGCATAATAAAATAAATGTGTAATCATATAGGATCCCAATAAATTAATATATCCGAATTGGTGTGCTATTCCTTTATATCTGTTTATCTGTTCAAGTTATCTGTTATTGCATGGAAAGGTGATTATATTCTGCAAATCCGTTATGTTATTAGAACTGCCCTGCTCAGTACTGTACGTATGTTTTATTTCAGTTTTATATAATTGATGAGTTGTTTAGTGATAGCTAAATGAAAGGCTACTCACTGAGCGAGTAGGCTCATACCTCTACTCAAAACATTTTCAGGTCAGCATCAGCAACAGGAATCAGAAGGATCGTTTCATCCTAACGCCTAGTCTATATAAGGTTTGTAGATAGTCTAGTTAGAGGTCTCTTAGTCCATTCCCCTCGATCCTTGGGACAAGGTGTGGGGGAGAGAGAGAATGTGTATAAAGATGTAAATTAAATGTTATGCTTTCTTTATGTTAATCAATGTATTATGCTGTAGACCTTGCTCGTATCTTTATTCAGTTAAATAGAAAAGTTCTTGAAGTTTGCTCAGTTTTCTGATTACAATTTAAACTTGGTTATCATTTAAATGTTTTTAATTGTTTTAAAAAGTGACGAATGGTTGATTATGTGTTAATCCCACTTGTCGTGCCCTAATTTCGTGGTTTGTGGCTAATGCAAAATTGGGGCGTGACAATTTTTGGTATCAGAGCCTAGGTTGAGTACATAGTTACTCAGAGTCCAGGTTAGGGGACGATAAGAGACCAATAGGATTAAGATTTAGGAGTCTTTCTTCTATCTGTAGTTTTCTAACAGGAAATACTCTGTTATATCATTGCAGATGGAAGGAAGAGGCTTTGATCGCGATGATCAGGCCGAGAGCCATGTTGGCCCTGATCCTTTGTACTTGGGTCCAGGTGGTGGTGACCACGTGGATGAAGCATCCCGGATGTACAGGATGTTTCTGGAAACCAAAGAGAGGTACAAGGCTGATAGGCGAGCTTCTACTTCTACCAGTAGCAAGGATCTGATGCGATCTTATGAGCTTGTAAAGAAGCTTGGTGGCACAGAGTTCAGTGGCACTACAGATCCAGCAGAGGCTGATGAATGGTTTAGACAGATAGAGAAGGTCTTTCGCCTGATGGAGCTTCCAGAAGAGAAGAAGATTAATCATGCAGTCTACCTTTTGACAGGCGATGCAGAGTTGTGGTGGCGTGGTGTGGAAGAAAAGAGGAGAGGTACAGAGCTTTCCTGGCAGGATTTCTCTGAGGAGTTTCATCTCAAATTCTATCCACCCACTTTTCTTAATGAGAAAATCAGGCAGTTACAGAATATCAAGCAGGAGAACATGACAGTTACAGAGTATGAAGCGCTTTTCACCCGGTTAGCGAACTTCTATCCGCAGCTTGTTCCCGACAACATAGAAAGATGCAGAAGGTTTCAAGAAGGGCTGAGGCCAGAGATTCGGCATACAGTTTCTGCTACTAGCAGAAGGAACAGAGAGAACTTTGGTGAGTTTGTTGAGGCTGCTAGACAGGTTGAGGAATCTGTGAACGCTGACAAGGTGCCTGAGTCTAAGAAGAGATCTGCAGATTTCAGTAGAGGACAGTCCAGTAGCGGGTACAGAGGTGGAGGTAGAGGTTTCTTTTCTAAACTTGGGCGTGGCTTTAGCTGTTTTAACAGACAGAGATCTGAAGATGTTACTTCTTTTAGAGGCAGAGGGAGATACAACCCAGAGAGAAGGGGTAGTGCCTCTAGTGGACAGTCTTCTGGATCGTCAATGTCAGTGACAGGTCCCCAGGGACAAGGGATACCGCTATGCGATAAATGTGGAAAATCACATACTGGTCAGTGTTGGGGTCCAAGTTGTTATGTCTGTGGACAAATAGGACACCTAAAAAGGGAATGTCCTCAGCTTCAACAAGCAGCATCGCAAGCTTTCCAGCCTCAGTACCATGATGTTCCGAGTTCTTCTGTGGCTTCTGGTTCCAGAGGTGGTGGAGTGCCCAGTGGCAGAAGTGGTCAGAGAGGACAGCGTGGCAGAGGGAGAGCTGCAGCACGTTTCTTCTCTTTGACACCTCAGGAAGGTATAATTTCTTCACAAGTTGTTACAGGAGAGATGCTTTTGTTTAATAGTATACCAGTCTCAGTTTTGATAGATCCGGGTGCTACTCACTCTTTCATATGACGTTCTTTAGTTGATAAACTTAATCTGTTAACTCAAGAGTTGATAGATGAGTTAGTGTTGAGGGTTCCACTAGGTGGACCAACAATTTTGACTGAGTTCTGTCCCGGATGCTTGTTATCTTTTGGAGGTTACACCTTTGCTGCTAATCTCATACCCTTGGATGTCAATACTTTTCAAGTCATCTTGGGTATGGATTGTCTTGAGACATATCGAGTGCAACTCGATTGTTGGAAGAAGGAAGCTACCTTTCAGCTAGGAGAATTTTCTTGTGTCTTTATTGGAGACAGGAAAGTTCTACCTACGTGCATAATATCAGCTGCTGTAGCTGATAAGATGTTACAAAAAGGATGTGAAGCATTCCTTGCTCATGTGGTTGACACCAGAGCAGAGAAGAGCACTGCCAGTATTTATGATGTGCCTGTGGTTCGTGAGTTCTCTGACGTTTTTCCAGAAGAGTTACCAGGCTTACCTCCTGTCAGAGACATTGATTTTGAGATTCAGATATATCCAGGTAGTCATCCAGTAGCACTGCCAGCTTATAGAATGGCACCTGCAGAGTTGAAGGAACTCAAGGTGCAGCTGCAGGAGTTGCTGGATAAGGGTTTCATCAGACCCAGTTCTTTGCCGTGGGGTGCTCCAGTCCTGTTTGTTAAGAAAAAGGATGGTACCATGCGTCTCTGTATAGATTATAGGCAACTGAACAAGATCACTATTAAGAACAAGTACCCTTTGCCGAGAATAGACGATCTGTATGATCAGTTGCGTGGAGCGACGATCTTCTCTAAGATAGATTTGAGATCTGGATATCATCAGCTCAGAATAAAGGCTTCTGATATTCCCAAGACATCTTTTAGAACCAGGTATGGACATTATGAGTTTTTGGTCATGTCGTTTGGGCTGACCAATGCCCCAGCAGCCTTTATGGATATGATGAATCAGATTTTCAAACCGTTCCTAGATCAGTTTATTGTAGTCTTTATAGATGATATTCTGATCTATTCTAGAAGTGATGAGCAGCATGAGCAACACCTGAGAATGACGTTGCATTTGTTGAGGCAACATCAGCTGTATGCTAAGTTTAGCAAGTGCGAGTTTTGGTTGGCTGAGGTAGCATTTCTTGGACATGTCATCTCGAGAGATGGAGTTAGTGTTGATCCTAAGAAAGTTGATTCTGTGCTTCAGTGGGAACGGCCTAAGACTCCTACTGAGATTAGAAGTTTCTTGGTATTAGCAGGCTATTACAGAAGATTTATACAGAACTTTAGTGTTCTAGCATCACCTTTGACACGTTTGACGAGGAAGAATGCACCGTTTGTTTGGTCTGATAACTGCGAGAAGAGTTTTCAGATCTTGAAGAGGAAGTTGACTTCAGCACCAGTGTTGGTTTTGCCAGAAGCAGAAAAGGGTTATATAGTATTCTGCGATGCTTCCAGGAGAGGTTTAGGTTGTGTACTGATGCAAGAAGGCAAAGTTGTGGCTTACACATCTAGACAGCTTAAGAAGAATGAAGAGAATTACCCTACTCATGATCTGGAATTGGCTGCTATAGTTCATGATCTTAAAATATGGCGTCACTACCTGTATGGTGAGACTTGCCAGGTATTTACAGACCATAAGAGCCTAAAGTATATCTTCACTCAGAAAGATTTGAATCTGAGACAGCGCAGATGGCTTGAGCTGATTAAAGATTATGATGTGACAATCGATTACCATCCTGGTAAAGCGAATGTTGTAGCAGATGCCTTGAGTAGAAAGTCAAGTTCAACAGTTGATGCATTTTCTATGGTATGTTTCAAGAGAGACTTGCTTGTAGATATGCAGAAATTGAACTTAGATTTGAATGTGACAGGACAGAGTGGGTTGATTGCTCAGATGCAGGTCAAACCTACTTTCTACGATCAGATTAAGGAATTGCAGCAGAATGATGATGAGTTGAGGCAGATCATGCAGGATATGTCGGAAGGTATAAGGTCAGAATTCAGGTTGTCTGACGATGGTGTGTTGTATCTTCATGACAGGTTGTGTGTACCTGGGAACAGTGAGTTGAAAGAGCAAATTCTTGAAGAAGCACATGCTTCTATGTATGCTATGCATCCAGGTAACACGAAAATGTACAGGAATCTCATAGAGCTGTACTGGTGGTCTGGTATGAAGAGAGATGTGGCTGAGTATGTGGCTAGATGTGGAGTGTGTCAGCAGGTTAAAGCTGAGCATCAGAAACCTGCTGGTACCTTGCAGTCGCTTCATATACCTGAATGGAAATGGGAACACATCACGATGGATTTTGTGGTAGGGTTACCCAGAACGCCTCGAGGATCGGACTCGATATGGGTGATTATGGATAGACTAACTAAGTCTGCTCACTTCCTCCCTGTCAAGTCGACCTTTGATGTTCCAAAGCTGGCCAAGATTTATGTGGATGAGGTAATCAGATTACATGGGATTCCAGTTTCCATTATTTCTGACAGAGATCCTAAGTTTACATCTAGGTTCTGGAATCAGTTACATCGTGCGTTGGGCACAAAGCTGAGATTCAGTACAGCGTTTCACCCGCAGACTGATGGTCAATCTGAGAGGACCATTCAGACTCTTGAAGACATGCTGAGAGCATGCGTTCTGCAGTTCAGAGGTAACTGGGAAGAACACTTAAGCTTGATGGAGTTTGCATATAACAATAGCTACCATTCTAGTCTTGGAATGGCCCCATATGAAGCTCTATATGGCAGGAAGTGTAGATCACCAGTTTGTTGGTACGAAGTTGGTGAGAAAGATATTCTTGGACCTGAGATAGTTGGTATAACTACAGAAAAGATATCTGTGATCAGAGAGCAGTTGAAAGTTGCTCAGGACAGACAGAAAAGTTATGCAGAAAGATGACGTCGACCTCTTGAGTTCGAGGTTGGTGACGAGGTTTACTTGAAGGTTTCACCGTGGAAGGGAGTGCTGAGGTTTAGCAAGAGGGGTAAGTTGACCCCTAGGTATATGGGTCCATATCCTATTTTTGAGAGGATTGGACCTGTAGCTTACAGGTTAGATTTGCCGTCTGAGTTGGCAAATCTTCATGATGTCTTCCATGTGTCTATGCTGAAAAAGTGTCATCCCGGTACAGAAAAGATTCTAGATCCAGAACCGGCGCAGCTTAGGACAGATGTGTCCTATGTAGAAGGACCAGTGCAGATAGTTGATCACCGGATCAAAAAGCTTAAGAACCGGGAGATACCTTTAGTGAAGGTTTTATGGAGAAACCATAATATAGAAGAAGCTACGTGGGAGCTTGAGTCAGAAATGCGTAACAAGTTTCCTTTTCTCTTTTAGGAATTTCGGGACGAAATTTTTATAAGGGAGGGAGATTGTTATGACCCACATTTCGTTTTAACAGTAAGTAACTTGGTTAGTGCATAATTGAACTAGTTATGTTGAGATGAGTACTTGCTTTTGTTAATAGTGTTTTGAGCTTTGAGCTAGTGTTAATGTATCATTAGCTTGTTTTCTGGTCCTGAGGTCGAGGACAAGTTTGTGCTTAATCCGTTGCCGAAGAAATCATGCGAAACCGACCTACAAGTAAAAAGATATAAGCTTTTTAGTGTGTAGGGACCTATGTGTAATTTCGGAAAGTTTTGGGCAATTTGCATCCGGCCCCCTGGGCGCCCTTCCTTATCCTTCCCTTCAGTTTTTCCTTTTTAACTCTATTAACCGACTTTGGAATGAACGATAGTTCATTTCCTTCGGTTGCCGCTTGGGAAAAACAGAGAAGGAGAAAGGGAGAGAGAGCAAGCTAGAGGAGAAGCTAGGCAACCAAGCCCCTTCCTTCTCCGTTCTTCTTCGATTTCTTCATCTTCTCCAGCCAAATCAACCGGCTGCATCATCTTCTTCTTCTTCACCTTCTTCTTTCCCTTTCTTCTTTGTTCTTGCTGCCCGGCCAAGGTAGGCGTCGGTCAAGGAGGTGCTAGGAGCGGCCGAAGACGTGAAAAGAAACGTCTACGGGTTGCTGCTAGGTCGTCTTGAAGTTCCCAAGGTATTTCGTGCAAAGATTTCCCCCGAATCGACCCCAATCTCCTCTTTTATTTCTGCAATTTCCGCCTCTGTGCAGGTTGCACGGCGTGCAAATCCGTTTTGCACGGCGTGCAACATTGCAGAAAGCTGATTTAGGGGATTTCCGTTTCTGCGCAGGTTGCACGGCGTGCAAAGTCAGATTGCACGGCGTGCAAAGTTACAGATAGCGGAACGAGTTTCAGCCCAGGTGCACGGTGTGCAAATCAGTTTGCACGGCGTGCAAATCAGGTTGCACGGCGTGCAAGGTCAGATTGCACGGCGTGCAAAGGTGCAGAAAAGTTGAACAGAAGTACACTGAAGGTGCACGGCGTGCAGCCTAGGTGCACGGCGTGCACGCTGCTGTAAAGGGCAGAATTAGGCGTGGTTGTGGACATTTTTCGGTGTATACGAACACACCGAAGTGGGTGAGTAGTAGTTCATTTAGAAATCATTATCTAACTCAATTTTAAATGCCTAATTACTTCTGTATCAGTTAGCATAACTTTTAAACATTATAGTACATACAATAGAGTATGTTAGATTCATTGGGACTTGAAGTACTTGATATGCTCAATGAAAATGATGAAATTTCCTATAATATAGTTGCAATGTAATTGCTGATTTGAAAGTAGATGTTTAGCATTGAAACTGGATAAATGATACTGAATCCTGTTTAAGGATGACAAAGGATATACATGTGTTTCAAGTGAATATTCAGAATGTGCAATATGCATGAAATGTGATATTCCTGTTTATATGGTTATATGTTAATCAGTTAATAGACTTAGGTGCCCTAACACTGTAGAACCCCTTCTGAGAGGTCTGCAACCAGGGGGGTGAAACTCGTGTTGCAACAATAACTGTGCTTGTGTCACGGTGGCACGAGGATAGAGAGAGAGACAGTGTTGCAACAAGAACTGTGCTTGTGTCACGGTGGCACTGTGGAAAATAGGGGTTATTCAACATTAATCCGTGCTTGTGTCACGGTGATAACCCGGTAAGACTCTCCGCCTGTGTGCTCAGGTTTGAGGAGGAGTCTAGAGTTCACTCTTTTGAGAGTGTAGTGAGGCCTTGTGAGCCTGAGGCCTTATGAGCCTGAGAGTCCTGCAGCAGACCAGGTCTGGTAGTCAGACTTAGCATTTCCCGGGTGTGTCGCTAAGTCTTGTACGGTGGGATCGTAGTTCGCTACGGATCTTCATAGGCAGAGTACACTGCATATGATTAGGGCATAATAAAATAAATGTGTAATCATATAGGATCCCAATAAATTAATATATCTGAATTGGTGTGCTATTTCTTTATATCTGTTTATCTGTTCAAGTTATCTGTTATTGCATGGAAAGGTGATTATATTCTGCAAATCCGTTATGTTATTAGAACTGCCCTGCTCAGTACTGTACGTATGTTTTATTTCAGTTTTATATAATTGATGAGTTGTTTAGTGATAGCTAAATGAAAGGCTACTCACTGAGCGAGTAGGCTCATACCTCTACTCAAAACATTTTCAGGTCAGCATCAGCAACAGGAATCAGAAGGATCCTTTCATCCTAACGCGTAGTCTATATAAGGTTTGTAGATAGTCTAGTTAGAGGTCTCTTAGTCCATTCCCCTCGATCCTTGGGACAAGGTGTGGGGGAGAGAGAGAATGTCTATAAAGATGTAAATTAAATGTTATGCTTTCTTTATGTTAATCAATGTATTATGCTGTAGACCTTGCTCGTATCTTTATTCAGTTAAATAGAAAAGTTCCTGCAGTTTGCTCAGTTTTCTGATTACAGTTTAAACTTGGTTATCATTTAAATGTTTTTAATTGTTTTAAAAAGTGACAAATGGTTGATTATGTGTTAATCCCACTTGTCGTGCCCGAATTTCGTGGTTTGTGGCTAATGCGAAATTGGGGCGTGACAATTTGGGTTAATCAACCCAAAAATCTAAATCAATCAATTGGAAATTCAACACTTAACCCGCTTAGGGTTTGGTAATTGATGAACCTTCAACTAATGAACCCTTTGGAATTAATTCATTCAATTTAATGGGTATTCAAACATCATCATTAGCATCAAATCTCCATATGGTCAACTATGGTCAACTCTTCCAAACGGTTTGAAACTGTTTAGTTCCTAACAGTTTGATGAAACCGTTTAAATCCAAACGGTTTTGTTCAAACCGAATGGACAACTTGTTGAAACCGATTGGAATAGGAATTCCTTGGAAAAAGTTTACAAGATGATATCATCATCTATCTTCGTCCCTGTAACTTATAGTACTTCTTATTTCATGAATTTACCAATTACAATAAACAATTAATCAAGAAGATGAAGGAATTAATGAAATAGCAAGATTGATAGTTGAATAACAATGTAGAGGGGTTCAAGTTATAAAAATCGCCTCCAATTGAGCTTCAAAGCTTAAATCTCACGTCAAAAATGGTTTATGCAACTCCTTTCACTATCCCAAGGCTTGTCCTCAAGCTTTGAGTGAAAAGGAATGGTTAGAATTGAAGATGGGATCGAGATAAGAAGAAATCAAGCATTGATTTGTGATTTCCACCATGGAATCAAGGTGAAAGAAGGTCAAGAAGCTTACCAACATGTTGGGGGTCGTCCTCCTGTTGCTCCTAGCTCCCTTTATCGTTTTTGCAAGCAAGAAGTGAAAGTGGATTCGAAATTACCCTTTCAACTCATGGATAAAGGAGCATATATATGAATTTTATTGAAAATTCATTTAAGAGAGCGAAAGTAGGAATTATCTCCTACATTTCCTTGCCACTTGCCCCATTTCCTTCCTTACATATGAGGCTACCTTCCTTTCCTCTTGTTCCTCTCAATTATCCATGTTTTAAAGAAAAGCAAATTAAGCACCTTAATTCATTTAATAATAATATCCATAAGTTAGTGGATATTACTTTCCTTTATTTTAATGTGAGTGAGTTATCCATTCCTTTGGATATTTTCGTTGCCTTTGCAAGTCACAAGGACGTCCACACTTGTTGATTTTAAACCAACACAATTTTGGTTGAAGGGCAAACCAATTAATATAATTATTTTTGCATTAAATTAAATTAGGGTTTCAATTATGCTTATATCTTGATTATTTTAATATCAAGATTCTCTCTCCTTCAAAGTGATGCAAATGAGATTCCCCTCTCATTTGGTTTGCTGTAAATGATGCCAAAGAACATTAGGGACTATTTTGAAGTGGTAATTTGCATATTGAACCCTAGGTTTTGGGTAAATTGCACATTACACCAAAACTGGGTTTTAATGCACAATCATTGCTTTATCAGCTCTTTCTTAGTACTCAGGCTTTCTCAAGCCATACCTCTACATCATCTTCATTCTCATGATTCTTCAACACATGAGAAACATTTAATCATGTAACATTTGCAAGTTAACCCTTCAACTTGGGTAATTTGCACTTTAGTCCAAAATAAGCAAACATTGCTTCAACATTATTCAAACATGACCAAAATTGAAACATAGGTTCCTCTTAGGCCTTAATTACTTTTCACAAGATAAAATTAAGGATCTAATTAACTTACTTAAGCAAAACTCCCAGGGTTAAGGCATAACACAGGTTAGGGATGTTACAAATTATAAACCCCTAACAAGAATTTCGTCCCCGAAATCCCAGATAAAGGAAGATAGATATTATTCATTCATCATGCTATCTAGTATCCACATAACATTTCATTGTTATGGAGATACCATAAAGCTTTGATCAACACAAAGTTATTCCACACAAGTTTATCATAGAATGGTTCACATGAAATACATACTCCACTGTCCTTTTATTATTGACTGTGGAATTAATTATGTGTCAGGTAATACTTTTTCTTCATTCATAGTTTCATGTGATATATTCTTGTTTTTGAGGAGTCTCCCATGCTCCTAATTTAATTCAGCATTTCACTTTCATGATCACAATTATGTTCTGTCACCCTCTTGGGACTATAAATCTTTCCATACCTTGATTGTTCCATTTCCCTTGGTGACACAATACTAGATTTCCTTATTACTTGTACTAACTATCTTATTAGTTGTACATTATCTTATCATAAGGAAAGGTTACTTATCAATTAAGAACTTATCTTAAAGATATCTTTAATTGTTATGTTTATGCACAGCATAAACCCCTAACATGTGATGTTTATACTATTAAACTGATTTCATGGTTAACCATTCCAGGTAGCCAAAATAAATCATCTGGTATTTCTTTAGATACCAGGATCTCTTACCTTGGTATTTGTCACATGTGTTGAAAACACATCACATATTTATCTTCCTTTCATCTTGAGACATTATTTGTTACATATGTCTTTACCTTGGAACTAAAGTCCAAGATAAACTGATACTTTTCTAAGTATTCATCACATTAAAAATTTTATCTTATGCACATCAAGTGTCCTAAGACCCACTTGATTGCCATGTCCCCGGAAGGAAAGAAAACAAGGAATCATATTCCTCATTATTATTTCATGAGTTTTCAACTATTTATGAATCATTTACTCTTTGTCTTATCCTAGGTTCCTTACCCTCTGCACAGGAATTTTTTTAAGGATGATCACATGACATTACTCCTTTCTTTGTTATTATCTAACATGTTCATGAGCATCTTATGATCTCATCACATTTCCCATTTCCTCATTATGGGAAAAGATCTTTATTATACACACAAACTTTATCAAACAGGGATCACCTCCCTTATTCTCATTCTTATCTTATGAGGAGTATACTTTTTACTTCCTCATACACACATACTAATCTGGGATTATTTCAGATTTCTCTTTCTTATTCTTAGGATATGACACATTTTTCCATTCCATATTTCTAATTTCATGATACTCATTAGATTGTCTCAGAATGACTACTTGATCAGAGAAATCAAAAAGATAACAATCTAAGAGTTTCCATACTTACTTTATCATCAATAGTTGTATACCTGGCCACGATATATAAATATTGTGATTAAGTAGTATGCACTGTGTATACTATCATATTCCTTCCTTTTTCATATTATTACAAGCATAAGTTCCAACATTCTTGGATTTTATCCAGGCATCTCTTCTATACCTCATCCTCCTTCATAGAGGTAAGAACAATATGAAACATCTATAATGTTACTATATAAAATATAAGTCCTCATAGGACCATTTAAGGAAAACTCAATCGATTACTTTCTTTATTTAACTCAGGAAACCATAAAAAGACATATTAGAATGACATTATTTTGCCTGACCTATTTCATTTCGCAGTTATTTGCTGCCTCAGGCTGATTCTTTTCATAGAACCTTGCATGGGACGTCTGCCCACATCCACGAGTGCTAATACTAGACCACTGCTTATGAGAGTCTTGCTGACTCTACCTCAGGGGTTGATTCACTATAACATTTCTAGTTGAGCAATTTCTTGCCAGATGTCCTACCTGTCTACATTGATAACAAGTTCTATTCTCCCACTGAGGCCTAGATGGTTCTTTACCCCTTCTGGGTAGCCCTTGCCTTGGTGCACTAGTCCCTAGTTGTACCGGTGGTACCAAAAACTTCTTCTTTTTGGAGCTACTAGGCCTCTGTTCCTGAGTTTGGATTGGCATTTTCTCAATCATCACCTTATTTTTCTTCTCTGGGCAATACCTTCTGATATGTCAAGGTTTCCTACACTTGTGACATATCCTGATTTCAGGTTGTATCCTATTCCTTCCATTACCATTTATTGATTCAATAGGTTGAGGTTGAGAACAAATTCGGTCTAAATCTAGAATTTCATCATTGGGGGCTAGTAATCTAGGTTGTATTGCCAATGCTTGATCCACTAAATACATCATAGTTGCCCTAATTTGCCCAACCATGATACTTAAAGAAGTATTTCTTATCATAGTTGGATCAAATTGAGGGTTCTCAAGTAGTTGTTCCTCTCTTGCCTAATCCCATGCACCTCTTCCTGGTGCAGCATTGCTGCTTTCTGCAGCATATTCTTCATGTGACTCAGCCATCTTCAAGTTTTACTTCTTTCTCCTATGAGTAGAAGTCACTATCAGATATACTGGAAGACACTTAGAATAGACTCTACTACCTTAGTCTTATGTCTCTGTAGACTCAGTGAACCTAGAGCTCTGATACCAACAATTGTGGCATCCAACTTACAAAAACAGGATTTACTTAAGCGGAAGAATTCGTTAACAGTGGAATTTCTGAAAATCACTAAAAATTAAAACTTTTTACAAATAGATCCAAACATAAGAAAACTCTTTCATCAAGAACCAATGTATAACATTTACATCCTGGTTCATAATTACATAACTTGTACCATCTCTTCTCGAGGATTACAAACGTCAACTGCCTTATTAACATTATATACAGACAACATAAGAACCTCGAGGCATCAAGCCAAAATCTCAGATCGATTCGTCAAAAACACTAACTACTAACTTTGAGGACCTAAGAGTACAGAGACGACACATAGGACTACTATCTATATGACTTGACAGACGGTATCTCCACCTGAGATCTCACTACAGTCCTCGTTGTTGTTGTCCTTCCTCTGTTGTAGGGATTTCTATTTCTTTGTCTGCGTCCACCTAAAAACATTGGATCCCACGGGGGGTGAGACAATTGTAAATTTCCCCAACGAGAGATATAACTCTCCGCCAAAACATTATTATTGCAGTTTATTAGAATAAAATTGAGCAGAAGGATTTTATATATATTTAACAGTAGATAAATCATTGTGTGAACAAAGTGAAGTAATCTCCTTTCCTAAGGAGAACATTACATCTACCCATGGTAGAGTCATAATTCATCCATCTACTTGCAATGAATGTAAAGAGATATAAATAACATCTATCAACTAAAGATGCATAAAAGAAATGTAACATCAGCTAGTAAATTTCCGTATTCAATCCTTAAGCAAACATGTTAAACAGTTGATTACATTTTACAATCACACTTATACCCTGAGGAGATGAGGTATACCGCTCATACTCCAACCGACCATTGCAAAGTCGAAATAGATGCCATACAAGGTCAATGGAAGAGTTGGATTCCCATGACCTCCCACATCTCGGTCAGTACGAGACCACATGCAGGACATCTTGTGTCACTTCTAAATAGATTGCCAAGGTATATTGGCATCTTCTCTATAGAGTTATAGCCTGTAGTATATACTCTCTTCAGGGTTATGGTCCTTAGCCAATGCCTAGTATTATATTGAGGAGTCATGGCCCGTAGCCATACTCTTATTGGGATATAGTCTGTAACCATTCTTGTGCATAGGATATGGCCCGTAGTCATTCCTATGAGGCGTAAGGATATATCCACCCATTACCCCCACATATTCAAAAATATGTGGCTTTCGGGTTATGCCGCGGAGCAACCCGTTTCACCATTCAGCAAATTCTAACGCTGATGGATCTATGGCCAGGGCTCTACATGATATGATTTCACTTGATTAATTAAGTACGTTAGCATATTCTTTTAGCATCAGTCAAGTTCTCAAATCGGAATTATTATGACAATTGCTACAAAGAAACATGTACTATTATCATCAATTACTTCTCAATCTTTATAAGACTTTGGGATCTCAGTCTCTCAATTCATTACTTGAAAGTTCACACTCTCAACAACATCATTATTATACTTATCAAATCTGGGTAATCATACCTTTAGTTCATCACTAATCATTGTTACCAACTGTTAGGTAACTATTACCTCTAGGCCCTCAGACTGAGGTATACATGATACTTGTTACACAAGCATCTCACATGGCTCACAAGGCCATAAAGTGTTTTGTCACCTTTCACTAGGCAACAACTTGTTCATATGGCTCACAAGGCCAATCAACATCTATATCAAATAATCATCATAGCTCATATTTGGCTATGCTTATCATATCATGATACATGTATGGTTGATACACACGATAACAGCCAAAAAAATCACTTATCACATCATGTGATACAATAGTAACACCACCATTCCTTTATCAGGATTAGGGTTTACTATCAAATAGGATTTTCCATTCCATTACCCAATTTAGGGTTAGCATTTCCCATTTTACATTAATTAGGGTTTCATGTTTATATTATCTGTACAACCCTAATTTATTGTTCCATTCCTTTAGGAGAATTCAATAGTATCATAAGTATTTACTCATGATCATTATTTTCATCATATATGATTAATAATTATCAATTCAAGGTATGAGTTCATCTCTCATCCTTACCATGGTATGTTTATATCATACTCATTATCTTGGCTTAACCCCTTTCTCATTGTATGATAGTCAACACTTATCAAAGTGCATTGAGTTCATTACATCTTCATTGTAACAATTTACATAACACACACTTCTTGTGTTTCTTATCCAAGTATATTGGATTTGAGGTGCATCAAGGTATATCGACCCTGCAATGCTAAATGTGATATCTATCATGTCTTGATGTATTACTTTTCTCCTCCTTTCCATCTTACTTAAGTTAATCAACTGACCTTGTATTAAAATATTTCCCTCTTAATACTTTAACCACTAACCTATAACCTTTATCATGTAGTGCATAGGTCACCCATTTGAATTTTTACAGCTATCTTTAATGATACAGACTTATCTCAAGTTAAGGCTTTGCTTGCTATGAGGTTACCTATAATCAATCACTTTAGGTACTTCCCTTATCAGTGTAATAATCACTATTCCCTTATTAGGATTAGTTCTCGCATACCATCACCCTTTATTAGGGTATAGGGTTTCACACATTATCATACTTCATTAGGGTTAGGTTTGCATGTAGCATCACCCTTCATTAGGCTTTCCCATCACATTTCCCATAATTAGGATTTATTATTCATCCCATCTAGGATTTCTCATGGCATCACCCTTTATTAGGGATTCTCATGGAATCACCCTCAATTAGGGTTTCTCATGGAATCACCCTCAATTAGGGTTTTGTGAAGTATCCTCTCAATTTAGGGTTTTTCATGATGTTACCCTGAATTGAGGTTTCCCATATTATCATCCTAGTTTAGAGTTACACCATTACCCTAGATTAGGGTTTTATCTGGTATTGTCCTAAATTAGGGTTAGGGCTCAACAACCTTCTTGATTAGGGTTTCATAATCTCTTTATTAAGGATCATAACCTAATTGCCTAATTATTCAAATTGAAGGTGATAAGGCTTGACCTTTACATGATTATTATACATGTATGAATTGCTCTCTCTTTCATCCTCTCTAGGATGTCTACAACTAGAACCTTGATTATATTGAGTCTACTCTTTATTCAAATTCATGCATTTAGAGTTAGCATGATGTATTGAATTATTGCATCATTATACATCAATGATTAATCCCATTAAGGGTACCAATCATTTAGGTACATTAGGTGTCCAAATGGTTTGATCAATTGAATCTTCAATTACATGAGTTATCCAATTGGATTGACCAAGTTGTACCTCAAATGATTTTGATTACTTAGATCCCAAACGGTCTTGGTTTCTCAGAACTCAAACGGTTTGAAATCATTTGGGCAAATTGCCCTTGAAATCGATTGATCAAGAAAGGTGTTGAAACCGATTGAACTTTGGGTCTCCAAATGGTTTGAGACCGTTTGGACCCAAACGGTCTTGAGACCCTTTGGACCCAAACGGTCTTGAGACCATTTGGACTCAAACAGTCTTAAGATTGTTTGGTCCAAACCCTCTCAAAACCGAATGGACCAAAAAGTTCTTTCAACACTTAAACAATTCATGGTTTTAATAGATGAACCGATTAACAATTGAATCCTTAATTTCTTCATCAATTGAACTATTGAATCATCCTTCAATTGGACCATAAATTAGGGTTTTGAACCCAATTTATCTAGGATTTCTACTCAAGAAACCTTTAATTATAGTTTTGGAATCGAGGAACCAACAATGATCAACATTGTAGAACAGATTCAATTGAAATTAATGAATCATCATCAAAAATTTTATATGACCTGACCCCAAATGGTCTTGAGGTCGCTTGGATGATCTAAAAATGGTCTTGAGACTGTTTGCCCCATCCTAGCCTTGAAATTTGTGAAATTCCATTAGGGTTTTGATCATTGGATTAATCATCAAATCAACTATTATTTGCATTTCAATTTGGTGTCTCTGGACCTTCAATTACTCAACCATACTCAACCCTAGACCTCAAAACGGTCTTGGTTGACCTCAAAACGGTCTTGAGACCGTTTGGGTGACCTCCAAACGGTCTTGAGACTGTTTGGGTTAACCAAACCAAAAATCTAAATCAATCAATTGGAAATTCAGCACTTAACCCCGTTAGGGTTTGGTAATTGATGAACCTTCAACTAATGAACCCTTTGGAATTAATCAATTAAATTTAATGGGTCATCAACCATCATCATTAGCATCAAATATCCATATTGTCAACTGTGGTCAACTCTTCCAAATGGTTTGAAACCGTTTAGTTCCTAACAGTTTGATGAAACTGTTTAATTCCAAATGATTTTGTTGGAACCGAATGGACAACTTGTTGAAACCGATTGGAATAGGAATTCCTTGGGAAAAGTGTCCAAGATGATGTCATAATCATCTACCTTCATCCCTGTAACTTATAGTACTTCTGATTTCATGAATTCACCAATTACAACAAACAATTATCAAGAAGATGAAGGAATTAACAAAATTGCAAGATTGATAGTTGAATAACAATGTAGAGGGGTTCAAGTTATAAAACCCCCCTCCAATTGAGCTTCAAAGCTTCAAGATCACGTCAACAATGGTGGATGCAACTCCTTTCACTATCCCAAGGCTCGTCTTCAAGCTTTGAGTGAAAAGGAATGGTTAGAATTGAAGATGGGATCGAGATAAGAAGAAATCAAGCATTGATTTGTGATTTCCACCACAGAATCAAGGTGAAAGAAGGTCAAGAAGCTTACCAATAGGTTGTGGGTCGTCCTCCTATTTCTCCTAGCTCCCTTGATCGTTTTTGAAAGCAAGAAGTGAAAGTGGATTCGGAATTACCCTTTCAACTCATGGATAAAGGAGCATATATATGAATTTTATTGAAAATTCATTTAAGAGAGAGAGAAAAGTGTTAAATATATTCATTTGACATTAATAGTAGAAATAATCTAGATATTATTAGTTGTAACTTTTATAAGTTTATACAGTCCTCAAGTTAAGCTACAATGTAGTGAAATAAGTGTGCAAGAATCCAACATTAAAATGATTTTACGATAACCTGACTAACTTTCTAAGGAGGCCAAATGGGTAGGTTAGCTAGGTTACATATATCCAAAATGTATTCTTCTTACTCTCTACTTCAAACTTAGGCCTATTGTTTCAGGGTTGACCTAACTATACAAGGGATTCTCCACTAATGGGTTTCTTCAACCCTTATAACTTCTTTATGGAAGTGTCTTGGTTATGAATAACATCAGTAAAATCTAGAAGTATTTTCTTTCATACATATCTTTTTGTCATGGAAATAAGTTTAACAATGTTTGTGGTTGAAATACAAAAATGGCACCAAAATCAATCTGAGAACCAAGCCAACCACATTCCACCACACTATACATATAATTTCAGTATACAATTACTTCATTCCAAAACTTGAGTCTAATACTTCAAGCATCTAAAAGGGCCTACCAAGGATATATCTGACTGATAGTAAAGCAGGGGGAAGGGGTTTCTTACTACACAATGCCAAATACTACCATCCACTAAGTCATCATTTCCCTCTAATTATTGTTTATATGGCATCATCCCAAGACATCAAAATTTCATATGATCCCTCAACCTTTATAAGATGAGATTTAATGGTTTTCCATCAATTTTGGTTTACAACCCTAGTGTCTTCACATGACAAGGTGAACTATATAGTCAAACCAATCATCATATTGATTGATAGGTTATATAGATACACTAAGGAGAGGAGAGACATGAACTCTTGTGAACATTTACTAGATCTTTTATCACATACATCAGATAACATGGTGTATAAATATATTCCAAGTTTAAGGGAATAGAGTATTCAATCTAGATACCTTACTATAAATATGTAACATCCCTGACTTGGGTTATGCCTTAACCCTGGGAGTTTTGCTTAAGTAAGTTAATTACATCCTTAATTTTATCATGTGAAAAGTAATTAAGGCCCAAGAGGAACCTATGTTTCAATTTTGGTCATGTTTGAATAATGTTGAAGCAATGTTTGCTTATTTTGGACTAAAGTGTAAATTACCCAAGTTGAAGGGTTAACTTGCAAATGTTACATGATTAAATGTTTCTCATGTGTTGAAGAATAATGATGATGAAGTGGATGCAGAGGTATGGCTTGAGAAAGCCTGAGTACCAAGAAAGAGTTGATAAAGCAATGTCTGTGCATTAAAACCCAATTTTGGTGTAATGTACAATTTACCCAAAACCTAGGGTTCAATATGCAAATTACCACTTCAAAACATTCCCTAATGTTCCTTGGCATAATGTACAGAAAAGAAAATGAGAGGGGCATCTCATTTGCATCACTTTTAAGGAGAGAAAATCTTGATATTAAAATAATCAAGATATAAGCATAATTGAAACCCTAATTTAATTTAATGCAAAAATAATTATATTAATTGGATTTCCCTTCAAAAAAAATTGTTTTGGCTTAAAATCAACAAGTGTGGACGTCCTTGTTACTTGCAAAGGCAACGAAAATATCCAAAGGAATGGATAACTCACTCACATTAAAATAAAGGAAAGTAATATCCACTAACTTATGGATATTATTATTAAATGAATTAAGGTGCTTAATTTGCTTTTCTTTAAAACATGGATAATTGAGAGGAATAAGAGGCAAGGAAGGTAGCCTCGTATGTAAGGAAGGAAAGGGGGAAAGTGGCAAGGAAATGGAGGAGATAATTCCTACTTGTGACAATGAATATATTTAACACTTTTCTGGCAAGAGTAGTCTGGGTGGTAAAAGCTCGGTAAGTCCCAATGAAGGATATGAGTTTGAACCACACCAAAGGCATTCTATGAAAGGCATTTCATGTTGATTGGACGTCATCATGGGATTGGGGTGATCAGACCACACCCTATCAGACCACTAGAGTTTACCATGTCGAGGTGGATCCAGTAGTGGCCCAACCCGGGGTGGTTTCTCTCATAAATTAAAAATATACCTACCACTTAACTAGAGTAATTCGTTAGACCATGCTAATTTGACCATGATTAATGTTAATTGGACAATTGAAATGAGATTAAAATTTACATTCACTTATAAAAATGTTGAACTTAGGTAAGGTAAGTTTTGAGTTAGGTTAAGAGAATGTTAGCAACTATAAAAACTTTTATTATAAAAGGAAATAATAATATATGTGATTATATTAATAGTATGATTTTAGGTAATTGTTCCTCGTCAAGCTAAGTTTTCCGAACTTAGTGGTTTTAATATCAAAAATACTCTTGTACATAAAAAAAATCCTCCACTTGGACCTGCGATTGAATCTAAATGATCTTATAGGAAACCAACTTATCTAATTTAATTACTCATGTTGGTGTTGTGGAATATAAGTGACATTACAAAATCCTAATGTCCTAGAAGAACCTTACTTTTGTTGGAAGTGCAACTAATTACACTAGGATATGGATTGGTAGATTTTGAGGATAAAATCATCTTTAAAGGGTGGAGTGTTGTAACATACCAAAACCTAACAATATATTTATTAAACACTTTCCTCTGATTCTTTTTCCTCTAGAAATTATTATAGTTTCCCCCAATCTTGATTAGGTGTTATATGTATTTTAATATTGGTCTAGACCACATATAGTATGTAATTTATCACATATACACATAGTAGTTTAGATTATAGTAGATAATAATACATGTATGTGGTAAAATAATTATAAATTGATAGAACATATCTAAATCATCGAGGTAGATAATAATTTATCCATTTAGATTTTAGAGTATTACATTTACCTTATATAGTTAACTCATTTAATTTTAGTTAATACTTTAGTGATTATCTTACATTGGGCTATATAACTCTTTTGGTGGTCTTAATTTACATCTAGAATAACCTTTTAGCCCTTAGCATTATTATGTGTTGTAATAACCTAAAACACCAATGCACTATTTCATTTATATCATATAATTCTTATTATAGTCACTCCCCAAATTTTATGTCCAATCATTTGTAAATAAATACAAATGTGAGAAATATCTTATGTACACACTTTTTTTATAAACCATGACAATTAAGTTCACTAACTCACTCAAATAACTTGGAAACATTTTATATAGGTAATAGATTCTAAATTGCAATCTTAGTAAGAATATTAAAGCGTGAATCAACTTTATATCTATATAGTGACCCAAAATGACTGTACTAACCCTAACTTATTTAATGGGCATAAACAATCCAAATTATGAGATTAGCAATTTATTTAAGTAGTCTAGATTTTAGTCTACATCTCTCCTCATTTGCATCTCATTTAGAATTTATTTGAACATTATATTAATTAGTTGAATGTGCATGTTAAAAGTATCATGTCATTCTTATAATTACCAAAGTCTGTCATTTTAATTTTTATTCTCCCGTGTAACCTCCCCTTCCCCCTTGTGACCTTTATCCTAGTCACACTCCCTATGCAAAACCAGGCTGCCACAAGGGTTGTGGGTGTCGCTCCTCTCCTCTTCCACTTCCATTTCCTTCCTCTCTTCTCTTCTATTTCTTCTCCTCTCTACTCCTATTCCTACCTAACCTTAGTGGTCACCTTCATTCTCCTCCTTGTAGTGGCCTAATAATGTATAGGGATTGTCACTTCCCTAGACTTTGTAGTTGATGGAATGGCCAACCACCCTCAGTCTCCCATCCATGCATGCCCTCACTTCTTCTAAGCAACTAATCACAACCCTATGACACATAACCCAGAGTTAGAGCAGTGTTGAGTGATGCCATGTAGTGACGAGCAATAACACACAACACTGAGCCTTACCATAATCATCACTGGATTTTTTCGATTCCTCCTTAATCCGAATCAATGTCCTGATGCAACTCTGCCACCACCACTCCTTCCTCCTCCCTCCTTACAACTATATTTCACCTTCTTCCTCCCTTTGACCTGTAGCTCAACATTTTGGTGGTTTCACCCTTGTCAGTCTCAATCATGGAAATGACACTGAGACTACTTCTATGTCAGCATGGGTAGAGGATTAGTAGAGTTTGTGCTATATCTCAAGCATTGAATCTTGAGGTTTCAACTCGATTCTACTCAAGAAATAAGTTCAACACCTAATCTGCACCAATCACAGACAAATATAGGCGTTGATCTACATAACATGTCGTCAAGGTCAGTTGTTGGTTTTAGTAGTCACTTTGAATGGAAAGATCTATTAGTAAAGTAATATACACTATCCTTACACATCGGGTAGTGTGAAACTATACCTACATATATACTTATTGGGCTCAATACTCTAGTTGATCAACTCTAACATTGTAGTATGTGATAGTCTCTATGCATATATTAGTAAAATTCATTCCATCTAATCCTAATGCTAGCAACTTGATGGTATCAATGTGTTGGAGATCATATTTTTTCACAATTAGAGGATTTCAAAGAAAATACTTAGTTATGCAATGACTTATATTATTGGACCGGTTACCCTAATCACTATCATCTCTACGAGATCTAGTGATTTTCAAGAACAATATATGTTAGTCTAAATAGCCTTTTAAGAATCAAGAACCCTAGATATACCTATACATATATGTATATGATGGTGATTGTGAATACAAGATGGATCTCAGACTGTTTTGTTGATATGGAAATATTCAAGAATAAATTGTTATATGAGAAATTTGTTGTGTATAATGTGAATAATACTAATGACCAAATTTATTATGATATATTTATACTTTGTATTACCATATGTACACTAAATGGTATTTGTGCATTTGTATATGAATGAATGTTTCACTTAAAACCCAATATTCTTGTAATAAGATCATTTCAGAAAATATACTGATTTCATGGATATACTTGACCCAATTTGGCTAAGCTTGAGCTATATTGTATTTTTATGTAGAGATAGAATAAGATTATAGGACCTAGATTGTAGGAATATATATATTATTTCCCAGACATATATGTAACCTAATCAATTTAGACTTACATGACTACAAATGGATATATAAATTACACTAGAAATATATATTGAATCATATGTTCACTTGGTAAGACTAGAAACCCCTAACATACCTTCAAGTGATCAAAACTAGGATAAGGACAATATGTAGGAGTGTACACACATGTTAAATTTCATTTGACTAAAATACTGAATTTTTTTCTAGGATGAAAACTTGGCTTTGTGAGACAAAATATATCAATCGATTTTATCATTATTCATGAAGATCTGGTATGTACAATTCCCTATTATATATGAAACTTCATTAATGAGGCATACTCTTGTATCAATTTCTTTTGAATCCGTGATATCATTCTTTTTTATATGGGATTATAACCTATTGCCATGTTATCATTGAATATGCTAAATTATCTTGGAAATGTGTTGACTAAATATTGTTGTCTTGTCACTCTATTGTGCATGCATGGTTTTTATACCGGTTTATCTATTGTAGACACTTTCGCATAACCATTCAGATGTGTCTTTTCATCTGGGATACACCTTTTACACCATTATTATATATATTGGACACATCTTCTCCGCCCAAGTGTGTCTTCTCCACTCACTTTAGGTGAATGACACAGTAGTGTGTTGATCCTATGTAGGTAGATCTAGTATATACTATTTATGTATGCAGCTATATTATTTTATGAATTGAGAAATGTTCAAATGGAAATATTTTATTATTTCAGCTTCCACCATTTTATTGAAAAATACCTCATATTTTAAAGAACACTTCTCTTCAACATACCTATATGCAATAAGACACCTATTGTGGGAACACCCTCTGTTGTACCTTATGTTCTTAAAATTCCCAAATGTTGTGTATTATGCAAATATACCAATTTTTGTTGGCGCATAACATTTTGTCTATTTTTTGGGTGTTGTTCCCAATACCACCCAGGTATATGTGCTTTGAATGACATGGATACATGAAGATTGTATACATGAAGTTGGCTTGATGATAGCTTGGGATGTCTAGGTGCCCTCTACAATTGTTCTTATAAAAAATTATTTGTAGTATTTTACTTTGCAATACCACAGTTATGGTGAAGAATAATGTATAAGATATATTTGATGAAGTTATGGTTTCATTTCACAATTTAGTAAGGAGTGAATTTCCTCTTGGGTCCCGCTCCTTAGAGTTAAACTCATACAATTTTAGTCCATTCCCCTCTCCATTTGGTATTTATATATATTTACAATGACCACAATAATAAATTTTAAGTCATCTTTGGACTTCCATAATATATCAATGAAATTTAACTAAATAAATAAAACATGTCAATGATATTTACAAATAACAAAATATATCTGTCAACCTCATTAAGAACTTCACATATTGTGGGTTTAATTCTATGTTTGGTACATAGTGAATGAAGGGGAGGGTAATGGAAAGGAGGGGAGGGAAAAGGACAGATATGTTAGTATGTTTGGTTAGCATGTAGAGGGAAAAGAAAGTTGAATGTGAAAAACAATTTACATATAAAATATTGGTTGTGATGTGGAATCTTGTGATATAAAAATAAGACTATTGACTCTCTTTTTTATATTTAGTGTGATAATCTAAGTAGTTCTCTCCATATTTTTATATTTTTAGCAAAATTTTCCTTTACATATTTCATAACTTCTCACCACATTCCCTCATATTTCATCTAATTATCTCTATTTTGCTTATTTTTATTTACTAGTCATTTAAATAATCTCAAATTTAACATGGATTCTACAAAAATAACTAAAAACAAATACAAAAATTTATTATCATTTTCTTTAATTTTTCCCCTCGTAGTGTTGCTTCTAAGTTTTCTTAAATAATCCTCTAGTATTCATATGACCCCAAAGTGACATATAATATAAATGATGTACTATATTTCTTCATTTCTATTAGTTGTGGGCTATCCTAATTTCTCCCACAATATTAATTTACATTTTCACCCCTGCATTTCATATTCATCCAACCTTTTTCATAGATATTCCTCCAAGCCTTTCCTCTTCCCCTTGTCTCACTCTGAATCTGCATGTTTCGCAGACAGCTACGATAAATTCTGCGAGGAGATAGAAGAGGACATCCAAATGGTGGACCCCCTTGCGAGGGTTATGAGCTTCCAACTTGAATATCATGGTGATGTCACATCATTCATACATATCTCATCTTGGGTTAACACAAAAAACCCCACCTAAGAAGACATTCTCAATATGGAATGTAGAAACTTGTTGTATCATTTGTACAACTCTAGTAGTGATGTTCAACTTTAAATTCTAGCTATCATCCTAAAATTATATCTATTGTATCAACACATTACTCAAAAGTCATACTTGATAGCTTTTTACCAATCATGCCATGTGTCCCATACCATTCCTTGAAGCATAAAAAAGGTGATGTATCCATCCTTTTTTTTCTAGATACAAAGACAACGGAACACTTGTTAGTTCTTTTTCAGCATCAAAAGAAATGCTAACACTAGCACCTGTCATTCCATACAAGGAAACATCATTCCTAGTCAACCTTGTTAAGGGTGAAACAACAACACTATCTTCACCTTACTAGGATTTACACAACCTACTTAGAAGACATATCATGACCCCATAAAGAAAATTAATCAACCCTATCTCACTCTTATTCAACTTGTCTCATAGCTATTGCTGCTTTAGAAACCCTAAGGTTTTTGAATAAATATTGATCATACTTTTGACCATATTTTAAATACTTTGACATTTCATCATTCAAAGATTGATATAACTTGTATGACATGACTGGAACACTCTGTTCCTCCTATTCATAAATTATATTTGTACATTGGTTAGTCTAAAGGACATAACTCTAAACTCATCATGGTCATGTGAATTATGTCATCCAATCTAACTCTTATGCATTGATATTTGATCATAGGTTTATCTTAAAGGAACACGGTATCACATATCTATTGACCAACAAACCATCTATCCTTGATAGTGGTCTTGCCCAGCTATCACTAGACCATACACAATATTTTAGAGTCACTTTTTTTTCAAACAACATTTAGAGGGTCATCATCAACTCTCTTTCTCTCTCTAAAGGAGAGAAACACTTGGAATGTTCATTTAATAAACATCTCCAACCTTCACATATTTCTCATACTGTTGATACATCTTGGATGCTAGGATTTATTACCTTGGTATCCACCTCATGTGCTATAAGGAACTCACATCCTTATCTCATCTACTTTTACCAACATAACAAATATCAAGACATATGAGAGGAGTCTTCCTAATTATTGGAAGGCTCAAAAGCAAAATCGTCACAAACTTTATGGTTTTGGAACCATAGTCCAAACAACCTTATGCTATAATGAGCTATCCACCATCATATTTACAATGAATCCACACATACCAAGTGGTAATGATCCAATTGAAAGTTGTGCCCTAGAAAGGAAAGACACAAAGTGAAACACACTTCCCATACCATAGTAGTATTTTTCAAGGGTCACTAGCAAAAAGGTAACCAATTATATTTTCATTATGCAGGTTACAGTTTCTTATGTATCATTTTACCTTTTTCATTTCAGGTTCCTTTCCATTAGCATAGGAATCATCATAATTGACATATCTCATTACTCCTTCCTTGATGAATATTTATCACACTTGGTATGTTCTCTTATTTTATTATGTTTTTCAACCACTTATTGACAGGTAAATCATCATATTCCACATTTTCTTCATTAAATCGGGATCATCTCCCTTAATTCTTTCACATGCCATGCTGATTTTTCATTAACACTTTCTTACACACATAGTTTGGTCTGAGATTAACTCAGGTTCCACCTTATTTCTTTGTCATTTTTCCCATTCATCTTCTCATTTTGTACTTGTTATAGGAGTTCTCTCTATCTTATGTGGATTTCATACCTTGATTCACTTTATAAGCATTGACTTGTATGTCTTTTACTTTATTATCTTCTTGAATCAAATGTTCAAGAACTCCTCTTTTCCTTATTTGTATTCAGATTTATATTTCATGGTGTTGTACCTTTCCCTTATATTTACCAAACATTCAAGTTTTGATAGATAATGATGCAATTTTCATCTTCTTTAAGGTAGGATTGAGATATTCATACCATGATTTCTTATTTGTTATGCTCTTTAGATTATCACAAAATGACTACTTGATCAGAGTAATGAGAAAGATAACAATCCAAGAGTTCCATACTTACCTTTTATTCAATAATTGAATACTTGGTCAGGGCACCCAAATATTGAGATTAGGCAGTATGCGCCATATTTTTATGTTATATTCCTAATTTTGACATCATCCTAGTCCTAAGTCCTAGTGTCACTATAGACTCAGTGAACCTAAAGTTCAGATACCAACTTGTGAGAACCTGTTACACTAAATGAGATTACTCAAAACATAAAGCACAATCGATCATTATAATCACATACCCAAAAATATGGGTAAATTAAAATGGATTTCAACATCAGCACATGCTCAGAAACATTTGCATAAGAGCCCAATATCTTTCTTATATCCATACTATGCCAAGAATTTGATACAAAGTATTCTATTGATTTAGCCACAACTTATATACATAGGAGAATAATATTTGTATATGCCACACAAACAAGCATTAATATACTAACAAAAGTCTGATTCGTTTGAAACATCATATACAAAAAAAAATCTCACCCAGACCTGAGAGTGTAGGGACGTTTCTAGGACACACTAACATCTAATCAATTTTTTCAAGGATTCATTACTATAGATCCTCTTTGCTGCCACATGTTTGTTTTCGTCACTTCCGATTACCTAAAAAAATGTGGCAAACCACAAGGGTGATACCCATGTCCCAGCAAGAGATATAACCTCCAACAACACTTATTGATTACAACATTTTAAATAGTAGACAACTAAACAGTTGGAGTAATTAATAATCAATTGAACAGATTGAACAGTTCAAGTATACTAAACATATTAAGCAAATCATCTTAGCAAAAGGTATGATCATCAATGCATATATAGATAAAAAATAAATCCATTTCTCTGGGTAGATATCTACTCAAATATTATCAAATTGCATCTAATAACAATCATTATCATTAATCTGACTATCACCATATTCCCTGCTAGTAGCACAAGAAATCTAGTAGCATAAGCATCCCTGACATCATGAATATGTCTAGTAACATAACATGTCTATCAATATTGGTATCTCAAATAAAGGGAACAGATCCATATCATAAGTAGAACTAACATCATAGCACAATTAACTGCGTAGGCATGATTAGTAGTTTAAGCACCTATAATTATATAGGCATGGCTAGTAATATTAAACATATCTAGTAGCATCATCCTAACCATTAGTGTCAGTATATTTGATAACATAAGCATGTTTACAACATGAGCATAACTACAACATAAGCATATATGATATCTCTTATTGTACTAAACATGATCTCAATGAAAAGAAAGCAAACAAGGGTTATCATCCAATATGAAGCGTTGGGTAAAATCCTTAACATATATGCTACAGTGCTCTCTTATATTTTTTATTATGCCCTGAGGAATTTTAGGATACCACTCAAAATCCAACTGACCATTGTTAAGTCGAAATGAGTGCCATACAAGATCTAGGAAGAGTCAGACTCCTAATATCTTCTCTGCCCACGTCAATACGGGTCTGCCACAGTGACACATAAGGTCAAGCTACTAACAGCCTAGTCCATCCTTGGTACAGGTTACAACACTAGTGAAAGGAGGTGGGTACGCATACCCTGCCATCAGAGGTATAATTGTAGTTGTCCTCCAATCTTGTCACATATATAATCACCTAGAGACAACTGCAGCCATTCTCAATCACATCAGATGTATGAGGCATGACCATAGACAACCTCCACAATCTACATTGTGTATGATAAGGATATATCCTCAACTTGCCACCCCCACATACTCAACAGTATGTGCTCTGAGTTTCCCTTAGGAATACTCATTTCTCCATCTGGAAAATTCTGACACTCAGATGGATCTATGGCACAGAGCACTACATGATTAGAGTTTCACTTGATTAGTTATGCCAATTGGGTGAATTAAGGTTGCATCAAACAAGTGGACATACAAACCCTAATTCACTTCTAACAAGCCCATAAATATCACAACTTCAAAAGATATAAAATGTGTGAAACATAATTTCTCATCCCATCATCACATGGTACTATTCATTTGCCATTCATGAAACCACACTAGTCATCATACTATCAAAAGATATAAATTCTTTTCACAATATCATAGGGTATCAACCCTTATCAACACAAGAGGATTACACCTCATTTAGGGATCAACCAAGCCCAAAGGTCATTAAGACCATCATACTATCAAAGGATATAAATCCTTTTCACAATATCATAGGGCATCAACCCTTAACAACACAAGAGGATTACACCTCATTTAGGGCTCAACCATGCCCAAAGGTCATTAAGACCATCATACTATTCCCTGCAAGATCATCATTATCTTTGCATTCCTTATAACAAGGCTCAACAACATCACTTACATATAATACATTGGATCAGCACAATATTGCATTAATGAGCTAGGAGATATTCATAAACAATCATAGCAGGGTTATATTAACGTTAAGAACATTCCTTTATTACATCAACATACAAGGAATCTAGATATGATTAACCCTCATCATATCCATAATGCACATGTTTAGCATAAGAAAGTATCAACCATGCGGCTATGATAACTTCCAATTAACATATTAAGGTTATGATCATATTAAGAAGGTTATTCCACCATCATTCCATCATATAAGAATGTTAAACATGAATACTCATCTTTATCTATTTGAATTAGAGTTAGGTTCAACATGATAAATTATGTCAATGTTACTAATCAACACTTATACCCAAACCCTAACTCACGACATCCCCATTGGATCATGGATGCATAAGGTGAAGCATCACCATCACATTCCATACTATTATCAAATATGAACCCACACATAAATCAAGATGTAACCATCAGGTTATAGCATACTAGGGTTTCAAAAACAATAAGAGAGTACCCCATGATTGCATTAGTCATTCAAGGACTATTCATACCCAATTACCATCATTTAGTTATATTAAAGCTAGGTATAACAAGCTATACCTCATTAAGGTTACATATCCACACAATATGGTTATCATCCCTTCTATTCATATGAGTGAATAGGTAAGACTACCTTGTTAAGGGTAACCCTCCATTTGTCCCATCATCATTCAACACCCAAAACCATTGGATGTTTAAAAGGTAAGATAATTGGTTTTTTACCTAAGTAAACACCTTGGATAAACCACATATGAAGTCTTTGATTTGTTCTCTATAAAGAGTCACCATCTAACCCTATACATCCCTTGATCACAACACAAAAAGTTCCATTAAGAGTAGGGTAAAACCCACAATCGATTGTTCATTTAAAACAAGCCATCCATTGTCAACAAGTACTCCTTAAGTTGATCATATAAAGGAAACCATCTAAATCACATTATTAGGACCAACATATTACATTATCCATAATTCCATTTTATTGGAGGAATAAATAGTAGATCTTGACCATTGGGTCAAGTTCATATGTTAAAACCATCAATTACAGTATAGGTCCGACCATTGCATCAAGTGACCCAAGAAACCATTGGTCTAAGGCTTAATTGATGCTACAACTACAATGCTTAACTCAACATAGGTTGTAGAGACCTGATCCACCATCATTAGTGACCATTAAATCACCATAGGTTGTTATATCAACACTATATTCATTAATCAGTATCAAATATTAAGCTAATGTCATCATTGATTGATAACATCAGTAGGGTACTTAATGGTTGATCATTAAACTTCTAATTGATCCAAGACCTGACCTAAGGGGGTGACCATAGGTTGTCACCATCATCTGACATATGACACATTTGATCTCAACCATCAGTTGTCATGAAGACAATGCCATAGGGTTGTTGTAATGGTACCATCATCGGGTCATGGGTTTATAGAAGAAATCAGCTTTAAACCCTAAAATTGACCATTGGTTGATAGGGGCTTAGCACCATATGTTGTCAAACCAACCTGATCCAAGTCTTATTATACCTTAGTAATAATGTACACATGATCACAGGTTCATCTAGAACTGAAATCAGAACAGGGAACATTATAAAAATCAAAATCCAAGTCAAGCATAGCTTTTTAGTGCATGGATCATCATTTTCAAGCAAGAACATGAGCTAGCAAGCTTATGGTAAGCAATAAGCGTGGAGCAAGTTATAAAACTTGCCTCTAATGAGAAGATGAAATCCCAAACAGAAGAAAACTCGAGCAGGTAGGGTAGGAAATCCAATCATAAAGACTATCCACTTTCACCAGGACATCCTCGCATATAACATATGTCTTAACTACTGAATTATCTACCAACTAGATTGTCATACTGCTCATCCTGGATTCCTTAAGTCTGAGACTCTTGATGGTATATAGTGGCATCAGATTTATACTTGCCCATGAATCACATAAAGCCTCTCCAAATTTTGTCTTTCTTATGAAGCATATGATATTAAAGCATAAACTCATCCATCTAGCACCTTTTCATCAAATGAGCAAACCCTAAGCATAAGGAGTAAGAAAGGTAGGTTTTTAAAGCTTTAGAGAAATGTATAACATGGAACAACATGGTTCTGACCTAGAGAAAGATAGGAGGAAGGATAAAAAAGAAATAAACAGAGGAAAGAAGGGGATTCTTACTCTTTTAGGTCAAGATCACTAGAAGGAAGCTTTTTAAACCCTAAAAGGAAGTCAATTGAAACCCTAGATCCTTTTTTCAAAAAGGTCCCCACTTTCTTCTTCCTTGGACAGGAAAATTACCAGAAGCACAGAGGGAGAATGATTTTGGGAGAAGCAGGGAAGTGGTGAAGACAAAATGGCTCATTTTTGTGCTTAGGGATAAGTATATGAAACTTTAAGATAAAGATAAAGAAAAAGTTGAAGTTCTAGTATCTTTCCAAGTGTCCATAGCCTTAAACTATTAAGAATATACAAGCACACACACAAGAAGCTCCCCCACCGTCCATAGAGATGTGCTTATCCCTCGTTTATTGAATTTCCAAGCAAAACAAATAACTCATTAGTTGATAGCTACTAAAGGTAGCTCATCCATGAAGGGGTAAACCCTAAAATACCCTTGGAGAAAATGCCTTCAAAACAAGGTTTAAATAGGTGACCCATAGCTTAACAAGATCAATAATTATGAGAGAATATCCAAGGAACATAATACAAGTGATAAATTGCATAGAAAACCTCTCGATTGGGTAGATTGCATAAAAGTCCAAAATGTGCATAAAATTGCATAACTTGCTCAAACAGTGTCCAAATTGGACCAAAATTGAAACTTATCTTATATTATGATTTCAAAGCATATAAAAAAAATTATATTAGGGTTATAATAATTCAATTATGATAATTAATCTTATTCAACTCATTAACCAAGTTTAGGGGCCTTACAGTCATAGACATCTCCATCAAATGTTTATCTCATGGGAGGAGCCTATTTTTAGCTTCTAGACATATGAATAAGATATCATTTAAGTTTATAGGATCAACAAGGCATTCACTATATTAACTTAATTAATATTAGTTAGCACAAGTTAAGCCCGACCTAGGTACAATTAATACATATGGGATGTGGAGGGAAATAGTTTTTATCTTTTGTGTAAATGGAAAGAAGGTTGAGTCTCACATTGTACACTTCTAAAGCTTGGTTCTCCTTATATGCAGGAATGTGACACTAGCATCTAAAAAATCTAGGAGAGGGTATGCTCACCCTTGTGGTGGATATGGTGACCACATAAACAAACATGTGTTATGTTTCGTGCCATCTCAGGATCGAGAATGTGGCCACGTGGCTCGTCCATCTATTTTTACACAATAGGATAAATAAGAGTGGTCGTATAATTGTGTTAGGATGAGAATAGGATTGAGTATTAGAGTGTTATAACTAAGCACATGGTATTAGTCACAACTTTGGCATCCTCCATTCATGTTTGAAATCTTGCAACTTGTTGCCTTCCATTGATAATGCTTCTTGTGTGATTTATCTTATAGAGTTCATCTTCTATGAAAGAGAAATATTATATGTATACTCTCTTTCTCTTGACGTGATATGTTGGGTAGTGGTACCTAATGAATATTGAGTTGTATCGTCGGTGTCAGTAATTGTCATCTATGTGTGAGCGAGTTGACGCATTTCTATATGTTCATTATCAGGTTAAGACTCAAAGAATAGTGCGCATATGGAGAATAACTAAGGGCTTATATCTTTAAGTAACATTTGTCTTTGTCAAAATGAGAAAATTGGTTTGAGTTTTCTAATTCTATTTTGTTATTTCTTCTTATCTGTGTGGTCATACAATTTGTTTCTAAATCTTAAACTTAGTATCTAAACATGTTAATCAAATTGCAATTGCTTGCTATTGCCTATAACAATGAGTGAAAATGCAACAATCTTGAAAAAACTAACTTATTTTGTTAGTTAACATGGTTGGCCATGGTATTTATTATCCTAAGTTTGATACTTCTAGTATGCCTAAAAAATTCGATAGTGTCAACAACACATGTTGGTAGAACTAGATGAAAAGTTGGCTCATGATAATAGAGCTTTATGATTATCTTAAAAAGTATGAATCTAAACCTAATTGAACTAATCCTATTAATGTTGGGAAAAAACTACTGGAAGGATGGTGGTTAGTTGTGTAGAGGATATATTCTCTTAGTATTGTCAAAAAAGTTGCATGATGTATACGTCAAACCTTATGTCATGACTATAAAGGTTCTACGAGATAGGCTCGATATGAAATATAAAAACAAAGAATCAGGATGTTGAGTAATACTTTGTTCTCTAAATATCTTAAGTCTTAAATAGTAGATTATAAATCTATTTCTAAACAGGTACATAATTTCCAACTCTTGTGCCATAAACTCTTGAGAATGCGTTTGAAATTGCCTAATGTAGGATCCATGGGCTCTGGAGGTGGGGTGAATAGAGCTATAAACACTTAAACCAAATTCATTAGACCTTCAAATTACTTCAAGAGATAATGTTGCAAATATGGAATTTGAGTGCAACTAAACAAACATAGCAGGAATGAGAGAGATTGAATGAGATAAAGAACAAGCTATGTATAGTGGTTCCAAACTCCAAACTAGGAGAGTGTACATCCACTACCAAGAGAGGTCAACCTCTAAGATCTTTGAACCATGTCTCACTCCTTATATTCCATTATAAGAGTTACAACATATGACATTCCTTTTCCAGGACAGGGATACCCAACCTTCCATTTGAGGACAAGGGAGCCAATAACTTTACAAAGGACTTATCTATCAATGACCAAGAGTCTTCTACCTCACCAATGACTTACCCACTTTTGCAACAAGTCTTTTTCCTTCACCAAGGTCTTACCCACTCTTGCAACAAGTCTTCCACCTTGAAGGAATTACCCACTCTTGACTTGGATCTTCCACCTTTGACTTCACCTTTTCCAAGGAGAAGCTTTCACCAAGGGACTCCTTCCCTTCTTCTTCTTCATCTCTCTTATCTAAGAGAGAGAACCTTCATCTTTATGGTAGAAAGAGAGATTGGCAGATGGATGAAGTGAGAGTCTATAACGACCCTGCTTCTCGGTAATCCTCAATTAAGGAAGACCAAGAAGTCAAAGCCGCTATCCCAAAATAAGATCAATGGTTTTGCAAATAATAAAAAATAATTAATAAATTCTACCACAACTAAGCTTGAAATATGATAAGAAAATTTCTTTTTCACATACCTTGGAAAATATAGGATTTGGGGGACTTTACTCAAATAAGGACTATCTATCTACAATCCTCTAATTCTTTATTAATCTTTATTCCATCAATGTCACTTTAAAAGAATATCTACTTTTTGATAAACCTAAAATGCCGGCAAACAAAATGGTGGTCAGTATAATGAATTATACTGGTATGTGGGGGAACCAATAATCTTGCATTTAATTGCAACAACATATCGCAAGCAATTGTCATTTAAAAAAACAAACTTTATGTTTTAAACATAACTACTCAATCCTTACATATCCTTGCCTCTTTGTTATCCCTACAGTGGATATGGATACTACCTCTCTCATATGGTAGATAACCCCCATGATCCTACCTTGTAGGTATATCACTACATAGGTTTGTGAAGTCGTATGGTCCTACCCAATGGTAGACCAACACATCGGATCATGATAACCTGATGATCCTACCCCAAGGGTAGACCATGTACTAGGTCATCTATCTCATCATCAGCAAAGATATAGAGGAGGACTAGGATCTGAGCTAGTCATGCACATATACTTATGGTGATGGTCATAGCCACTTTATAATTGCATGAAATAAAAGTCAACCAAGCAATTATTTCCAAGAAATCGATATAACCTCGAGAATTGCCACAAAACTAGAGCGATTTAACCATAAGAATAACCACATACCTACTTTGGAGATCTCAAAGAAGCAATATATCCAAATTCAACTAGATGTCCAATCAAGCAAGCCGATCAATAAATCAAGCAAACATTGATACTAAAAACATGTATAATGTCTAATTGTCACAAACATATCCCAAACAACTCCTTGTTGACTTTGTAACACCTTTCCAAGGTTTCTAGGTCTCATTAGGATGCATTAGGGTTTCTTAGATCAATTTCTTAAACTTTATCCATTTTAGGTCAACAAACCCTAAATAGCTTTTCTACTCAGAAAAACCCTAATTACTCAAATTATCCACATTAAGGACCTTTTATTCTCAAATTGGCTTTAGAACATAATATCTATCTTATTCATGGATTTTCACAATTAAAACCATTAAAAATCATAATTATCAAAATTAGGGTTTCTAGGCTCATTAATGCATGTTCATGTACATGGAACCCTAACTTAAGCCAATTATACAATAAGGTCATATTTCTAGACCTAATTCTCTCTTTTATGAACAATAAGTTAATATTGGCTTAAAGTATCCAAAGAACATCGCCAAATATACTAATCATCAAGTCTTACGGTTTTTCATGAATTAAACCATTAAAGGTGACATCTTTAAGTACTTTTCGAATTTCAAGAAGAATTAGACTTTATTATATTTTTATTGGATTCCTTGCATTTTTTTGATAAATTTTCATATATAACATGCTATCATTGGACCATCCTACTAATTACTATGCTTTTTATTAGAAAAATTTACTTGGACCAATAAGAAACGGACATGTCTTCAATCAGGCTCTTTTTCCCTTTTCCACATGGACCAGGCCTAGCCAATTGGCTGCAACCACCTCTACGTGCAACCCGCTCGGGTGGTAGCCTTTATCAAGTTGTCTGACACTTCTGCCCTCGTGCCAACAAGTTCAAGATCTTCAGCGCCTGGGGGTAGAAAGGTCATTTTCACCTTTCATCATCTTCTTCCTCATGTGTGTCTCCTATTCATGAACCAGCACCTATCCATGGTCAACCCCAGGGTTGACTCCAAGCATCTAGCTTCCTCAGCAGCCCGCGAACGTTGTCGTCGCTCTGCCTAGACCTACCAAATCTATTGGTGCCCTCGGCTTTGCAAGATCTGGTTGGAGTTGATGGGACGGAGAAGCTCTTCTCCGGCGAGAAACAACTTCAAGTCGAAGGTGAAGGTCACGACTCTTCTCACAATCGAACATGTGCGCTCATTAGTCCCCTTCGTCCAAACTCAAAGGGATGTTCTAGGCTTTCGCAAAGGGTGTGTAGCCCCATATATATATATATATATATATATATATATATATATATATATATATATATATAGAGAGAGAGAGAGAGAGAGAGAGGCTATAATACACTCGAGTGTATCCGGAGCGGAATACACTCAAGTAGTTTTTCATGATGCAATATTTTTTTGAAAATCTAATCCATTGATCTACTTAAACATCCCGAAAACAACTCGTACGCAAAATTTGAGCACATTTGGATATGTATAGCTCATGTTATGAAGACCGCAAAAAGTATGCATTTCAAATTAGTTTCACGCGTTGATTTTTTTGCCCTTGGATGAGTGACTTACACTCATCCAAATGGGCTCAAAATTTGTATGTAGCCTAGTTATAGTATGACGGTGAAGATCAATGGTTTAAATTTTGCAAAAAATAGTCATAATATGAAAACACACTTGAGTGTATTCATGCGATCCATACATTCGAGTGTATTCTAGCCTGACTCTCTCTCTCTCTCTCTCTCTCTCTCTCTCTCTATATATATATATATATATATATATATATATATATATATATATATATATATATATATATATATATATATATATATATATATATATATATATATAGGCAGGGTTGGCTGTGATCCTCCCCGATTTGGGGAAATCCCATAGACACTATACCAAGTTCCAAAACCTAGTATGATTGGGATCCTTAGGACTTCCCGAAACTAATGGACATATCCACATGCCCTCTCATGCCCAGAGTCGCGAGTATTTTGAAGGACAAGATCTCCAGGAGTCCTTCTCGGGTTGGGATCTAGATGATGATCCAGCACCGTTAGATCAAGAGGTCTACAATTCAGATCGTGAGATCTGCATTCCAGATAGCCCGCATCAAAAATAAAATAAAATCCTATTTTTAAATAAATTGTGACATTTAATGAATTCTAATGATTATCCTTTCACTTTAGGAAACTTACAAAAATCATATCTCCCAAACCACATGTCCTTTTAATCCCAAATTTTAGAGGGAAGTCCACGATGACTTAATCTACTTTTGTACTAAGTGTAGGACTCAAATTCAAAAGTATGCGATACTTTTATTCATAAGGCATATTTTAGGCATATTTTCTCTCTCTTACTCTCTTATTCTCTTTATTTGGATCCCTTTTACCAATAGAAACGTTATGGATTCTAAATCTCATCCATGATGAGTCAATCACCCATATTTCCACATATTTCTCATATTATCATCATCATCTCAAATTTCCTTCTTAATAATGCATTATTTGATTTCATCCAACTTTTATTTCCTTTGTATCATATTGGACTTACTAACTTATTAGGGTCCACGAAATCACATGCACAAAGGAAATATTGCAAAGGGAATCCATTCAATACATATAATTCATACAATTCCCATAATCATACATTTATTGGGGAAATTGCATTTCCAACCATATGAACCCAAAAATTGGGGTTATAACATCCTTCCCCTATTATAGGAAATTTTCCCTCAAAATTCCACTAAACATACAAACAATTCAGGATAAGACTTTTCCATATCCATCATTGGCTCCTATGTGGCTTCATCCTCTCCATGGTGCTTCCAAAGAACCTTTATCATCTTTTATTCTTTACTCCTGAGCTCTCTCTCACCTCGGTATCTCATACCCTCATAGGTGACTCAGGGTAAGTTAGCCTCCCTTGAAGCTCAATAGGTTCAATGCTTAGCATATGGCTCAGGTACATCACATAGTGCTCTAGATCAGACACATGGAACACATCATACATCATATTATCCTAAGGGGTAAGGCTAAACATAAGCAACTCCACCAATCCATCTCAAATGGACCCATGTACTGGGGACTTAGCTTTCTTAGTTATAGCTCAGAGGGTTCGGGTTTGATAACACATATTCACCCACAGTGAACTGCATGTTAGTCTGCTTTGCATCAGCTCACGACTCCTATCGATCCTGGGCTTTCTCAGTCATTTCTTGATCAAGCGACATGATCTGCATACACTTGTGGTTTCTTTGACCTTCACAAGGTTCTCTCACTGACATCATCCTAATGAAGTGGTGACCGACACATCCTCCCTTATAGATCTTCATACATCCCGATACTGGCTATAGTGGCTACCAAAACATGCAACTCTGCTAGCGGCATGAACAGCTCCCACAAATCACCTTGAACGAGCACACCTTCTCTCATCATACCATGTAAAGTCTAGATCATACTCTCTTGACTATCCATTAGTCAGGGGTGATAAGTTGTACTAAACTTCCATCTAGCATCGAGTTCTTCATGTACCTACTTCCTCAACATGGAAGTGAACTTGAGGTCACACTCAAGATATTGAACTCGAATCATGGTGTAGTTGAACTATCTCTCTCTCATATATGTAGTTCAACCAAATCTATCACGCTAACAGTGCTCTCTCTTAGGCAAGGGATTAGGTCAACTTGGTAAGGCGATCTACCATAACCCATATTACATCATGACCTCTCTTGGTCCAGGGGAGACCCACCACACTGTCCATGGTGATCTACTCCCATTCCCTCTCAAGGACTCTTCATATCTGTAGAAACTCACTAGGTTATTGGTGTTCGGCCTCCATTCTCTGGCATGTATGGTAGCTGGCCACATGCAACTATATATCCTTTTTCTAGGTACCACTGCAAACCTTAACCATCTCAATAGTACTATGGTGTGTGGTGTACTTAACATCATGAGCTTCTTACATGACATGATTCCTCAAGGGTGACTCCTTAGAAACCCTAAAACACTCTAGTAGTGGGTTTCACCACCTTCTTTCCTAACAGGTGTATCTGAGGTTCTTACAATAGTCCCTTTTTCTCATCAAACTTTGGGTTGGCTAACTGGGTAACCACCAACTTGACCAGTGGGTCTGATTGTATCTAGGTGTTAGCCACATAGGTCTCACCTCCTAACGATTGTAGGGTTCACCTAGAAACCTCTTCCAGCCTCTCTACTGGCTATACTAGACAGTTGTGCACCTGAGTTGTATTAAGCTGAGAACATCTTGTTACCACATAAGCTTCCTTGCGTGCTAGGTGATAGTGAAGTCATAAACCTCATATACTCCACTCATCATCCTCATCTCGGGTTTAGGTCTAACTGGGTCAAGAAAACTTCGAGTTTGTCATCTCAGTTATCAAACCCAAACTTAGAACTCATAGATTCTATAGTACTCTGGATATGTACGTTCTCGTATTCCCTTCTTCTCCTTATGCTCTCAAATCACCTATCTAATATATTCTGAAAAAGGTGTGGTACTTCCTTCAATCCTCAAACATCATAGAAGGGTTTCAACTCATATCACCTTTATCTTTAGTATATGGCATGCGTTTTGTCCTGTCTCTCACACTCATAATGAGAGGAAATAAGCATTTGGATGCAGTCCAAATACATAGTTCATCCTGTTCCAAGAGCGGAGATGGTGCATCACACATCGCCATCACTCTTTCTAATCTAAGTTGAAACATACTTCACATGTCTCCACACCATGAATATCTCAAACTATTTTCACATCCATGGAAAGGTTGTTTCCAAACACTTCTGGGTCTGAAACATCTCTCTTATGTACAATCCTTGATCATTACCTCAAGGTCTCTAGGGTGCTGGTACTTTTGGGGTTATCTGACCCTTATGCATCTAGGGAGTGCCTCTCACATTTACCCCTTAGGCCCCATGAACTCATGAAGGTGGCCAACCTCCTAACCCATGGCCCTTAGGCAAAGGTAGTTGTTACCTCCCGATCCTATGGTCTCGTGCATCCAGGGACAAAAAACTCCTACTTCCATCGGTCTTATCCCTTCCTGACCTTAGTATTGACTTAGGATTCCATCATAACAAATCTCATTCTTGAATCATCACCTAAATCTCCATCCTCTTTCTAGGCATTCATGGTTATCCCTCATAGGAATCATGGCGACCTACCTATCTCGGTTTGGCCCCATACAGGTTACCTCCATGGCAACATATCCTCATGCCCCTTTAGAGACGGTCACACATGGGTCTATAGATTCATGATCATACTACATGCTCTTACACTTATCTCATCAAGCTCTTATCATAGACCTCTTTAGGTTACCTTAACCCTAAACAAAAGTTGGTGTTCACCCTAACATGAAGGGTCCCTCCCCAGGATGGGGGGAAACTATCACTTGACAGTAACAAAGGTCACAAAACGTTCTTGCCTTCAAGGTTTACATCATCATGTATATGCTTAGCTCCTAATGTGATACTTATGCATATATCTAGCAAGAAGACAATCTACTAAACCATGTTAAGTTCCTTGGTATGTCATATATATTTATCATTCCTCAAGGTTGGACAAATATCAGATACATGCATATGTCACCAAAAAACATCTATCTCAGCTCAAACGGGGTTTCCTTACCATACATGGGAAGGGGTGCCAAGATTAATTCCAATGAACTCAATTGACCTCGTGAGCATCATGTGCACCAGGTAATGCTACTTCCCCACTTTAGTCCAGGAACCCCATGTTCACCTCTTAGGTATCAACTATCTAACTGCATGCTCAACTGTTCCAACATGAACCAAACCTATACCAGATAGGACATACACATCCTAACACTCTTCCACATGAACAACCTTTAGAGTCCTTCACTGGGAAAACCAACTGGGTGTGAGGCCTCACCACTTGTTACCATATGTTACCTCTTTAGAGTCTATGGAACTCTCCTTCCTACACCTAAAAGGTAGGTACTTATATCATCTTTACTTTGATCCAAGAAGCCTCTTTCTCTCTTTAGGGTTTGGTTCCTCTAAAGGCACCTAAGGTACAACAAGCATGTAAGGATCGTACATGAGGCAACCATGTATATCTAATCAGGGTTGTCCATTGTATTCCATATCATACCCAACTTCTCATGATTCCTCATGTCTCGGATTCAAGGTCTCCAACCTTCCTCATCATGCCTCACTCTCTCTCTAGAGCTAACCCTACAACTGGTCTTACCACTAGAGGTTCTCTCTCAAAAGATGGGTCAAGCTCATAAGGATACACACCTATTCCTACTTGGGTGAAACATACTATCAAGACCTATATCCCGCCAAGATCATCTAGAGCTCTGCATGCTCATCTCATGAACATCATGCATAATCCTTTTGGCCTAGGTCTAAAACTTGTTGTCAGCCTTGTTGTCATTCTCTTATATGTAGGTGCATGCCTCTTTTCTACTCATATATATTAATTAGGGTTCCAATATGGTCACCACTAACCTTCTCAATGAGGGAACTATCCCTCACCCTCAATAGGCACGGCCACCCAAGGTCAGGTCACCGAAAGGCACTAGGTAAAACAACCACACATAGATCATGCTCCTCATGTGTAGCCAAAACCTCTATGTACAACATGCATGTCTAACCCACGTACGTGCATGCATGGTCAACTATGATATCCAACTCATCATGTCTTCTCTTTCTCTATTCACCGCTTAGGGTTTGGGTTAGCATCAACCTTAGAGGATGTGTCAGGTCTCTTCCTCTTCCTGGAGGCTTCTCCTCCAAGGCTAACTCTCTCCTCCTCTTCCTACAAGATGGTTTAACCTCAACGTTCTCCTGAGGGGTAACCAAGAGCATAGAAACACAAGCCATGCAACCTAAGCATGTAACTGAACTCACTCTGAGTTTCTAATTATCAAAACTTATGTCCATGACATCTTTCTTACATGCTTTTTATTATTTGGTGGAGGATTCCTTACTTTTTATCATTCTTAATCCCAAAACTCATGAGGGTGGTGGAGAGAGAGAAAACCCTAATCTCATACAGTTATTCAATGAAAGGGGTAGAGAAGGGATGAAGAAATATGAGAGAATATCTAGATGTATCTTATTTCGAGTCAAATCCTTCGATTTTGGCCAGGTAGTCACACAGATGTGGGAGTCCTCGTAGACCGATTAGCAGGGCAGAGGAAAATATTGCCAGCCCTTGGATTGTGATCCTTTTCTAGACACCTCCATCATTGGAAAATTCTCTAATAGCTCCCTTGGGTTCTAAAGAGTTTGTAAAATTTAATAATTATTAGAGATTAAATGGAAAACCATTGCTCTGATACCAAATTTAATAACCCCACTTCTCGGTAACCCCCAATTAAGGAATACCAAGAAGTCAGAGACGCTATCCCGAAATAGGATCAATGGTTTTGCAAATAATAAAAAATAATTAATAAATTTTACCACAACTAAGCTTGAAACATGATAAAAAAAATCTTTTTCACGTACCTTGAAAAATATAAGATTTGAGGGACTTTACCCAGATAAGGACTATCTATCTACAATCCTCCAATTCTTTATTAATCTTTATTCCATCAATGTCACTTTAAAGGAATATCCACTTTCTGATAAACCTAAAATGTCAGCAAACAAAATCACAGTCAGTATCATGAATTATGATGGTATGTGGGGGAACCAATAATCTTGCATTTAATTGTAACAACATATTGTAAGCAATTATGATTTAACAAAACAAACTTTGTATTTTAAACATAACTACTCAATCCTTACATATCCTTGCCTTTGTGTTATCCCTGCAATGGATATAGATACTACCTCTCTCATATGGTAGATAACCCCCATGATCCTACCTTACAGGTAGATTACTACATACGGTTGTGGAGTCGTATGGTCCTACCCAATGGTAGACCAACACATTGACTCACGATAACTTAATGATCCTACCCCAAGGGTAGACCATGTACTAGGTCATCTATCTCATCATCATCAAAGCTACAGAGGACTAGGATCTGAGCTAGTCATGCACATATACTTATGGTGATAGTCATAGTCACTTTATAGTTGCATGAAATAAAAGTCAAACAAGCAATTATTTCCAAGCAACTGATAAAACCTCGAGAATCGTCGTGAAACTAGATCAATTTAACCATAAGTGTAACTACATACCTGCTTTGGAGATCTCAAAGAAGCAATATATCCAAATCCAACTAGATGTCCAATCAAGCAAGCCAATCAAGCAAACATTGATCCTGAAAACTTGTATAATGTCTAATTGTCACAAACATATCCCAAACAACTCCTTGTTGACTTTGGATCACCTTTCCAAGGTTTCTAGGTCTCATTAGGATGCATTAGGGTTTCTTAGATCAATTTCTCAAACGTTATCCTTTTTAGGTCAACAAACCCTAAATAGCTTTTCTACTCATAAAAACCCTAATTACTCAAATTATCCACATTAAGGATCTTTTATTCTCAAATTTTCTTTAGAACATAATATCTCTGTCTTATTCATGGATTTTCACAATTAAAACCATTAAAAGTCATAATTATCAAAATTAAGGTTTCTAGGCCCATTAATGCCTATTCATGTACATGGAACCCTAACTTAAGCCAATTATGCAATAAGATCATCTTTTTAGACCTAATTCTCTCTTTTATGAACAACAAGTTAATATTGGCTTAAAGTATCCAAAGAACATCATTAAATCTACTAATCAGTAAGACTTAGGGTTTTCATGAATTAAAGCATTAAAGGTGACATCTTTAAGTACTTTTCGAATTGCAAGAAGAATTAGACTTTTAGTATATTTTTATCGGGTTCCTTCCATTGTTTTGATAAATTTTCATATATAACATTCTATCATTGGACCATTCTACTAATTACTATGATTTTTATCAGAAAAACTTACTTGGACCAACTCTTTTTCCCTTTTCCATGCAGACCGTGCCTAGCCAATTGGCCACAGCCACCTCTGTGTGTGGCCCACTCAGGTGCTAGCCTTTATCAAGTTGTCTTATGCTTCTACCCTTGTGCCAACAACTTCAAGATCTTCAGCGCCTGGGGGTAGCAAGGTCATTTTCACCTTTCATCATCTTCTTCCTCATGCGCATCTCCTATTCGCGAACCAGTGCCTGCTCGTAGCCAACCCAAGGGTTGACTCCAAGCATCTAGCTTTCCCAGTAACCCACAAAGATTTTTGTCACTTTGCCTAGACCTATCGGATCTATTGGTGCCCTCAGCTTCGCCAGATCTGGTTGGAGTTGATAGGACGAAGAAGCTCTTCTCCGGTGAGAAGCAGCTTCAAGTCGAAGGTGAAGGTCATGATTCTTCTCACAAACAAACTCGTGCTCTAATTAGTCCACTTCGTCTGAACTGAAAGGGATGTTCTGGGCTTTCACAGAGGGTGTGTTGCCCCATATATATATAAGCAGGGTCAGCTGTGATCCTCCCTAATTTGGGGAAATCCCACAGACACTATACCTAGTCCTAAAACCTAGCATGGTTGGGATCCTTAGGACTTCCCAAAACTAATGGACCTATCCATAGGTCCTCTCATGCCCAGAGTCACGAGTATTTCGAAGGACAAGATCTCCAGGAGTTCTTCTCGGGTTGGGATCTAGATGATGATCCAACACCATTAGATCAAGAGATCCACGATTCAGATCACGAGATCTACGGTCTAGATAGCTCGCGTCAAAGAAAAACAAAATCTTATTTTTAAATAAATTGTGACATTTAATGAATTCTAATGATTATCCTTTCACTTTAGGAAACTTGAAAAAAATAATATCTCTAAAACCACATGTCCTTTTAATCCCAAATTTTAGAGGAAATTCCATGATGACTTAATCTACTTGTGTACCAAGTTTAGGACTCAAATTCAAAAGTATGAGATACTTTTATTCATAAGAAAGTTATCACTTATTAAGGCATATTTTATGCATATTTTCTCTCTCTTACTCTCTTAATCTCTTTATTTGGATATGTTTTACCAATAGAAACCTTGTGGATTCGAAATCTCATCCATGATGAGTCAATCACCCATCTTTCCACATATTTCTCATATTATCATCATCATCTCAAATTTCCTTCTTAATAATGCATTATTTGATTTAATCCAACTTTTCTTTCCTTTGTATCACATTGGACTCACTAACTTATTAGGGTCCACAAAATCACATGCATAAAGGGAATCTGATCAATACATATAATTCATACAATTCCCATAATCATACATTTATTGGGGAAATTGGATTTCCACCCATATGAACCCAAAAATTTTGGTTGTAACAGAGTCTCACAAGATATACATGTAGGACTAGCTCTCTTACAGATCACCTACTCACTCTAATGGAGTGTAGCAAGTGATTAAGCTTAAGAGTGGAAGAAGGCTCTTGGAGGCACTCAACTATAATATAGGGACCTTTATCGTACTTGGCTAACCATGGGATAAAGCCCAAGGGTTCCTATTTATAGTTGAGGATGCCTACTAGCCAGTAGAAGCACTTAAGGCCAAATTCTAGTTGTTTGGGGTGTTGCAATGGATATGTTTTCGGGTTTTGCAATACTCTAATAGTTAGAAACACTTTTTCTACACATTTTGGACATTGCGGTCGTTCGAGTTTACTTTTGGGAAACTCAACCGATGACACTATGCGACAAGTCAATTTTGAGTTGTTGGTCGAGTTTACCCTAGATGAAACTCGTCGATGGCTTAAATGATTTTCCTGTGTAGGGGTGTTAGTTAGGTTTGTCCTGGGGAAACTCAAACGAACCTGATAGTTCCCAAGATCCATCAAGGGTGTCGATTGAGTTTATCCTAGATGAAAATCGATCGACAAAAGTCCCTATGATGAAATTTGGAAAGTGACACAAAAGTGCTTAAATATTCAATTTAAGTGCTCCTGGTTTTTTCTAATCTTCATGACAAGTCAGACAATCATTACAAGTGATTTATAACATGATTCTAATGGATTTGATATCTTTTCCACAAAAGTGCACTTCCATTGATTTTGACTTGTTTTTCTTCCAGTTAGGATGAGCAAGTTAGGACATTTGAAGTGTGTCTTACCTAATTTGAAATCACTTAAGTAGACACATTAGACACAAATAAGTGGAATGGTTAGTCATCATCAAAACAAGGATTTAGTCAATTAGACTTTGAGAGTCAATTAGACTTTTAGTCAACATTCTCCCCCTTTTTGAAGATGACAAACCATTCCATAAATGTATTGAAAGCATTTAAGTAAAATTATACCTTTGGGAAAACCTAGGGGTTTCAATAGAATTGAGTTCATATTCTCCCCATCAATTGATGTTAATGGAGTTCACATACTCCACCTCAATTGATGTTATCTCTCGTGTATGATTAGCTTTCATAACATTTATAGAAAGTATAACTTCTACTCATATATATTCTACATATATTTGTCCTCCCCTTTACAAAGACATGTCTTCTCCCCCTTTGTCATTTCAAAAATTTAGGAGGTTGAAAAAATAAAGCACAACTAGTTATAAAAGGGAGTGTATAAGAGGAAAAACTAAGGGCTTGTCCAAGCAATGTGTATAAAGCAAATTAAGATATGCATTAGAACAACCCTAGATGCAGTTCTAGCAAATAATCAAGGAAAAATAACAAAGGTTCCTTGAAATTATAACATAATGTGCTGGAGAAAATCAGTAAACCTCAATTTTGACCCTCAAGATGATGGAATTCGCCCACAAATTTCAGGGCTCATGGATAAAGTCATGAGTCTTGCTCAGAAGGCCATTTCTGCATAAAAACACTAGTCTTGCATCAAAATCTGACACGAGCAGAAAATTCAAAAATACCATAAATTCTTCAAATGCTCCAATTCTACATATGATGTAGTTCTATTTGTTGCACTTCACAAGGCTATGTAAGCAACTCAAGATAGTAGATCTGAAAGTTAAGGAGAAAGAAAGAGTATGTATGAAAAAAATACAAGCATAGCATATAGTTGGATACCAATTGATGAACAAGGCTAGAACTACATGTATATGAACTACTAGTAGATGATATTATGAGTTAGAGATACTAGTAGGATCTAGATCATAGCAAAATATGCACAAGTTAAAGAACAAGTTATGAGTAGATGTAGAGATATATCCAAACAAAGAGCTATGCAACTTTAGAAGCAAGAAAGGATATTACTCACTAGAAAATATGCATCATTACCAAGAGATGATTACCACTAAGAAACTCAAGTTTGCTCCAAAAGATATACAACTAGATAGATGTAGCAAGTTATAGCACAACGGAAGCAATTTAGATCACAACCAAGAGATTCAAATATATCATCATCAAAACATGCATTACAATTCAAGACAAGTAATTGTAATATATAGAGATACCAAATTATAATCATTAGAAACATAGAGTTGTATGCAAGATAGACAATTTAAAGCAAGGCAATATGCACATATAAAGATACCAAAGGGAGTGCCATAGAATAAGGCTATTGGTTGAGAAAGTCTAGTTGAGAGGGAAATTCTCATCCAAAACGCCAACTGTATATTTTGTGCACGGTGTTGTCGGTCAAGTTTCTAGGTTGAACTTCTCGACTGACAATAATTACTGGAAACACCCATTGGTGCTTGTCATTTGAGTTTCTATCAGGACAAACTCGGTCAACAACAGTTGATGTCAAAAAGCACATATATTTCAAAAATCATATCTAGAGGCATGATAAAAATATAAACCATATCCAAACATGTATAAGCAAGATAATAATGCACTATGTAAGCATCATGAACAATTTTTGAGCAAGAAAGTGATGACGGTCACAAAATACCATTTTTGACTCAAAAACCATATGTGTAGTGCATACTAACTTGGCAAAAATACACTATGATTGGATATGAGAAAGAATAATATTACCTCTATTCTTACCATTTCTTTTCCACTTGTTGCAACCCCATACACATCTCACCTTTCTTCTTTTATGTGGATTGAGAAACCAATTTGCAAATCAATAGCTCATGTCAATACAATTGCAGGTGACCTACAAGAAGAAAGATGAAATGGTCCCCAATCATATGTTTGGGTCCAGAGGGGACCAAGTCCTATTGTTCTTGGGTGCTTTCCTAAAAGGGCAATATGTAAAATAATGACCAATTTCATTACAATGATTACATGATCTCATAGCCTTGGAACTAGAGGATTCTTCATTGAAAACTAAAGGTCCTTTGTCTTTGTTATTCCTTTGGCTACTATCAAATACAATATCATCTCTACCAATTTGTTCGGTAGTATGATCTAGGATTTGATTAAGATTCTTTTCATCATCTAAGAATCTTTGCATAGAGGACCTCAAACTATGATTTTCATGCATAATAGAAGTAATAGTAGAAGACAAATGAATGATATCATCTCTAGCATGCAAAAGTTCAGTTTCTAAGCAAAGAGCATTGGTCATATAGGAATATTTTTCAATATGAAGAGCAATGACATTATTCTCTCTACTAGTAGAACTAGAACGAGATTCAGGGACATTGATTTTAGCAAGAAAGGAAGCATTTTGTTTTCCAAACAAAACAATCTTAGAAAGATAGATACTATTTTCAGATTCTATTCGTTGCAAAATAAAGTCTTTGTCCTCTTTTCCAGTTTTAAGAACATTAATGTCAAGCATGAGAGAATTTACAATTTTAGTATGCTCTTCATTACAACTAGGAATAAGAGGTTGAGCTTCTAGAAATCTAGTATCATCAAGTAAGTTAGCATTTTCAAGTTTAAGAGAGTCTACTTGATGAACATAAGCATTGTTTCATCTTGCAAGAAAATTTTAGCAAGTTTAAGATCATCTTTTTCTTCATGCAAGTAATAAAAAATTCTAGCAAGGTTTTTCTTTTTATTTTTTGTAGACTTAAGAGAGGCATGAGTAGCATGAATAATTGCAATTAAAGATTCTTTATCTAAAGAGTTTAGATATACCTCACTTAAATCTTCATTTGAAATTGACATGAGAGCAAAATGACATTCTCCATCATCATTAGAGATTGAGCTAGATCCTCCACTAGATTCTTTACTTGAGCTTGAGTTGGAGGATTCACTGGTGTGACAAATTTTGTGCCATTTCTCCTTCTTCTTATGCTTCCCTTCCCTTCTCTTGTGATGATGAGTCTTTTTGCCTTGTGGGCAATCTTCCTTGAAGTGACTCTTCTTTCCACATTTGAAGCACTGGGTTGAGGAGGAAGGCTTGCCTTTGTGGAGTCTACCTTTGGAGTACATAGCACCTTCTTCAACTTGAGAGGATGGAGAATCTTGACTAATAATAGCTTCAACTTGGCTTCGATTCCAGCCTTCTTCATTCTCTTGAGATCTTTTATCTTCTTCTCTTTCTTCTTTATCTTGCTTGTCAAGTTTAACTTCATAGGCTTGTAGATTTCCTATGAACTCTTCAATAATAATATCACCAAGAGACTTTGTTTCTTCAATGGAGGACATCTTGGATTGTCACCTCTTGGGGAGAGTTTTGAGGATCTTTGAATTTATCTCTCCCTGATCCGTAGGATGACCTAGAACGGCAAGACCATTTACAATGGCGTTGAGACTTGAGTACATCTCAGCTACCCTCTCCTCCTTTCCCATCTTGAAGTTTTCAAAGAGGCCTTTAAGCATATAGACTTTACTTTCCTTCACTTTGTTTGTCCCCTCTGAAGTGACACATATCTTTCTCTATACCTCATAGGCCGTTTCACATGAAGAGATCTGGTTGAACTCGCTGGGGGAAAGAGAGGCATAGAGAATGTTGATGGCTCTAGCATTCAAGGTCATTTTCTTCAAAGTTGCTTCATCTCATTCTTATATCTTTGTCTCTGGTAGCTTGTATGGAAGGTCCACCACTCATGATAGCTCAAGACTTGGTCTTTGGATGTATAATTGTAACCTTCTCTTCCAAAAGAGGAAGTTTATCCCATCAAATATTAGCATGTTGATGAGGTATCTCCTACCTTAATGATCGCCCATCTTCTCCTACATGTGGAAGTATTGATTGGAGAAGACCCACTCTGATACCACTTGTATGATTAATGGGCTCTGAGGGGGGTAAATAGAGATATAAACACTTAAACCAAATTCATTAGACCTTCAAATTACTTCAAGAGATATAGTTTGCAAATATAGAATTTGAGTGCAACTAAACAAACATAGCAAGGATGAGAGAGATTGAATGAGTTCAAGAATAAGCTATGTATAGTGGTTCCAAACTCCAAACTAGGAGAGTGTACATCCACTACCTAGAGAGGTCAATCTCTAGGATTTTTCAATCAGGACTCACTCCTTATATTCCATTATAAGAGTTACAACATATGACCTTACATTTCTGGTACAAGGACACCCAGCCTTCCCTTTGAGGACAAGGAATCAAATAACCTTATAAAAGACTTATCTATCCATGACCAAGAGTCTTCTACCTCACCAAGGACTTATCCACTTTTGCAATAAGTCTTCTGCCTTCACCAAGGTCTTACCCACTTTTGCAACAAGTCTTCCACCTTGAAGGAATTACCCACTCTTAACTTAGATCTTCCTTCTTTGACTTCACCTTCACCAAGGAGACACTTTCACCAAGGGACTCTTTCCCTTCTTCATCTCTCTTAGCCAAGAGAGTGAGCCTTCATCTTCATGGTAGAAAGATAGATTTTGTGGTGGAGGAAGTGAGAGCCTCACAAGATATACAAGTAGGACTAGCTCTCTTACAAATCTCTTACTCATTCTAATGGATGTAGCAAGTGATTAAACTTAGGAATGGAAGAAGGCTCATGGAGGCACTCAACTATAATATAGCGAAATTCATAGTGTTTGGCTAACCATGGGATAAAGCCCAAGGGGTCCTATTTATAGCTGAGGATGCCTACTAGCCAGTAGAAGCACTTAAGGATGAATTCTAGCCATTTGTAGGTGTTGCAACGGATATTTTTTCGAGTTTTATAACACTCCAACAGTTAGAAACACTTTTTCTGCACATTATGTACAGTTCGATCAGTCGAGTTTACTTTTGGGAAACTTGGCCAATGGCACTATGCGACAAGTCAATTTTGAGTTGTCAGTCGAGTTTATCCCAGATGAAACTCGCCCAATGGCTTAATATTGATTTGCCTATGCAGGGGTGTCAATCGAGTTTGTCCTAGAGAAACTCGACTGACCCTGGCATTTCCAAGAGCCATTAAGGGTGTTGGTCAAGTTTATCCTAGATGAAACTCGACCGACAAAAGCCCTTGTGGTGAATTATGGAAAGTGCCACAAAAGTGGTTAAATATTTGATTTAAATGCTCTTCATTTTTCTAAGCTAAATTACAAGTCATGTAATCATTACAGGTGATTTAAAACATGATTCTAATGGATTTGAGGTCTTTTCCACAAAAGTACACTTGCATTGATTTTGACTTTTCTCCAAGTTAGGATGCACAGTTAGAGATGGTTTAAGAATAGATTGCAAATGTAGTGAAGCAATCAATAATTGTATTCGAGATGGTTTATTTTTTGGCAAAAATTACTTATGTGATTTGAAGAATTTCTTTAATACTCATATCGAACCTACCTTTTCAAATTCTATTCTTAATTTGGAACAAAATTTGATTAGCTTGAATCTTTTTTTGTCTAATGTATAACATTGTTGTTTGGATATGTGAATCCTGGCTTGATAAAATGTAAGATTAATCTGAATTTAATCCCTAAATCTAATATTAATAATAGTATATGTAAAATTTGTTTGTAAGCAAAATTACCTAGAAAACCTTTTCATTATGTGGATAGGAATTTTGAAATAAAGAATTTAGTGCATATTGATATCTGCGAGATTAATAGAATTGCAACTAGGGATCTTAAATGTTATTTCATAACTGTCATCGATGAAGCCAGTAAATACAGTTACATCTACTTGCTTAAAAGTAAAGATGAAGTTCTAGAAAAATACAAAATAATTAAGAAAAACATAAACACAAACTACTAAGATATTTAAAATATTAAGGTAGAATAAGGGAGGAGAATATACCTCAAAATTGTTCTTAGAATTTTATTGTATAATTCATGAGGTTAATAATCCTTATACACCACAATCCAATGGATTGTAGAATGCAAGAACTGAATCCTAATAGGCATGGTAAATACTTTGGGCCAAACTTCACTTCTACTCAACTTTATGTGAGGGGGAACACTAAATACAACTTGCCATATCCTAAATAGATCCCATAAACATAAAGAGTGGCCCATTAGAGTTACGGAGAGCCTAAAAGACAAATCTCAAATATCTTTCAGTGTGGGAGTGCCTCGTAATGGTACTTCTCTATGAACACAAAAGGAAGAACTTATGACTGAAAATAGTAGATGACATTTTCTTAGATTATGTAGAGACAAGTTATACCTATAGATTAAATCTGGTGTTCCCAAGGAAATTTCTCAAGAGGATCCAATCAACATAGATTTTATTCAAGAGCATGTAGTGAGAAATGAGAGGGATGAATTAGAAGGTACCATTTATGAATCTAATAATTATGAGGAAATGATTGAACCAAGGAGAAGTATACGTCCTAGGACATCCAATGAATTTAGAAGTGAGTTCCTCATATACAATGTTGAGGATGATCATGTATCCTTAAAACAAGATATGGCTTCACAAGAGGCTAAGTTTTGGAAGGAAATCATTAATGACAAAATAAATCAATTCTCTCAAATGGAACTTGGGAATTGGTGGATTTTCCTCCTAATATTCTATTGTTGCATGTAAAAGTCTTTAAAAAGAAACTCAATATAGATGTGACAATCAATAAGTATAAGGCCAGATTGATTGCTAAGGGGTACACAAAGGGAGGGAATAAACTAATTTCATACATATTCTCCTATTTATCGCATGACCAAAACTCATGTCCTCATAGCAAACTCATGTCCTCATAGCACTGACTTTCATTTATAATCTCACTATCCATCATATGGATCTAAGACCACATTTCAGACACATTGCTCTTGAAGAGGAGATATATATAGAACAACCCGACAATTTTGTGGGATGTAGGAACGAGTTCAAAGTGTGAAAATTTGTTAAGTCTTTGAAGTCTCAAAATAAGGCCCTAAGAAATGGCATGAAAAGTTTGATTGTGTGATATCATATTTTACATTATTTCTAATTATTTTGGTAAGTGTGTTTACTATAAGATCATTATTGACAGATTCATTATCTAATGCCTATATGTAGACAATATCTTGCTTTTTGGTTCTAGTATGAAAGTCATAAATGATAATAAATCATTATCGAGTGGTAAGATTGTGATGAAAGACATGGGGTTGGTGATGTGATTTTTGGGCTTAAATTCATTAGGTCTACTAATGGTACACTCTCCCAGTGTCACTATGTTGAGAATATATTGGAGAGGTTTGAACACACATAATGTAAGGTTGTTAAGACTCCATTTGATTCATCTAAGACCTTGTTAAATAATGATATTGATGCTCATGTGTCTCATTTATGATAGTCTCAAGTTTGATGTATCTTATTAACATCACATGACCAAACATTGTATTTGTCGTGAGGAAGTTAAGTAGATACATTGGTTGTCCCGAAAAGACCAATTAGAAAACTCTTGATAGAGTATTGAGGTAGATCGGGAAACTATTTTCCTTGGGTTGCATATGGCAAGTATCCTTCTTTAGTCAAAGAATATAATGATGCAAGCTCGACTACCATGAACTTTGGATGAAATGGTGTCTCTAGACATGTATTCCTATTGGGAGGTAATGTTTCCCGAGGATCTAAGAAACATACTTATGTTGCTTCAGTGAACCTTTGAGGTCGAGTTAGGTGCTTTAGATAAAACTTGATTGGAAGTTGAATGAATACATAAAATTATGTCCATTCTACCTATGGTAAAGAAGCCACACCCTGCCATTTCAATTCATAGTGATAGCACAACAACTATATCAAAAATGGAGTTCCACGTGTAATAAAAAACAACATAGACACATCCATGTCAGACTTAAGTCTGCAATCGAGTTAGTGTCTAATTGGGGTTTTGATTGTCAACTATGTAGGATTCAAAATAATACACACAACCCTTTGATCAAAGGCCTTAACTTGACCATAGTTGAGAAATCCAGGTAGGAGATGGGACTAAAACCCTTTATTATTCATAGGAATAGACAACCCAACCCAAAAAAGTGGAGATCCCACAAATTGGGTTCAATGTGCTATTAAAAAACTATCGTGTCAATTGGTTGACACTATATAATTTTCTCGATGATTTTAGCATCTAAGTGTTTGTCCCTTGAAAATATAAGTGTCATGACTTCCAAGTTAGTAAAAGATTAGTCTCCAGACGGTATCGAGTTGTAGGACATTATGCTAGCACTACATCCTTAAAGCCTCCAATTAAGTGATTGTTGTTGTATAGGCCTCAATGGGAGAATTGGGATGTCCCCTAACATCAATCATGATTCTTGATTTGGATGCAGGACTTTTAATACATCATATTTCTACAGGACCTTTAATACATCATTTTTCTTTGTGGTCATTGTCTTTATTGTGTTGTTACCAACTGATACTCTTACACCCAAGGCTGAAGTTCAAGATGTCCATTAACCTAGTTCCTATGAGAGTATACCATTCACCTAGTTCCTATGAGAGTATATGTTGGATAACCTAGGCATGGTTCAAGTTGAAAGGCACCCGTTGAAAACCACAACATGGAGGACTAAGTGGCATATCATAGTACATATTGGACTTAATAGGGGATTGTTAGTTATATTACCTTAACTAACATTAGTTAGTGTTGGTGAAGCTCAATGTAGGTACGACTAGTAAACATCGGTTTGGAGAAAAAATAGTTTGTCTTTTATGCAAATAGGATGAAGGTTTAGTCTCACATTGGCCTCTTGTGAAGCTTTGATGCTCCATATATGTAGGAATGCATGTGAAGCTAGTGTCCAAAAGCTATATGGGAGGGTATGCTCACCCGTGTGGTGAATATGGCGATTACTTAATCACCGCCTCAGTGCGCCTCACTACGCTGAGCTCAGGCACGTTGCTCTTCTCTTTTTGTACAATAGGGTAAACAAGAGTAGTTGTGTGATTGTGTCAAAGAGGGAATAAGGCTGAGTGTGGGAGCACTATAAATAATGCCCTTGAATTTAGGGTTAATCACAACTCAAATTATCCATGGTTCTTGAAACCCTATAACTCCTTGCCTTTAATAGATGACGTTTCCTATGTGAGTTCTTCTGTGGAGTTTGACTCTATTGCAAGAGAAATTTTCAATGTCTCCTATCTTCCTCTTGACGTGATCAGTTGGGTATTTGTGTCTAACGACCGTTGAATTGTATTGGTGGTGTCGCTGATTGCCATAAACGCACAAGCGAGACAACACATTTCTATATATTTGTGACCAATCAAGACTAGAAGAATATCACACATACAGAATATACCGAAGGTGCCGATTTCTTTAAAATTACCACTCTCTTCGTCAAAGAGGGTGATCTAATTTGAGTTTTCTAATTTGATTTTATTGTTTCTATTACTCTGTTTGTTCTTTCACTTCTTATCTTCTTATCTGAATCTCAAACTTAACCCATGAACCATTTATAGATATCACACCTTCACGAGTGCGAAACAAGATCACTGGTACTAGCAAAGTCACCGACATCAAGTCATCCACAAGCAATGGAGTAAAGCAGCAATTATATAATAACATGCGATATTCTAAAGGCCCGTATGGTTTTGGGTAAAACAGTAATCATACAACCACGATCATTATTTTCAAAAGACTTCAACCAGCTTGGTGCACCGTCTAACTGGATTCTAATTATGAAAAATCAATTCCAAACTGTATCATCTTAATTCCCTGCAAATCCCATTTTCAAACTCAAAGCTGCACGTTTTAGACTAGAACTACCCAGGAATCCGACAATATAGATGAGTTCAGGACAATACATGGATCAGAAATGACATCTAATTTGGGGCATTTTTCGTCCTTATATATGCATGCGAACAAAACAAAGGAAGTGACACAAGAAAAAAAATCCAAATTAGTGCCACTTTTGGTGCACAAATCATTATCAATCTTTTAAACACCTAAAGTACCGAAGAATCAATATATATATATGTTTAGGATCTGTAAAAATCTGGGAACAAGCTGAGAAGAAATATATCATCTAGGACAGATCTGGACTGACGTTATCATATAACGAGAAGCAGAATCCGACTAGAAGCCTACATAACTAGACCTTATCAGAGGAACACTCACGAACGCTGAAACAATTCAAATAATACGACGGAGAGGAACCGTTTAGCTTTGGATGGTACTCACTTGACTAACTTCCCAGCAAGATACACAAACGGCATTGTCTTCGAGATTTACTCAATCAAGGTAGGCCCACTTGCACCTGTTTGAGACAGAGAGGAAGGAGAGCGGGAAGGATGTCTCGCACTAATTTCTGTGCTGGACATCAGTCTTATTTATATGAAAAGTTCATTACATTGCTAGCGTTACTTGGGTTCCAAGTAATCAGCCAAAGACGAGTTAAAGAAGATACATGAGGTTGAGAAGGGTAGGAAAGTAAAAGAGCTATTTACTCCAGAACAGACCAAGGCGCGCACATGCCGATTGTAATTTTAAATAGAAGGATAGCAAGAGTCACTTAGGCAAGTAGTCGAGCACTTGGTAGGCAGATACTTTAACACCCCCCCTGCAAGCTTGTGTTGAGAGAATCGAAGCCCAAGCTTGTGAGTAAGATGTCGAAAAATGTTTTTCTGGACGACCTTTGTGAAGATATCTGCCAATTGATGTTGAGACGAGACAAACTTGGTGATAATGTGTCCAAGAACGACCTTTTCTCGTATATAGTGATAATCGATTTCAATGTGCTTAGTTCTAGCATGAAGAACAAGATTCACAGTTAGATAAAGAGCGCTCAGATTATCACAGTAGAGGATAGCAGGTGTGGTTTGACGATACTAAATATCCTTGAACAATTGTGAGAACCAAGTCAGCTCAGCTGCCGTTTGAGACAGAGAACGATATTTAGCTTCGGCACTTGATTTGGCTATCGTGGTTTGCTTCTTTGATGACCAGGACATGCATGTGCGTCCCAGAAACACATAGTGTCCACTTGTACTCCTTCGTGTTAATGGGCAGCCACCCCAGTCAGCATCTGAGTATGCAATGACTGAAGGATTTAGATCAGCATAGATCTGAACTCCAAGATGAGTTGTACCTTTAATGTATCTTAGTATCTGTTTGATAAGAAGCATATGAACAGTAGTAGGGTGATGCAAAAATTGACAAGCTAAGTTGACCCCATAAGTGATATCAGGTCTGGTCAATGTTAGATATTGTAATGATCCAACAATTTGCCTGTATTCACTTGGATCAGAGAGAGTATCCCCTTGTCTTTTGATATGCTCACACAAGTAGGAAGGACTGACTGGAGAAGAGATTGGTTTACAATCCAGCATCCCTTCTCTATGAAGAAGATCATAGGCATACTTAGCTTGATGTAGGAGAATACCAGACTTGTTGTGTTCAACTTGTATGCCAAGAAAATAATGAATTTCACCCAGATTTCGGAGCGAGAACTCAAATTCAAGGAGAGATATGAACTTGTCAACAATAGTTTGGTTATTGCCTGTGATTAATATGTCATCAACATATAATAACAAATAAACTAGATCACCTTTCTCATTGAACACAAAGAGAGAAGAATCATAGGCACTTGTAAGAAAACCGACTTCACTTAAGAAACAACTGATCCTATTGTACCAGGCTCGAGGAGCTTGTTTCAAGCCATACAGAGCCTTATTCAGCTTACACACATGATTAGGATGATCAACATTTGATAAACCAGGAGGTTGTTCCATGAAGACAGTTGTGGCAACACATCCCATTATCACACAGATAACGAGGTGTTACGCGAAAACGTGCGGAAAACACCATAACCACAGATTATCAAAAACATGGGTTAATTAAAACCGATTGCGGAAAACTGATAAACTGTGAAACTATTACTTTCCAGTCCTCATCTTGCATAGAAACATGTCATATAAATATGTACATACACAAGATATGACATGTGTCCACAGCTCAGGAACAGCTGTCCATCCATCACATGAGTTCACCACCTGTTCATATATACATAAAGGCCCACATCCGGCCAACAGCAGGATATACAGATACCATCGAACGATCTTCGTGAAACATCGTCAAAACACTGCCAAGGACCTGAGAGTACAGGGATGACTCTAGACTCTACTACAAAACATCCAAAACAGCAGCATGTCCAACGCTTGCCTTCTACTGTTCCTCAAGCTGCTCGTCCGCAACACCACAACCACGACCACGTCTACCTCGACCACCTAAAAAGGGTGTAAACCAGCGGAGTGAGACAATTGAACAATTGTCCCAGCGGGAAACATAGCTCCCCACCGCAACTACAGAACCTCAGCAAAAATAACTATAACAGCAATTATAATATGAGCAGATATATCAGAAGCAGTTATATATATATAGCAAGATCATTCTTACCGGCAAGCATACCAGCTGTACTAAAACTTATAACCAGATGTCTTTCAAAAGGATATGATTATCAAGATAAGGTATATCAACATGTAATAGGATTATTAGAACAGAATATAATGTCACATAACCTGATCATCAAGATAAGGTAGATTACCACATGACCTGCAAGGTATAACGGAATATTACACAAACAAGGCCTCAACCAATGTTTCGTATTTGATATGACTAGTAAATACTAAACGGTTGTATTACGTTTTATTATGCCCTGAGGATTTGAACCGTACCGTTCAAATCCAAACCTTCGGTTACGAAACCCAAGACGGTGCCATACAAGGTCAATGGAAGAGCCGGACTCCACGACCTCCCACCTCATGGTCAGTACATGAGTACAACACAAGCAGGACCGCAGTCACATGCTGAAGTGGTCTAAGCCACAGGGTTAGCTCCATAGGCTACCCATTCTCTAGCCCGCCTTGGTACAGGTCACGGCGCTAGTAAAACTGAGCCACGGGCCTGATCACTGTGCTCTGAGCCATGAACGCATTCATGCTCCATACATCACATATCCTGAGCCATGGGCCTGTTCACCATGCTCTACACACATATCTGAGTCTGCAACCGAAGTTACACTCTTACCTCCTCATTTTCAGGCTAGGAGCAACCTACACATATTCAACAATATGCGCTTCCAGGTTAACCCGTAGGAAAACCTGTTTCACCATCACCAAGTCCTGACGATGATGGATCTATGGCCAGGGCAAACTACATGATGTGTTTCACTGTGTTTAATTAGTATCTTTTAGATGGATTGCAAGATTCAGCCAAGTTGTATGACATGCAAGGTATAACAAAAAGTAAAGAACATTATATTATGATCTATTCATATCAACCTGATCCATCTTAAGGATCCAACATCACATGTTATCACTTGGCCTCTTGCCAACCATCCAGATCCATCTCAAGGATCATCACATACCACAGGGTCTCAACCCTTCATCATGCACTGCCATTGTCTCTTAAGGCTCACCTCATCATCATGGGACAGACATATCACATGCATACTCTTATAGAGTAATTATCAAAGCAATGTTACTCATTACATATGTCACATAGCCCTTTTATGGCTAAGTCATCACCTGCATGGTTAGGATGCACAATAACCATAGATTCAACATCATGAAATATCATTCAAGATAATCTACTTATCAATAATACACTTATCTAACAATCAAGTGTATTAAGTACATCATTAACAAACCATATTGATGCTTACCCTTATCTCAAGATTATACAAACAATCAAGGTATATAGTATACAGAACCAACATTATTATTACCAATGTCATTATTGTTGCCATCAACTATTTTCATCTTTATCATGAAGCAACCATTAATATAACTGTCACTTAGCATCATTATTACCAACATTATTATCATTAAACAAACTACTAGTGTAACTATCATCATTCTCAATATCATTAACAATTAAGCATAAGGGTCACATCATGCATCAATTACATGAGGGCTAACATCATATACATTACTATCATTAGCATCCTTATTGTTTGCAAGGCAACATATACATTGTTGATATCACAAACACCACCATCGCTCATTGGTGCATAGCTAACCACTTCCATCACATGAGGGACCGTTACCAAAGAAACTCATATCCTCACTATAGCCTCACAACCCTCATCTAAAGCCTATCACCCAACATGGGTATCGACTACCACACTATCCCTATCGGCCAACACTCACTACTAACCCTATCGGCCGACACTCACTACTAACCCTATCGACCATCACACTCATGCACATAGGGTAGGGTATCGCCCAACATGGCTATCGGCCATCATGGTATCGGCCATCATGGTATCGACCATCATGGTATCGGCCATCATGGTATCGGCCATCAGGGCACATAGCCTATCGTCCAACATGGCACTACTTGGCCCTATCGTCCACCACATGGACAAGGAGATAACTCAACACAAGAGCACCCATTCTATCGTCCAACTCAAGGACATCCATGTCGCCCAACACCATCAGACCATATCGCCCAACAAGAGAGAGAGAGAGGGAGAGAGAGAGAGAGGGTATCGCCCATCTCCAAGGGTACTCACCATATCGGCCAACAAACCCTAGCTCACCCTATCGCCCAACTCAAGGGCAAGGGTATCGGCCAACCTAAAGGACTCATCATGTCGCCCAACACCAGCTACCATAACGTCCACCAAGGGGAACACCATGTCGTCCAACTCAAAAACAAAGGTGTTGCTCAACCCAAGGAACCATATCGCCCAACATGGTCACCATGTCGGCCAACATCCATACTAGGTCAACCTATCGTTCAACCCAAGAGGAAGGGTGTTGCCCAACACCAAGAACACTGATATCGTTCAACTCAAGGACAAGGGTGTCGCCCAACACACCCACAAGGAAGGGATTTCGCCCAACCCAAGGTCATCTTCAACCTTAAACACAAGGAAGCCCCAAACCCTAGAAAGCAAAGGTATACAAAGGAACCCTAAAACCCTAGAGGGGGATATCGGCCACTAAAGGAAACTAAAGAAAGATGCTCAAGCAAGGAACTAAGCTAGATTACTAACATGTAACAAGGTTAAAGCTAGAGGTAAGAGAGTTAGGGTTAGAAACTATGCAACCCGCCTTAAGCTCCAAGCTCCAAAGCACTCCAAGGTCCAAAGCTATCGTCCACCAGGCTGCTCCAGGAAGGTGTATCGGCCACCACTTCAGCTCCAAGGAAGTGTATCGGCCAACACAAGCAAGATGGAGAGGGATATCGTGCACCAAGGGTGGAGGGGAGACCAAAAGAGCAAAGGAGACTAAGGCAAGGAGAAGAGCTACCTATATAGGAGGAAGGGGAGGAGAAACCAAGGTACAACCATGCTATGTGTCGCCCACCCAAGGGACACATGTCCACCAACTCAAGCCACCTCTCATGCAAGCCATAAGGCACTTGTCCAAGATGTGCACCATGTGTCCATCAACCAAGCCAAGCCATCTGGGCGACACACCAAGCAACTGGGCGACACACCACCTGCCCTGGGCGACACAAGGCTCAAGCAAGCCCAAACAAGGAACTCCAAGGCCCAAACAAGCTCAACTCAGGCCCAAAGAACTCAAACAACAAGCCCAAACCTTCCTCTCAACCCTAGAGGAAGCAAAGAGGGAAAACATCTCACAAGATGGCAAACTTGCACACAAAACCCTAGACTTGGGTTATTTGCAAGTAGCCCCTTGAACTCTTCAACAAAGCTCAACAAAACCCTAATCACCACTTAGGGTGATTAGCAAGCATCAAACCACTAAGGTTAAGCAAAACAAACAGGGTAAACCCTAAATGCAAGTCAGGGTCCTTACAGCCATAAACCTCTACAAAAGGATTTCGTCCCCGAAATCCGAAGAGAAAAGTGAGGGATACTTCCTCCTCATCTCTTCCTCAAGCTCCCACGTGGCTTCCTCAACGCCACGGTGATGCCAAAGGACCTTCACAAGAACCAGATCCTTTCTCTTCAGCTTCTTGACTCTTCTGTCAAGGATCATCATAGGACCCTCTTCATAAGTCACATCTTTGTCAAGCTCAACTTCAACTGGTTGTATCACTGTTCCTGTATCCGGATGACTTTTCTTCAGCATACTGACATGGAACACTGGATGTAACATGTGCAACTCTGGAGGCAATTCTAACTTATAAGCCACCTTGCCAACACGTGCTATGACTGAGTAAGGCCCCATATATCTGGGAGCTAACTTACCTTTCCGTCCAAACCTCAGCACACCTTTCCACGGAGAGACTTTAAGATACACCTTGTCTCCCACCTGGAACTCCAAGGGTCGTCGGCAATTGTCTGCATAAGACTTCTGCCTGTCTTGTGCCGCTTTCAACTGTTGTTGTATCACCTTGATCTTTTCTGTCGTTTGCTGTACTAACTCAGGACCCAAAAGCTTATACTCACCTGATTCATACCAACACAAAGGAGATCTGCACTTCCTTCCATACAAGGCCTCATAAGGAGCCATGTCGATGCTTCGTTGATAACTGTTGTTGTAGGCAAACTCTATCAAACTGAGATGTACGTCCCAAATGCCTAGGAACTGCAAAACACAAGCACAAAGAAGATCCTCCAAAGTCTGAATAGTCCTCTCAGACTGTCCATCTGTCTGCGGGTGGAAAGCGGTACTGAACTTCAACTGCGTTCCCATAGCCCTGTGCAACTGTTCCCAAAAACGACTCGTAAATTGAGGACCTCTGTCAGAAACTATCGTCGCTGGCACACCATGCAAACAAACTATCTCATCCACATATACTCGAGCGAGCTTTTCAGCTGTATACGTGGTCTTCACAGGTATGAAATGGGCAGACTTCGTTAATCTGTCCACTATCACCCAAATGGAATCATGATTCTTAGTTGTCCTGGGTAGACCAACTACGAAATCCATGGTTATATGATCCCATTTCCACTGTGGTATAGGCAAAGGTTGCAATGTACCTGCCGGCTTTTGATGCTCAGCCTTAACTTGCTGACACACCTCACACCTAGCCACAAACTCAGCTACATCTTTCTTCAAGCCGGGCCACCAGTACAAGTCCTTCAGACTATGGTACATCTTGGTGACACCTGGATGCATAGCATACATCGACGTGTGTGCTTCCTCGAGCACCCACTTCCTCAGATTATCAGCATCTGGAACCACCATCCTATTATGATAGCAAACCACTCCATCCTCGGACTCATGGAACCCATCACGCTTTTCGCTGCCAAACTCTGATCTGATTAACTGTACTGTACCATCTGTTTGTTGTGCATCCTTGATCTGCTGTCTCAACGTGGGCTTGATTTGCATCTGTGCTAAAAGTCCAGCTAACGAGGAAACCTCCATCTGTACGTTCATCTGCCGTAAGGAGACTAACATGTCCCGCCTATGGCATACCAAAGAACTCATCTGTGCCTTCTTGGGAGTAGAAGACTTTCTGCTAAGCGCGTCTGCTACCACATTCGCCTTACCAGGATGATACTCGATAGTGCAATCATAATCATTGATCAACTCCATCCACCGACGCTGTCGCATGTTCAACTCTTGCTGTGAGAAGATGTACTTCAGATTCTTATGATCCGTAAAGATCCGACACACTTCCCCATAAAGATAGTGTCTCCAAATCTTTAACGCATGAACCACTGCTGCCAGCTCCAAGTCATGGGTCGGATAGTTCTCCTCGTGTTTCTTAAGCTGTCGCGAAGCAAAAGAAACCACATGATCTTCCTGCATCAGCACACAACCCAAACCTTTCTTGGACGCATCACAGAAAACAACATAGCCTTTTCCATATTCTGGCAAGATCAACACTGGAGCACTGGTTAGCTTTTCCTTCAAACTTTGGAAAGCTTGCTGACATCGATCATTCCAAACAAAAGGTACATCCTTCCTGGTCAACTTCGTCATCGGTAGAGCTATCGAACTGAAGTCCTTGATAAACCTCTGGTAGTATCCTGCTAGGCCAAGGAAACTACGAACTTCCGTCGACGTCTTCGGCTGTTCCCAATCCGCAACGGATTCCACTTTATTCGGATCTACTTTGACTCCTTCAGCAGATATCACATGACCTAAGAAAGTCACTTCATCCAACCAGAACTCACACTTACTAAACTTAGCATACAACTGATGTTGACGAAGGAGAGTCAACGCTTGACGAAGATGTTGCTCATGCTCTAGCCGGTTCCGACTATAGATCAAGATGTCGTCTATAAAAACTACAACAAACTGATCTAAGAACGGACAAAACACTCTGTTCATCAGGTCCATGAAAGCAGCAGGTGCATTGGTTAATCCAAACGGCATAACCACAAACTCAAAATGACCATACCTCATCCTAAAGGCTGACTTTGGTATGTCATCCACCTTTATCCTCAACTGATGATATCCAGACCGTAGATCGATCTTCGAAAACACTGTATCACAACGCAACTGATCGAACAGGTCATCTATCCTCGGCAACGGGTACTTATTCTTGATCGTGACCTTGTTCAACTGTCGGTAGTCTATACACAACTGCATCGAACCGTCCTTCTTCTTAACGAACAACACGGGAGCACCCCAAGGTGACATGCTCGGTCTGATGAAACCTTTCTCCAACAACTCTTGTAACTGCTTCTTCAACTCTACCATATCTGCTGGAGCCATCCTATACGGTGTCTGTGCAATCGGCTGCATTCCCGGAACCAGATTGATCTCAAAATCGATCTCTCAGGGTGGAGGAACACCAGGAAACTCCTCGGGAAACACATCTGCAAACTCTCGGACCACTGATACCTCTTCAAGGTTAAGGCCTTTTGCCTTGGTATCCACAACGGTATCCACAACGTGAGCTAAGAACGCCTCACATCCTTGTCGCAACAACCTATCTGCCACCATAGCTGACACCAGACACGTCGGAAGAATCTTCCTATCTCCCTGGAAGATCCACTTCTCTCCAGCAACATCAAACACCGCCTGCTTGGAACCACAGTCCAAGACAACCTTATACTTCTCTAAGGTATCCATCCCAAGGATAACATCGAAACTATGCATATCAAGTGGTATGAGATCCACCTGAATGCTGTGTCCCGAAAAAGACAAAACACAAGATGGACACTCTTCTCGAAGCAAAGAGGAACCATCAAGAGGGGTTTCTAACAACAAGCTATCCTTCTTACAACTAACAGGTAGATGACAATTTTCAAGCATACTATAGGCGATAAAAGAGTGTGTAGCACCCGGGTCAACCAGAACAGATATAAAGCAAGAAGAAGACATATCAGAATGAAATAACTCCATCTGACCTGTCACCACTCGCGGGTTGACTACCGCCTCCGGCTGATTCATGGCATAGAATCGAGTCGTAGCTTGCTGTCCACGACCTCTGCTCCCTTGAGCAGACGATCCAGCTTGAGACGCTTGACCGCGTCCTCGTCCTCTGCTACCACTAAGCTGTGGTCTCTCAGACTTCTGGAAACTCTGCCTCGGTTGCTGCGTCACTTCAACATCTCTATTCGGGCAATTGAACTTCCAATGCCCAACTTGTCCACAAAGATGACATGCTCTATTGTCAACTCGTGGCCTAGATGGCCCTGTCACTGCCACCGCAGCTGAACTGTGTGCCTTAGATGGTGAAGAAACATAACCTTTTCCCTTACTCGGAGACCACTGAGATGGTACACCAGCACTTCTCATCACTGACGGTGCTGAAAACCTGGGTTTCTTGAAGCCACCAAACCTTCGTCCTTGAAAATGAGCAGGTCTTTTAAGAGACACCGACTCTCTTTTCTCCCTTACTATCCTCTCGATCCGTCGAACTGATTCCACAAACGTAGCAAACCGCTCTCGGTTTTCCAGCGCAGACACAGGGGTTGTCAACTCAGCACTCAAACCCTTCTCGAAACGTCTGATCCATTCATCATATGTCGCTGCCATGTGAGGACAGAACCTCAACAGATCCATAAACTTAGCTTCATACTCAGTGATGTTCATCGTTTCTTGCTGCAACTTCTCAAACTGACTGATCTTCTCATCCAGGTACGTCTTCGGAAAGTATCTGGTGACGAACTCGCGCCGAAACACTTCCCAACAGATCACCTCACCAGGCCGCTTCTCTTCCTCGATGGTCCACCAGTGACCAGCACTACCCTTCAAAAGGTAGACAGCATGCTTTACTTTGTCTGCTTCGGGGATGTCGAGGATCCGGAAAGCCTTTTCAAGACTCGTCAGCCACAGATCTGCATCCGCTGGATCAGTCGTTCCAGCATAATCTGAAGCTCCGACTCGGCGAAGCCGCTCAAAGGTCTTCCCAATACCCGATGCTTCTCCATGGGGAACCTGTTCTCGCGGAGGAGGCACTGGTAATCGCTCAACTATGAGATTCATCGTAGCCATTAACTGCCCCATAAGCTATTGGTAGGCAGGGTGTTCAAGTATGGCTGGGTATGGTTGGGGGACCTCAGGCACCCGATCTTCATGTGCCCGTCCATCTGCTCCATCAACCGATGCAGCATCACTATGCTCAGGAGCATGTTCTTCGTGGTTTCCAGACATCTTGGCTTTTCTTCTGCTGAGGGCAGAAGATTTTTGTAAGATATCCTGGAAAACTCATAAGAACAGACTCAACCTAGTCCTAGATCCCTGTAGACTCAGCGAACCTAAAGCTCTGATACCAAGCTTGTGGCAACACATCCCATTATCACACATATAACGAGGTGTTATGCGAAAACGTGCGGAAAACACCATAACCACAGATTATCAAAAACACGGGTTAATTAAAACCGATTGCGGAAAACTGATAAACTGTGAAACTATTACTTTCCAGTCCTCATCCTGCACAGAAACATGTCATATAAATATGTACATACACAAGATCTGACACGTGTCCACAGCTCAGGAACAGCTGTCCATCCATCACATGAGTTCACCACCTGTTCATATATACATAAAGGCCCACATCCGGCCAACAGCAGGATATACAGATACCATCGAACGATCTTCGTGAAACATCGTCAAAACACTGCCAAGGACCTGAGAGTACAGGGATGACTCTAGACTCTACTACAAAACATCCAAAACAGCAGCATGTCCAACGCTTGCCTTCTACTGTTCCTCAAGCTGCTCGTCCGCAACACCACAACCACGACCACGTCTACCTCGACCACCTAAAAAGGGTGTAAACCAGCGGAGTGAGACAATTGAACAATTGTCCCAGCGGGAAACATAGCTCCCCACCGCAACTACAGAACCTCAGCAAAAATAACTATAACAGCAATTATAATATGAGCAGATATATCGGAAGCAGTTATATATATATAGCAAGATCATTCTTACCGGCAAGCATACCAGCTGTACTAAAACTTATAACCATATGTCTTTCAAAAGGATATGATTATCAAGATAAGGTATATCAACATGTAACAGGATTATTAGAACAGAATATAATGTCACATAACCTGATCATCAAGATAAGGTAGATTACCACATGACCTGCAAGGTATAACGGAATATTACACAAACAAGGCCTCAACCAATGTTTCGTATTTGATATGACTAGTAAATACTAAACGGCTGTATTACGTTTTATTATGCCCTGAGGATTTGAACCGTACCGTTCAAATCCAACCTTCACTTACGAAACCCAAGACGGTGCCATACAAGGTCAATGGAAGAGCCGGACTCCACGACCTCCCACCTCATGGTCAGTACATGAGTACAACACAAGCAGGACCGCAGTCACATGCTGAAGTGGTCTAAGCCACAGGGTTAGCTCCATAGGCTACCCATTCTCTAGCCCGCCTTGGTATAGGTCACGGCGCTAGTAAAACTGAGCCACGGGCCTGATCACCGTGCTCTGAGCCATGAACGCATTCATGCTCCATACATCACATATCCTGAGCCATGGGTCTGTTCACCATGCTCTACACACATATCTGAGTCTGCAACCGAAGTTACACTCTTACCTCCTCATTTTCAGGCTAGGAGCAACCTACACATATTCAACAATATGCGCTTCCAGGTTAACCCGTAGGAAAACCTGTTTCACCATCACCAAGTCCTGACGATGATGGATCTATGGCCAGGGCAAACTACATGATGTGTTTCACTTTGTTTAATTAGTATCTTTTAGATGGATTGCAAGATTCAGCCAAGTTGTATGACATGCAAGGTATAACAAAAAGTAAAGAACATTATATTATGATCTATTCATATCAACCTGATCCATCTTAGGGATCCAACATCACATGTTATCACTTGGCCTCTTGCCAACCATACAGATCCATCTCAAGGATCATCACATACCACAGGGTCTAAACCCTTCATCATGCACTGCCATTGTCTCTTAAGGCTCACCTCATCATCATGGGACAGACATATCACATGCATACTCTTATAGAGTAATTATCAAAGCAATGTTACTCATTACATATGTCACATAGCCCTTTTATGGCTAAGTCATCACCTGCATGGTTAGGATGCACAATAACCATAGATTCAGCATCATGAAATATCATTCAAGATAATCTACTTATCAATAATACACTTATCTAACAATCAAGTGTATTAAGTACATCATTAACAAACCATACTGATGCTTACCCTTATCTCAATATTATACAAACAATCAAGGTATATAGTATACAGAACCAACATTATTATTACCAATGTCATTATTGTTGCCATCAACTATTTTCATCTTTATCATGAAGCAACCATTAATATAACGGTCACTTAGCATCATTATTACCAACATTATTATCATTAAACAAACTACTAGTGTAACTATCATCATTCTCAATATCATTAACAATGAAGCATAAGGGTCACATCATGCATCAATTACATGAGGGCTAACATCATATACATTACTATCATTAGCATCCTTATTGTTTGCAAGGCAACATATACATTGTTGATATCACAAACACCACAATCGCTCATTGGTGCATAGCTAACCACTTCCATCACATGAGGGACCGTTACCAAAGAAACTCATACCCTCACTATAGCCTCACAACCCTCATCTAAAGCCTATCACCCAACATGGGTATCGACTACCACACTATCCCTATCGGCCAACACTCACTACTAACCCTATCGGCCAACACTCACTACTAACCCTATCGACCATCACACTCATGCACATAGGGTAGGGTATCGCCCAACATGGCTATCGACCATCATGGTATCGGCCATCATGGTATCGGCCATCATGGTATCGGCCATCAGGGCACATAGCCTATCGTCCAACATGGCACTACTTGGCCCTATCGTCCACCACATGGACAAGGAGATAACTCAACACAAGAGCACCCATTCTATCGTCCAACTCAAGGACATCCATGTCGCCCAACACCATCAGACCATATCGCCCAACAAGAGAGAGAGAGAGGGAGAGAGAGAGGGTATCGCCCATCTCCAAGGGTACTCACCATATCGACCAACAAACCCTAGCTCGCCCTATCGCCCAACTCAAGGGCAAGGGTATCGGCCAACCTAAAGGACTCATCATGTCGCCCAACACCAGCTACCATATCGTCCACCAAGGGGAACACCATGTCGTCCAACTCAAAAACAAAGGTGTTGCTCAACCCAAGGAACCATATCGCCCAACATGGTCACCATGTCAGCCAACATCCTTACTAGGTCAACCTATCGTTCAACCCAAGAGGAAGGGTGTTGCCCAACACCAAGAACATTGATATCGTTCAACTCAAGGACAAGGGTGTCGCCCAACACACCCACAAGGAAGGGATATCGCCCAACCCAAGGTCATCTTCAACCTTAAACACAAGGAAGCCCCAAACCCTAGAAAGCAAAGGTATACAAAGGAACCCTAAAACCCTAGAGGGGGATATCGGCCACTAAAGGAAACTAAAGCAAGATGCTCAAGCAAGGAACTAAGCTAGATTACTAACATGTAACAAGGTTAAAGCTAGAGGTAAGAGAGTTAGGGTTAGAAACTATGCAACCCGCCTTAAGCTCCAAGCTCCAAAGCACTCCAAGGTCCAAAGCTATCGTCCACCAGGCTGCTCCAGGAAGGTGTATCGGCCACCACTTCAGCTCCAAGGAAGTGTATCGGCCAACACAAGCAAGATGGAGAGGGATATTGTGCACCAAGGGTGGAGGGGAGACCAAAAGAGCAAAGGAGACTAAGGCAAGGAGAAGAGCTACCTATATAGGAGGAAGGGGAGGAGAAACCAAGGTACAACCATGCTATGTGTCACCCACCCAAGGGACACATGTCCACCAACTCAAGCCACCTCTCATGCAAGCCATAAGGCACTTGTCCAAGATGTGCACCATGTGTCCATCAACCAAGCCAAGCCATCTGGGCGACACACCAAGCAACTGGGTGACACACCACCTGCCCTGGGCGACACAAGGCTCAAGCAAGCCCAAACAAGGAACTCCAAGGCCCAAACAAGCTCAACTCAGGCCCAAAGAACTCAAACAACAAGCCCAAACCTTCCTCTCAACCCTAGAGGAAGCAAAGAGGGAAAACATCTCACAAGATGGCAAACTTGCACACAAAACCCTAGACTTGGGTTATTTGCAAGTAGCCCCTTAAACTCTTCAACAAAGCTCAACAAAACCCTAATCACCACTTAGGGTGATTAGCAAGCATCAAACCACTAAGGTTAAGCAAAACAAACAGGGTAAACCCTAAACGCAGGTCAGGGTCCTTACAACAGTAGTATCAAGAAAGCCATTTAGGAAAGCGTTACACACATCTAATTACTGAATGGACCAGTGATTAGAGGTAGCAATGCTCAGAATAGTTTTTATAGTTGGAGCTTTAATTATAGGACTGAATGTTTCTAAGTAATCAATTCCCTCTTCTTGATGAAACCCCTTGGCAACAAGCCTGGCTTTTAGTCTATCCAACGACCCATCAGGTTTGAGTTTGGTTTTAAAAACCCATTTACAGCCAACTACGTTCATGGTGGGTAACCGTGGGACTAATGTCCAAGTGTCATTGTGTGCAAGAGCATCTAATTCAGCTATCATAGCATTTCTCCATCTGGTGTGTTGGACAACACCTTAAACACTCTTTGGTGGAAAAGGTATATTTAGACTAATCAAAGCGTATTTAGGATTTGGTTTGAGAATTCTACTTTTGATTCTTGTAGTCATCAGATGAATATTATGAGGAACAATTTGTTGTTGGCAATGATCTTCAGACGCAGTCAGATCAGTACTGTGATCGGTAGGAGAACTTCCAGTAGTGTGTTCATTAGACGTACAGTTAGGAGAGTTGGATTCATAATCAGTAGAGGAAGTCCTATCTTCAGTGGTAGTAGAGGAGGACAGGAATTGATTATTAGAAATCACTGGTGCAGTAATGTTTACCACATCTACACTAATAGCCTTTTCTGAAACATCATGAACCGTATTATTACTGACATTCACACAACTTGATATCATGTGGCTTGAAGATGGTGATTCACATTCTGTAGATAAGTGACTAGTAAAGGAGCGGTTCCACTCTTCATTTTCAAAAGTACTCAGACATAGGGTTGTAGTCGATGTTGTTGTGTGCTTAGGTTTTAAGGGAAAGAAAGTTTCATTGAACACAACATGTTTAGAGATGTAAATGTGCTTTGTAGGAAGATGCAAACACTTGTAGCCTTTATGTTGTGGACTGTAACCAATAAAGATACATGGCAGAGATCTAGGGTCGAGTTTATCTTTGACATAGTCCCGTAGATAAGGATAGCATTATGACCCAAAAACTCTGAGATGATTGTAAACAGGCTTATTATTGTACAACCGTTCAAAGGGAGATTTATTTTCAAGGATAACTGAAGGTAGCCTGTTTATTAAGTAATTTGCAGTACAAAAAGCTTAAGTACCCAGAAGGGTTTGGGAAGACCAGATTCAATCATCATGGCTAATCCCAACTCCACAATGTGTCGATGTTTGCGTTCAACAGTGCCATTTTGAGCATGATCATGTGGACATGATTTCTGATGTGTGATTCCTTTGTCAGTAAAGAATTGAAGTAAGGTGTTGTTAACAAATTCTCCTCCTACGTCACTCTGAATTATTTGAACATTAGTGCTAAATTGATTTGTAACCATATTACAGAAACCTTTGAGAATGGATGTTACATCAGTTTTGAGTTTAAGAGGAAACAACCAACTGTAGCGTGTACAATCATCAGTGAGCAAGACATAGTAAAGATGATTATGAATTGAGACTACAGGAGCCTTTCCCCGCACATCACAGTGAATGACATGGAACGGCTTATTGGACCTAACATGAACATGAGAAATAGGTAACTTTCTACTTTTACTTAGCTCGCAACTATTACATATACTACTGACTGCAGATGTGCTATGTATCACAACATCTTTGACGAGTTCTTGAACTACTTTATTGTTGGGGTGCCCCAAACGCCTGTGCCAGATATATCCAACAACTTTATTGGATCTATTGCAGAAGAAAGAAGTTATGTAGTCTTTGTTTGATGTGGTGTATCTATGAGTGACTTCAGGAATCAAGTATACTCCATCTCTACACGGTACCCTTGCCAGGATTTGGTCTGTCTTTGAGTCCTTTATGCGCACCATGTCATCAGTAAATATAACATAGCAAGGAAAAGTTGATGTTAGTTTAGAAACAGAAAGAAGTTTTCTCTTGATATCAGGTACAACAAGAACATCTGTTAAGGGTACAGACTTGAAGTGAGATAGATATCTATCACCAGTGAAAGTAATAGGTATGAAATTTCCATTCCCAAACATAATAGCATCACCATTTCGGTAGACTTTCAGATTATATAGATTACCTGTATTCTGAACAATGTGATATGTTGCTCCGGAATCAATGTGCCATTCGCCAAAGTCATTTTCATTAACCCTCAAAGCAGCTAGAGCAGTAGTAGTGGTATCAGCCAGACTTTTTGGTGAACTAGTGTTTTGATAGACATTGTCAAAGCGGTGCCAGCATCTCAATGCACCGTGTCCTCGCTTACCACAGATCTGACAGAATAGAGGTGGACGCACAATGTTTTCCTGATTGTTGTTAATAACTCCTCCAGTTTGTTGAGTAACCTGAGAGAAACCTCTTCCTTGAGAGGTAAACTGAGCTACATTCTGAGTGGGTCCACTTCCTAGAATTCCTTGCATATAATTCACGTTCTGTGCTCTTCCTCTTCCTCGAGAACTACCTCTGCCTATGTTAATGTAGTTATTGTAGCCCTGAGGGATCTGCTCAGACTCATTCCTGTTGGCATAGAACACCAAAGGTTGTGAAGATCCTGTTCTGCGTGACTTTCTCCTCTCAAAGTCTTGTAGAAGTGAGACTAGCTCAACATACTAAGGTATAGGTGGTTTTAGCATGGAAATGACAAAACCTTCGTATTCAGTGTTGTTGAGACCATTCAACAGTGTGAACACCTTCTCTTGTTCAGCTACATGACAACCTATGGCATTCACTTGATCACAGATTCCCTTGAATTTGCGTAGATACACATCTAGAGCATTAGAATTCTTGGAGAACGTCCTTAACTGGGACTTTAATTCAAATTCTCTAGACTGAGTTGATTCAACAAATCGTTTCCCTAAAGTAGACCATACCTCAAACGAGGTTTTGCATCCTATGATTTCCCCCATGACTTCTTCGGTTACAGATCCAGATATCCATCCTTTGAGTAGTCTATCTGTACAAAGTCATGCTTTGTATCTAGGATTTGAATCAGGCATTCCTGATTCATCTTGGACTATGAGGGGTGGTTGTGGTTCAGTGCCATCGAGGAAACCCTCTAAACAACATGACTCAGCTAGAGTTCTCACTTGCGATTCCCATAGTAGGTAATTATCAAGATTCAGCTTAATAGTCAGGAAATTAGACACATTAAGACCTAATGGATATGGGAATGGCGATACAGGAATGACCACTGTAGACGGGATGCTTGACGCTGGATTAGAATTCATATTCGTAGACTGAGATGAGAGGATTACCAGATGGAGGAGTCTTCGTCTTGAGAACCAGATACATATCAGAAAGCAGAGAGAGAGATTTTCATGTTGAGAGCGACGCTTTAGCAAGATGAGAACAGTCCTCCAGAGTAATAGAGAGAGAGGTAGGTCTTCGTCAGCAGATCTTCTTCTCGGAGGAAGGCTCCAGCAGACGACGCTTGATCTGGGAAGCAGGTGGATGGATGTGATTGAGGAAGGCGATGAGCAAAGACGGAACCCTAGATCACCTTTCCCTCTTCTGGATCGTCGACGAGAGAGAGAGAGAGAGAGAAAGAGAGACTCTCAAGGCTCTGATACCATGTTTGAGATAGAAAGGCAAGAGAGCAGGAAGGATGTCTCGCACTAATTTCTGTGCTGGACATCAGTCTTATTTATATGAAAAGTTCATTACATTGCTAGTGTTACTTGGGTTCCAAGTAATCAGCCAAAGACGGGTTAAAGAAGATACATGAGGTTGAGAAGGGTAGGAAAGTAAAAGAGCTATTTACTCCAGAACTGACCAAGGCGGGCGCATGCCGATTGTAATTTTAAATAGAAGGATAGCAAGAGTCACTTAGACAAGTAGTCGAGCACTTGGTAGGCAGATACTTTAACAGCACCCACCAATAGAAAATCGACAACCGACCTAATTAAACAAGGATAATATCAAATCACACACTGAACCAATTTTCCAGCATATTGGCCCACTATGTACTATTATTTCACTAATGGCTGTACTGATATAGCATTACGTCTGGTACACTTCTGCCACTGCCATGTAAACCAGTACAATAAAAAGAACCTGTGAAGTGCGTAGACCAAAGACCAGGCAAAAACGCATAGCAAAGATTCTCGTGCTAAACGCTCGCATCGTGTACGCCAGAATAAGCATCGAAATGTACTATCTATAACTAGACAACTGTGTTACGACAACCTCACGGCAACCCATTCAGGATTTGTCTATCATGCCAGCAAACTAGCAGTCTAGCATGCCATCCACATCACGATTTGTCTATTTTCCCTATTTCTGATTTGTACCAAACAACATTATCAAGGAAGATAAATATATATATTTCTAACAAAGTTAATAAACGAGTTTGACAGATTGCCACAAATTTCCACTGTGATTCAGCAGTTCCTGATTTCCAGCCGAACCAAGGAAAATCCAACACGCAAGACAAACAACCCCCAAGTTATCAGCTTGTTATTTAGTATATTGTTCGCCAGCAAGTCTTCAGCAGGAACTGCCACCCCTCAGAGCCAGCACCAGATGGAGAACTGACCCGCCTTCAATGTTGTAGTCTTTGGCCGTCCTGTCATCAGCAAGCTGCTTGCCGGCGTAGATAAGCCTGCACGGCACATGGTTACGGTTAACATCAGTTGCAGAAGTTCATTTGAATACAGTTTCCTGCAAGCTATGTGGCTCTAAGAACTACAAGAAAGAATTCTGAATTACCGAAAAGTTGATAAAAACTCCACAATTCTATTTGGCCGTACTTTTCTGCCAACTTTCTAGCTTTTATAAACTAGCTGATCATGTGCAAGAAACAGTTGGGCACTACAATCATGAAGTCTCTGGAAAAAGAAAAAGGTGGCAGACGGATTGGATTTTAATTGTCCACAGGCTTAAAAAATTAATCCGTCAGCCATTCCTTTGTTGTTCGGTTACTAAATTATATAGCTCTAATTCCAGGTCCTAAGAAATGAGATGGATGCATCTTTACTTCTTGGCAAATCTGGCATAAATTACTGCTCATATTCCAGCTCCTGAACAGTAATTTACAATGCAGAAGAATAAACGGGTGATAAGTAGGGTAATTTTGATCAATAGGAAGAAAAATACCAGGTTCTTCCTTCTGATGTCCTACATTTCCAAAAAGTCACACTACAGCGTAACATTATGAAAACAATCTTGTTTTGCTTTACCTAGGCAGGCATATCGGCCATTTGGTAGATAATCACCCCATACGAATCTGACGACCAAGAGGATGGCTGACGATCCAAAAGAGAAAATACAAAAAAAAAAAAAGGATTATGACAGCCATTACTGACTGCCCCCGCGTCCTTTGCCCAGCCATAGCCCGGATAACTGGCGGGTGGTAAATACAGCGCTCCACAGGTGGCTCGAACCCGGGTCTCCCCCGGAGGAGAGCACCGTGCCTACCACCTGCGCTAGTGCTGGCCGGGTAAAATACAAACCAAATATGAACGAGGAATTCACTGTAAAAACGAGAAAAACTATAGCTCGACCTTCAGGCATCAAGCACAGGCAGGAATCATAAAATTTCCAAGTTGATTACAAAGAAGAATTTTGTATTGAATAACACTACAGAAATACTCAAGTTGTGATGTGCATCACCTTGGTGATTTGAGATATGACCAGTCTATCCTGTTCTACTCACTCATCAGAGACGATGAGCGCAAACTATGAATTAGATAGTTATATTTGTCTCCAGGTAACTTGGAATGTTCATGAATGATTCATATTTTGCAAATAGTGCAAGAGAACACAGGAATGTCTAGTAGTTGCATCCTATATTTCATTGAAGGCAAGAAATGAAAAGAAGACTAGCTGGGAAGCAGACAAATTGACTGACATGATGAGGTGTGGATCCTCCAGAGATACAAATTTTATAGGTGTGGCAAGGACTTGGGGTCAAAAATGAAATAATTGTTTTCAGAAAGGTCATCAGGACTTGGAAAAGATTGCACAGGAAAAAAAGCTGCCTAATCCGTTACAGTGAATGGGTGCATTCTCCAACTAATATTAGATAAATATGCTGATCTGGAAGATGTGAAGGCAAGTTTGCTTCAACACGGGAGATTCTTTGAAAAGTAGTTCAAATTGAGTGACCCGGTGTAGTATTAAAGATACGGTGATGTCTTGCAAAGAAACTGACATTAATTGTTCTAATACGTTTCTAGCTAGGTTTGTTTGAAAGGGTTTGGTCCAAGATCTTGTCCATAATGAAACAGCCCTAAGGCCCGAGGATAGCCCACTAAAATGAATTGTCATTTTGCAACAGACTTTCTAAGCATCATACCTTAAAAAGAAGGAACATTTTATTATATGTTAAAAAGAAGGAACATTGTGGGTGAAGTTTTACCAACCAAAAAAAGGAACATTGTTGGTATTGGTACAGGAGGCCAATGTTGCAATGAGACAGAATGGTAGAAATTATCGATTGATATAGCATAAAGACTTTTTAACAGAAAGTAGTGAGTCATTATCAAATAGTCAGTTAACAGATGTTGGAAAATGAAAAAAAAAACTACAAATTTTACAAAGACATTTTAAAAAACATGTATCCTCAAATAAAGCACACTTTCTGTCTCAAATTTTAAATTGAGCATAATTCTACAAAATCTAACAGAAGGTGGAATTACCCTGACACCGTCATCGTTTCAAAGACTAGTACCAATGAGATAAAATCAATAGATACAAAGTAGGAAAAACAGCACTGATCATAAATGGTTATGAAAATCCTTTCTTCATCATCAAGTACGGGGAAGAAATTGGATTGATACCTCTGCTGCACAGGAGGGATGCCTTCTTTCTCCTCAACTCTTTCCTTAATTCTATCAATGGTGTCATTAGGCTCAATATCGATTTCAATCTCTTTCCCAGTGAGTGTCTTCACCTTGATCATTGTCCCACCTCGCAGCCTTAGAACAAGGTGAAGGGTTGATTCCTTCTGGATGTTGTAATCGGCTAGGGTACGGCCATCCTCCAGCTGTTTGCCAGCAAAGATCAATCTCTGCTGATCAGGAGGTATCCCCTCTTTGTCCTGCAATATTAACTTTTTTCAATAAAGGTTGTGGGACTATTGAAGAGCATAAATTCAACCCATACACAAAAATATGAACACAGTCAAATTTTGAAAAATAAAACCAGGGATGATAGATAATGACTAGTGCCATCATACCCATTGTGGGTTCCCTGCGCCAATCCTCAATCTCAACATTGAGGAATTTTACCGTTTCAATTATGTTCCAGGTGTATTCTCATTGAGACCTAAATTTCAAAAAGAGTTCACAAATAAACCTAAAGGCGATATGTATACAAACAACAAAGCCCTATGTTTCTTGGAGAATACAATTTCATCATGAATACAGACTGGGCCATGTAATATGGTTAAGCAATTATTGTTCTAAATACAAGTTTATCGCTTTTCAACTTCATACCATGATGCATTACAAATTGCATATATAACATGTAATCATGCAAGATATTATATACTGGTTGAACCAAAACAGCCAGAAAGGGTAATTGAGGTGAAGAGTAACATCAAAGTCATTAGTGGCTATGACGTCAAGTCGAATTCCAACCATGATGCATGCATGCGCTTTCTGATTAATTGAAAGAGAGGGGTCCCCAACAACTTTACCTAACAGGAATAGACAACGGAAGCCGAGCGCTGACATCGTTTGGATAAAAACAATAACCAGAGAAGACAAGGAAGAACCTGGATCTTGGCCTTGACGTTGTCGATGGTGTCGCTACTCTCCACCTCGAGGGTGATGGTCTTGCCGGTCAGGGTCTTGACGAAGATCTGCATCGTCTTTGCGTTGGGTTTGTTCTCCTCTCTTCTTCTTCTTTTCCTTTCCTCTCTAACACGCTCTTTCGCCTTCTACAACAGAGAGCTTATTTCCTTGACTACTGCAATCACTCGTGTTCTTAAGACTCCAGCTATAAGCCCCTCTCTCGTTCCCGAGTTACCCTCACCATCTCCCGCTCCCGGCTTTATAATTTCTAGGGGCGGACGCCAATCCAATCGTCGCCAGGTATTCTCCTTTTCCCTGTCGGACCTCCGTGAGGACTAGAGCGCGTCGGGTCCGCCACTGGGACTGTGGCTTGTGGGCCCGCGGTAGCTTAAGATTCCCGCGCGAAGGGCATCTGCCTACGTGGCACTTCCTCCACCACTCGATGCTATTGACCGGCATCAAAGTTTCAGACGCGGCTAGGGTTTCCGTTCTCCCTCCTCACCTCGCCGCATCGGAATCTGCTTATAAAAGAGGCAATATGTTGGATCTCTTATGCATTGAACCATGGCGGCGCCGGTGTCTTCGCTCACGGTATATCGTCTTGAGTTGGTTTGGCTGGATTTAATTTGCTTTCCCTTTTAGTCTTCTCTGCTAAGTTTCTCATTCCTGCTTTCCACAATATGATAATGAGTGCCCGAAATTGTTTTTGGTTTCTAATATAGACTTCCTATAATCTGTTTGATTCTATTATTAATTCAGCATCTCCTCGCTATCGAGAAACTCTCTATCGAGAAATTGCATGATTCCATTTTCTTAACCATTTGTACTCTATAGAGAAACATTTTGATTCTATTTTTATTAGTGATTTTAACTCAGCATCTTATATGCGTCGTAAAAACTGATTACCGGCGATCTTGAATCTCGTGGCCGCTGAGTATGAGCCGACGCCAGATTTATGGCTGTGGTGATTTTTCTCCACATTCCTCCAGCCCTGCCATACGGTTTGGTGTGATTCCCCGCCTAGACCATAAGTGGGACTGGAGACATTTTTTATCTACCCAGAAATAATTCTTTCACTGAATAGATTCTATATCTCAGTTCGTTTTTTCTTGCTAATAGTTAATTATTAGTATGTAATGGATGTGATGATCCTTTCCCCAGTTGATCGACTATGAAAACAGTGTGCGATCTTTCTGCCGAATCAAGCGGCACCAAGCCAGGATTCTGATCCATTAGAAATCAATGTTGATCTGATTTTTTTGTTTGTCGCTACATAGTCACTCTGTTGGGTTTATATGGTTCTGTGATTTGCGTCACTTGCAAGTCGAACCTTTTGAGATTGTACTTAAAACTCCTGTGTGGATTATGATGAACCTTTTCCGAGATGATCGTTACAGTGAACAACACATGGAGCAATCTATTTTGAAGCGGCGCCAAGAGAGGCCTGATTTTTTTTTGCGTTATTAGTTTAACCAAATTATAAAAAGGGTTAGTACCGTTTAGGTTGGGTTTGTTACGTGGTGAGGGGAATGGTGATGAATTTATAAAAAGGGTTAGTACCGTTTAGGTTGGGTTTGTTACGTGGTGAGGGGAATGGTGATGAAAGAAAAAAATGTCTTTTATTTGCCATGGTGATAGATAATTATGGTGAATCCGTGATGAAATTTAAGTTTTTTTTGGTGAAAGAAGTTTTTTTCAGGGCTCTTAAGTATAATTCTAAGTTGTATAGGGTGTTCATTGTTAAGAATTTTCCCTCCCTATTCTTAAATAATATTTTAAAAAAAATTCTTCATCCCTATCCATATCATTATATACATTTATCAAACGATATATTTAACAATTTTTCCATCACTATTATTGTCCCCTTCTCTATCACTATCTCATCACCATTGATTTTTTTCACTACAAACCAAACACAACCATAATATAATTTGTCTCTAATCATTTCCTCTTATTGTCTCGAGGACTGAACTTTTCCTTAATGAAACAAGCAGGCTAGCTGTGCGGTAAGCACACAGCACACGTGTATTTAGTAATAGGATTATTAAAGATAAAAACACTCCTAAAGTTTTGCGTACATACTGAAATGCGTGCCAGGGGTTCTTTTTGGAATAAATGTTCAGAATCGTGTTTGGGACTTCATTGACATAATCCTCAGCAAATTAGATGCAAACTATTTGTTGGATTAGAATTTAGTCAAGTTAAAATATGATTTGTAATATGTATGGATTAATAGAATTTTTTTTATACAGATACTAGAATTTGGTTGCCGAAGCACCAATTCAAATTGTACTATAAATCTTTTTGTCTTGATTTTGGATTTTGGTTCACCTTTGGCTTTACAGTTAGATTTGTACATGGGTCTTGTGTTCAACTCATAATAGTTTTAGATACGAATCATTTGAAAAAAGTTAAAAACTACTCTTATATTTTTATCTTTACTAGTGAAGACACAAATGCACATGAACGTGCAAACTTAAAAATGTAAAAATTTATACAAGACTTTTAATTAAAATCTAACAATATTGTGACACATCCAATGATATTATTAGTATTATAATGAGTCTTATAGTAAACATTATATTATAAAATTTTCGTATATTGGGCACACATCAAATGATATTAATGAATATGAGTGTGAGAATTTGGAAGGCCTAATAATGACTTGAAAGAGGCAACTATGTTTGAAAATAAATGTAATGTCTTGGTGTGTAGGAAAGTGGATCAATCTTCTATAATTACCATTTGAAGAAATAATGGTAAGAGAAATGTGAAGATAGAAAAAGAGAGAAATGATGGAATATAACAACTTTGTTTTTAGAAAAGAATAAAGAGTGAACATATGCAATTATATTGAGCAATATGAGTGTGAGAATTTGGAAGGCCTAATAATGACTTGAGAGAGGCAACTATGTTTGAAAATAAATGTAATGTCTTGGTATGTAGGAAAGTGGATCAATCTTCTATAATTACCATTTGAAGAAATAATGGTAAGAGAAATGTGAAGATAGAAAAAGAGAGAAATGATGGAATATAACAACTTTGTTTTTGGAAAAGAATAAAGAGTGAACAAATGCAATTATATTGAGCAATAAATGAGAAGCATCTACAATTAAAAAAAAGGTGCAAATATATTTATTACTTCTGTAGTTGGACTTATGTTCATGTAAAATTACACAATTTTCTTTTATTAAAGTGTAGATCCTATAAAACGAGACTAGTACATGCATGAATAGTGTGATACCATCTTGTATATATTAGGTGATACTGCTATGAAATATGTGCGGAATTCATTGACTTTTCTCATATAATTAAAAAACTTATTTTTATTGTTGAAAATATAAATTTCTAGTTAGATGTCATTATACTAAAAAATGGTTATGGTAAAATTAGAAGATTTAGTTATGATTTTTTTGTTGAGTAGATGAGAGGACTAATGCAAAATACATAAATATTTCAAAAAAAAAATAAAGCATACAAATGGTAGTTTAATATGGGTTAGTAAATTAAAATTGACTCTACACCGGTAATGAAATTGATGGCTTCCTTGTTAAATTATTGATTTTAAAAAAAGAAAACTTTCACATGCTTGAATATGTGACACATACTTGCGCCGTTAAGTTGATAGTGCTATCAAATATACAAGGTATTCAACCCATTTTCTCACATAAAAAATAAATTTACTACTTATATTTCACTTATGCCGATATTAACTTTTCTATTAAAAACAAAAATTTAATAAGTTATTAATATCAAGAAAATTTGTGATATTTTGTTTAAGATCTACGATACACTTATATTTTAGGAAATTATCAAAGATATCATTAAAATATAGTACATTAATAAAAATTGATTTACAACAATTGTGCATGTAATTTGTAATTTTTGTACAAGAAGAAACTAAAATTGTAACATTTTCTATAATTGTAACTTTTGTACAAAGAACCATAATTGTTTGAACATAGCAAACAATAGTCATAAAGTATTATAACTGTTTATATTATTTTACTAAATAAGTTGATGGAAGAAAATGTAGGTAATTTCCTATCCTTATTTGTTCCTTCGGATTATTCTACGAAAATTAAGTTTTGAATGTTTCAAAATTTGTAGCTGTACCTAGTGAACAAAAGTTATGAATAAGTTTATCTATAGAAATCAAAGAAATTATCTTGTATGAAATTCATGTAGCTTATTCCAATGATAAATCAAAGTTTTATATCAAGGAGGTAAGTTAAATCAATCATGGCTAAAATAATCTCCTTATTAAAATCTCGTGTAATGTCCATGAATCTGACTTTTTGGACCACCTTGAACATTAGATAATTCACATCATATTAGAACAATTTACAATTGGCACAATTTCATTCTATAGTTGCTCATTGAATGCTACATCAAGGTTCAACGAAGTCCTTTATTTTGATGAGGTGCCGAATCACAATAATAATACAAAATAGGAAGCTACAAAGTGAAATATTTGCTCAAGTCATTCTCTTAGGGCTACATAATATTGAGTTAGGGGCACTTTCCATCGATGGGATTTTTAAGAACTAATATGAGACAACTTCACGGTACAGTTTCAACAATTATTATCACAATATGGGGCCACAAATGTGCTAGGCCATGGACGTCAATCGATGAGTGGACATTGAACCATGATTAAATGCTTCGAATCGTGTCGAAGGCTTGTAGCTTGTTGGAGTGACAACACCACTTCTTGTTGCAACTTTCTTCAATGGTGTGGTTTCAGGCTTCACAATCATGGAGAGAATGAGCATGCACCCAAGAAAACCTCCTATACACAAGCTAAACGTGAATGAAGTGTTTGATTATGTTATGTTGCGAGTGGGGTTGGGAAGAGTCGGAATGATTGACTTTCTTTTGGGTAGAAAATAGAGAGATGGTTGGAAATTATAGGAATAATATGCACACAATGGCTACATCAGGAATCTTTTCTTTCTTCAAAATAGATTAATTAAGACATCAAACATCATGCATTAAATAGTTAAATTTTTTGAGATAACAAGTAAATAGTGATTGACTTGCCTTTAATCGATTTATCCAAATTATAGTTTCTTGTCCTTAACTTCATTGGAAATGGAAAAAAAAGACATGCATATTATTTTGGCAACAAATTAGGCAACACTTCAAAATTATGTATTAATCAGTTGAAGTTTTTGTGTCGAAAGAAGTAAATGGAATTTTATGTACCTTTGAAAAAAAGAATATGGGATGATGGGAATGAGTTGTATTTTTGTGGAGGAATAACTTTTTGATGAAAAAACATCGGGTTAAGAATTCATTTATTAGAGAGTTTGATAATAAAAAAAAAGTGTTTCAACAATGATGGGTAGATGGGATTTTTGGGAAGATATTAGGATGGGAAAGAGAAAGATTAGGAACTGTTTTAAGGGGTGAGTAGGATGGCATAAGAAAAACTTAAAGCTATGTATCAAGAATATTGTAGGTATAAATGCAATTAAATTTGGCACATAAAGGTGTAGTAATAAAAATAGGCATTCCATACACTTTTGGCATGTTTTTAAATTGCTGGATACTGTCAGATATATGCATCAATTTGAATTTACATTAAAATTAGTACGGAAACCTAAACAAATCGCATAATAATTATGATATATTAAACATAGCAACTCATGTACGAATATTGTTCATTTAGTGAAGTTTATTTGCCACTTATGTTGCTAGTTATCAGCACCTCCCCATGCGTCGCTCCTTGTAAGGATTAAATTCTTCCTTGCCGTCCATTGTGATACATGTTTGATGGTTACTATTATTTTGAGGAATTGTACGATGGGTAGGACAATAAGATCTAACCAAGAAAAAAAAAGTTAAAGAACTCACAATAAAGTGGCTTGTGTTAGCTGATCGGGCAAAGAAAGCAGCAAGGTTTAAGGATTTTGCATGTTGTCCTTTCACTTTTCAATTGAGGTGGGGCGAGAATGATCATGTCCTGGTTTACCTCGCGGTTGTTGGTGTTATGGGTAGAGAGAGTCAATCAGGGTAAGTAGACATTCAACAAAAATGGTAGTAATAGTCGGGAGTGGGGAAATAGAGGAGGAACAGTTTTTAGTGTATGAGTATTGGGAGGTAGAATATTTATTGGAATGGTAGGAGGATAAAGAAGGTCAAGAGGAGAGAGAGGTAGGGAGTGGCAGAGAAGTAAATAGGAGTTTGGGGGTTGAAAACAATCGTGGAGATAAGTGCAAACACGAAAAGTGCCACCTAAGGAGGAGGAATTGTGGCCGTGGACTCGTGGGTAGTTTCTGTAAAAATGGTGTTGAGCGGAACATGGTTTGTCGGCTCAGTGTTTAAGAAAGAAAAAGAGGAAGAAAATTATGGGAGCAGCGAGGATTATAGAGAAGGAAGTATTTTGAAATATTGAAATCTGATTGATTGAAATTATGTAAAGTGGTAGAGTCGTAAATAGTTAGAAAAACTTCCTCTTTTCAGAGTAGTATAGATTAACATGTTATATGTGTGAAGTATGTGAAACGTGTTTAACATGAATATAAAATAATTTTTTTATAAAAAAATGGAAAAAAATCTTACAAATAACGACTATCACCAATTTATAAAAAAATATAGATTGAGATTGTTTTAATAGTTTCTCAAAATAAATTATGTATCAACTAAAGCAACTAGTTTAAATAGCGTCCAACACCAACATTTATCTTGATTTAGTAAAAGTAAAATTAAATAAAAGAATAGATAAAATGCTTGACTAACAACTATCATTACTTTGAATTGTACGACTCGTGTAAATAAGGTTATGTATTGTAAGAAAAAATTATTAGTGTACTTATAGATTACTTAAACACATAGACAGAATGGACCAATATAGGGACATAATGGTGTTTCTATAATAACTTTGTGTTCAAACAATTTTTTTTAAAATATAAAAAAATGAGAATCACAAAACCAGAACTCTTGAGCCAGACAACCCGATAGTAGGTAATTTATATACAACTCAACAAGAAAGAATCAATCAATTTAAAGTCCAATAACTCCCTCCAATCTTAAGTACATATATAAACTAATTAAACACATAGATAGATTAGACTTAAGTTGAATTTGATGGTGTATCCAAAACGTAGTGCTTCTATAATAACTCTATTCTCTTTGGGTGTAATCAATTTTAAAAAGCAAAAGTAAAAAAAGATTAAGAATTGTAAACAAAATTATCATGTGCAAAAGAGTTGTATACAACTCAATAAGAGAGAGTTGTCAATTAAAAGTTTAGTGACTCCTTCTGTAACGACTCCGCCTCCTGGTAACCCCCGATTAAGGTAGACCAAAAGGTGAGAGGCATTATCCCAAAATAGGATCAATATTTTTGCAAATAATCAGTAATAATTATTAAATTCTACTACAACTAAACTTTTAATGGAATACAATTTTTCTATTCATACCTTGCAAAATATAGGAAATGGAAGTCTTTACCCAAGTAAGAACTTATCTAACTACATGCCGCCAATTCTTTATTAAGCTTTATTCCATCAATGTCACTTTAAAAGAAAACGCCGACAAACAAAACGGCGGTCAGTATAATGAATTATACTGGTATGCGGGGGAAACCAATAATCTTGCATTTAATTTTAACAACATATTGCAAGCAATTATGATTGAATCAAACAAGCTTTACGTGTTAAACATGGCTACTTAATCCTTACATACTCTAGCATCTATGTTGTCCGTGCAGTGGACATGGATACTACCTCTCATATGGTAGATCTCAACTGACCCCCATGATCCTACCTTACAGGTAGATCAATACATAGGGTCATGGAGTCGTATGGTCCTACCCAAGGGTAGAAAAACACATCGACTCAGGATAACATGATGATCCTACCTCGCGGGTAGACCATGTACTAGGTCATCTATCTCATCATCATCAGAGTTACAGAGGAGGATTAGGATATGAGCTAGACATGCGCATATAATTATGGTGATAATCATAGTCACTTTATAATTGCATGAAATAAAAGACAATCAAACAATTATTTCCAAGAAACCGATGAAACCACGGAAATTGTCGAGAAACTAAAGTGATTTAACCATAAGTGTAACCACATACCTGTTCTAGAGCAATAGAATCCAAATTCAACAAGATAACCAAGCAAGCACCTTAATGCAAACAACCCTTAATTCCTAAAACATATTGAATATCTAATGTCAAAACACCTTCCTAATGACATGAGGATACTTTCTAAGGCTTCCAATCCCCTTAGGGTTCATTAGGGTTTCTTAGGTTTCTTTATCCAACTTTACGTCCTTTTTAGGCTAGCAACCCTAAAACAGATTTCTTATTTCTCAAAAACCCTAATTATTCCAATTATCCTCATTAAGGGTTCTTCAATCTCAAACCAAGTACAAGATCATTATGTCTTTGTTGTATATTTATAATTTTGGATTAGAACCATTAAAAACCCACATTTTCCTAAATTAGGGTTTCTAATCCATTAAGACATAGACATGTATATAAAAACCCTAAAACAAGCATACAATCATTCTTTTCCATATTCATCTTTTCTTTTACTCTTAACAGGTTAAAATTACTCAAAATAACCTAAAAGATTCATCATACTCGATTTTCACATCATTTTAGGGTTTTATCATAATCTAATGTATTAAGAGTGGTAACTACATATACTTTTTGAATTACAAGTGATATCAGGCTCCAATTCTACTTTTATTAGATTCTACATATTTTTCTAATCAAACAGCACTATCTACTTTTATTTTTCGGCCAAAGGATCGATTTTTAGTGAATTAAGCAAGATCCATTGATTTTCTGGGATTTTTTTACTAGAGAGACGAATTACCTAGGTTTTTTTGGAAAAACACTGGCCGTTGGATCTCGGGTCTTCGTTGACCGAGCGAGATCACACAGTCTTCAACACTCGCGCCCACTTGTGACCTTTCTAAAGCGTGGAGCGACCAGGGCCATTGATCCTTCTCGCGATCCACCATGGATTCTGATCGAACGGTCGCTGCTCCTCGTTCCCACCCAATCCAGTAGATGAACTCACGGTGGCGCCGCTGCCTTGAGTTCACCGGAGAAGAATCAATCAGACAAAGTAGTGCACCAGGAGGCACGAGAAGTGGTCGTTCAGTTTCATGAGGGTCGACCGAAGTCGAGGGTGGCCATATTAATAGGTTTTGTGCAGGCTATGAGGGTTTCTGATCCCCTTGTCGTACCCTCAGTTTAGGGCAATTAGGTGATTCTTCTAGAAGCATCTAGAGTGCGAAGAACTTGAGTTTAGGTTGTGCGGAATTCTCTCCCGAACTCAACAAGCTATTTCCTTATATGCGCATGTGATGATTCACGAGGAAATCGCGATTGAAAAATCATCCTCCATCGGTCTGTTTCCCAGTCTTGTTAGAACTAGACGATGAGCGGATTCTGTTGGATCAAGATCCAACGATCCGCGTCACTCGCGCCCAAACAAAGGAACTCGGTTATTATTTTAGGAAAAACATGACATTTATTAGAAACCCTCTCACTTTAGGAAAATTTGGAAAATTCATAACTCTCAAACCATGGCTCCTTTTGATCCCAAATTTTGAAGGAAACTTAATAATGACTTAATCTATTATCATGCCAAGTTTGGGGTCATAATTCAAAAGCAAATGAGCCTTTTCTTTATGTGCAAGTTATTGCTTAATTATATATATTTCATTCATATTTCCTCTTTCTTATTTTCCTTTATTTCAATTCCTTGTATCTCAAGAATCCATGTGGGATTTGAAATATCATATATTTGGATCAAACCCACACTTCTTCACTTATTTCTTATATTTTCACCTTTATTCCAATTTCCATAATTATTTATGCATTACTTGTTCTCTTTTAACTTTTCTTCCTCTTTTATTATCTTGGACCCGTTATTACTAAAGGGTCCAAAAAAAACCATGCACAAGGGAAAAGTTGTAAAAGAAACCCATAAATTTTTCACAATCCATAAAATTTGCAAACAAGTACATTCCTTTGGAGCAATTGCAATTACAATCATAAAAGCAAAATTTGAGGTTATGCCATCCTCCCCTCCTTAAAAGAAATTTTGTCCCCAAAATTCATCCAATCAAACAAACAATTCTGGGTATGCCTTTTCCATGTATGTCTTCATATCACATATGGCTTCATCCTCTCCATGGTGCTTCCAAAGAACCTTTACCATCTCTATTTCTTTATTTCTGAGTTCTTTCACCTTGATATCCAGTATTCTCACAGGTGACTCAGGATATGTCAGTCTCCCTTGGAGCTCAATAGGTTCAATGCTCAACACATGGCTCGGGTCCTTCACATAGCGCTTTAGATTAGACATTTAGAAAACATCATGCATCATACTATATTGAGGGGGTAGGGCCAAATGATAAGTAGCTTCACCAATCCGTTCCAAAATCTCAAACGGACCCACGTATCGGGGACTCAGCTTTCCTCTATTCTTTGATATAGCTCAGAGGGATCGGATTTTCAGAAACACGTGCTCCCCTATAGTGAACTACAAGTCAGTTCACTTTGCATCTGTGTATGACTTCTGTCAATCTTGGGCTCTCTTCAGCCTCTGTTTGATCAAAGCAACTTTATCTGCATACACCTGGATCTCATCTGACCTCAACAAGGTCCTCTCACCAACATCAACCCAGTGAAGTGGCGACCGACACGGCCTCCCATAGAGAGCTTCATACGGTGGCATCCCGATACTGGCTTGGTAGTTTTTATTGTAAGCAAAGTCGGCGAGGGGCAAGTATTGCTCCCATGAACCACCCCAATCAAGCACACAAGCTCTTAAGAAATCCTCTAAAGTCGAGATTGTCCTCTCTGACTGTCCATCAATCTGGGGATGATATGATGTACTGAACTTTAGTATAGTGCCAAGTACCTGCTTCCACAGCTTGGAAGTGAACTTTGGATCACGGTCAGAAATGATAAAACTTGGAACACCATGCAGTCGTACAATCTCTCAGATGTATAGTTCAACTAAGTCTGTCACTTTGGCAGTGGTCTTTAGGGTGAGGAAATGTGCCGACTTGGTAGGGCGATCTACCACAGCCCATATTATGTCATGACCTCTCTTGGTCTTGGGGAGACCCACCACAAAGTCCATGGTGATCCATTCACATTTCCACTCAGGAATTTCAATCGATTGTAGTAATCCACCGGGTCGCTGGTGTTTAGCCTTCACCATCTGGCAAGTGAGACAGCTGGCCACATATGCCGCTATATCTCTTTTCATTTTGGGCCACCAAAAGTACCATTTTAGATACTTAAACATTTTGGTAGTGCCAAGGTGTACTGTGTACTTCGAACCATGAGCTTCTTGCAAGATACGATCCTTCAACAACGAATCTTCAGGAACCCAAATACAACTCTTGTAACGGATTCCGCCATCCACTCCTACTTAGAGATGGGTCTGAGGTTTCTCCATCAAGCCTCTCATCTTATCAAGCTCTGGGCTGGCTAACTGGGCAGCTACCAACTCGGTCAATAGGTCTGGTTTAATCTGTATATTAGCCAAACAGACTCAGTCTTCTAACAGTTGTGGAGTCCACTCCACAAGATCTTGTAGCTTCCTCCACTGGCTAGACAAGACAGCTGCACACCTAATCTGTTTTTGGCTAAGAGCATCAGCCACAATATTTGCCTTCCCATGATGATAGGCAATGACAAAATCTTAGTCTTTTATACATTCCATCCACCGCCTCTGTCTCAGATTTAGGTCCTTCTGAGTCAGGAGATACTTCATGCCCTTGTGGTCGGTGAAGATCTCAAAGGTGGATCCATAAAGATAGCGTCACCAAATCTTCAAGGCATGTATAATCGTAGCCAACTCTAAATCATGTGTTAGATAATTTACTTCATTGAGTTTGAGTTGTCTGGAGTCATAAACAATAACATGTCTATCTTACTCTAGCACACATCTGAGTCCCATCTTTGATGCATCGGTGAAGATCATAAAACCCTCGTTACCGGACGGTAGAGTCAACACTGGGGTTGTAGTCAACTTCTCCTTCAACTCTTGGAATCGTGCTTCACATAGGTCCGACCACACAAACTTCTCATCTTTTCGGGTGAGCTTGGTAAGAGGGAACATAGTCTTTGAGAAATCCTTTATGAAGCACTGATATTATCCAGCCAATCTCAGAAAGCTGCGGATCTCTAAAGGATTCTTCAGATTTGGCCAATCTTAAACACCCGACACTTTAGCTGGATCCACTGAGATGGTCCCTCTGGATATGATGTATCCAAGTAACTTGACACGGTTTATCCAAAACTCGCACTCTGAGAATTTCCCATAAAACTTCTGCTTTCTCAAGATATCAAGGACTCTATTCAGGTAGTCTGGGTGTTGTTCTAGGTCATCGGAATAAACCAAGATGTCATCTATGAACACTATGACAAAATAGTCAAGGAAGGGTTGGAACACACTATTCATGAGGTTCATGAACACACTCGGGGCATTGGACAACCCAAAAGGCATAACCACAAACTCATAGTGGCCATAACGGGTTCTAAAAGCAGTTTTCAGGATGTCCTCACTCTTGACTTGCAACTGGCGGTACCCCAATCTCAGGTCAATATTTGAAAAGACTCGAGATGACTTCAACTGGTCAAGCGGGTCATCTATCTGGGGTAAAGGGTAGTTGTTCTTAATGGTAACCTGGTTGATCATCCGGTAGTCTATGCACATTCTGAGTGAACCATCCTTCTTCTTCACAAAGAGAACTGGAGCTCCTCATGGTGATGTGCTAGGGCAGATAAAGCCCTTGTCTAGTAGTTCCTGTAATTGTTTCTTCAACTCGAGCAACTCAGCAAGGGCCATCCTATAAGGTGCTCTCGATATAGGGTTTTCCCCAGGATCTATCTCTATAGAAAAGTCTACCTCTCTCTCCGGAGGATCCCAGGAAAATCATCTGGGAAAACATCTGCATAGTCCTTGACTACCTCTGTTTCCTCTAAGGGTTGCACCTTGGGCTCCGGCTCGATAACGACTGCTAGGAAAGCTTGACAACCTTTTCTTATCATCTATTTTACCTTCAAGGCTGACACATACAAGCTGGTGGTAGCATCCTTCCTACCCCTAATGATGAATGGTGAGTGACCTGGTCTCTTTACGATTACCTTCTTCTCCCTACAATCGATATTTGCCCTATAGGTATAAAGTCAATCCATACCAATGATTACATCAAAATCATTCATGTCAAGGAGGATAAAATCTGTAGGGAACTCATGATCTTGATACTTAACATGTCTCACATGAGTTTTCAAAAGGGATGTAAAGATCCAACCACTTGGGGTTGTGACATCCAAAATATACCCTAAATCCTTGATATCCAAACAAAGCATAGTTGTGAGATTTCTCGAAATAAAAGTATTAGTAGATCCAGAGTCAAACAAAGCTCTTACATTGTGTACCATGACAAGCATGCCTACATTGTTTTTCACCATACATTAGACCATTACATGCTTATCTTAAAACATAAAAGAAAACTCTAAGGTTTATTATCCTCTATCAACCGATTAGCATTAGCTTGAGCCTCCTCATTGTCAATAGCAAAAACTCAACCTTGTCTTCTTTCTTGATCAGGTGGGGCTACAGCTATAGGTTGGGCTGCTACAGGTGGATCTTCTACTGGGCCTGGCCCCCTCGGGTCTGGTAGAGGATAGTTGCATTGAAGATGTCCCTCTTGCTGGAAATGGTAGCACGCCCTCTTCTTGTAGCGGCACTCACCTGAATGTCATTTTCCGCAAGTGCGACACCTAGGCTGGTTGTTCTCATGATGGAGTTTTCCTTTTCCTCCATTCTTTCCCTTGGTATGGTTGTGCCCTTATCCTTTCTTGTCATCATTCTTCTGGCATTGGGTACCTTCAGTGAAACCCAAATATCCTTTGGGCGGATTCTGAGCAGGCATCACCATCCTCTCCATGTCCAGGGCAGTTTTGTAGGATTCCGTAAAGGTTTTTGGTTTACTTGCCATCACATGAGGCTTAATGATAGGATGAAGACGCTCTATGAAATGGTCCACTCGTCTTTCCTCATCCATCATTTGCCCAAAATTCTCCAGGATGCGAAACTTGCGGCCAAAGTCTGCGACTGATAAGTTACCTTGGATCAAGTTGGTGAACTATCTTTCCTTCTCCTTCTTAGCTGAGGTGGGAATGAATCTGGCTGTGAAGATAGTCATGAAGTCGGTCCATGCCATTGGGTCCACACTCAAATCTCGACCCATGATGTGGTTTTCCCACCAGATCTTGGCTGCTCCTTCCAAGAGTTAGGTAGCAAAAGGGACCTTCTTGTTCGGTTGCACCTCTAGCATGTGGAAACCATTCTCCATCACTATCAGTCAAGCATATGCTTTGTCGACCACTTCGGTCTTATCCTCTCCCTAGAATTTCTAAATATTTAGCTTTACGAAGTCTAGAATGGTGAATCCAAGTCGGGGACAGATGAAAAGTGGTTCACCATTTTCATCTCTGGCTATATCCCTAAGGGCCAGGGAATTGATGGCCTCAATTAGCTTCTTCTACTGTTCCATCCATAGGGCATCATAGGTGTGAACTACCATTGCAGGTCCTGAACCACCAGCCAAGTTCTCCTCAAATTTGACCTCATCTTCAGACATGTATTCCTCTTCCTGCTCCATCTCTGGGTTGTTAAAGGGAACCGGCTTAGGGTCTGAGCCTTCTTCTGAGGCTCCCTCAGGTCTCTTTCTCTTCTTTGAGGACACATCACCATGGTCCCTCTTCCTCTTCTCAGAAGATCCCTTCCTCTTGTGGGGAGGCCAACCCCTATTAGGTTTCTCGGTGGCCTCGTGGATAGCTACGGTCTTCACACAAGCCATGATGTTACACATAAGTTAAAAATCTTTGTAAACACAGATTTGTAACTTGGTAGATATAAACTTTAACTTACGTCCATGTCCTCTTATTTACATGCATTTTATTGTTTGGTGGAGGATCCCTTAATCCTTAACACTTTGTATTCCCAAACATAGGAGGTGGTGGAGAGAGAGAAAACCATAAGATCTTAATGTTTCTCCAGAGATAAGAGGTAAAGAAGGGACGAAGATAGATAAGAAAACCTAGAGCTCTTAATGTTTCTCCAGAGTCAATTCTTTTGGATTTCAGTCAGGAAGTCACACATAATCTGGGAGTCCTCGTTGACCGATTAGTGGGGCAGAGGAAAATATTTCCAGCCCCCAGATCATGATCCTTTTCTAGACACCTCCATCCTCGAAAAATCCTCTAATAACTCCCTTGGGCTCTAAAGAGTTTATAAAATTTAATAATTACTGGAGATTAAATGGAAAGACATGACTTTGATACCAAACGTAATGACCCCACCTCCCGGTAACCCCCGATTAAGGGAGACCAAGAGGTCAGAGGCAGTATCCCAAAATAGGATCAGTGGTTTTGCAAATAATCAACAATAATTCATAAATTCTACTACAACTAAACTTTTAATGGAATAAAATTGTTCTATCCATACCTTGCAAAATATAGGAAGTGGAAGTCTTTACCCAAGTAAGAACTTATCTAACTGCATATCTCCAATTCTTTATTAAGCTTTATTCCATCAATGTCACTTTAAAGGAATATTCATTTTCTTGATATCCTAAAACGCCGACAAACAAAATGGCGGTCAATATAATGAATTATACTGGTATGTGGGGGAAACCAATAATCTTGCATTTAATTATAACAACATATTGCAAGCAATTATGATTTAACAAAACAAATTTACATGTTAAACATGACTACTCAATCCTTACATACCCTATCCTTTGTGATGACCCTAAAGTGGACATGGATACTACCTCTCATATGGTAGATTTCAACTAACCCCCATGATCCTACCTTACAGGTAGATCAATACATAGGGTTGTGGAGTCGTATGGTCCTACCCAAGGGTATACCAACACATCGACTTGTGATAACCTGATGATCCTACCTCATGGGTAGACCATGTACTAGGCCATCTATCTCATCATCATCAGAGCTATAGAGGAGGACCGGGATCTGAGCTAGACATGTACATATAAGTATGGTGATAATCATAGTCGCTTAATAGTTGCATAAAATAAAAGACAATCAAGCAATTATTTCCAAGCAACTGATAAAACCACAGAAATTGTTGAGAAACTAAAGTGATTTAACCATAAGCGTAACCACATACATATTCTTGGGCAAGATAATCCAAATTCAACAAGATATCCAAGCAAGCACCTTAATGCAAACAACCCTTAATTCCTAAAACATATAGATTACCTAATGTCAAAACACCTTCCTAATGACATGATGATACTTTCTAAGGCTTCCAAGCCTCTTAGGGTTCATTAGGGTTTCTTAGGTTTCTTTATCCAACTTTACCTCCTTTTTAGGTTAGCAACCCTAAAAAATATTTCTTATTTCTCAAAAACTCTAATTATTCTAGTTATCCTCATTAAGGGTTCTTTAATCTCAAACCAAGTTCAAGATCATTATGTCTTTTTTTTATATTTATAATTTCGGATTATAACCATTAAAAACCCATATTTTTCTAAATTAGGGTTTCCAATCCATTAAGAGATAGACATATGTATAAAAACCCTAAAACAAGCATACAATCATTCTTTTCCATATTCATCTTTTCTTTTACTCTTAACAGGTGAGCATTACTCAAAATAACCTAAAAGATTCATCATACTCAATTTTCACATCATGTTAGGGTTTTATCATAATCTAATGTATTAAGAGTGGTAACTACATATACTTTTTGAATTACAAGCGATATTAGGCTCCAATTCTAATTTTCTTAGATTCTAAATATTTTTATGATAAAAAAGCACTATCTACTTTTATTTTTCGGCCAAAGAATCGATTTTTAGTGAATTAAGCAAGATCCATTGATTTTCTGGGATTTCTGACTAGAGAGATGAATTACCTTGGTTTTTCAGACAAACACTGACTGTTGGATCTTGGGTCTTCATTGACCGAGCGAGATTGGGTGGTCTTCAGTACTTGTGTCCACTTGCGGCCTTTCTGAGGCGCGGAGCGACCAGGGTCGTCGATCCTTCTTGCGATCCACCATGGATTCAGATCGAACGGTCGCTGCTCCTCGTTCTGTGTGGATCCAATAGATGAACTCATGGCGGCGCCGCTTCCTTGAGTTCTCCAGAGAAGAATCAATCAGACAAAGTAGTGCACCAGGAGGCACGGGAAGTGGCCGTTCGATTTCGTGAGGACCGACCGAAGTCGAGGGTGGCCATATTTGTAGGTTTTGGGCAGGCTATGAGGGTTTCTGATCCCCTTGTCGTACCCTTAGTTTAGGGCAACTAGGTGTTTCTTCTAGAATCCTCTAGAGTGCGAAAAACTTGGGTTTAGGTTGTGTGGAATTCTCTCCCAAACTCAACCAAGCTATTTCCTTGTCCGCACATGTGATGATTTACGAGGAAATCGCGATTGGAAAATCTTCCTCCATCGGTCTGTTTCCCAGTCCTATTAGAACTAGACGATGAGTGGCTTCTGTTGGATCAAGATCCAACGATCCGCATCACTCATGCCCAAACAAGGGAATTTGATTATTATTTTAGGAAAATCATGACATTTATTAGAAATCCTCTCACTTTAGGAATTTTGGAAAATGCATAACTCTCACCATGGCTCCTATTAATCCCAAATTTTGAGGGAAACTTAATAATGACTTAATCTATTGGTGTGCCAAGTTTGGGGTCATAATTCATAAGAAAACGAGGCTTTTTCTTTATGTGCAAGCTATTGCTTAATTATATATATTTCATTCATATTTCCTCTTTCTTGATTTCTTTTATTTCGATTCCTTGTATCTCAAGAATCCATGTGGGATTCAAAATATCATCTATTTGGATCAAACCCACACTTCTCCACTTATTTCTTATATTGTCACCTTTATTCCAATTTCTATTATTATTTATGCATTACTTGTTCTCTTTTAAATTTTCTTCCTCTTTTATTATCTTGGACCCACTATTACTAAAGGGTCCACAAATAACCATCCACAAGGGAAAAGTTGTAAGAGAAACCCATATATTTGTCATAAGCCATTCAATTTGTAAAGAAGTACATTCCTTTGAAGCAATTGCAATTACAATCATATAAGCAAAATTCTAGGTTATAACACCTTCCAAGCTGTAACTACGCATATAGACTACTTAAACATAGACATTGTGAATTTGATGTCCTTCTTTAGCTTGGCATTAAAAAGATTCAAAACATGACACTTCTATAATAACTTTGTGGTAAAACAATATTTGAAAAACAAAATGCAATCAAAAAATAAGAATCACAAAGAAACTTTTGATCCAAATAGCTCGATAATAGTAAAAAAATGTGACACTTTTATAATATATATGGTAAAACAAAATTTAAAAATAAATTGCAAAAAATAATGTGAAATGCAACAAAAAAAACTATCAAGTGACCACTCGATTAAAAGTTGGTAACTCCCTCCAAGATGTAAGTATAAATATTGACTACTTAAACACAAGTTCAGAGAATCCCTCCAAGATGTAAGTACAAATATAGACTACTTAAACACATAGACAAATTGGACAAACATAAATATTTGACTTTCTTAATTTTCTTAATCTGACAGTAAAAAAATTCAGAATGTGGTGCTTCTTTAACAACTTTGTGTTTAAATAAATTTTAAAAAAACACAAAAACATTTGACAATTGCAAAAGAAAATGGCCGAGCTAAGTAGTTGACAGGTTACATGTATATAAAAACAAGAGTTGGTAATACAGGTTTGGTACTTTTTTATCTTTGCGAATGTGACATTCTTTTATTCCAAATTCTTCATGTAATGTTTATATTTCTAATACATTGCATACATTTTGAAGTATAAGACATCAACATAGATGATGTGCTAAGAAATAGTAAGGACTGAACTAAAAATGGTATCAATAAGGGAAAGGAAAAATAATATAGTGAATTCCGTACAATGTTAAAGCTAAAGTGTATATGATTAATTGATATTAACATATAAGTAACATGTTGTGATAATTTAATCATGTAACAACATTAATTGGTAAATACTAGTTAATGTATATAAGAATTTAAGAAAAGCAACATATGTTTTTGTTGTATGTAACTTTGATTTTATTATAGGATTTGGCATAAGAGTTATTGTAATGTAGTAACAAAATAATGTGGTTTATTTGGAAAATATTTTATTTTAATATTTGAGTTCTATAGATCATTGATATATATATGGATCCTAATTTCTCATTGGTTTGAAATTAATTCATCTTCACGCCATCAAAGAAATAATAGTCTCTTTTACTTATTTGACTTGTATTTTAGAGACTTCTTAGAACAATTTTTCTTTTACTTTGATCTCTTTTGATTTGTGTCTGATCAATGAGACATTTTTAATTGACCATAACATTTTAAGTTTGTTTGTTTGGTCCACAAATTTAATTTACTTTTATCCCTAAAATCTTGTCAAACTTGGGTTGAATTGACAAGATAAGTAATGGAATGTAGTATGTTGGAAAACAATTGATTGTCATGTCTATATACTAATATGTATGTATTAATTAATGTAGTTACTATTCAGAAAATAAAAAAAATTCACAAGTGCATATTTTTATGAGTTGTATAAGCACATGAATGACTGAGGAAAACTTCTTCAATGGCCATTCTAGGAGGCATTAGGTAGGATGGAATAAGATCTCTAGACCACTAGATCAGGATGGACTTGGAATACATAGGCTTAGTGATAGACTCAATGCCCTTCTTATGAGGGAAGCATGGAACATCCTTATGGGGGACTCCATCTGGACTTCCTTTTATAGAAACAAATACAACAAAGTTCATTGGAGCTCATCCAAGATTGCCCTTGGTTCCTCAAATGTAATAGTAGAGCCTCTCTCTATCAAGAATATAGTATGGGATGTCTTCCCTCAGATTTTGGCCAATAGAAGATTGAACATAAAGGGAGGAAAAAAACCTTTATGGACTACATAGCAGGCAGGGACCCATGACTTGATGGATGACTGAGGGGGTAGTGGTAAATCCTATACCAATATTAAGAGCATCACCCTTAGAGAAGGAGGTTGGAATATAGAGAGCCTAGCCTCCTTATTGGATGAAGAGGGGACAAGAATCATTGAGCATTATAGAGATGACAGAGATATCATAGTGAGGGATGCACCTATTTTGTGTCCTACAGAGCATGTGGTTTTACCATACAATCAACATCCAAATTGGATATGGTTGAACATTCTTTCTTATCATAATTAGATTCTTAAAACCTTAATCAAACCTTAATATGTGTTGATATCTTGTGACAAGCTTAAGTTTCAAGTTTTATCTAGTTTGGACATTGTTTGAGAAAGTTAAGTGAATATGTGCTTATTTTGGACTTTTATGCAATTTACCCATATCTAGGATTTTTCTTGAAATTTTTCACATGCTTGTTCTGCATCACATGTTTTCATATCATGTTGGTATAGTTTTTCCTTGGGCCGTCTTGCTACACCTTGGTTTGAGTAGTGACATCTAGCCTTGCGTTGAGATTAGGGTTTGCTCTCATAGATGCCCTAACTTGATGGTTGACCCTTGAGTGTTGGGACCAGATGGGCCACCTGGTGATGATGGTCGCCAAGATTTCTATGTGGTCGATTGGATTTCTAACACATCTTGGTCGCTGAAATTTCTATGTGGCCGATTGGATTTCTAACACATCTTGGTCGCCAAGATTTCTATACGGTCGATTGGATTTCTGACACATCTTGGTCACCAAGATTTCTATGTGTTTGATTGGATTTCTGACACATCTTTGTCACCAAGATTTCATGTGGTTATTTGGATTTCTGAATAACATAGTCAACATGGTTGCATGGATGAGATGTTTTTTCCTTGGACACATGGCATGCATGGCTAGACAAATCTCCCTTCCTTTCTCTCTCTCTCTCACCCTAAGCTTTATATACCTCCCTCCTTGCATGCAAATGAGTTCTTTACATACCTAGCTCACCCTCTTTTCTTCCTTGTTGTTGGAGCCCATCCCTCTTGCTTTGTGGATACGAAGGAGCCAAGGAAGGAGAACTTGGTCGATCTTGCTTGCATGTGCACCTAGGGTTTGTATATTCCCTTGTTGAGGTTGTTTGGAGCTTCCTTGCCCTTCTTATTAGTCTAGGTGAGTGAGACCTTCCTCCCTTCCTTTGTTTTCCTTGCTATCCTACCCTCCTCTCTCTTCTTTTTGGTCGGATCCATGGTGGAGCTTGAGCTAGTGGTTGAAGATGTCTCCTTTCTTGCTTCCTTGACCTAGGGTTTGCTTGCCTTTAGAAAAGGAGCTAGCTTGACTGAGTGGAGTGCTCAAGCTAGGGTTTCTTCCTTCTTTCTTCAATCTACCTTGTTGTTTGTAGCTTCTTCATCATCTCTAAGGTGATTTGTATTACTTTCTCCATGTTTATTGTTTACTCTTATCTTGCATGTACATATTTTTTGCCCTAAAACATGGTTCCAAGTAGAAAGACGATATCTTTGCCTAGGGTTGAGCTTATATGGTAGATCTTGAGTAGATAATCCTTCTTGACGTACCTCTAAATGACGTGGAATATTATCACACTGACAAATTCACCCGGGGTTGAAATCCCCGAGCTTTTACCAAAACCTTGTGCAATAATACCACCCGCAAGCGGACGGGTCTTATCGCAGTATAGTTGAGGATCGAATCCCAAGAGACAACATTTTTAAGAACCATCGTTAGTCAAATCTAGCTCAAGAAAGACGAATATATAGAACCAAGGGTTGATTTGAGGTTAATTAAACTAAGTGAGGGAAAGTAAAGAGCAGAATTAAAGTTGGATCTAGATTAATGGTATGGAATCGCTGGGATGGTGTCAGGTTTCACCACCACTACACATGCAAACACATCCAAACATCAAACATCCAGGCAAGATATAAATATCCAAATAAAGTTTTTGCTAAACCCCTCATATGGGCGTTAGGTTTGTGTAAGCATCACCTTTGACATCAGATGTCTCGTCACCATCTGGTTCATATACTTACTACTCTGAAGATACAAAATCCAAATGAAGTTGTGGCCCCCCTATATAGGCGTTAGGCACACAGAAGCGTCACCGTAGGCTAGATGTCTCGTCCCCTCACAGATCATACACTTACAACCTCAAGGAATCCTATCAGAGTTCTTGTCAAGGAGTCAACCGTGCTAATAGACAATCAAGTAGGTGATTAGTCTACAAGAAAACATCGACGATTAACAAAGAAGATACAAAATCCAACTAAGGATGTGGCCCTCCCTGAGGGATGTTTAGGCCATCGAATCATTACCGTATGCTAGATGGCTCATCCCCTCACGGATCATACACTTACGACCTCAAGGAATCCCATTCTATTTCTAGTTTGGGAGTCAACCTCATTAATCAACATTCTGCCCTATGTATAGAAGTTCTCACAACATAGGGAAAAACATGATGAAAGCAAGCAGGTAACCAATCTACAAACATCAAGGATTAACAACGACATGAAAAGTTATATACATTGCCATGGAAAGTTTGACAAAAGAACATGCTTGCATGGGCAGCTGGGCTAGTCCCCGCACCCCAGCGAAAAGGAACTACTCACTCATGATGTGAGAAATGAGAAGAACGAGAGAGAGGGAAGGTTCCACCATGTGCATGATGCAGAAGGTAGTCACCGCTCGGTGAAAATGATGTGGTCTTCTACATCGTGTCGGAGCAGATCTGGATGAGGAATGAGGGACACCAAGATAGACTAGGCAGTCTTTCTCATTCCTCCTTCTCTTCTCAGTCTCCTTGATCGTAGCAGGAGCGGCAGGTGAATTGATATTGGCATGGATGACGGATCTGGATCAAATCCTGTGTTCGGGCAGCCTGGCGGCGTCCCAGATCCGATGCCCAAATGAGGACCATGTTGGTCCTATTTATAGGCTCAGATGGGGGCTTGACGTTTTGGGTCCTGCTGCAATTTTCACAGTTTGATTTGGAGACCGTTACGATGATCGAACGGTCTTGTATTAGTTTTCCTCTGAACGGTTTGGCTTTGTACGGTTGGGTATGCCCAAACAGTCTTGGGTATATGATCATATGGTCTTGCATTAATTTTTCCAAACGGTCTTGCTTCTAAACTCCAAACGGTCTTGGACATCAGACCATATGGTCTTGGTAGTCAGGCACTGCCCAAACGGTTTTGAGTGATCGTTGCCTTTGATTGGTCTTGGACTCCCTTGCTCAAACAGTCTCATCCAACCAGTTTTCGTGCTCACGGTTTGCAGACATCCAAACGATCTTTGCTATATCATCCAAACGGTTTAGGACCCCCGATCGGTCTCGGTCGTTCGATGCAGAGATCACATGGATGAGGGTAGGGGCCTCACGGCTTTGCTGTCGAACCGTCTTGAGGGATCAGTGGCGTCTGATCGGCCTTAGAGACCAATTATTGTGCAACCGGTCTTCCATACGGTCTCACGAATGCTGTTCTATCAGGCTGAGATCGTGCAGGTGGAGCGATGGAGAGGTGGGCAGGGGCGCGAGCGACGATGACGGCTAAGGTGGACGGTGGCGGTGCCAAAGCTACTGGTGTGAGGACGACAGTGCCGTCGGAGTTATAGCATATGGTGAAGGAGAAAAGGATGAGGTCAGTGGATCGGCGTCGCTGCTATTGTGTGCTAGGGTTTGTGGGTCGGGTGGAATGAAGAAGAAGAAGGGAAGCAGGTGCGGGAGTGCTACTGCAGTGAGTTAGGGTTTGTAGGAGGTGAGGGAAGGAAGAAGAAAGGAAGCAGGAGGTGAGGTTCTCTATACAGTCTTGAACAGGTTGCCCGACTGCCTAACGGTCTTGAGGTGAAGGTGTTATACGGTCTTGAGAAAGGACCGCTACACGGTCTTGAGACCATGAGATCTCATACGGTTTACAGACCGTGTAGAGGGGTAAAGCAGTGAGACCGATAGGATAGATCAAGATGGAAACCATTAGCCCAAATGAATAAGGATCGTAGATCCATGATCTGATGGTGTAGAAAGATAGATGCCCAAATGGTCTTGAAGACATGTTAGATCCAAATGGTCTTCATGATCCTGTGGCTGCCCATACGGTCTCGCAAGGATCCTGCTCATGCGGTCTTGAAACCGAATGGATGAATGGCTAAGACCGAATGGGCAAACTGCTTGGTGCAAGACCGATTGATCAGACTATTTGGTCAAAATTGATTGATCAGGACAGAGGCTAAGAGGCTTGAGTGAAGGTGAGATCCAGTTGATTGTTGAACCTCATCATGTCCTGCATAAAATCAACCTAAACTCAGTTAATAACCTTGATAATTGAACCAATTAATCAATTTTTCACATTGTGATATTTAGTAAATGAAATTGGATGTATTGAATCAAAATGAGTTCAAGATGGAGATTGATTTTCATGATGAATATGCATTCATCAAAACACCCCGAACTTAAACGTTGCTCGTCCTCGAGTAACACAAAATCTGAAATAGTCGCCAAGTGAATACTTTCAACTCGTGTGGTTGCCTCGTCTTCACATCATGATTAATTGTTTTCTTTATGCTCAGTATGACTAAGTATCTCAACCTCCTGATACCACAGAACACATCTTACCATATCTTCATTCCTGAGTTTGTTTTCCAACATCACTTCCTCTTCACTTTTTCCAATCAACAAGCATGGCAAAGAGTTTTGTAAGAGTCCAGAGATACCCGCAGAACAACAAGTGTGCACCTGATCTGACACTGGTGTTTTTCAGGATAGTGGAGGCATTCATTGTGCCTTTAGGTAGAAAAGAAAGTGAAGGGTAGTATGGAAAGAAGAAATAAATCTCTCCTCTATTTGACTCGAGATTTTTATTATATAATTTGCAATTTCATTTATTGCATTTTTTGTGCGAATTTCTCCTCTATTCGACTCGAGATTGCATTTATTTGTGTGCACTTTGGCATCTTTTCTTGGTGATACACCCCTATTAATTTGTGAGGGTATGGAAAAAGCGGATATAGAGGGAAGTGGTGTGCTACCCCGAACTTAGGGTTTCACACTATTTTGGCTATTTTTGTTTCTTTTTGATGGACGGAGGGGTACAATGATGATAGAAGAAGTGTAGAAGAGAGTTCAGATCAGAATGCAACTTAATTTACAATTTCGTGCACCGGGCTTTTCTCTTTATCGTACTCTGCTCAAATAATGACTTGATGAGGATCCGGTGGGGATTCCATGTTGTTGTATCACTAGTCAGTTAGGAATCATGATGTGTTTGATCCCTATCAGTTCGACAGACAATTGCCATTTTTGCATAAAGATCGTGATGTTAGGATTCATAAGCTTCACAAGATGATTTCAATCAAAAGGCAAGTTTTCAGATGAAGGTCCTTTTGAAGATCTGCTTCGAATAAGGAGGGTATAATGATCCAAAATTCATAGACATTGAAGCAAAAAAGTGTCAAAACTTCATCCAATATATGTTCAAATTTCTTTGGAAAAACTTTAAAATTTTTGAAAATTTTGGTCAAACATGCAATGATGAAGTCTTAAATCTAAATTAGATGGGTGAAGGTGGAAAGTAAAGTCCGTACCACCCACCCTCCACCTCGAACTTAGAAATTTGCTCATCCCGAGCAAACTCTAAATCCGAGATGGAGAGAAAAATTCATGTCGGTTGAACCACTAGATGTGTTTGTGTTCTAATCAGCGTGCACCCTCCATCTGAAGATCTTAAAAAATGAAAATCAATCAGAACTCAAGATGGCATCTCGTGATTCTAATTTTATTTAGTACAAACTTATCTAAAATTCAAAAACAAAATTAAGGAAAATTCTAATTAAAAGTAAAAATTAATTTATTGATCGGTTTGCCTCCCGACAAGCACCTTGTTTTATGTCAATGTCTTGACTTGATTCTTTCAACTTTTACAGTGGATATGTTGGATTGGTGAGATCTAGCATTGCTTCAGAGCCTGTGTCAGTAGAGGTGAAATATCTCTTCAATCGTTGACCATTTGCCACAAATTCGCCTGACTTCTCACTCCATAAGGAGAAAGCACCATGTGGGTAGATGCTCTTGACAATGTAAGGTCCAGACCAGTGAGAGCAGAGTTTTCCTTGGAATAACCTCAGTCTAAAATTGAACAAAAGAACTAGGTCTCCGAATTGAATGTCTTTTCTTTTTAGATGACCATCGTGCCAAAGCTTTGTGCGTTCTTTATAGATCCGTGTATTCTCATAAGTTGTCATCTGGAGTTCTTCCAGCTCCTGGAGTTGCAGAATCCTGGCTTGGCCTGCTTTCTTCATGTCAAAATTCAGCTATTTTATTGCCCACCATGCCTTGTGTTCGATTTCAACTGGAAGGTGGCAAGACTTTCCATATATTAATTGAAATGGTGTAGTTCCAAGAGGAGTCTTAAAAGCGATTCGGTAGGCCCACAATGCGCCATTGATTTTCACTGACCAATCTTTCCGATTGCGCCCTACTGTCTTTTCCAAAATAGCTTTGAGATGATGGTTAGAAACCTCCACCTGACCACTTGTTTGTGGATGGTAGGGTGAGGCTACTTTGTGTGTTACACCATATTTCCTTAGCAATGCCTCAAAACTTCTTTCCAAGAAATGAGATCCTCCGTCGGATATCACAGTGTGTGGGATTCCGAAACGGGGGACTGACCAATCTTTCCAAGAAAGAAAATCCATGTGAGGATGGGAATGGACCCATGTAGTCCACTCCCCAAACATCAAATATCTCAACTTCTTGCCACAACTTCAGTGGCATCTCATCTCTCTTTGTTATGTTACCCGTTCTCTAACACTTGTCACATGATAAGACAAAGTTGTAGGAATCTTTGGATATGGTTGGCCAAAAGAAACCAAATTGCAAAATTTTTATAGCAGATTTCTTAGAACTCATATGGCCTCCAACTGGGACTGAGTGACATTGCTCTAAAATAGATTGGGCTTCTTCTTCAGCGATACAACATCTGTAAAGACCATCAGCACAGAGTTTGAACAGGTACGGCTCATCCCAGTGATACTGCCTCACATCATGCATAAATTTCTTTAGTGCATTTCCGTTGCATTCAGGGTGGATGACACTAGCAGTGAGATAGTTCACATAGTCCGAGTACTAAGGAGTAGCTTCTAAAATTTTCATCAGTTGGTCATCTAGAAGAGAATCGTTAATTGGGATCTTCGCAGTATCCAGAATGTGGATGCGACTGAGGTGGTCTACTACAACATTCTTTGTACCCTTTTTATCTCTTATCTCAAGATCAAATTCTTGCAAGAGGAGAATCCATCTAATTAGCCTAGGTTTAGCATCTTTCTTTGCCAGGAGGTAACAGATAGCAGCATGGTATGTGTAGACAACGACTTTTGAACCTATGAGGTCGGATCTGAACTTGTCAAAGGCATATACGACTGCAAGAAGTTCTTTCTCAGTAGTTGCATAATTCCTCTTAGCTTCATCGAGGGTCTTTGATGCGTAGTAGATCACATAATGTTTCTTCTCTATACATTGCCCTAGAACAGAACCCACATCATAATCACTGGCATCACACATAATTTCAAATGGGTGATCCCAATCTGGAGCTCGGATGATGGGCCTTGTTGTAAGAGCATGTTTTAGGTTGTTGAAACTTTTGATGCATTATTCATCAAAGTGGAAATCAGCATCCTTTAGTAACAAGTTGGTCATAGGCTTGGTTATCTTAGAGAAATCTTTGATAAACCTTCTGTAAAAGCCTACATGACCGAGGAACGCACGAACCTCTCTTACATTGGTTGGGATAGAGAGTTTGGAGATCACTTTGATCTTGGCCTTCTCCACTTCAATTCCTCAATTACTGACCCTATGGCCAAGGACAATGCCTTCTTTTACCATAAAGTGACACTTCTCCCAATTTAGCACAAGATGTGCTTCACACCGTTTTAGAATAAGGGAGAGGTGTTTTAGGCATGAGTCGAATGAATCTCCGTACACAGAAAAGTCATCCATAAAAACTTCCATAATTGTTTCAGTGAGACCAGCGAATATGGCCGTCATGCAATGCTGGAAGGTTGCAGGTGCATTATAGAGGTCGAAAGGCATTCTTCTAAATGTGTATGTTCCAAATGGGCGGGTAAAAGTAGTTTTCTCTTGGTCATCTGGATGTATGGGTATTTGACAGAATCTAGAGTAACCATCGAGATAACAGAAATACTCTTGGTGAGCCAACCTTTCTAGGACTTGGTCAAGAAAAGGCATTGGGAAATGATCCTTTCGAGTTGCCTTGTTCAACTTCCTATAATCAATTCACATCCTCCATCATGTGACTGTTCGAGTAGGGATGAGTTCATTGTCTTCATTCTGTATCACTGTAGTCCCACCTTTCTTCGGGACAATGTGCACAGGACTTACCCATGGTGAATCGGATATCGGATAGATAATTCCTAACTTAAGCAACTTTATAACTTTAAGGCGGACAACTTCTTTCATGTTCGGATTAAGCTTCCTTTGGTGTTCAACATTTGGGTTGTGATCTTCCATCATGGGGATTTTATGCATACACAGTGCTTGACTGACCCCAGTGAGATCACTCATCTTATACCCTATAGCTTTTCTTCTTTCTTTTAATTCCGTCAAGAGTTTATCTTCTTGTTCTATTGTTAGATCTAAATTAATGATGATTGTATAGACTTTGAGGTCATCTAGAAATGCGTACTTTAATCCTTCAAGTAGGGGCTTCATTTTAATAGATTGTGGCTCCTCAGATGATTCTTCAGTAGTATCCACAGCTTTGAGTACCTCAAATTTATCGTCAGGATCTTCCTTGGCAGTGTTGAGTTGGAGATCACAATCTTTTATTTGTTCATCAATGAAATCATCAGCAGATGGGGTTGTTAGAGCCACTTCTAAGGGATCGTCTTGTTCATAATCCTCTTGCGTAAGCAGTGTCATCTATTATATGCACTCAATCAAGTAGACTTCTTCTTGCATACTTGGTCTTCGCATACTTTCAAAAACTTTGAATTCGAGAGTTTCCTTACCTAATCTGAGCAGTAGGGTTCCTGCTTCAACATCAATTAGGGCTCTTACAGTGGCTAGGAATGGACGTCCAAATATGAGTGGATATCTAGTATCTTCTTTTATATCCATGATGACAAAGTCATACGGAACATAGGAATCTTTCCCTACCTTGATAGGTACATCTTCAATAATTCCTAAGGGTAGAGTTACAGTGTTATTTGTAAGTTTTATTGTCATGCCAGTTGGGAGCAGTTCATCAAACCCTAGCCTTTTGCAAAGGCTAAGTGGCATGATGGAGATACTGGCACCAAGATCAGCCAATCCTTTCTTACACGATGAATCACCGATATGACAGGAGATCCCAAAAGATCCTGGATCTTTCTACTTCTTGGGCATCTTGCTCTGGATGATGTCTGAAGTGGTTGTCGCTAACTTTACTATCTCATATTCCTCAGTTATATATTTTCTTGTTAGAAGTGACTTTAAGTACTTCGTCCATGCTGGTATATCTCAACCAGAGCATCTAAAAAGGGAATATCAACATGAAGCTTTTTCATAGCTTCTTTGAACTTGTTGAAATGGGTATCAAGCTTCGTTTGCCTCAGACGAGTTGGAAAAGGTATACGAGGCTTGTATACAGGGATATCAGGTTTTGGTGTTGCTTCTTCTTCTTCTGTAGTAGGTTTTTCAGAACTTTCCTCATCTGTCTTATCAACAGGCATTGGTTCTTTTGGTTGAGACTCGGGTGTTTTAGAGTCTTAAACAATCATCAGTTCATTCTCGTCTGTAATAACCACAGGTGTCTTAACAAGAGGATCAGAATAGTCTTTTCCAGACCTAGTGGTGACAGCCTTCAATTGTTCGGGTTGCTTTGGGTTGTTTTTGGGTTGGCCAGTAAAGGCTCCAGTAGGTGGCTTCATGCTAGCTGCAAGTTGAGCTAGTTGGGATTCAATAGCCTTCTGATGAGCTTGCTGGTTAGCTATCATAGTCTGTTGTGACTGCAACATCTTCTCAATGGTTGTTAGTTTGTCATTTGGAGAGACGGGACCGGCTTTTTGCCCTTGTTGTTGGTTCTGGTAAGGGGCTTGGTTGAGGTTCTGGAACTGAGAGTTGTTCTGGTACTGGTTGTAGTTCCTGTTCTAAAAGTTTCCCCTAAAGTTCCCTTGATTTCCAAAGTTTTGTTGTTGGTTATACTAAAATCCTGGTGGGCCATGTTGTTGATTGTTTGAACCAAATTATCATGATTTTTCCGCTCTTGAAGGATTTCCATATTGAAAACCAGGATGGTTCCTATTTTGATTAGGATTGTAGTATCCTTGACCAGGAATGGTGTTGAAAACATTAAAATTTTCCATTTGACAATTATCTCCTTGGCCACATGCATTGCTTAGAACCACATCATATATAACATTGCATGCTAATGTGGAATGATCAGTACCTTTACATGCTTCACAGAACAGTGAAGCTGACTTGATCTATTCTTGTTGTTGAGGAGGTGAACGTCCTCTTCCAAATGCAGCAAGGGATGATTTGATATGGTCTTTCTTGGAAACTAAGAGTTTGAGGGTCTCAGTGATAGACTTGTATTCTGGAATAACTTCATCCATAGCTACCTTCAATACTCCCTTACCTACAGACCTACCCCAATTAGCTTGATTTTCAGCTCCAAGGGTGACAACCCTCCATGTGTTGTCATAACTTTGACGCATGAAGTTCCCTACAGATGAGGAGTCTAAGAATCTCTTGATATCATCGTCCACACCCCTATAGAAGATCTCGATGAGTTGATTCTTGGGGATTCCATGGTGTGGACACTTGCATAGAAGATCTTTATATCTTTCCGATGCTTCAGCAATGGTTTCTCCAGGGGCTTGAGTGAACATTGTTATTTGACCCCTAATTTAGTAGGTGAGTGAAGGAGGGTAAATTTTTTCTAGAAAAACATTTTGTAGTTGTTCCCATGTAGTGATGGGCTCGCATTGTAAGGAATTGTACCAACTTATAGCTCTATCAGCAAGCGAATATTTGAAAAGATGGAGTCTAATTGCATCGTCGGACACTCCATTTTGCTTTGTCATGGCACATAGATCAATAAACCTCAGAAGGTGTTCTTGACTATCTTCACCTTGTTTACCATAGAATAGGTTTTTTTGAAGAAAGGTAATCCAATGTGCCCTTATCTCAAAATTGGGAGCATGGATGGGAGGAGGTTGAACTGGGTGATGAACATCAGCAGCTTTAGGGATTGAGAACTCCCTAAGATCCTTTTGTAGTTCTGCTACTTGTGATGTTGCTTGCGCTGCTAGGATTTTTTCTTGAACTGTAGCCCTAGCTTCTTGCATGAGTCTTTCTATCTGTGCATTGATGGCTTGAGCCACCCTTTGGTCTATTTCTTCTTCTTGAGCCATTCTTGCTTGGTTTTCTCTGTTTTGACGATGAAAGGTTCTGTCTATCTCTGGATCAAAGCTGGCGGTGAGTCTGGGACTGTTCAAACGGTGCATACACCAGTCTTGGGGGTACCTGAAAAGAAAATATCTGAAGTAAGATTGATGAAGTGGAGTGGAATTCAAGTATATGATTGATTGTATAAAAAGAAAAACAAAATCCTAGATTGTGCTTAAAAGGACTAGATTTGACTAACTGATTTCGTGGAATATTATCGCACTAACAAATTCACTTGGGGTTGAAATCCCCGAGCTTTTACCAAAACCTTGTGCAATAATACCACCCGCAAGTGGACGGGTCTTATCACAATATAGTTGAGGATCGAATCCCAAGAGACATCATTTTTAAGAACTGTCGTTAGTCGAATCTAGCTCAAGAAAGACTAATATTTAGAACCAAGGGTTGATTTGAGGTTAATTAAACTAAGTGTGGGAAAGTAAAGAGCAGAATTAAAGTTCGATCTAGATTAGTGGTATGGAATCGCTGGGATGGTGTCAGGTTTCACCACCACTACACATGCAAACACATCCAAACATCAAACATCCAGGCAAGATATAACTATCCAAATAGAGTTGTTGCTAAACCCCCCATACGGGTGTTAGGTTTGTGTAAGCATCACCTTTGGCATTAGATGTCTTGTCACCATCCGGTTCATATACTTATGGCTCTGAAGATACAAAATCTAAATGAAAATGTGGGCCCCCAATACAGGTGTTAGGCACATATAACCGTCACCGTAGACTAGATGGCTCGTCCCCTCACAGATCATACACTTACGACCTCAAGGAATCCTATCAGAGTTCTCATCAAGGAGTCAACCATGCTAATCAACAATCAAGCAGGTGATTAGTCTACAAGCAAACATCGACAATTAACAAAGAAGATACAAATTCCAACTAAGGATGTGGCCCTCCCTGAGGGATGTTTAGGCCACAGAAGCGTCACCGTAGGCTAGATGGCTCGTCCCCTCATGGATCATACACTTACGACCTCAAGGAATCCCATTCTATTTTTAGTTTGGGAGTCAACCTCATTAATCAACATTCCACCCTACGTATAGAAGTTCTCACAACATAGGGAAAAACATGATGAAAGCAAGCAGGTAACCAATCTACAAACATCAACGATTAACAACGAAATGAAAAGTTATATACATTGACATGGAAAGTTTGATAAAAGAACATGCTTGCATGGGCAGCAGGGCTAGTCCCCGCACCCCAGTGAAAAGGAACTACTCGCTCATGATGTGAGAAATGAGAAGAATAAGAGAGAGGGAAGGTTCCACCATGAGCATGATGCAGAAGGTAGTCGCAGTTCGGTGAAAATGATGCGGTCTTCTACGTCGTGTCAGAGCATATTTGGACGAGGAATGAGGGACGCCAAGATAGACCGTGCAGTCTTTCTCACTCCTCCTTCCTTCTTTTCTCGGTCTCCTTGATTGTACCAGGAGCGGCAGGTGAAGTGATATCGGCGTGGATGACGGATCTGGATCGAATCCTGTGTTTAGGCATCCTGGTGGCATCCCAGATCCAATGCCCAAATGAGGACCATGTTGGTCCTATTTATATGCTCGTATGGGGGCTTGACGTTTTGGGTCTTGTTGCAATTTTCCCAATTTGATTTGGAGACTGTTTAGATGACCGAACAGTCTTGTATTAGTTTTCCTCCGAACGGTTTGGCTTTGCACGGTTTGGTATGTCCAAACGGTCTTGGGTATATGATCATACAGTCTTACGTTAATTTCTCCAAACAATCTTGCTTCTAAACTCCAAACGGTCTTAGACATCAGACCATACAGTCTTGGTAGTCAGGTGCTGCCCAAACAGTTTCGAGTTATCGATGCCTTTGATCGGTCTTGGACTCCCTTTCTTAAACGGTCTCATCCAATTGGTTTTCATGCTCACGGTTTTCAGACATCCAAACGATCTTTGCTATATCGTCCAAACGGTTTATGATCCCCGATCAGTCTCGATCGTTCGATGCAGAGAGCACATGGCTGAGGAAAGGGGCCTCACGGCTTTGCTGCTGAACTGTCTTGAGGGATCGGTGGCATCCGGTCAACCTTGGAGACCGATCACTGTGCAATCAGTCTTCCATACGGTCTCACGGATGTCATTCTATCGGTCTGAGATCATGCAGGTGGCGCGATGGAGAGGTGGGCAGGGGCGCGAGCGATGACGGTGGCTAAGGTGGATGGTGGCGGTGCCAAAGCTACTGTGAGGATGTTAGCGCCGTCAGAGTTATAGCAGATGGTGAAGGAGCAAGGGACGAGGTCAGTGGATCGTCGTCGTTGTTGTTGTGTGCTAGGGTTTGTGGGTCGGGTGGAAGGAAGAAGAAGAAGGGAAGCGGGTGTGGGAGTGATGTTGTAGTGAGTTAGGGTTTGCAGGAGGTGAGGGAAGGAAGAAGAAGAAGAATAAGGGAAGTGGGAGGTGAGGTTCTCTATACAGTCTTAAATAGGTTTCCTGACCGCCTAACAATCTCGAGGTGAAGGCGTTCATACGGTCTTGAGAAAGGACGGCTACACGGTCTTGAGACCATGAGATCTCATACGGTTTAGAGACCGTGTAGAGGGCTAAAGCAGTGAGACCGATAGGACAGATCAAGATGGAAACTGTTTGCCCAAATGAATAAGGACCATAGATACATGATCTGATGGTGTGGAAAGGTAGATGCCCAAACGGTCTTGAAGACATGTTAGATCCAAACGGTCTTCATGATCATGTGGCCACCCATATGGTCTCGTGAGGATCCTACTCATGCGGTCTTGAAACCGAATGGATGAATGGATAAGACTGAATGGGAAAATTCCTTGGTGCAAGACCGATTGATCAGACCATTTGGTCAAAATCGATTGATCAGGACAGAGGCTGAGAGGCTTGAGTGAAGGTGAGATCCAGTTGATTGTTAAACTTCATCATGTCCTGCATAAAATCAAACTAAACTCGATTGATAACCTTGATAATTGAACCAATTGATCAATTTTACACATTGTGATATTTAGTAAATGAAATTGGATGTATTGAATCAAAATGAGTTCAAGATGGTGATTGATTTTCATGATGAATATGCATTCATCACTGAACCCGGTGTATGTTTCTTCCTTGAGGGTAGATTTTTGAGACCTTGTATATGGTTTCTAACTTCATGGTCGCTAAGGTTTCTGAATCTTTGGTCGCCAAGGTTTTTGACTCTATGGTGGCCAAGGTTTCTGACTATGGTTACCAAGATTTCTAACCCTATGTTTGACAATATTTTTGACTCTATGTTCTTTAACATTTTTGACTCCATGGTCGACAAGATTTCTGACCCTATGGTCGATGATATTTCTGACCCTATGGTCACCAAGGTTTTTGACTCTTTGGTTGCTAGGGTTTTTGACCCTATGGTCGATGAGGTTTCTGACTCTATGGTCACCAAGGTTTCTGACTCTATGGTCTCCAAGGTTTCTGACTCTATGGCTGCCAGCATTTTTGGCTTCTTGGTTGCTATGTTTTCCTGACTCTATGGTCGATAGGTTTTCTAATCCTATGAGTATGATCAAGATTTTTGGTTGTATGGAATCTGATGGTCTAGTTCATACAACAATCGATGGTCAGTTGAAATGTTGATTTGTAGCATTAACTCTAGATACAAGTAAGTGATGATGGTTAATCATACTTAGCTTCCTTGTTTGATTGGTATGAAGAAGGAATACCCCCCCAATGTCATTGTAATGCTAATATGTTGTCATAGAAAGATCACAAGCTCCTAAATGTGATGTTATGTTGAACTTGTGTATCACAAGTATGATGATGAATTGTTGAACCTTTTAATAAGGTAGGGAAAGATAACGATGCTCTTATAGGGAATGATGTGATGGTACTAAGGACCTTTGGGTATGGTCGATCCCTTATGGAGGTGTGATCCTCTTCGTATGTGACACTGATTTATTTATCTTGTGGTGGTATGATGACAAGTATAGCCTCATGAATGGAAATGAAATAGTACCATGTGGTGTTGGGATCAAGAATTATATCTCATATGTTTTATATCTTTTGGAGTTGTAATATACTTGTGTTTTTGTAGAGTTGTTTTAGGGTTTGTATGTAACTTGATTGATGCAGTTAAAATATACTCAATTGGCATTAACTAATCAAGTGAAACCCTAATCATGTAGTTTCATGTGTCGAAGATTTGTTCTAGTGTCATGACATGTTGGATGGTGAAATGAGTATTCCTATAATGGAAACTCACAGTCATATAATGTCGATTATATGCATGTTTTCTTTTGAGGATGATTGTCGTAATACCTTGGTAGGAGAATAGTTGCAGTCGTATCTCAAATACTTATATATGTGATCTACTTGAGGACATTTGTGGTTGTACCTTGGATGATAGTGTTTGTATACCCTGGTTACTAGTGTTGTAACCTATATACCAAGGGCGGACTAGGTTGTTTGTAGCTTGACCTTATGTGTCATTGCGGCTGACTCGTACTGACTGAGGGTGTATGAGATCTTAGGATTTCAGCTCTCCTAGATCTTGTATGGAATTGAATGACACTTCACAATGGTCACTTGGAGTCTGAGTGGTATACCTCAAACTCCCTAGGGCTTAATAAAAGGTGAAATCTAGCCAAGTAGTATATCTATTTAAGGTTAAACATGATTCACATTGGTTGATAACCCTTGTCTTGTTCTTATACTCCTTAGTGTTATATAATGTAGTATGAGAAATCAACCGTTTAGAAATGATAGTTTTACCTATTTCTTAACATATCATGTTAAATCATCTTTAGTGTTATACTATCTTCTTAATCAGCTTACTCTGGTTTATAATATAACATGCTATAATCAGTAACCATTGTTGAGAGTTATATCTCTCATTGGGACGTTGGTCTCACCTCATGGGTCACCACATCTTTTTAGGTGATCATCAGCGACATCGTCAGGATCATGGTGGTGAAGAAGAGCAGCTTGGAGAGCAGTAGGAGCATAAGGTTGGCTACTAGTTAGTGTGTCCTAGAGTCATCCTTGTACTCTCAGTTCGGGGCAAGGGATGTTTTGTAGGTTATATGTACATCGACTCGACCTTTTGGCAATGTGTCAATGTTTGTATATGGCATGGATATGTGGAACAATATCTTTTGTATATAGTTTGTGGCCTTAGCCACTAGGCATACATGTAAATACCTAATATGGTATGTGTTGATATGTAAGTTGTTGGATCTTTATGTAAATATCTTTGAACATGATGTTAATGTTTAAATTGGTTTTATTTTACCCTCTTTTCTGGTTATGTGGTTATTTAGTAGTTGATCATGTGTTTCATTTTGAGTAATCTCATTTATTGTGACAGGGCGTCACACCAAGATTTCTACCTTTGATTGGAAAATTATCAATAGAGAAATACCCATAGATGCTAGAGTTAGAGCGTGCAACATCTAGATAGTCTCCAAATGTGAATTTGTAAGTAAAAAGTGAGAAATCCACAAACCATCTCTCTATAAGAGGAAAAGTAGCAACTATGATTTGGTAAAAAACTAAGGCATACATAGATTGTTATAGCCTATCATTGTAGGGTCGGTCATCTTAGCTCTTTGATACACTTGGTCTAGATCTAGAGGTGAGACTTGGATAGGCATAACAAGAGGACTTTTTCCCTTAGTCTTCCTATGGACTATTTGAGTGAGTGTTGTGTGAGTAGATATGATGGAAGAATTATTAACATTAGGAAGATTTTAGAGAGGGAAAATCCATTTTCCAAATTATGTTGTAATATTGATCTTTTCAAAGCTTTGGATGTCCTAAGTAGGTAGATAATAGTTGGATTAGAATGGGTTCCTAGAAACACCAAGATAGATAAACACACCTTTAGGGAGGTAAAATGGAATCATCCTCCTAAGCTGATCAAGTTGAGCATAGGTCATACATCTTGGAGGGTGACCGACTAAGACCTTGAGGGAAAGCGATAGGAGGGGTGCTTGATAACCACCATAGCATCACATTAGGTGGGTTTACCTTTACTTTCTCAAGATCTAACTATCCAAATTGTATGCTATAGGTGTTAGACGTGGGCTTGGAGGTAATTAGATCTTCAAATAGGGGAGTGGATTTTTTAATGGAGATAGATAAACATAGAGTGGTTAAAATTTTCAATGGATTGGAAACTCCTCCTTGGAGATATCGTAGACGTATCAAATGTTTGTAATCCTTTTTTTGAACCTATCATGGAGGATGAAAATACATCTATAGAGAAGCCAATAGATTATCTCGTCACCTTGTGGAATAGGGCGGGGGTCTTCTTGAGTGATATATATTAAATTGGTTGGCAGGTATGTCGTCTCCATTTAGGGTGTATATAGACTTGAATAATTGAGGGGTGGATTATCTAAGGAAAGAAACACCATCCAAGAGCAATATCAGAGACAGTAGATACAACAACACATAGATACTAATGATATAGATGATGCAATGATTCCATTTTTATAGAGTCTGGTAATCATCGTCGCTTGGTGGTTTTTCTACTACTGGGGTTTCCTTATTTATGTTGAGTTTGGATCCAACATTGATGTATTTCTTTCCTTTTTGCCTACTGGGGAATGGTATTGATGGAATTCCCCCACATTTTCTTAAAAAAAGGATTTAAAATTATTTTAAAAAAAGTTACAAGTTGTCATCCTTTCAACTTTATGATTGTTATAATTATTTAGAGGATATTCAGGATCTTGACAAAGATCTATTTCAAAATGGCATATTTAGGATCTGACTTGAAATAAATCAGAAAACATATTGTTTTACTCAACAATTTTTTCCATTGTGGAATAAAATTGGTAATTTATTTAATAAAATATTTAGTGTGTGATTGCTTTTGTTTAATTATGCATATGAGCCAATGCAATTCACTTATAGTGGTTTGATAAATTGTTAGACAACACTATTGGCAAGTTTGAGATATAGGCTAAACTATAAATTTGTGGTGTGTTTAGTCATAAGAGTATGTGAAATATAATTGTATTATTTCAAAATCCATGCTAACTCAAGGATATAACAAAGTGCTTCCCCCCACCTCTAAATCAATGGATGAAAGAGGAAAGGTTTTATTTTAAAGGCATTGGTATAGTTTAATTTACAATGATTATAAGTCTAAATCTTTTTTTAAGAAAACCCTAGGGGATTATTTTTATCTTGATATCCAATAAGAAATGGAAAAAAAGTTCGTACAAAGTTACATAGCATGGACTTCCACAAAATGAAATAACTCTTCACATGAGCATGCCCTCTATCTCAAAAAGCAAAAAACTCTAGGTTGTTTGTGTCGTTGTCATCTCTATCTATTGGCCCTCACTACCTTCAAATGTAGGATAAACTAAGACCCTCTAGTCTGTATACCTCCCTAGTGCATATCTACATGCCTTGAGAACTCATAGTTAGTTTCAAGCAAGTGCCATACTCAGAAAGGTTACATGCCAACATCATGCCCTCTTTGTATACAACTTTACATGGCCACTCATGTGTACATCGAAAGAAAATACTACACAAATCCATTTTGGATCTTCAAACTTCAACAATCCTAACTAAACAAAAGTTGTTTGTCTTTACATAGCCCAGCTGGTTTTGCCTTCATTTGATGTCATTATTTGATTGAACCAGAGCCATGTTTTGGATATCCCCTACTTCTGTGTTCATCATAGCATTTGCATCTGCTCTTTCTCTAGCTCCACCGTGCTTCACCAAGTTTTCATGTGTTGTGTGATGGGGTTTTGTCCTAGGCTCTCAACACTTAACCTTCTAGCCATGGTGATAGTGCCCATGAAGTCGTGGTTGCTTTTAGGTGAGGTTCTCTAGTTTGTTAGATAAATAGGGAGCCCACAAAATCGAGGGGTAGATCCATGTGTGCAAGAATGTGCAAGGCTCAAGATTGACCCTGATGTTGAGCATACCGAGCAAAAAAAAGACCCTGATGTTGAGCTAGAACAATGACTTAAGAAGATCATTGTCTTGACCCATTAAGGTTAAGTCTTCCTTCTTGCATTAGTCCCCTCTCTAATATATAATAGCCAGTTTTCATTTAATAGAATCATTTCATTAGCATCCATCTTATTTTCCACATGGTATTAGAGCATTGATCTTAACCTAACCCTATAGAATAGAGAAAAAGAGAGAGCCTCTACCTACAGGAGGCCACCGTCTTCCTTCACTTAGCTCCTGGATAGGCATCATCTTGGTATCCATGGTTGTCTCCTTCCTTATTCCTTCTTCATAAAAGTTTCCAACATTAGTGCTTGTCTTCCCAGACATTACAAACCAGTGTCTCCATTGAGCCTTCCCTTGAGTACTAGCCACCATTGTTATGCCCACGAACTCTTTTCATTGTTGCGTCAAGCCTCCACATGTCCCACCCCATTCCACTAGGCATCTACTTGATCCTTGTTGCCATTCTTGTGGTTTTTAGCAGCAACATCAAGATCTCCAAACACCCCATATCTCCCCTAAATTACCACAGGCCTATTGTTGAAACTGTCGAATACATTATTGAAGGAACCAAGACCCTGAAGCAACAATGCTACCCACAAATAAATTGACAACCTATGCGAAGACCTATATATCTAAAGTCCCTTTTGTCCCCCTTATTCTCTTAAGCTTACCCAATTACCATATTCCTTAATTTTGGGACACCCTTATCATTTTACTTACATCCATAATATGGACAAATTGTTTTTATTAATGCATATATCCCAAGATTTCCAACACATACCTTGTACTTATTTCTTCCTCTTCTGGATGTTGTACTCAAACCACCCATGTAGGTGATATAAAGGATAATGAATTAAGAAGAACATACACATGAGTTTGGACTTGTGGATATCTTGGTATGTCCAAGTCACCCTTTGCAATTGGTCTTATGTATGATTAGATACCATTTTATTTTGTAATACTACCCTTGAGGTGAGGAACGTGTATGAAATATCTTGTGATAACATAAATAATTATGTTTTCCATTACTTTATATTATGGTTGATCTATGCATGATACCATTTGAGAAATACATAAAGTAAGGAGTGGATCCCCTATCAAGTATCATTCATTACAATATGGTATCAGAGCTAAATCAGTTAATAATGCAAATATGCCAAATTATCAAATTTTGTTTCTTAATTGGGTTGCAAGGTGACCCTTTGTTGGATCTAGGGTGATGGGCTCTAGTGGGGGTGAGTAGAGATAAGAACACTTACACAAAATTCATTAGACCTTCAAGATATTTTTTAAAAATATGGAAAATATGAATTTTGAGTGCAAGTAAACATACATAACAAGGGAGAGTGAAATTGAATAAGATCAAGAACAAGCTATGTTATTGGTGTGACAACCCAATGCCACTCAAATGAGATTACTAAAAACAAAGCATGTGGTAAACTACTAATTAACCATACACCAGAAAATATGGTAAATTAAAACTGATTCCATATAGCTATTATTAGCAGAAACATATTAACAAGGTCCAAAAACATGCATCATATCACATAGAAAACCATGTATTTACATTTGTTATGTGGCTGAGGCCACAACCTATTACAAAAGATCTTTTTCCATATGTACATATCATATACAACAAAGGCATACTGCCAAAAACCACGTGTCAATATACAAACATATAGAAAACACATCCCTTCCTGGACCTGAGAATACAAGGATGACCCTAGGACTCTACTTCTAACAATAGCAGCTATCCAACCTTCTACTTCTACTGATCTCCAAGTTGCTCTTCCTCGATAGCACGATCCCAACCATGCTACTGACGACCACCTAAAAAGATGGGGTGACCCAAGAGGTGACACCCATGTCCCAACGTGAGACATAACTCTCAACAAACAAATATTATTACAGCAGATATCATTATTAAATAGGATGAGAAGATTGAGTTAAATAAGCAATTTAATGGTTTAAGCAGTTACAACATGTCAAACTATTCCAACAAGTTAGGCAGATTATGCAAACAAATTAGATAAGCATGGCGACCTACATGACCAGAAGGAATACAAAGAACATGTAAGTCTATCACCTATTGAACAGTATAAGAAACATGCCAAGGGTTTAACATACAATGTGAAGCATGTTTAACCCTAAGTAGATATAATACATGGCTATATTACATCTTTTATTAATGCCTTGAGGAATTGAGGTATACCACTCAATTCCTACTGACCACTGCTAAGTCAAAATCAGTTTCTTTCAAGGTCTAGGAGAGTCAAACTCCTAGGATCTCCCTTGCTCTCTGTTAGTACGAGTCCACTACAGTGACATATAAAGTCAAATTACATAACATCTAGCCTGCCTTGGTATATAGTTCATGACGCTAGACACCAGGGTATATGAAACCATGCCATCGAGGTACAAATGTCTTTGTCCTCATAATATATCACATATACACATCTCCATGACATGACTGCAGTCGTTCTCACATTAAGGCATGAACGTAGCCATCCTTCATACACTTGGGTTCAAGATGACAAGGACACGTAGTCACTTACACCTCACATACTCAATAGTATGTGCTCCAAGTTTCCCTTAGGAATACTCATTTCACCATCCAGCAAGTCCTGACACTGGAATGGATCTACGGCCAGGGAAACTAAATTATTAGGGCTCCACTTGATTTGTTAAATCCAATTGGGTGTCTTTTATTGCATCAATCAAGTTACAAGAAACCTCTAAAAAGAATTCTACAAAATATAGATAGAGTGGAACTTCAGAAGATATAAAATGTATTAAACATAAAACTTATCACATCACCACATGGTATTATTCATTGCCACTCCTAAGGCCATCACCATTATCACATCACCATGGAATACCAATCCCTTCTCACACCACACATAGATATCACCTCATTTAGGGAACAAGACCATACTCAAGGTCATAGAACTATCACATTAACCCTTGCAAGATCATAAATATCTCTCCTTGCCTCAACAAGGCTCATCATCATACATACATGTGATACATAAGTGCTACAAAAATAATTTATTTAGATATGATGCTTATCTAACAACAAATTAGGGTTACAACATTAGGAGAGATAAAGTACTCCATCATCATGTTAATTACTCAAGAAACTAAGCATTATCACTATGCACTTAAATTAGGGTTAAGATCAACAAAGAAAACTAAATTAGGGTTTCTAAAATAGCAATCAAAGCTAACCCTAATTATCATCATCTCCAACAATCATGGGGGAAATTAAGTCAAACACCATCATCATCAAGTCAACAAAACACGACTATTACAAAGTCCAGAAATCTTCATCGACCATTGAGAATTAGGTCATACCTTCTTCATCAACCGAAGAGGTGAACCACCTATAGCTACCGCATAGATCCACACATCATCATTGAATGGTGAAAGCCAGGTCATGCCACTTCTTGGCAACCAAAGAGACTAGGTGCACTACCAACTTCACCGACCACTAAGAAATCCAAAGGATCAATGACTGTTGAAGTCTATGTTTCAGTAATCACCTAATATCAAACAACATTGGTGACTGATGAAAAATCACAATCCTCAGTGACCACATAGGTGAAAGTTCAATGACTAAGAAGATAGAAAAGCTCATCGACCACATAGTAGGTAAAACCTTAACAAGCACTTAACATCAATCATTCTTGGTGACCTCATGAACAGAGAGACAAATTTGGCAACCTCATAGAATACAGAATAGATTGGTCATCTTCGTGAAACCAAAAACCACCAAGGTGTAAAACACATTAAGAAAGTCAACTCTGAAACCCTAACATCAACCATCACCATGAGAGAAAACAAAACCATGATTATGAGAGATGAAAAACCAATGATTTCCACCAACATGCATGCATCCAAAACCTCCATCACCAACAAGAATTTTAGGTATCAAGATTAGGGTTTTTCAAAGGGAAGATATCTACTAAATATCACCATGCAAACATAAGTCCTAGATCAAGGATATCACCTTTCAACATGTAACTATGTTTTAAGGGTATATTACTTGCATGCAAGGTAAGTGTAACAATATTCTAGTTGAAAGTTATATAACTCATGTCAAAAGAGGGGAAGCAACTCCAATAGCAAGGAACCTCCAAGGAAATAGGGTTGAGAACCCTAGCTTGATCACCTCCTCAGACAAGCTAGATCCACCTCCAAGGAAGAAACAAAACCCTAGGTCAAAGAGCAATAAGGAGAGCAAAATTCTAGGTACAAAGATCAAGAAGAAAAGTTCTTCAATCTCAACTTGAGCACAACCACAGACTAGCATGGATTTGGCCAATAAGAGAGAAGGTCCTCAAACTCAACTCATGAGCTACCATGGAAAATCATGGGTTTGGCCAAGAAGAGAGAGATAGAGAGGGTAGAGAAGGAAAATGAAGATCTAGAGAGGTAGGTCACTTACCAATATCAAGAAGAAGCAAAGACTTCCAGACAATCACCAAGGAAGGGTTGCTCCAAACCCTAGCTCAACATGCAAGACACTCTTCCAAGCTCGATATCCACCTTCACCACCAAGAACAAGAGGGACGAGATCTAAGAGAGAGAGAATATAGAGAGGCTACAAATGGTTTAGTTGCAAGCAAGGAGAGAGGTTTATATAGACAAGGATTGAAGAGAGAGAAGGCAGATTATGTGTCATGCAAACACATGCCATGTTTCCAAGATATATCGTCAATGCAAGCACCATACTCAAACATGCAACTTAGGGCATTAAAACCAAGAGAAAAAAATGACCACCTGGTCCAAGAAAATTCATCTGCTACTGAAGATCACCATGCTTGGTGACCGTTAAAGATCTTCATCGGCCATGGTGATTAAAGTCAACGACCATTGAAGACCAAACCCTACGGTTTCTTAGAGACCAAGGAGGATTCATGGGCTCATAGACCACCAAGACCACTAGGCACACATCAAACCTAATCGAATACCAAGAATCATGGATCATAAGTATTGGGAAATATGGATACAGAGTATAGCAATAGAAACAAAAAAGATTATCTATATGTATTCCCATAATAGTAAGATTGTGTCAACTACTATGAAATAGGAAGGATGGTTTAACAAGTTATACGTGGTCCTAGAGCAAGTCCAACGACTACAAATCATTATAGTTACAACTATCTTCTAGTTGCTCTTGGATAGTGGATGTGAAGCTCCTAGTCTTCACCACAAATAAGGAACTGGATCAGATTTTATAGCGGCTCATGTGGTCTCGCCATGGACTATAGGTTGACATTGTCCTCCTAGCAACAGCTAAAGGACTCCTGCCTCTAGAGTAGTCCACACGGACCAACTAGAACCCCTACCGTTCAACTAGAACTGACATGAAGGAGTTGTCCCTCCCGTTGGCATACTAGTCACCAACTTGCTCTCCCACAACAATGATCCTAAGTTGTTATCTCCCATAGCTATCCCTCCCTAGTTGGGTAGGACTTGTGTGGGCTCTCTTGGTTACCATAACTAGAGAGGACAAAAATATTCAGAGAAATTAATTCTCGATTGTCTGTGTTATTGTTGTGCTCTGGGAAGGCCCCAGTACCCCTCTATTTATAGGTGAGGTTTGGGCCAGGGTTCCCTATCTGTTCAGGATCTGTGCAGGAGTGGAAGGGATCAGAAGATCTTAAATTTTCACAACCTGTGAGAACAAAGCAGTCGTCTATAAGTCTAGACTATCATCTGGCACTGTGAGATGGTCATCTTGTACTACAATATGGTCGTTTCATAGTTACCCAATTGCATACAAAATTGGCAATTCATTTCCTATGAATGCTAAACACTAATTCCTTACACTATAAGAATTGTGCAATCAAAACCAATTTAGGGAAGTATCTATAACCTTCCTCCAACCTAACTGAGCAAACTTACACATGTGAGATGATCGTATTGCTTACCCAGATGGTCATGCGGTGAGCTGAGTCAAATCGGTCAGTTCATCATATTGATCTGGTTAGTTCACACCTGAGTTTAGGCAGAAATTAGCCATTTCTAATCATCTTGTCAACCCAAACGGTCGTCTCAACACTTGAGACAATTTTTTGGTGCACCAAACGGCTATGTCACCCTGTGAGATGGTTGGCTGGGGTGCATTCAGCTGATATGTTGCGTGAATTGAGTACCTAAACACTTTAGTAATCAATTCAATCATCATTCAAGATCAAACTCCTCTTCTAAATGAGTTCCTATGTGTGTGGACCTATAGGTCCCATATCACATGCCCAGTCAATGTCCATAACTAACTTATGACATCACAAGCAAAGAGTGGTGCCCAATCACACATCAGTGCTAACCAAGTGAATGGAAAGTTGGAGAACAACTTCAACCTACAATCTGTGTAAGGTGTTGTAGTGATTGTATAATTCCTTTGTCTCTGATATCTAAAGTGAACTGGAGGCATGGAGTTGTCATCCTCTCAATGTTCAACCCATGTTCCTTGAACCAAGAGCATACTGCCTAAGATAATATGACTTCAATATCATATATTGATTCACATGTACATGTGCATGCATTTCTCAGTCTCACTTACCAAGTGGCCAGGATATCATACTCCAGTAGGAGGGGAAAATCCCATCTTTATCACTCATAGTCAGTGCCTATGTGTCAAATCCATGCAATCATCACTATTATAACAACCCATGTTTTGGGACTACGTTTGATGATGTCAAAGCATACCTAACGACATTTGATGAGTATAATGATTTTAGGTCTAAGAATCACAATCACCATCTTCACTATGAGAAATGACTATGACTACCAATGTTGGCTTCCATGTGTCACTCTCAAGGTGGGTCTGTCTGATAAATCGTTCCCTAACATGTATTTGTGTACTTGGTTTGATATTGCTATATCATGACTAATGAGATTCAATCATCAACCAACTCACACTCTAGTCTTATGTGTCACAGGTGTCTATCTACCTTCCATAGTAACAACTGACTAGGGACATAACAAGAATGTACATACTCTTAACATTCGTATGATCTCATTCTTCAACTCACGTACTTGAAGACATATGTCATTGAGTATTGTCATTATTTAGACATTCATAATGTTTCCTCATGATCTCATAACTGAATGAAAAAGAATGAATTAGAAGCTTGCCTTTATGAGTATTAGTCAAATCCTTTATGGTATATGTCATGTCAATCATCATATGATTTGCTCTATGGGCATACCTTACCAATAAACTCCCACTTTCACTTAGATCCAATCACTCGTGAATCATATTCTTAGTGATGTAAACATGTTCACCATGTTTCTATTGTGCAAGTGTTGATCCAGTGGGTTAGAAACACTTTTGCTATAAGTCGGTATATTTCATGTTTCCTTATCTCTTCATTGTGCAATTTCTCATATGAGACGGAACTATCGTAATATGGTATCTCATATTCCTTTCCTAACAAGTATCTCCATTTTTTTCATAGTATTACTACTGAGTCATCAATGGTTGGAACATCTATAAGTTCATCATTTAAACCTTTAGATCCATACAGTATCACTCTGTGTTCATAACACAAGTATACTCAGCATCTATTGCAGAATAGAATTAGTGGCTATTAATTTGAAACCTTTACAACTAACTACATCTCTCCTTTTAAATCAATCATATTTTAATTTGTGATCACTTTTGTCATTATGGAAGCTTGCATCGATGTAACCCTTTACATCCAACTCTTCCTTTATTGCTATCTTTCGTTAATAGCAATGTATCCTTAGGTACTTCTCAAATACTAATGGATATATTTAATGACATTTCAATAATTCTTATTGGAATTTAATATCAATTTTTCATGTCTTATATATACAAGATTATATGGTATAAGTATATGTATAACATTCATGATAAATCTACTGCTACAACCTATGGAATCTTAATCATGTCATTTCCATTCTTCACAAGAATTAAAACATATGCTTAATGAGAGACTAATATGCACTCTCTGTCATTGAATGCTTTCTGTGTTTAACTCCTTCAACACATTGCTATTATATGTGCTCAAACTTTCATTGTTAAACATTCAATAACTATGTCATAGGTCTTTATCCTTATCTCATAAGGTGTTTCACCTTACCCTTCATTGATGAAGGTGTTTCCCATGCCAGTTCTCAATATGCACAACATTGAGATGTTATTCCTCATCATATATGGAATATTCATCTATGCTCCCATGAAATCTTTTGTAATCATAGATTTTATCCTTTATCTTGATTCAAGTCAAACTCTTTGACTATCTTTTCAAGTCAAAAGATCCCTCCTCTGGATGCTTGTTTGTATCCCAGATTGAATTTTATAGTTTATAGATTGTATTTGCATTCTTGAATTTATAAAACCTTTTAGGTTGTGTCACTACACATCCTATGATGTATTCCTTTAAGGAATTCAGTTTCCTATCTTCATATGCTAAATCTCTCAGTCTATTTTAACTACAACAATAAGCTTCATAATTGGTAAAGAAATTTCTATCATGTTCAACAATTTGAACTTATTTGAAAAACTTTCCAACCAATTTGTCCTTTTATGTTATCCATGTAGGTCTTTCCCACAAGACCCTATCTTCACCTTTTAGTTTTTACCCCTCAGGTAGTATTTTCAAGGTCATACCTTGTTAGTTTATATGGACTCCATAATTACTCAGATTATGATACTCTATAGTCTATAGTTTCTATTTGATTAGTTGGCTCATTTTGTCATGACCAACCTATTTGAATCGTTGGATTCAAAGTCCTCCAATCTCAAATGTGATCTACTAGAACTAATTTTTTTGTTGTTGTATGATGAATTAGATATTCCACGACAACTTGTGATTCTCTTAGTTTTTATTGTACCCTTTTGTTGACCTCGAATCATTTTGAGTTCTACTTTTACTCCCACTGATTCTTTAGGAATTCAGTTATCCTATCAACAAAACATTTTTGTTATTAGATTGGGATTAACACTTATATTCAACAGTCATGGTTTATGGATAAATCTTTTCAAGAAACTACTTTCTCAATGTAGGTTTCAATCCTTTAGACATTTTGGGACATTTCCATATCATATCATATACGATGTATAACAAACCATTCAGATGGTACATGATTTAGTGATAGGTATATATTTATGAGTATGTAAGAAGACTAGACTAATTGATAATTATATCATGACTTATCATGGTATAATTCCTTCATTCTGACATATCATCACGTTCAGATGTATTTGACTTGTGATACATTCTCACAGCTCTTTCCTAAAGGTTCTCAAGGTTTTAATGTAAAATATTTCAACATTTGATATCATCAAAGTTTCTTAATACTTTCATCAAAGTTATATTTCATTTATAATCTCCTTGAACACTTGAAGAGATTTATGTTTCTATTTTACTGATTACACATCATCATGTTACTAGTCAATGAAATGAGGTATAAGTAATTATCTATAGCATTCATTCCATAAGATCTTCATGCATCGTATGTATGAGGTTTGATGGAAGGTTTATTCTCCCACTACACCTAGTGAAGTATGTTATGTCATGTTATGCACAATCAAGAATTGCATATTTCTGTAGGTTCAACAACCAAGGGAGTCTAGATTAACATCAATATGTATTCTAGATATGCATTTCTTATATATACATCCAAGGTAACTATTTCTAATGATAATCTTGAGTTATCAATTATAATCCTTTGGTATTAATATTTAAAATTTTATCCAAGATTCTTTCCAAACAAAGATCATTAGATACTTGGGCACTTTTTTTATCCAACAATCTTGTCATACAATTTGCTTAAAGTAAATGTTTATATTTTCTTGGAATAATGAAATTGTGGTTATATTAAGTCTATTACATGCCCACTGGGCTAAGATAAATTTAAATGTAGACTTAAGCTTCCGCAACTCTTTCTCGACCTTGTCCATCTTGGTCCTCCATGAGGGCTTTTACTTCTTTTCAGATCGTGCACATTAAGTATGTCAGATATCTATTTGGTATCACATACCAAATGAATAAGTAATCAAATTTATCTTATAACATTTATACTTGAAGTGGAGGCCTCAGTGCCTTCCTTATTCTTCTTTAGTTCCTCTAACCGGAGTGGGAAATTTCTTTTCCAATGTCCAGGTTGTTGACAATGGTGACATTTGCCTCTTTTCTTCACTCCTCCATTTGCTTTGAGATCTGAAGACTTGGGCTTCTGGATATCTTTAGAACCCTTCTTAGCTTTACCTTTGCCTTTGGACTTCCCCTTTGTCTTGTTGATCATCACCATAGACTTGGGCTTGTCTTTATTCATCTGTCCCTCAGTTGTTCTCAACATGCCCAACAACTCTGTAAATGTTTTGTCAAAGTCATTCATGTTGTAGTTCATGATAAACTGACTATATGACTCTCATAGAGACTGCAAAATCATGTCACTGGACAACTCGTGACCCAAGAGGAATCTGATTCTAGCTAGGTTCTCTACATACCCAATTATCTTTAGCACATGAGGACCTACTGGTGCAATCTTCTCAAGGCCACACACACTAGCCAACTAAAGGTGGATAGATTCAACCCTAAGGGAAAACACACGGATCTCTCAAAATTTGTATATGGACCTAGTCCAACGCACAAGCTCAACTAATCACACGTACCCACAAGCACACGGGGTCGTGATGTATTATAGGCTAGTGGTAAGATTAGGGTCGATCCTCAGGGATAGAGGGGGCACTAGAGCACTATGTTCCTAAAGTGGAGTCTAGGGTTTGAGGGTTTAAAGTTGGATTGGTTTGATTATGCTATGATTGCAAGCAGGAAAGATCAAGAAAGAAACTAAGCTAACAAAAACTCTAGATTACTCTAAGCAAGTTAAGATTACAGAACTAAGCAAGGCAAGCAATTAGGCTAGAGCAAGGAGTTACACTACACTAGCAGGCCAAGTTCTCAACCAAGATGCAAGATAAGCAATAAGACAAGCAAGGGCTTGAGTTATCACTAATTAACTAAATTAACACAAGAAAACCCAAAGGATCCCTAACTACTTGAGAAAGAACTGTCTACCGAGAACTAAGCAATTAGCTAATAATTAACAAAGATAATTAACTAAACTAGCATTAACAAGCTAAGAAGGCAAGGATGGATTTTAATCAGTATGATGGATAGGTGGGCCGTTTGGGAATGAAACTTGATATTAGTTGGGCGAAGGACAACATAGCATGCAAATCTCACATTTCAATCTAGATTACCAAACCAAACAACAACGCAAGAGTTATTAAAATATACCCTATACTACTAGTTGGAGAACTAGGGCTAGGTGTAATTCTAATAGGACTTGGCAAGTCTAGGTTTCTAGGGTAAGTGGTATTAGGGCAAATGAGATCCAAGGGTAGGAATGGGAGTAGAGATGAGGATGTTTCACCTCATGTTACTTGCCATCTAGCCTTTAGGAAACTCTAGGAAATTACACTAATCACACTTACACTAGCTACTTAGACCTCACACTTACTTGTAGAAGAAGAGAGATGTATGTAGGAACAAAGGGGTATATCTAGGGATCCACTAATTGGACCTAGGAGCCATTCCTAAGATTTCCACATACATTCCATTTTCTCCTAGAAGCTAAGTGTCATCAAGCATCACAAAATAAGCAGTTTATGTTTAAAAGCACAAACCACATGCAAGATCATGGGAAATGAGATAGAAGCAAGAGGTAATCATCATAGAATGAAATCATGTTAAATACAAGTTATTTTCCCCCAAAATTGTATCAAAGCCACATTTTAACCCCTAACAGCCCACCACTAGGGGCTTAGCTAGACATGCTCAAAGAAAAGATAAAAGAAATGAGAAGAATGGGGTAGAAATCCATGGAGCTCGGAGTAGCTTCTTCCTCTTCACCTCCTATCTGTTGTAGGACGTGGCTCCTACTGCAAGGTAGGTGAAAATCATGGAGATATAGGAGATTATGGTAGGGAACCTAGAAAACTAGGTTTGTAAGGGGAAATGAAGTAGAAAATGGAGTGGAGGTAGGTGAGTGGAATAAATGCAAGGAAGGAGATGAAGGAGCTATAGAGCAGCTAGGAAGAGGCTAAGGGAAGATAAACTTTGTATTGTGGCTACCATGTATGTATATATAGGTGGTGGGGAGGCACTAGGGTAAGTAGGGGCAAAACGAGAAAAACAATGGAGAAAATGGGTAGGTTTAGGTGGTCACCACGGCCGTGGTGAGGTGCTACGGCATGTCATGGGCATTGGAATGGCCGAGGTGGAAATTAGAGTTGGAAGTGTAAGTGTATATGGTGGCCACGGCCATGGCAGGATGCCATGGTCATGTTGGGTAGAGGATACCATGACCGTGTGGGATACCACAGTCGTGTAGGAGGAGGAGCCCTGGGCAAGGACGCTCTGAGGTCATTTTGTCTTCAACTCACAACAGAAATGGTGAGCACAATGGGTGAGATGGCCTTCAAGTGTCATGGTCATGTTGATGGCCACGACCATGGTCATTCACGTGTAAATTGAACCAAGTCCATGTTTTTTTCAGGGCTCTTAAGTATAATTCTAAGTTGTATAGGGTGTTCATTGTTAAGAATTTTCCCTCCCTATTCTTAAATAATATTTTAAAAAAAAATCTTCATCCCTATCCATATCATTATATACATTTATCAAACGATATATTTAACAATTTTTCCATCACTATTATTGTCCCCTTCTCTATCACTATCTCATCACCATTGATTTTTTTCACTACAAACCAAACACAACCATAATATAATTTGTATCTAATCATTTCCTCTTATTGTCTCGAGGACTGAACTTTTCCTTAATGAAACAAGCAGGCTAGCTGTGCGGTAAGCACAGAGCACACAACACACGTGTATTTAGTAATAGGATTATTAAAGATAAAAACACTCCTAAAGTTTTGCATACATACTGAAATGCGTGCCAGGGGTTCTTTTCGGAATAAATGTTCAGAATCGTGTTTGGGACTTCATTGACATAATCCTCAGCAAATTAGATGCAAACTATTTGTTGGATTAGAATTTAGTCAAGTTAAAATATGATTTGTAATATGTATGGATTAATAGAATTTTTTTTTATACAGATACTAGAATTTGGTTGCCGAAGCACCAATTCAAATTGTACTATAATTCTTTTTGTCTTGATTTTGGATTTTGGTTCACCTTTGGCTTTACGGTTAGGTTTGTACATGGGTCTTGTGTTCAACTCATAATAGTTTTAGATACGAATCATTTGAAAAAAGTTAAAAACTACTCTTATATTTTTATCTTTACTAGTGAAGACACAAATGCACATGAACGTGCAAACTTTAAAATGTAAAAATTTATACAAGACTTTTAATTAAAATCTAACAATATTGTGACACACATCCAATGATATTATTAGTATTATAATGAGTCTTATAGTAAACATTATATTATACAATTTTCGTATATTGGGCACACATCAAATGATATTAATGAATATGAGTGTGAGAATTTGGAAGGCCTAATAATGACTTGAGAGAGGCAACTATGTTTGAAAATAAATGTAATGTCTTGGTGTGTAGGAAAGTGGATCAATCTTCTATAATTACCATTTGAAGAAATAATGGTAAGAGAAATGTGAAGACAAAAAAAGAGAGAAATGATGGAATATAACAAATTTGTTTTTAGAAAAGAATAAAGAGTGAACATATGCAATTATATTGAGCAATATGAGTGTGAGAATTTGGAAGGCCTAATAATGACTTGAGAGAGGCAACTATGTTTGAAAATAAATGTAATGTCTTGGTATGTAGGAAAGTGGATCAATCTTCTATAATTACCATTTGAAGAAATAATGGTAAGAGAAATGTGAAGATAGATGGAATATAACAACTTTGTTTTTGGAAAAGAATAAAGAGTGAACAAATGCAATTATATTGAGCAATAAATGAGAAGCATCTACAATTTAAAAAAAGGTGCAAATATATTTATTACTTATGTAGTTGGACTTATGTTCATGTAAAATTACACAATTTTCTTTTATTAAAGTGTAGATCCTATAAAACGAGACTAGTACATGCATGAATAGTGTGATACCATCTTGTATATATTAGGTGATACTGCTATGAAATATGTGCGGAATTCATTGACTTTTCTCATATAATTAAAAAACTTATTTATATTGTTGAAAATATAAATTTCTAGTTAGATGTTATTATACTAAAAAATGGTTATGGTAAAATTAGAAGATTTAGTTATGATTTTTTTTGTTGAGTAGATGAGAGGACTAATGCAAAATAAATAAATATTTCAAAAAAAAATAAAGCATACAAATGGTAGTTTAATATGGGTTAGTAAATTAAAATTGACTCTACACCGGTAATGAAATTGATGGCTTCCTTGTTAAATTATTGATTTTAAAAAAAGAAAACTTTCACATGCTTGAATATGTGACACATACTTGTGCCGTTAAGTTGATAGTGCTATCAAATATACAAGGTATTCAACCCATTTTCTCACATAAAAAATAAATTTACTACTTATATTTCACTTATGACGATATTAACTTTTCTATTAAAAACAAAAATTTAATAAGTTATTAATATCAAGAAAATTTGTGATATTTTGTTTAAGATCTACGATACACTTATATTTTAGGAAATTATCAAAGATATCATTAAAATATAGTACATTAATAAAAATTGATTTACAACAATTGTGCATGTAATTTCTAATTTTTGTACAAGAAGAAACTAAAATTGTAACATTTTCTATAATTGTAACTTTTGTACAAAGAACCATAATTGTTTGAACATATCAAACAATAGTCATAAAGTATTATAACTGTTTATATTATTTTACTAAATAAGTTGATGGAAGAAAATGTAGGTAATTACCTATCCTTATTTGTTCCTTCGGATTATTCTACGAAAATTAAGTTTTGAATGTTTCAAAATTTGTAGTTGTACCTAGTGAACATAAGTTATGAATAAGTTTTTCTATAGAAATCAAAGAAATTATCTTGTATGAAATTCATGTAGCTTATTCCAATGATAAATCAAAGTTTTATATCAAGGAGGTAAGTTAAATCAATCATGGCTAAAATAATCTCCTTATTAAAATCTCGTGTAATGTCCATGAATCTGACTTTTTGGACCACCTTGAACATTAGATAATTCACATCATATTAGAACAATTTACAATTGGCACAATTTCATTCTATAGTTGCTCATTGAATGCTACATCAAGGTTCAACGAAGTCCTTTATTTTGATGAGGTGCCGAATCACAATAATAATACAAAATAGGAAGCTACAAAGTGAAATATTTGCTCAAGTCATTCTCTTAGGGCTACATAATATTGAGTTAGGGGCACTTTCCATCGATGGGATTTTTAAGAACTAATATGAGACAACTTCACGGTACAGTTTCAACAATTATTATCACAATATGGGGCCACAAATGTGCTAGGCCATGGACGTCAATCGATGAGTGGACATTGAACCATGATTAAATGCTTCGAATCGTGTCGAAGGCTTGTAGCTTGTTGGAGTGACAACACCACTTCTTGTTGCAACTTTCTTCAATGGTGTGGTTTCAGGCTTCACAATCATGGAGAGAATGAGCATGCACCCAAGAAAACCTCCTATACACAAGCTAAACGTGAATGAAGTGTTTGATTGTGTTATGTTGTGAGTGGGGTTGGGAAGAGTCGGAATGATTGACTTTCTTTTGGGTAGAAAATAGAGAGATGGTTGGAAATTATAGGAATAATATGCACACAATGGCTACATCAGGAATCTTTTCTTTCTTCAAAATAGATTAATTAAGACATCAAACATCATGCATTAAATAGTTAAATTTTTTTGAGATAACAAGTAAATAGTGATTGACTTGCCTTTAATCGATTTATCCAAATTATAGTTTCTTGTCCTTAACTTCATTGGAAATGGAAAAAAAAAAGACATGCATATTATTTTGGCAAAGAATTAGGCAACACTTCAAAATTATGTATTAATCAGTTGAAGTTTTTGTGTCGAAAGAAGTAAATGGAATTTTATGTACCTTTGAAAAAAAGAATATGGGATGATGGGAATGAGTTGTATTTTTGTGGAGGAATAACTTTTTGATGAAAAAACATCGGGTTAAGAATTCATTTATTAGAGAGTTTGATAATAAAAAAAAAGTGTTTCAACAATGATGGGTAGATGGGATTTTTGGGAAGATATTAGGATGGGAAAGAGAAAGATTAGGAACTGTTTTAAGGGGTGAGTAGGATGGCATAAGAAAAACTTAAAGCTATGTATCAAGAATATTGTAGGTATAAATGCAATTAAATTTGGCACATAAAGGTGTAGTAATAAAAATAGGCATTCCATACACTTTTGGCATGTTTTTAAATTGCTGGATACTGTCAGATATATGCATCAATTTGAATTTACATTAAAATTAGTACGGAAACCTAAACAAATCGCATAATAATTATGATATATTAAACATAGCAACTCATGTACGAATATTGTTCATTTAGTGAAGTTTATTTGCCACTTATGTTGCTAGTTATCAGCACCTCCCCATGCGTCGCTCCTTGTAAGGATTAAATTCTTCCTTGCCGTCCATTGTGATACATGTTTGATGGTTACTATTATTTTGAGGAATTGTACGATGGGTAGGACAATAAGATCTAACCAAGAAAAAAAAAAGTTAAAGAACTCACAATAAAGTGGCTTGTGTTAGCTGATCGGGCAAAGAAAGCAGCAAGGTTTAAGGATTTTGCATGTTGTCCTTTCACTTTTCAATTGAGGTGGGGCGAGAATGATCATGTCCTGGTTTACCTCGCGGTTGTTGGTGTTATGGGTAGAGAGAGTCAATCAGGGTAAGTAGACATTCAACAAAAATGGTAGTAATAGTCGGGAGTGGGGAAATAGAGGAGGAACAGTTTTTAGTGTATGAGTATTGGGAGGTAGAATATTTATTGGAATGGTAGGAGGATAAAGAAGGTCAAGAGGAGAGAGAGGTAGGGAGTGGCAGAGAAGTAAATAGGAGTTTGGGGGTTGAAAACAATCGTGGAGATAAGTGCAAACACGAAAAGTGCCACCTAAGGAGGAGGAATTGTGGCCGTGGACTCGTGGGTAGTTTCTGTAAAAATGGTGTTGAGCGGAACATGGTTTGTCGGCTCAGTGTTTAAGAAAGAAAAAGAGGAAGAAAATTATGGGAGCAGCGAGGATTATAGAGAAGGAAGTATTTTGAAATATTGAAATCTGATTGATTGAAATTATGTAAAGTGGTAGAGTCGTAAATAGTTAGAAAAACTTCCTCTTTTCAGAGTAGTATAGATTAACATGTTATATGTGTGAAGTATGTGAAACGTGTTTAACATGAATATAAAATAATTTTTTTATAAAAAAATGGAAAAAAAAATCTTACAAATAACGACTATCACCACTTTATAAAAAAATATAGATAGAGATTGTTTTAATAGTTTATCAAAATAAATTATGTATCAACTAAAGCAACTAGTTTAAATAGCGTCCAACACCAACATTTATCTTGATTTAGTAAAAGTAAAATTAAATAAAAGAATAGATAAAATGCTTGACTAACAACTATCATTACTTTGAATTGTACGACTCGTGTAAATAAGGTTATGTATTGTAAGAAAAAATTATTAGTGTACTTATAGATTACTTAAACACATAGACAGAATGGACCAATATAGGGACATAATGGTGTTTCTATAATAACTTTGTGTTCAAACAATTTTTTTTAAAATATAAAAAAATGAGAATCACAAAACCAGAACTCTTGAGCCAGACAACCTGATAGTAGGTAATTTATATACAACTCAACAAGAAAGAATCAATCAATTTAAAGTCCAATAACTCCCTCCAATCTTAAGTACATATATAAACTAATTAAACACATAGATAGATTAGACTTAAGTTGAATTTGATGTTGTATCCAAAACGTAGTGCTTCTATAATAACTCTATTCTCTTTGGGTGTAATCAATTTTAAAAAGCAAAAGTAAAAAAAGATTAAGAATTGTAAAAAAAATTATCATGTGCAAAAGAGTTGTATACAACTCAATAAGAGAGAGTTGTCAATTAAAAGTTTAGTGACTCCTTCTGTAACGACTCCGCCTCCTGGTAACCCCCGATTAAGGGAGATCAAAAGGTGAGAGGCATTATCCCAAAATAGGATCAGTATTTTTGCAAATAATCAATAATAATTATTAAATTCTACTACAACTAAACTTTGAATGGAATACAATTTTTCTATTCATACCTTGCAAAATATAGGAAATGGAAGTCTTTACCCAAGTAAGAACTTATCTAACTACATGCCACCAATTCTTTATTAAGCTTTATTCCATCAATGTCACTTTAAAGGAAAACGCCGACAAACAAAACGGCGGTCAGTATAACGAATTATACTGGTATGCGGGGGAAACCAATAATCTTGCATTTAATTTTAACAACATATTGCAAGCAATTATGATTGAATCAAACAAGCTTTACGTGTTAAACATGGCTACTTAATCCTTACATACTCTAGCATCTATGTTGTCCCTGCAGTGGACATGGATACTACCTCTCATATGGTAGATCTCAACTGACCCCCATGATCCTACCTTACAGGTAGATCAATACATAGGGTCATGGAGTCGTATGGTCCTACCCAAGGGTAGAAAAACACATCGACTCGGGATAACATGATGATCCTACCTCGCGGGTAGACCATGTACTAGATCATCTATCTCATCATCATCAGAGTTACAGAGGAGGATTAGGATATGAGCTAGACATGCGCATATAATTATGGTGATAATCATAGTCACTTTATAATTGCATGAAATAAAAGACAATCAAACAATTATTTCCAAGAAACCGATGAAACCACGGAAATTGTCGAGAAACTAAAGTGATTTAACCATAAGTGTAACCACATACCTGTTCTAGAGCAATAGAATCCAAATTCAACAAGATATCCAAGCAAGCACCTTAATGCAAAAAAACCCTTAATTCCTAAAACATATTGAATATCTAATGTCAAAACACCTTCCTAATGACATGAGGATACTTTCTAAGGCTTCCAATCCCCTTAGGGTTCATTAGGGTTTCTTAGGTTTCTTTATACAACTTTACGTCCTTTTTAGGCTAGCAACCCTAAAACAGATTTCTTATTTCTCAAAAACCCTAATTATTCCAATTATCCTCATTAAGGGTTCTTCAATCTCAAACCAAGTACAAGATCATTATGTCTCTGTTGTATATTTATAATTTTGGATTAGAACCATTAAAAACCCATATTTTCCTAAATTAGGGTTTCTAATCCATTAAGACATAGACATGTATATAAAAACCCTAAAACAAGCATACAATCATTCTTTTCCATATTCATCTTTTCTTTTACTCTTAACAGGTTAAAATTACTCAAAATAACCTAAAAGATTCATCATACTCGATTTTCACATCATTTTAGGGTTTTATGATAATCTAATGTATTAAGAGTGGTAACTACATATACTTTTTGAATTACAAGTGATATCAGGCTCCAATTCTACTTTTATTAGATTCTACATATTTTTCTAATCAAACAGCACTATCTACTTTTATTTTTCGGCCAAAGGATCGATTTTTAGTGAATTAAGCAAGATCCATTGATTTTCTGGGATTTTTTACTAGAGAGACGAATTACCTAGGTTTTTTGGAAAAACACTGGCCGTTGGATCTCGGGTCTTCGTTGACCGAGCGAGATCACACAGTCTTCAACACTCGCGCCCACTTGCGACATTTCTAAAGCGTGGAGCGACCAGGGCCATTGATCCTTCTCGCGATCCACCATGGATTCTGATCGAACGGTCGCTGCTCCTTGTTCCCACCCAATCCAGTAGATGAACTCACGGTGGCGTCGCTGCCTTGAGTTCACCGGAGAAGAATCAATCAGACAAAGTAGTGCACCAGGAGGCACGAGAAGTGGTCGTTCAGTTTCATGAGGGTCGACCGAAGTCGAGGGTGGCCATATTAATAGGTTTTGGGCAGGCTATGAGGGTTTCTGATCCCCTTGTCGTACCCTCAGTTTAGGGCAATTAGGGGATTCTTCTAGAAGCATCTAGAGTGCGAAGAACTTGAGTTTAGGTTGTGCGGAATTCTCTCCCGAACTCAACCAAGCTATTTCCTTATATGCGCATGTGATGATTCACGAGGAAATCGCGATTGAAAAATCATCCTCCATCGGTCTGTTTCCCAGTCTTGTTAGAACTAGACGATGAGCGGCTTCTGTTGGATCAAGATCCAACGATCCGCGTCACTCGCGCCCAAACAAAGGAACTCGGTTATTATTTCAGGAAAAACATGACATTTATTAGAAACCCTCTCACTTTAGGAAAATTTGGAAAATTCATAACTCTCAAACCATGGCTCCTTTTGATCCCAAATTTTGAAGGAAACTTAATAATGACTTAATCTATTATCATGCCAAGTTTGGGGTCATAATTCAAAAGCAAATGAGCCTTTTCTTTATGTGCAAGTTATTGCTTAATTATATATATTTCATTCATATTTCCTCTTTCTTATTTTCCTTTATTTCAATTCCTTGTATCTCAAGAATCCATGTGGGATTTGAAATATCATCTATTTGTATCAAACCCACACTTCTTCACTTATTTCTTATATTTTCACCTTTATTCCAATTTCCATAATTATTTATGCATTACTTGTTCTCTTTTAACTTTTCTTCCTCTTTTATTATCTTGGACCCGTTATTACTAAAGGGTCCAAAAAAAACCATGCACAAGGGAAAAGTTGTAAAAGAAACCCATAAATTTGTCACAATCCATAAAATTTGCAAACAAGTACATTCCTTTGGAGCAATTGCAATTACAATCATAAAAGCAAAATTTGAGGTTATGCCATCCTCCCCTCCTTAAAAGAAATTTTGTCCCCAAAATTCATCCAATCAAACAAACAATTCTGGGTATGCCTTTTCCATGTATGTCTTCATATCACATATGGCTTCATCCTCTCCATGGTGCTTCCAAAGAACCTTTACCATCTCTATTTCTTTATTTCTGAGTTCTTTCACCTTGATATCCAGTATTCTCACAGGTGACTCAGGATATGTCAGTCTCCCTTGGAGCTCAATAGGTTCAATGCTCAACACATGGCTCGGGTCCTTCACATAGCACTTTAGATTAGACATTTAGAAAACATCATGCATCATACTATATTGAGGGGGTAGGGCCAAATGATAAGTAGCTTCACCAATCCGTTCCAAAATCTCAAACGGACCCACGTATCGGGGACTCAGCTTTCCTCTATTCTTTGATATAGCTTAGAGGGATCGGATTTTCAGAAACACGTGCTCCCCTATAGTGAACTACAAGTCAGTTCACTTTGCATCTGCGTATGACTTCTGTCAATCTTGGGCTCTCTTCAGCCTCTGCTTGATCAAAGCAACTTTATCTGCATACACCTGGATCTCATCTGACCTCAACAAGGTCCTCTCACCAACATCAACCCAGTGAAGTGGCGACCGACACGGCCTCCCATAGAGAGCTTCATACGGTGGCATCCCGATACTGGCTTGGTAGTTTTTATTGTAAGCAAAGTCGGCGAGGGGCAAGTATTGCTCCCATGAACCACCCCAATCAAGCACACAAGCTCTTAAGAAATCCTCTAAAGTCGAGATTGTCCTCTCTGACTGTCCATCAATCTGGGGATGATATGATGTACTGAACTTTAGTATAGTGCCAAGTACCTGCTTCTACAGCTTGGAAGTGAACTTTGGATCACGGTCAGAAATGATAAAACTTGGAACACCATGCAGTCGTACAATCTCTCGGATGTATAGTTCAACTAAGTCTGTCACTTTGGCAGTGGTCTTTAGGGTGAGGAAATGTGCCGACTTGGTAGGGCGATCTACCACAGCCCATATTATGTCATGACCTCTCTTGGTCTTGGGGAGACCCACCACAAAGTCCATGGTGATCCATTCACATTTCCACTCAGGAATTTCAATCGACTGTAGTAATCCACCGGGTCGCTGGTGTTTAGCCTTCACCATCTGGCAAGTGAGACAGCTGGCCACATATGCCGCTATATCTCTTTTCATTTTGGGCCACCAAAAGTACCATTTTAGATACTTAAACATTTTGGTAGTGCCAAGGTGTACTGTGTACTTCGAACCATGAGCTTCTTGCAAGATACGATCCTTCAACAATGAATCTTCAGGAACCCAAATACAACTCTTGTAACGGATTCCGCCATCCACTCCTACTCAGAGATGGGTCTGAGGTTTCTCCATCAAGCCTCTCATCTTATCAAGCTCTGGGCTGGCTAACTGGGCAGCTACCAACTCGGTCAATAGGTCTGGTTTAATCTGTATATTAGCCAAACAGACTCAGTCTTCTAACAGTTGTGGAGTCCACTCCACAAGATCTTGTAGCTTCCTCCACTGGCTAGACAAGACAGCTGCACACCTAATCTGTTTTTGGCTAAGAGCATCAGCCACAATATTTGCCTTCCCATGATGATAGGCAATGACAAAATCTTAGTCTTTTATACATTCCATCCACCACCTCTGTCTCAGATTTAGGTCCTTCTGAGTCAGGAGATACTTCAGGCCCTTGTGGTCGGTGAAGATCTCAAAGGTGGATCCATAAAGATAGTGTCACCAAATCTTCAAGGCATGTATAATCGTAGCCAACTCTAAATCATGTGTTAGATAATTTACTTCATTGAGTTTGAGTTGTCTGGAGTCATAAACAATAACATGTCTATCTTACTCTAGCACACATCTGAGTCCCATCTTTGATGCATCGGTGAAGATCATAAAACCCTCGTTACCGGACGGTAGAGTCAACACTGGGGTTGTAGTCAACTTCTCCTTCAACTCTTGGAATCGTGCTTCACAGAGGTCCGACCACACAAACTTCTCATCTTTTCGGGTGAGCTTGGTAAGAGGCAACATAGTCTTTGAGAAATCCTTTATGAAGCACTGATATTATCCAGCCAATCTCAGAAAGCTGCGGATCTCTAAAGGATTCTTCAGATTTGGCCAATCTTAAACACCCGACACTTTAGCTGGATCCACTGAGATGGTCCCTCTGGATATGATGTATCCAAGTAACTTGACACGGTTTATCCAAAACTCGCACTCTGAGAATTTCCCATAAAACTTCTGCTTTCTCAAGATATCAAGGACTCTATTCAGGTAGTCTGGGTGTTGTTCTAGGTCATCGGAATAAACCAAGATGTCATCTATGAACACTATGACAAAATAGTCAAGGAAGGGTTGGAACACACTATTCATGAGGTTCATGAACACACTCGGGGCATTGGACAACCCAAAAGGCATAACCACAAACTCATAGTGGCCATAACGGGTTCTAAAAGTGGTTTTCAGGATGTCCTCACTCTTGACTTGCAACTGGCGGTACCCCAATCTCAGGTCAATATTTGAAAAGACTCGAGATGACTTCAACTGGTCAAGCGGGTCATCTATCTGGGGTAAAGGGTAGTTGTTCTTAATGGTAACCTCGTTGATCATCCAGTAGTCTATGCACATTCTGAGTGAACCATCCTTCTTCTTCACAAAGAGAACTGGCGCTCCTCATGGTGATGTGCTAGGGCAGATAAAGCCCTTGTCTAGTAGTTCCTGCAATTGTTTCTTCAACTCGAGCAACTCAGCAGGGGCCATCCTATAAGGTGCTCTTGATATAGGGTTTGTCCCAGGATCTATCTCTATAGAAAAGTCTACCTCTCTCTCCGGAGGATCCCAGGAAAATCATCTGGGAAAACATCTGCATAGTCCTTGACTACCTCTGTTTCCTCTAAGGGTTGCACCTTGGGCTCCGGCTCGATAACGACTGCTAGGAAAGCTTGACAACCTTTTCTTATCATCTATTTTACCTTCAAGGCTGACACATACAGGCTGGTGGTAGCATCCTTCCTACCCCTAATGATGAATGGTGGGTGACCTGGTCTCTTTACGATTACCTTCTTCTCCCTACAATCGATATTTGCCCTATAGGTATAAAGTCAATCCATACCAATGATTACATCAAAATCATTCATGTCAAGGAGGATAAAATCTGTAGGGAACTCATGATCTTGATACTTAACATGTCTCACATGAGTTTTCAAAAGGGACGTAAAGATCCAACCACTTGGGGTTGTGACATCCAAAATATACCCTAAATCCTTGATATCCAAACAAAGCATAGTTGTGAGATTTCTCAAAATAAAAGCATTAGTAGATCTAGAGTCAAACAAAGCTCTTACATTGTGTACCATGACAAGCATGCCTACATTGTTTTTCACCATACATTAGACCATTACATGCTTATCTTAAAACATAAAAGAAAACTCTAAGGTTTATTATCCTCTATCAACCGATTAGCATTAGCTTGAGCCTCCTCATTGTCAATAGCAAAAACTCAACCTTGTCTTCTTTCTTGATCAGGTGGGGCTACAGCTATAGGTTGGGCTGCTACAGGTGGATCTTCTATTGGCCCTGGCCCCCTCGGGTATGGTAGAGGATAGTTGCATTGAAGATGTCCCTCTTGCTGGAAATGGTAGCACGCCCTCTTCTTGTAGCGGCACTCACCTGAATGTCATTTTCCACAAATGCGAAACCTAGGCTGGTTGTTCTCATGATGGAGTTTTCCTTTTCCTCCATTCTTTCCCTTGGTATGGTTGTGCCCTTATCCTTTCTTTTCATCATTCTTATGGCATTGGGTACCTTCAGTGAAACCCAAATATCCTTTGGGCGGATTCTGAGCAGGCATCACCATCCTCTCCATGTCCAGGGCAGTTTTGTAGGATTCCGTAAAGGTTTTTGGTTTACTTGCCATCACATGAGGCTTAATGATAGGATGAAGACGCTCTATGAAATGGTCCACTCGTCTTTCCTCATCCATCATTTGCCCAAAATGCTCCAGGATGCGAAACTTGCGGCCAAAGTCTGCGACTGATAAGTTACCTTGGATCAAGTTGGTGAACTATCTTTCCTTCTCCTTCTTAGCTGAGGTGGGAATGAATCTGGCTGTGAAGATAGTCATGAAGTCGGTCCATGCCATTGGGTCCACACTCAAATCTCGACCCATGATGTGGTTTTCCCACTAGATCTTGGCTGCTCCTTCCAAGAGTTAGGCAGCAAAAGGGACCTTCTTGTTCGGTTGAACCTCTAGCATGTGGAAACCATTCTCCATCACTATCAGTCAAGCATATGCTTTGTCGACCACTTTGGTCTTATCCTCTCCCTAGAATTTCTCAATATTCAGCTTTACGAAGTCTAGAATGGTGAATCCAAGTCGGGGACAGATGAAAAGTGGTTCACCATTTTCATCTCTGGCTATATCCCTAAGGGCCAGGGAATTGATGGCCTCAATTAGCTTCTTCTACTGTTCCATCCATAGGGCATCATAGGTGTGAACTACCATTGCAGGTCCTGAACCACCAGCCAAGTTCTCCTCAAATTTGACCTCATCTTCAGACATGTATTCCTCTTCCTGCTCCATCTCTGGGTTGTTAAAGGGAACCGGCTTAGGGTCTGAGCCTTCTTCTGAGGCTCCCTCAGGTATCTTTCTCTTCTTTGAGGACACATCACCATGGTCCCTCTTCCTCTTCTCATAAGATCCCTTCCTCTTGTGGGGAGGCCAACCCCTATTAGGTTTCTCGGTGGCCTCGTGGATAGCTACGGTCTTCACACAAGCCATGATGTTACACATAAGTTAAAAATCTTTGTAAACACATATTTGTAACTTGGTAGATATAAACTTTAACTTACGTCCATGTCCTCTTATTTACATGCATTTTATTGTTTGGTGGAGGATCCCTTAATCCTTAACACTTTGTATTCCCAAACATAGGAGGTGGTGGAGAGAGAGAAAACCATAAGCTCTTAATGTTTCTCCAGAGATAAGAGGTAAAGAAGGGACGAAGATAGATAAGAAAACCTAGAGCTCTTAATGTTTCTCCAGAGTCAATTCTTTTGGATTTCGGCCAGGAAGTCACACATAATCTGGGAATCCTCGTTGACCGATTAGTGGGGCAGAGGAAAATATTTCCAGCCCCCAGATCATGATCCTTTTCTAGACACCTCCATCCTCGAAAAATCCTCTAATAACTCCCTTGGGCTCTAAAGAGTTTATAAAATTTAATAATTACTGGAGATTAAATGGAAAGACACGACTTTGATACCAAACGTAATGACCCCACCTCCCGGTAACCCCCGATTAAGGGAGACCAAGAGGTCAGAGGTAGTATCCCAAAATAGGATCAGTGGTTTTGCAAATAATCAACAATAATTCATAAATTCTACTACAACTAAACTTTTAATGGAATAAAATTGTTCTATCCATACCTTGCAAAATATAGGAAGTGGAAGTCTTTACCCAAGTAAGAACTTATCTAATCGCATATCTCCAATTCTTTATTAAGCTTTATTCCATCAATGTCACTTTAAAGAGATATTCATTTTCTTGATATCCTAAAACGCCGACAAACAAAATGGCGGTCAGTATAATGAATTATACTGGTATGTGGGGGAAACCAATAATCTTGCATTTAATTATAACAACATATTGCAAGCAATTATGATTTAACAAAACAAATTTACATGTTAAACATGACTACTCAATCCTTACATACCCTATCCTTTGTGATGACCCTAAAGTGGACATGGATACTACCTCTCATATGGTAGATTTCAACTAACCCCCATGATCCTACCTTACAGGTAGATCAATACATAGGGTTGTGGAGTCGTATGGTCCTACCCAAGGGTATACCAACACATCGACTTGTGATAACCTGATGATCCTACCTCATGGGTAGACCATGTACTAGGCCATCTATCTCATCATCATCAGAGCTACAGAGGAGGACCGGGATCTGAGATAGACATGTACATATAAGTATGGTGATAATCATAGTCGCTTAATAGTTGCATAAAATAAAAGACAATCAAGCAATTATTTCCAAGCAACTGATAAAACCACAGAAATTGTCGAAAAACTAAAGTGATTTAACCATAAGCGTAACCACATACATATTCTTGGGCAAGATAATCCAAATTCAACAAGATATCCAAGCAAGCACCTTAATGAAAACAACCCTTAATTCCTAAAACATATAGATTACCTAATGTCAAAACACCTTCCTAATGACATGAGGATACTTTCTAAGGCTTCCAAGCCTCTTAGGGTTCATTAGTGTTACACCCCGATCTCACAATTTCCTCAAATCATGAGATTAGGGCATAAGATAGGATTTATATGAAACACAAAGAACACCCTTAACTTTTGCTTTTCTTAAAAACTCTTGTTTCTTCGCATGGAACCACATAAAACATCTTAGCAAGGGAATCTGAACATTTCCTTTACTAATCAAACTTTAATAGAAAAGATACATGTATAAGCATTCACGATGTCTTTCACACATTAAGCACATTAAACTTGCTAATTAGCATACATATCAAAGAGGAACAATATTACACATCGTATTTACAACTCTCTCTCTTATCTCTTACTGATGACCTAGAGTGACAAGGACCGACTGACTCAACTAATCTCATACTTGACTCCTGTGGCAGATCTACTCTGACGCTCTGATCATCTTCAAGTCCACGCGATTAACCCTAAAATGTTTGAGTAGAGGGGTGAGCCTACTCGCTCAGTGAATGAGTACTTCATGGAAACAGACTAATGCACTAATGTGATTAAAGATATAATTTGAGGAAACGATATGAGAATTAACAACAACAAATACTACACTGAGCAGTTCTAAAACAATATAATTGAAATAACAAAGAATGTAAATATTGCATCCAAAGAATAACTACTAGAAGACTATGCTCTAGTCTTCCTTAACTCTATCATTTATAAAGAACTCTGTGAACCTATATGATCATATTTTAGATTATGCCCCAAACATATGCAGTGCACTCTGCATATGAAACTCGCAGTGCACTACGAGTCCACCGTACAAGACTTAGCGACACACCCGGGAAATGCTAAGTCTGACTTCTCGTCCTGGTCTGCACAGGATTCTCAGGCTCACAAGGCCTCACTGCACTAACTCTGAGTGCTCTGGACTCCTCCGCAACCTGTAGTGCACAGTGGAGGGTCTCTAAGTCTCCGATGCCTGGGCGTATCCCCAGAACTGACCGGGACTTCTCCGATGCCTGGGCGTATCCCCAAAACTGACCGGAACGTACTCTTGGATTTCCGATGCCTGGGCGTATCCCCAGAACTGACCGGAATCCTATCACTCAGACTACGTGTCACCGAGACAATCGGTATTTGTTGGACACGAGTCTCCGATGCCTGGGCGTATCCCCAGAACTGACCGTTTCACACCAAAGGTACAGACCGCGCAATGGGGTTCTACGATGTTGGGGCACCTAAGTCTATTAACTGTTTAACAGATAAATATCATAGCTCATGTATTCAACATATACCATGTCTCGATAACATCCCTTTCTAGGGCATGTCATATCTCATCACCTGCAATTGACGAGATATGTATTGAAATATATGAAGCCCTGTAGTATGTAAATATCATTTCAGAGAGAACAAGCATATAAAGTTAAATGCACTAGAAACATACAATTCAACAATTAAGCATCACCACATCTCATATCGAGACCTTTCATATTACCATAGCATGATTCATTGAACACCCCATCCTTAGGGTTTCATTTGCCTTATTCATTCATCACATGCCAACACCCTACTCTTAGGGTTGCATTTGCCTCATTCACCTTTTCGTTTACCTCATTCACTTGTCACATGGCTCTCATAAGGATTTCATAGGATATAAGCATTCACTAAATAAAGATTGTTTCCAACAAATCATATGCAATCAATATAGACATGAAACCATGGAAATTCAACTAAATTTAGGTTTTCCATATCATCACTGTGATATCATGTATCCAGAATAAGATTCAATTAAGATAACCCATGAGATACATCCTAACCACTTATAGAGTTACTAGTCCTTTTCAATAAGGTTGAAACACTAGTGATGTCTCAATTAGGTTAAACCCTAATTACATCATTTGATATAAATCTGTAAAGCATTCTCACTAGGAAGTGTTGCATACGTTTCTGATATGAATCTACCATTTAGGAATCATTTAAAACAGAGAAGGAATCCATATCATATCAATTTGCAACAATCTTAAATCAAACGGACATTTTAGGTTTTAAAATCACATACTAAGCAATTAGGGATTTGGATGCTATAATCAAATTCGTGCATTAGAATGTTTGAAGGAAGAACCCACTCACCCTAAGGTGTGAAAACACCTCACAACTTCAGCTCAACTCAGGGAATCTCGAATTCCTATCAAATCCCTAGCAAATCTCCCAATTCTTCTTCCATTCAACTCGGAAACCTTGAAAAAGAGGGATTATGAAGAAAGGGTGAGAAAAGAGGGAATTTAGACATCATCTTGGATCAAATCAGAGCAAGGACGGAATCTTGACATGAGAGAGAAGATTCACCATAAAAGTCTATGCAAGGAATCCGAACTTACTTGATTTCACCCTTCCTGGAATCGCAAAACCCTAATTCAGCAATTCCCCCACTTTCTCCACTCAAGCCCTAATTCTCCCTCTCTCTCTAGGAGCTCGTTTCTCTGGAGTGAATGACGAAGAATGAGAGTTGCTTGTGTGTGTGGTCGTTCATATAAGTCAATTGAGCTGCTTGGGTCAATTGCATATTGACCCAACACTTAACTTTAATTATATAGGCTGAATATTCAGTTATACAAAAGTTACTGTAATTCGTTTATTTCAGAGATCAAACATTCTCCAACAATTATGAGAATTTAGAAAGTTGTTTATAATTGTTCTATAAATCTTCAGTTAAAATTTGGGATCATTTGGAGTTACCAATAAATAATTAAAAATAGAACAGTGCACTGCTATATTGCAGTCTGCAGAATATTCGGCCGAGTTTGTCCTGCACAAACTCGACCAACACCCTTACTGTAGGGATTCAAAAGTCATCCAAAAATTATGCCAATTTAACAGAGTGTCTAAAACTGTGTTTTTCAAACAAATTTAAAATTTGAGATCAATTGGATATACCAATAAAAAGATAAAATTCAATTACCACACTGCTGTAAAATTCTGGAAATGTGATCGGTCGAGTTTGAAACTCGGCCGATCAACAGGTCAGAGCATTCTTCAAAAATTCTGATATTTTTCAATGTTGTTCACCTTTTATATATCCAAATCATATCCAAATTTTAATTAAATCAGAGTTACAAATAAAATACTAAAAATCATTTAGTGAGACATTCTACTTATCAAATTCTGTATTCATGTATCATCAAAACCCTATATTGGGCCGGTTAGGGTTTATGTTTCTCAAACCCTAATTACAAGACAAAAGAACATTTTGACTTCTTATCATAATTAAAACATCCTAATTGTATCATCGTCATCAATTAGATTTCAAGAATGATTATTCCAATTAATCTTTGCAATTGTCTAGGTAAACCCTAGTTTACCAATTAAGCTCAGATGGGGTCGTAACAATTAGGGTTTCTTAGGTTTCTTTATCCAACTTTACCTCCTTTTTAGGTTAGCAACCCTAAAAAATATTTCTTATTTCTCAAAAACTCTAATTATTCCAGTTATCCTCATTAAGGGTTCTTTAATCTCAAACCAAGTTCAAGATCATTATGTCTTTGTTTTATATTTATAATTTCGGATTATAACCATTAAAAACCCATATTTTTCTAAATTAGGGTTTCCAATCCATTAAGAGATAGACATGTGTATAAAAACCCTAAAACAAGCATACAATCATTCTTTTCCATATTCATCTTTTCTTTTACTCTTAACAGGTGAGCATTACTCAAAATAACCTAAAAGATTCATCATACTCAATTTTCACATCATGTTAGGGTTTTATCATAATCTAATGTATTAAGAGTGGTAACTACATGTACTTTTTGAATTACAAGCGATATAAGGCTCCAATTCTAATTTTCTTAGATTCTAAATATTTTTCTGATAAAAAAGCATTATCTACTTTTATTTTTTGGCCAAAGAATCGATTTTTAGTGAATTAAGCAAGATCCATTGATTTTATGGGATTTCTGACTAGAGAGATGAATTACCTTGGTTTTTCAGACAAACACTGACTGTTGGATCTTGGGTCTTCATTGACCGAGCGAGATTGGGTGGTCTTCAGCACTTGTGCCCACTTGCGGCCTTTCTGAAGCGCGGAGCGACCAGGGTCGTCGATCCTTCTTGCGATCCACCATGGATTCAGATCGAACGGTCGCTGCTCCTCGTTCTGTGTGGATCCAATAGATGAACTCATGGCGGCGCCGCTTCCTTGAGTTCTCCAGAGAAGAATCAATCAGACAAAGTAGTGCACCAGGAGGCACGGGAAGTGGCCGTTCGATTTCGTGAGGACCGACCGAAGTCGAGGGTGGCCATATTTGTAGGTTTTGGGCAGGCTATGAGGGTTTCTGATCCCCTTGTCGTGCCCTTAGTTTAGGGCAACTAGGTGTTTCTTCTAGAATCCTCTAGAGTGCGAAAAACTTGGGTTTAGGTTGTGTGGAATTCTCTCCCAAACTCAACCAAGCTATTTCCTTGTCTGCACATGTGATGATTTGCGAGGAAATCGCGATTGGAAAATCTTCCTCCATCGGTCTGTTTCCCAGTCCTGTTAGAACTAGACGATGAGTGGCTTCTGTTGGATCAAGATCCAACGATCCGCATCACTCATGCCCAAACAAGGGAATTTTATTATTATTTTAGGAAAATCATGACATTTATTAGAAATCCTCTCACTTTAGGAAATTTGGAAAATGCATAACTCTCACCATGGCTCCTATTAATCCCAAATTTTGAGGGAAACTTAATAATGACTTAATCTATTGGTGTGCCAAGTTTGGGGTCATAATTCATAAGAAAACGAGGCTTTTTCTTTATGTGCAAGCTATTGCTTAATTATATATATTTCATTCATATTTCCTCTTTCTTGATTTCTTTTATTTCGATTCCTTGTATCTCAAGAATCCATGTGGGATTCAAAATATCATCTATTTGGATCAAACCCACACTTCTCCACTTATTTCTTATATTGTCACCTTTATTCCAATTTCTATTATTATTTATGCATTACTTGTTCTCTTTTAAATTTTCTTCCTCTTTTATTATCTTGGACCCACTATTACTAAAGGGTCCACAAAAAACCATCCACAAGGGAAAAGTTGTAAGAGAAACCCATATATTTGTCATAAGCCATTCAATTTGTAAAGAAGTACATTCCTTTGAAGCAATTGCAATTACAATCGTATAAGCAAAATTCGAGGTTATAACACCTTCCAAGCTGTAACTACGCATATAGACTACTTAAACATAGACATTGTGAATTTGATGTCCTTCTTTAGCTTGGCATTAAAAAGATTCAAAACATGACACTTCTATAATAACTTTGTGGTAAAACAATATTTGAAAAACAAAATGCAATCAAAAAATAAGAATCGCAAAGAAACTTTTGATCCAAATAGCTCGATAACAGTAAAAAAATGTGACACTTTTATAATATATATGGTAAAACAAAATTTAAAAATAAATTGCAAAAAATAATGTGAAATGCAACAAAAAAAACTATCAAGTGACCACTCGATTAAAAGTTGGTAACTCCCACCAAGATGTAAGTATAAATATTGACTACTTAAACACAAGTTCGGAGAATCCCTCCAAGATGTAAGTACAAATATAGACTACTTAAACACATAGACAAATTGGACAAACATAAATATTTGACTTTCTTAATTTTCTTAATCTGACAGTAAAAAAATTCAGAATTTGGTGCTTCTTTAACAACTTTGTGTTTAAATAAATTTTAAAAAAACACAAAAACATTTGACAATTGCAAAAGAAAATGGCCGAGCTAAGTAGTTGACAGGTTACATGTATATAGAAACAAGAGTTGGTAATACAGGTTTGGTACTTTTTTATCTTTGTGAATGTGACATTCTTTTATTCCAAATTCTTCATGTAATGTTTATATTTCTAATACATTGCATACATTTTGAAGTATAAGACATCAACATAGATGATGTGCTAAGAAATAGTAAGGACTGAACTAAAAATGGTATCAATAAGGGAAAGGAAAAATAATATAGTGAATTCCGTACAATGTTAAAGCTAAAGTGTATATGATTCATCGATATTAACATATAAGTAACATGTTGTGATAATTTAATCATGTAACAACATTAATTGGTAAATACTAGTTAATGTATATAAGAATTTAAAAAAAGCAACATATGTTTTTGTTGTATGTAACTTTGATTTTATTATAGGATTTGTCATAAGAGTTATTGTAATGTAGTAACAAAATAATGTGGTTTATTTGGAAAATATTTTATTTTAATATTTGAGTTCTATAGATCATTGATATATATATATGGATCCTAATTTCTCATTGGTTTGAAATTAATTCATCTTCACGCCATCAAAGAAATAATAGTCTCTTTTACTTATTTTACTTGTATTTTAGAGACTTCTTAGAACAATTTTTCTTTTACTTTGATCTCTTTTGATTTGTGTCTGATCAATGAGACATTTTTAATTGACCATAACATTTTAAGTTTGTTTGTTTGGTCCACAAAATTAATTTACTTTTATCCCTAAAATCTTGTCAAACTTGGGTTGAATTGACAAGATAAGTAATGGAATGTAGTATGTTGGAAAACAATTGATTGTCATGTCTATATACTAATATGTATGTATTAATTAATGTAGTTACTATTCAGAAAATAAAAAAATTTCACAAGTGCATATTTTTATGAGTTGTATAAGCACATGAAGGACTGAGGAAAACTTCTTCAATGGCCATTCTAGGAGGCATTGGGTAGGATGGAATAAGATCTCTAGACCACTAGATCAGGATGGACTTGGAATACATAGGCTTAGTGATAGACTCAATGCCCTTCTTATGAGGGAAGCATGGAACATCCTTATGGGGGACTCCACCTGGACTTCCTTTTATAGAAACAAATACAACAAAGTTCATTGGAGCTCATCCAAGATTGCCCTTGGTTCCTCAAATGTAATAGTAGAGCCTCTCTCTATCAAGAATATAGTATGGGATGTCTTCCCTCAGATTTTGGCCAATAGAAGATTGAACATAAAGGGAGGAAAAAAACCTTTATGGACTACATAGCAGGCAGGGACCCATGACTTGATGGATGACTGAGGGGGTAGTGGTAAATCCTATACCAATATTAAGAGCATCACCCTTAGAGAAGGAGGTTGGAATATAGAGAGCCTAGCCTCCTTATTGGATGAAGAGGGGACAAGAATCATTGAGCATTATAGAGATGACAGAGATATCATAGTGAGGGATGCACCTATTTTGTGTCCTACAGAGCATGTGGTTTTACCATACAATCAACATCCAAATTGGATATGGTTGAACATGCTTTCTTATCATAATTAGATTCTTAAAACCTTAATCAAACCTTAATATGTGTTGATATCTTGTGACAAGCTTAAGTTTCAAGTTTTATCTAGTTTGGACATTGTTTGAGAAAGTTAAGTGAATATGTGCTTATTTTGGACTTTTATGCAATTTACCCATATCTAGGATTTTTCTTGAAATTTTTCACATGCTTGTTCTGCATCACATGTTTTCATATCATGTTGGTATAGTTGTTCCTTGGGCCGTCTTGCTACACCTTGGTTTGAGTAGTGACATCTAGCCTTGCGTTGAGATTAGGGTTTGCTCTCATAGATGCCCTAACTTGATGGTTGACCCTTGAGTGTTGGGACCAGATGGGCCACCTGGTGATAATGGTCGCCAAGATTTCTATGTGGTCGATTGGATTTCTAACACATCTTGGTCACTGAAATTTCTATGTGGCCGATTGGATTTCTAACACATCTTGGTCGCCAAGATTTCTATACGGTCGATTGGATTTCTGACACATCTTGGTCACCAAGATTTCTATGTGTTCGATTGGATTTCTGACACATCTTTGTCACCAAGATTTCATGTGGTTATTTGGATTTCTGAATAACATAGTCAACATGGTTGCATGGATGAGATGTTTTTCCTTGGACACATGGCATGCATGGCTAGACAAATCTCCCTTCCTTTCTCTCTCTCTCTCACCCTAAGCTTTATATACCTCCCTCCTTGCATGTAAATGAGTTATTTACATACCTAGCTCACCCTCTTTTCTTCCTTGTTGTTGGAGCTCATCCCTCTTGCTTTGTGGAGACGAAGGAGCCAAGGAAGGAGAACTTGGTCGATCTTGCTTGCATGTGCACCTAGGGTTTGTATATTCCCTTGTTGAGGTTGTTTGGAGCTTCCTTGCCCTTCTTATTAGTCTAGGTGAGTGAGACCTTCCTCCCTTCCTTTGTTTTCCTTGCTATCCTACCCTCCTCTCTCTTCTTTTTGGTCAGATCCATGGTGGAGCTTGATCTAGTGGTTGAAGATGTCTCCTTTCTTGCTTCCTTGACCTAGGGTTTGCTTGCCTTTAGAAAAGGAGCTAGCTTGACTGAGTGGAGTGCTCAAGCTAGGGTTTCTTCCTTCTTTCTTCAATCTACCTTGTTGTTTTTAGCTTCTTCATCATCTCTAAGGTGATTTGTATTACTTTCTCCATGTTTATTGTTTACTCTTATCTTGCATGTACATATTTTTTGCCCTAAAACATGGTTCCAAGTAGAAAGACGATATCTTTGCCTAGGGTTGAGCTTAGATGGTAGATCTTGAGTAGATAATCCTTCTTGATGTACCTCTAAATGACGTGGAATATTATCACACTGACAAATTCACCCGGGGTTGAAATTCCCGAGCTTTTACCAAAACCTTGTGCAATAATACCACCCGCAAGCGGACGGGTCTTATCGCAGTATAGTTGAGGATCGAATCCCAAGAGACAACATTTTTAAGAACCATCGTTAGTCAAATCTATCTCAAGAAAGACGAATATATAGAACCAAGGGTTGATTTGAGGTTAATTAAACTAAGTGAGGGAAAGTAAAGAGCAGAATTAAAGTTGGATCTAGATTAATGGTATGGAATCGCTGGGATGGTGTCAGGTTTCACCACCACTACACATGCAAACACATCCAAACATCAAACATCCAGGCAAGATATAAATATCCAAATAAAGTTGTTGCTAAACCCCTCATATGGGCGTTAGGTTTGTGTAAGCATCACCTTTGACATTAGATGTCTCGTCACCATCTGGTTCATATACTTACTACTCCGAAGATACAAAATCCAAATGAAGTTGTGGGCCCCCTATATAGGCGTTAGGCACACAGAAGCGTCACCGTAGGCTAGATGTCTCGTCCCCTCACAGATCATACACTTACAACCTCAAGGAATCCTATCAGAGTTCTTGTCAAGGAGTCAACCGTGCTAATCGACAATCAAGTAGGTGATTAGTCTACAAGAAAACATCGACGATTAACAAAGAAGATACAAAATCCAACTAAGGATGTGGCCCTCCCTGAGGGATGTTTAGGCCATCGAATCATCACCGTATGCTATATGGCTCATCCCCTCACGGATCATACACTTACGACCTCAAGGAATCCCATTCTATTTCTAGTTTGGGAGTCAACCTCATTAATCAACATTCTGCCCTATGTATAGAAGTTCTCACAACATAGGGAAAAACATGATGAAAGCAAGCAGGTAACCAATCTACAAACATCAATGATTAACAACGACATGAAAAGTTATATACATTGCCATGGAAAGTTTGACAAAAGAACATGCTTGCATGGGCAGCTGGGCTAGTCCCCGCACCCCAGCGAAAAGGAACTACTCACTCATGATGTGAGAAATGAGAAGAATGAGAGAGAGGGAAGGTTCCACCATGTGCATGATGCAGAAGGTAGTCACCGCTCAGTGAAAATGATGTGGTCTTCTACATCGTGTCGGAGCAGATCTGGATGAGGAATGAGGGACACCAAGATAGACTAGGCAGTCTTTCTCATTCCTCCTTCTCTTCTCGGTCTCCTTGATCGCAGCAGGAGCGGCAGGTGAATTGATATTGGCATGGATGACGGATCTGGATCGAATCCTGTGTTCGGGCAGCCTGGCGGCGTCCCAGATCCGATGCCCAAATGAGGACCATGTTGGTCCTATTTATAGGCTCAGATGGGGGCTTGACGTTTTGTGTCCTGCTGCAATTTTCACAGTTTGATTTGGAGACCGTTACGATGATCGAACGGTCTTGTATTAGTTTTCCTCTGAACGGTTTGGCTTTGTACGGTTTGGTATATCCAAACAGTCTTGGGTATATGATCATATGGTCTTGCATTAATTTTTCCAAACGGTCTTGCTTCTAAACTCCAAACGGTCTTGGACATCAGACCATATGGTCTTGGTAGTCAGGCACTGCCCAAACGGTTTTGAGTGATCGATGCCTTTGATCGGTCTTGGACTCCCTTGCTCAAACAGTCTCATCCAACCAGTTTTCATGCTCACAGTTTGCAGATATCCAAACGATCTTCGCTATATCATCCAAACGGTTTAGGACCCCCGATCGGTCTCGGTCGTTCGATGCGGAGAGCACATGGATGAGGGTAGGGGCCTCAGGGCTTTGCTGCCGAACCGTCTTGAGGGATCAGTGGCGTCTGATCGGCCTTAGAGACCAATTATTGTGCAACTGGTCTTCCATACGGTCTCACGAATGCTGTTCTATCAGGCTGAGATCATGCAGGTGGAGCGATGGAGAGGTGGGTAGGGGAGCGAGCGACGATGACGGCTAAGGTGGACGGTGGCGGTGCCAAAGCTACTGGTGTGAGGACGGCAGTGCCGTCAGAGTTATAGCATATGGTGAAGGAGAAAAGGATGAGGTCAGTGGATCGGCGTCGCTGCTATTGTGTGCTAGGGTTTGTGGGTCGGGTGGAATGAAGAAGAAGAAGGGAAGCAGGTGCGGGAGTGCTACTGCAGTGAGTTAGGGTTTGTAGGAGGTGAGGGAAGGAAGAAGAAGGGAAGCAGGAGGTGAGGTTCTCTATACAGTCTTGAACAGGTTGCCCGACCGCCTAACGGTCTTGAGGTGAAGGTGTTCATACGGTCTTGAGAAAGGACCGCTACACGGTCTTGAGACCGTGAGATCTCATACGGTTTACAGACCATGTAGAGGGGTAAAGCAGTGAGACCGATAGGATAGATCAAGATGGAAACCATTAGCCCAAATGAATAAGGATCGTAGATCCATGATCTGATGGTGTAGAAAGATAGATGCCCAAATGGTCTTGAAGACATGTTAGATCCAAATGGTCTTCATGATCTTGTGGCTGCCCATACGGTCTCGCAAGGATCCTGCTCATGCGGTCTTGAAACTGAATGGATGAATGGCTAAGACCGAATGGGCAAACTGCTTGGTGCAAGACCGATTGATCAGACTATTTGGTCAAAATTGATTGATCAGGACAGAGGCTAAGAGGCTTGAGTGAAGGTGAGATCCATTTGATTGTTGAACCTCATCATGTCCTGCATAAAATCAACCTAAACTCAGTTAATAACCTTGATAATTGAACCAATTAATCAATTTTTCACATTGTGATATTTAGTAAATGAAATTGGATGTATTGAATCAAAATGAGTTCAAGATGGAGATTGATTTTCATGATGAATATGCATTCATCAAAACACCCCGAACTTAAACGTTGCTCATCCTCGAGTAACACAAAATCTGAAATAGTCGCCAAGTGAATACTTTCAACTCGTGTGGTTGCCTCGTCTTCACATCATGATTAATTGTTTTCTTTATGCTCAGTATGACTAAGTATCTCAACCTCCTGATACCACAGAACACATCTTACCATATCTTCATTCCTGAGTTTGTTTTCCAACATCACTTCCTCTTCACTTTTTCCAATCAACAAGCATGGCAAAGAGTTTTGTAAGAGTCCAGAGATACCCGCAGAACAACAAGTGTGCACCTGATCTGACACTGGTGTTTTTCAGGATAGTGGAGGCATTCATTGTGCCTTTAGGTAGAAAAGGGAGTGAAGGGTAGTATGGAAAGAAGAAATAAATCTCTCCTCTATTTGACTCGAGATTTTTATTATATAATTTGCAATTTCATTTATTGCATTTTTTGTGCGAATTTCTCCTCTATTCGACTCGAGATTGCATTTATTTGTGTGCACTTTGGCATCTTTTCTTGGTGATACACCCCTATTAATTTGTGAGGGTATGGAAAAAGCAGATATAGAGGGAAGTGGTGTGCTACCCCGAACTTAGGGTTTCACACTATTTTGGCTATTTTTGTTTCTTTTTGATGGACGGAGGGGTACGATGATGATAGAAGAAGTGTAGAAGAGAGTTCAGATCAGAATGCAACTTAATTTACAATTTTGTGCACCGGGCTGTTCTCTTTATCGTACTCTGCTCAAATAATGACTTGATGAGGACCCGGTGGGGATTCCATGTTGTTGTATCACTAGTCAGTTAGGAATCATGATGTGTTTGATCCCTATCAGTTCGAAAAACAATTGCCATTTTTGCATAAAGATCGTGATGTTAGGATTCATAAGCTTCACAAGATGATTTCAATCAAAAGGCAAGTTTTCAGATGAAGGTCCTTTTGAAGATCTGCTTCGAATAAGGAGGGTATAATGATCCAAAATTCATAGACATTGAAGCAAAAAATTGTCAAAACTTCATCCAATATATGTTCAAATTTCTTTGGAAAAACTTTAAAATTTTTGAAAATTTTGGTCAAACATGCAATGATGAAGTCTTAAATCTAAATTAGATGGGTGAAGGTGGAAAGTAAAGTCCATACCACCCACCCTCCACCTCGAACTTAGAAATTTGCTCGTCCCGAGCAAACTCTAAATCTGAGATGGAGAGAAAAATTCATGTCGGTTGAACCACTAGATGTGTTTGTGTTCTAATCAGCGTGCACCCTCCATCCGAAGATCTTAAAAAATGAAAATCAATCAGAACTCAAGATGGCATCTCGTGATGCTAATTTTATTTAGTACAAACTTATCTAAAATTCAAAACAAAATTAAGGAAAATTCTAATTAAAAGTAAAAATTAATTTATTGATTGGTTTGCCTCCCGACAAGCACCTTGTTTTATGTCAATGTCTTGACTTGATTCTTTCAACTTTTACAGTGGATATGTTGGATTGGTGAGATCTAGTATTGCTTCAGAGCCTGTGTCAGTAGAGGTGAAATATCTCTTCAATCGTTGACCATTTGCCACAAATTCACCTGACTTCTCACTCCATAAGGAGAAAGCACCATGTGGGTAGATGCTCTTGACAATGTAAGGTCCAGACCAGTGAGAGCAGAGTTTTCCTTGGAATAACCTCAGTCTAAAATTGAACAAAAGAACTAGGTCTCCGAATTGAATGTCTTTTCTTTTTAGATGACCATCGTGCCAAAGCTTTGTGCGTTCTTTATAGATCCGTGCATTCTCATAAGTTGTCATTTGGAGTTCTTCCAGCTCCTGGAGTTGCAGAATCCTGGCTTGGCCTGCTTTCTTCATGTCAAAATTCAGCTATTTTATTGCCCACCATGCCTTGTGTTCGATTTCAACTGGAAGGTGGCAAGACTTTCCATATATTAATTGAAATGGTGTAGTTCCAAGAGGAGTCTTAAAAGCGATTCGGTAGGCCCACAATGCGTCATTGATTTTCACTGACCAATCTTTCCGATTGCACCCTACTGTCTTTTCCAAAATAGCTTTGAGATGATGGTTAGAAACCTCCACCTGACCACTTGTTTGTGGATGGTAGGGTGAGGCTACTTTGTGTGTTACACCATATTTCATTAGCAATGCCTCAAAACTTCTTTCCAAGAAATGAGATCCTCCATCGGATATCACAGTGTGTGGGATTCCGAAACGGGGGAAAATAATATCTTTGAACATTTTGATGACATGTTTGGAATCGCTAGTGACGGTGTGTATGGCTTCAACCCATTTTGAAACATAGTCAACCCCGACTAGGATGTAAGAAAATCCATGTGAGGATGGGAATTGACCCATGTAGTCCACTCCCCAAACATCAAATATCTCAACTTCTTGCCACAGCTTCAGTGGCATCTCATCTCTCTTTTTTATGTTACCCGTTCTCTGACACTTGTCACATGATAAGACAAAGTTGTAGGAATCTTTGGATATGGTTGGCCAAAAGAAACCAAATTGCAAAATTTTTATAGCAGATTTCTTAGAACTCATATGGCCTCCAACTGGGCCTGAGTGACATTGCTCTAAAATAGATTGGGCTTCTTCTTCAGCGATACAACATCTGTAAAGACCATCAGCACAGAGTTTGAACAGGTACGGCTCATCCCAGTGATACTGCCTCACATCATGCATAAATTTCTTTAGTGCATTTCCGGTGCATTCAGGGTGGATGACACTAGCAGTGAGATAGTTCACATAGTCCGAGTACTAAGGGGTAGCTTCTAAAATTTTCATCAGTTGGTCATCCAGAAGAGAATCGTTAATTGGGATCTTCGCAGTATCCAGAATGTGGATGCGACTGAGGTGGTCTACTACAACATTCTTTGTACCCTTTTTATCTCTTATCTCAAGATCAAATTCTTGCAAAAGGAGAATCCATCTAATTAGCCTAGGTTTAGCATCTTTCTTTGCCAGGAGGTAACAGATAGCAGCATGGTATGTGTAGACAATGACTTTTGAACCTATGAGGTCGGATATGAACTTGTCAAAGGCATATACGACTGCAAGAAGTTCTTTCTCAGTAGTTGCATAATTCCTCTTAGCTTCATCGAGGGTCTTTGATGCGTAGTAGATCACATAATGTTTCTTCTCTATACATTGCCCTAGAACAGAACCCACAGCATAATCACTCGCATCACACATAATTTCAAATGGGTGATCCCAATCTGGAGCTCGGATGATGGGCATTGTTGTAAGAGCATGTTTTAGGTTGTTGAAACTTTTGATGCATTATTCATCAAAGTGGAAATCAGCATCCTTTAGTAACAAGTTGGTCATAGGCTTGGTTATCTTAGAGAAATCTTTGATAAACCTTCTGTAAAAGCCTTCATGACCGAGGAATGCACGAACCTCTCTTACATTGGTTGGGATAGAGAGTTTGGAGATCACTTTGATCTTGGCCTTCTCCACTTCAATTCCTCAATTACTGACCCTATGGCCAAGGACAATGCCTTCTTTTACCATAAAGTGACACTTCTCCCAATTTAGCACAAGATGTGCTTCACACCGTTTTAGAATAAGGGACAGGTGTTTTAGGCATGAGTCGAATGAATCTCCGTACACAGAAAAGTCATCCATAAAAACTTCCATAATTGTTTCAGTGAGACCAGCGAATATGGCCGTCATGCAATGCTGGAAGGTTGCAGGTGCATTATAGAGGTCGAAAGGCATTCTTCTAAATGTGTATGTTCCAAATGGGCGGGTAAAAGTAGTTTTCTCTTGGTCATCTGGATGTATGGGTATTTGATAGAATCCAGAGTAACCATCGAGATAACAGAAATACTCTTGGTGAGCCAACCTTTCTAGGACTTGGTCAAGAAAAGGCATTGGGAAATGATCCTTTCGAGTTGCCTTGTTCAACTTCCTATAATCAATACACATCCTCCATCATGTGACTGTTCGAGTAGGGATGAGTTCATTGTCTTCATTCTGTATCACTGTAGTCCCACCTTTCTTCGGGACAATGTGCACAGGACTTACCCATGGTGAATCGGATATCGGATAGATAATTCCTAACTTAAGCAACTTTATAACTTTAAGGCGGACAACTTCTTTCATGTTCGGATTAAGCTTCCTTTGGTGTTCAACAGTTGGGTTGTGATCTTCCATCATGGGGATTTTATGCATACACAGTGCTTGACTGACCCCAGTGAGATCACTCATCTTATACCCTATAGCTTTTCTTCTTTCTTTTAATTCCGTCAAGAGTTTATCTTCTTGTTCTATTGTTAGATCTAAATTAATGATGATTGTATAGACTTTGAGGTCATCTAGAAATGCGTACTTTAATCCTTCAAGTAGGGGCTTCATTTCAATAGATTGTGGCTCCTCAGATGATTCTTCAGTAGTATCCACAGCTTTGAGTACCTCAAATTTATCTTCAGGATCTTCCTTGGCAGTGTTGAGTTGGAGATCACAATCTTTTATTTGTTCATCAATGAAATCATCAGCATATGGGGTTGTTAGAGCCACTTCTAAGGGATCGTCTTGTTCATAATCCTCTTGCGTAAGCAGTGTCATCTATTCTATGCACTCAATCAAGTAGACTTCTTCTTGCATACTTGGTCTTCGCATACTTTCAAAAACTTTGAATTCGAGAGTTTCCTTACCTAATCTGAGCAGTAGGGTTCCTGCTTCAACATCAATTAGGGCTCTTACAGTGGCTAGGAATGGACGTCCAAATATGAGTGGATATCTAGTATCTTCTTTTATATCCATGATGACAAAGTCATACGGAACATAGGAATCTTTCCCTACCTTGATAGGTACATCTTCAATAATTCCTAAGGGTAGAGTTACAGTGTTATTTGTAAGTTTTATTGTCATGCCGGTTGGGAGCAGTTCAGCAAACCCTAGCCTTTTGCAAAGGCTAAGTGGCATGATGGAGATACTGGCACCAAGATCAGCCAATCCTTTCTTACACGATGAATCACCGATATGACAGGAGATCCCAAAAGATCCTGGATCTTTCTACTTCTTGGGCATCTTGCTCTGGATGATGTCTGAAGTGGTTGTCGCTAACTTTACTATCTCATATTCCTCAGTTATATATTTTCTTGTTAGAAGTGACTTTAAGTACTTCGTCCATGCTGGTATATCTCAACCAGAGCATCTAAAAAGGGAATATCAACATGAAGCTTTTTCATAGCTTCTTTGAACTTGTTGAAATGGGTATCAAGCTTCGTTTGCCTCAGATGAGTTGGAAAAGGTATACGAGGCTTGTATACAGGGATATCAGGTTTTGGTGTTGCTTCTTCTTCTTCTGTAGTAGGTTTTTCATAACTTTCCTCATTTGTCTTATCAACAGGCATTGGTTCTTTTGGTTGAGACTCGGGTGTTTTAGAGTCTTAAACAATCATCGGTTCATTCTCGTCTGTAATAACCACAGGTGTCTTAACAAGAGGATCAGAATAGTCTTTTCCAGACCTGGTGGTGACAGCCTTCAATTATTCGGGTTGCTTAGGGTTGTTTTTGGGTTGGCCAGCAAAGGCTCCAGTAGGTGGCTTCATGCTAGCTGCAAGTTGAGCTAGTTGGGATTCAATAGCCTTCTGATGAGCTTGCTGGTTAGCTATCATAGTCTGTTGTGACTGCAACATCTTCTCAATGGTTGTTAGTTTGTCATTTGGAGAGACAGGACCGGCTTTTTGCCCTTGTTGTTGGTTCTGGTAAGGGGCTTGGTTGAGGTTCTGGAACTGAGAGTTGTTCTGGTACTAGTTGTAGTTCCTGTTCTAAAAGTTTCCCCTAAAGTTCCCTTGATTTCCAAAGTTTTGTTGTTGGTTATACTAAAATCCTGGTGGGCCATGTTGTTGATTGTTTGAACCAAATTATCATGATTTTTCCGCTCTTGAAGGATTTCCATATTGAAAACCAGGATGGTTCCTATTTTGATTAGGATTGTAGTATCCTTGACCAGGAATGGTGTTGACAACATTAAAATTTTCCATTTGACAATTATCTCCTTGGCCACATGCATTGCTTAGAACCACATCATATATAACATTGCATGCTAAAGTGGAATGATCAGTACCTTTACATGCTTCACAGAACAGTGAAGCTGACTTGATCTATTCTTGTTGTTGAGGAGGTGAACGTCCTCTTCCAAATGCAGCAAGGGATGATTTGATATGGTCTTTCTTGGAAACTAAGAGTTTGAGGGTCTCAGTGATAGACTTGTATTCTGGAATAACTTCATCCATAGCTACCTTCAATACTCCCTTACCTACAGACCTACCCCAATTAGCTTGATTTTCATCTCCAAGGGTGACAACCCTCCATGTGTTGTCATAACTTTGACGCATGAAGTTCCCTCTAGATGAGGAGTCTAAGAATCTCTTGATATCATCGTCCACACCCCTATAGAAGATCTCGATGAGTTGATTCTTGGGGATTCCATGGTGTGGACACTTGCATAGAAGATCTTTATATCTTTCTGATGCTTCAGCAATGGTTTCTCCAGGGGCTTGAGTGAACATTGTTATTTGACCCCTAATTTAGTAGGTGAGTGAAGGAGGGTAATTTTTTTCTAGAAAAACATTTTGTAGTTGTTCCCATGTAGTGATGGGCTCGCATTGTAAGGAATTGTACCAACTTATAGCTCTATCAGCAAGCGAATATTTGAAAAGATGGAGTCTAATTGCATCGTCGGACACTCCATTTTGCTTTGTCATGGCACATAGATCAATAAACCTCAGAAGGTGTTCTTGACTATCTTCACCTTGTTTACCATAGAATAGGTTTTTTTGAAGAAAGGTAATCCAATGTGCCCTTATCTCAAAATTGGGAGCATGGATGGGAGGAGGTTGAACTGGGTGATGAACATCAGCAGCTTTAGGGATTGAGAACTCCCTAAGATCCTTTTGTAGTTCTGCTACTTGTGATGCTGCTTGCACTGCTAGGATTTTTTCTTGAACTGTAGCCCTAGCTTCTTGCATGAGTCTTTCTATCTGTGCATTGATGGCTTGAGCCACCCTTTGGTCTATTTCTTCTTCTTGAGCCATTCTTGCTTGGTTTTCTCTGTTTTGACGATGAAAGGTGTCTATCTCTGGATCAAAGCTGGCGGTGAGTCTGGGACTGTTCAAACGGTGCATACACCAGTCTTGGGGGTACCTGAAAAGAAAATATCTGAAGTAAGATTGATGAAGTGGAGTGGAATTCAAGTATATGATCGATTGTATAAAAAGAAAAACAAAATCCTAGATTGTGCTTAAAAGGACTAGATTTGACTAACTGATTTCGTTGTCCCCCGCAACGGCGCCAGAATTTGACGTGGAATATTATCGCACTAACAAATTCACTTGGGGTTGAAATCCCCGAGCTTTTACCAAAACCTTGTGCAATAATACCACCCGCAAGTGGACGGGTCTTATCACAATATAGTTGAGGATCGAATCCCAAGATACATCATTTTTAAGAACTGTCGTTAGTCGAATCTAGCTCAAGAAAGACTAATATTTAGAACCAAGGGTTGATTTGAGGTTAATTAAACTAAGTGTGGGAAAGTAAAGAGCAGAATTAAAGTTCGATCTAGATTAGTGGTATGGAATCACTGGGATGGTGTCAGGTTTCACCACCACTACACATGCAAACACATCCAAACATCAACCATCCAGGCAAGATATAACTATCCAAATAGAGTTGTTGCTAAACCCCCCATATGGGTGTTAGGTTTGTGTAAGCATCACCTTTGGCATTAGATGTCTTGTCACCATCCGGTTCATATACTTATGGCTCTGAAGATACAAAATCTAAATGAAAATGTGGGCCCCCAATACAGGTGTTAGGCACATATAACCGTCACTGTAGGCTAGATGGCTTGTCCCCTCACAGATCATACACTTACGACCTCAAGGAATCCTATCAGAGTTCTCATCAAGGAGTCAACCATGCTAATCAACAATCAAGCAGGTGATTAGTCTACAAGCAAACATCGACAATTAACAAAGAAGATACAAATTCCAACTAAGGATGTGGCCCTCCCTGAGGGATGTTTAGGCCACAGAAGCGTCACCGTAGGCTAGATGGCTCGTCCCCTCATGGATCATACACTTACGACCTCAAGGAATCCCATTCTATTTTTAGTTTGGGAGTCAACCTCATTAATCAACATTCCACCCTACGTATAGAAGTTCTCACAACATAGGGAAAAACATGATGAAAGCAAGCAGGTAACCAATCTACAAACATCAACGATTAACAACGAAATGAAAAGTTATATACATTGACATGGAAAGTTTGATAAAAGAGCATGCTTGCATGGGCAGCAGGGCTAGTCCCCACACCCCAGTGAAAAGGAACTACTCGCTCATGATGTGAGAAATGAGAAGAATAAGAGAGAGGGAAGGTTCCACCATGAGCATGATGCAGAAGGTAGTCGCAGCTCGGTGAAAATGATGCGGTCTTCTACGTCGTGTCAGAGCATATTTGGACGAGGAATGAGGGACGCCAAGATAGACCGTGCAGTCTTTCTCACTCCTCCTTCCTTCTTTTCTCGGTCTCCTTGATTGTACCAGGAGCGGAAGGTGAAGTGATATCGGCGTGGATGACGGATCTGGATTGAATCCTGTGTTTAGGCATCCTGGTGGCATCCCAGATCCAATGCCCAAATGAGGACCATGTTGGTCCTATTTATATGCTCGTATGGGGGCTTGACGTTTTGGGTCTTGTTGCAATTTTCACAATTTGATTTGGAGACTGTTTAGATGACCGAACAGTCTTGTATTAGTTTTCCTCCGAACGGTTTGGCTTTGCACAGTTTGGTATGTCCAAACGGTCTTGGGTATATGATCATACGGTCTTGCGTTAATTTCTCCAAACAATCTTGCTTCTAAACTCCAAACGGTCTTAGACATCAGACCATACAGTCTTGGTAGTCAGGTGCTGCCCAAACAGTTTCGAGTGATCGATGCCTTTGATCGGTCTTGGACTCCCTTTCTTAAACGGTCTCATCCAATTGGTTTTCATGCTCATGGTTTGCAGACATCCAAACGATCTTTGCTATATCGTCCAAACGGTTTATGATCCCCGATCAGTCTCGATCGTTCGATGCAGAGAGCACATGGCTGAGGAAAGGGGCCTCACGGCTTTGCTGCTGAACTGTCTTGAGGGATCGGTGGCATCCGGTCAACCTTGGAGACCGATCACTGTGCAATCGGTCTTCCATACAGTCTCACGGATGTCATTCTATCGATCTGAGATCGTGCAGGTGGCGCGATGGAGAGGTGGGCAGGGGCGCGAGCGATGACGGTGGCTAAGGTGGATGGCGGCGGTGCCAAAGCTACTGTGAGGATGTTAGCGTCGTCAGAGTTATAGCAGATGGTGAAGGAGCAAGGGACGAGGTCAGTGGATCGGCGTCGCTGTTGTTGTGTGCTAGGGTTTGTGGGTTGGGTGGAAGGAAGAAGAAGAAGGGAAGCGGGTGTGGGAGTGATGTTGTAGTGAGTTAGGGTTTGCAGGAGGTGAGGGAAGGAAGAAGAAGAAGAATAAGGGAAGTGGGAGGTGAGGTTCTCTATACAGTCTTCAATAGGTTTCCTGACCGCCTAACAATCTCGATGTGAAGGCGTTCATACGGTCTTGAGAAAGGACGGCTACACGGTCTTGAGACCATGAGATCTCATACGGTTTAGAGACCGTGTAGAGGGGTAAAGCAGTGAGACCGATAGGACAGATCAAGATGGAAACTGTTAGCCCAAATGAATAAGGACCGTAGATACATGATCTGATGGTGTGGAAAGGTAGATGCCCAAACGGTCTTGAAGACATGTTAGATCCAAACGGTCTTCATGATCCTGTGGCCACCCATATGGTCTCGTGAGGATCCTGCTCATGCGGTCTTGAAACCGAATGGATGAATGGATAAGACTGAATGGGAAAATTGCTTGGTGCAAGACCGATTGATCAGACCATTTGGTCAAAATCGATTGATCAGGACAGAGGCTGAGAGGCTTGAGTGAAGGTGAGATCCAGTTGATTGTTAAACTTCATCATGTCCTGCATAAAATCAAACTAAACTCGATTAATAACCTTGATAATTGAACCAATTGATCAATTTTACACATTGTGATATTTAGTAAATGAAATTGGATGTATTGAATCAAAATGAGTTCAAGATGGTGATTGATTTTCATGATGAATATGCATTCATCACTAAACCCGGTGTATGTTTCTTCCTTGAGGGTAGATTTCTGAGACCTTGTATATGGTTTCTAACTTCATGGTCACTAAGGTTTCTGAATCTTTGGTCGCCAAGGTTTTTGACTCTATGGTGGCCAAGGTTTCTGACTATGGTTACCAAGATTTCTAACCCTATGTTTGACAATATTTTTGACTCTATGTTCTTTAACATTTTTGACTCCATGGTCGACAAGATTTCTGACCCTATGGTCGATGATATTTCTGACCCTATGGTCACCAAGGTTTTTGACTCTTTGGTTGCTAGGGTTTTTGACCCTATGGTCGATGAGGTTTCTGACTCTATGGTCACCAAGGTTTCTGACTCTATGGTCTCCAAGGTTTCTGACTCTGTGGCTGCCAGCATTTTTGGCTTCTTGGTTGCTATGTTTTCCTGACTCTATGGTCGATAGGTTTTCTAATCCTATGAGTATGATCAAGAGTTTTGGTTGTATGGAATCTGATGGTCTAGTTCATACAACAATCGATGGTCAGTTGAAATGTTGATTTGTAGCATTAACTCTAGATACAAGTAAGTGATGATGGTTAATCATACTTAGCTTCCTTGTTTGATTGGTATGAAGAAGGAATACCCCCCCAATGTCATTGTAATGCTAATATGTTGTCATAGAAAGATCACAAGCTCCTAAATGTGATGTTATGTTGAACTTGTGTATCACAAGTATGATGATGAATTGTTGAACCTTTTAATAAGGTAGGGAAAGATAACGATGCTCTTATAGGGAATGATGTGATGGTACTAAGGACCTTTGGGTATGGTCGATCCCTTATGGAGGTGTGATCCTCTTCGTATGTGACACTGATTTATTTATCTTGTGGTGGTATGATGACAAGTATAGCCTCATGAATGGAAATGAAATAGTACCATGTGGTGTTGGGATCAAGAATTATATCTCATATGTTTTATATCTTTTGGAGTTGTAATATACTTGTGTTTTTGTAGAGTTGTTTTAGGGTTTGTATGTAACTTGATTGATGCAGTTAAAATATACTCAATTGGCATTAACTAATCAAGTGAAACCCTAATCATGTAGTTTCATGTGTCGAAGATTTGTTCTAGTGTCATGACATGTTGGATGGTGAAATGAGTATTCCTATAATGGAAACTCACAGTCATATAATGTCGATTATATGCATGTTTTCTTTTGAGGATGATTGTCGTAATACCTTGGTAGGAGAACAGTTGCAGTCGTATCTCAAATACTTATATATGTGATCTACTTGAGGACATTTGTGGTTGTACCTTGGATGATAGTATTTGTATACCCTGGTTACTAGTGTTGTAACCTATATACCAAGGGCGGACTAGGTTGTTTGTAACTTGACCTTATGTGTCATTGCGGCCGACTCGTACTGACTGAGGGTGTATGAGATCTTAGGATTTCAGCTCTCCTAGATCTTGTATGGAATTGAATGACACTTCACAATGGTCATTTGGAGTCTGAGTGGTATACCTCAAACTCCCTAGGGCTTAATAAAAGGTGAAATCTAGCCAAGTAGTATATCTATTTAAGGTTAAACATGATTCACATTGGTTGATAACCCTTGTCTTGTTCTTATACTCCTTAGTGTTATATAATGTAGTATGAGAAATCAACCGTTTAGAAATGATAGTTTTACCTATTTCTTAACATATCATGTTAAATCATCTTTAGTGTTATACTATCTTCTTAATCAGCTTACTCTAGTTTATAATATAACATGCTATAATCAATAACCATTGTTGAGAGTTATATCTCTCATTGGGACGTTGGTCTCACCTCATGGGTCACCACATCTTTTTAGGTGATCATCAGCGACATCGTCAGGATCATGGTGGTGAAGAAGAGCAGCTTGGAGAGCAGTAGGAGCATAAGGTTGGCTACTAGTTAGTGTGTCCTAGAGTCATCCTTGTACTCTCAGTTCGGGGCAAGGGATGTTTTGTAGGTTATATGTACATCGACTCGACCTTTTGGCAGTGTGTCAATGTTTGTATATGGCATGGATATGTGGAACAATATCTTTTGTATATAGTTTGTGGCCTTAGCCACTGGGCATACATGTAAATACCTAATATGGTATGTGTTGATATGTAAGTTGTTGGACCTTTATGTAAATATCTTTGAACATGATGTTAATGTTTAAATTGGTTTTATTTTACCCTCTTTTCTGGTTATGTGGTTATTTAGTAGTTGATCATGTGTTTCATTTTGAGTAATCTCGTTTATTGTGACAGGGCGTCACACCAAGATTTCTACCTTTGATTGGAAAATTATCAATAGAGAAATACCCATAGATGCTAGAGTTAGAGCGTGCAACATCTAGATAGTCTCCAAATGTGAATTTGTAAGTAAAAAGTGAGAAATCCACAAACCATCTCTCTATAAGAGGAAAAGTAGCAACTCTGATTTGGTAAAAAACTAAGGCATACATAGATTGTTATAGCCTATCATTGTAGGGTCGGTCATCTTAGCTCTTTGATACACTTGGTCTAGATCTAGAGGTGAGACTTGGATAGGCATAACAAGAGGACTTTTTCCCTTAGTCTTCCTATGGACTATTTGAGTGAGTGTTGTGTGAGTAGATATGATGGAAGAATTATTAACGTTAGGAAGATTTTAGAGAGGGAAAAATCCATTTTCCAAATTATGTTGTAATATTGATCTTTTCAAAGCTTTGGATGTCCTAAGTAGGTAGATAATAGTTGGATTAGAATGGGTTCCTAGAAACACCAAGATAGATAAACACACCTTTAGGGAGGTAAAATGGAATCATCCTCCTAAGCTGATCAAGTTGAGCATAGGTCATACATCTTGGAGGGTGACCGACTAAGACCTTGAGGGAAAGCGATAGGAGGGGTGCTTGATAACCACCATAGCATCACATTAGGTGGGTTTACCTTTACTTTCTCAAGATATAACTATCCAAATTGTATGCTATAGGTGTTAGACGTGGGCTTGGAGGTAATTAGATCTTCAAATAGGGGAGTGGATTTTTTAATGGAGATAGATAAACATAGAGTGGTTAAAATTTTCAATGGATTGGAACCTCCTCCTTGGAGATATCGTAGACGTATCAAATGTTTGTAATCCTTTTTTTGAACCTATCATGGAGGATGAAAATACATCTATAGAGAAGCCAATAGATTATCTCGTCACCTTGTGGAATAGGGCGGGGGTCTTCTTGAGTGATATATATTAAATTGGTTGGCAGGTATGTCGTCTCCATTTAGGGTGTATATAGACTTGAATAATTGAGGGGTGGATTATCTAAGGAAAGAAACACCATCCAAGAGCAATATCAGAGAGAGTAGATACAACAACACATAGATACTAATGATATAGATGATGCAATGATTCCATTTTTATAGAGTATGGTAATCATCGTCGCTTGGTGGTTTTTCTACTGCTGGGGTTTCCTTATTTATGTTGAGTTTGGATCCAACATTGATGTATTTCTTTCCTTTTTGCCTACTGGGGAATGGTATTGATGGAATTCCCCCACATTTTCTTAAAAAAAGGATTTAAAATTATTTTAAAAAAAGTTACAAGTTGTCATCCTTTCAACTTTATGATTGTTATAATTATTTAGAGGATATTCAGGATCTTGACAAAGATCTATTTTAAAATGGCATATTTAGGATCTGACTTGAAATAAATCAGAAAACATATTGTTTTACTCAACAATTTTTTCCATTGTGGAATAAAATTGGTAATTTATTTAATAAAATATTTAGTGTGTGATTGCTTTTGTTTAATTATGCATATGAGCCAATGCAATTCACTTATAGTGGTTTGATAAATTGTTAGACAACACTATTGGCAAGTTTGAGATATAGGCTAAACTATAAATTTGTGGTGTGTTTAGTCATAAGAGTATGTGAAATATAATTGTATTATTTCAAAATCCATGCTAACTCAAGGATATAACAAAGCGCTTCCCCCCACCTCTAAATCAATGGATGAAAGAGGAAAGGTTTTATTTTAAAGGCATTGGTATAGTTTAATTTACAATGATTATAAGTCTAAATCTTTTTTTAAGAAAACCCTAGGGGATTATTTTTATCTTGATATCCAATAGGAAATGGAAAAAAAGTTCGTACAAAGTTACATAGCATGGACTTCCACAAAATGAAACAACTCTTCACATGAGCATGCCCTCTATCTCAAAAAGCAAAAAACTCTAGGTTGTTTGTGTCATTGTCATCTCTATCTATTGGCCCTCACTACCTTCAAATGTAGGATAAACTAAGACCCTCTAGTCTGTACACCTCCCTAGTGCATATCTACATGCCTTGAGAACTCATAGTTAGTTTCAAGCAAGTGCCATACTCAGAAAGGTTACATGCCAACATCATGCCCTCTTTGTATACAACTTTACATGGCCACTCATGTGTACATCGAAAGAAAATACTACACAAATCCATTTTGGATCTTCAAACTTCAACAATCCTAACTAAACAAAAGTTGTTTGTCTTTACATAGCCCAGCTGGTTTTGCCTTCATTTGATGTCATTATTTGATTGAACCAGAGCCATGTTTTGGATATCCCCTACTTCTGTGTTCATCATAGCATTTGCATCTGCTCTTTCTCTAGCTCCACCGTGCTTCACCAAGTTTTCATGTGTTGTGTGATGGGGTTTTGTCCTAGGCTCTCAACACTTCACCTTCTAGCCATGGTGATAGTGCCCATGAAGTCATGGTTGCTTTTAGGTGAGGTTCTCTAGTTTGTTAGATAAATAGGGAGCCCACAAAATCGAGGGGTAGATCCATGTGTGCAAGAATGTGCAAGGCTCAAGATTGACCCTGATGTTGAGCATACCGAGCAAAAAAAAGACCCTGATGTTGAGCTAGAACAATGACTTAAGAAGATCATTGTCTTGACCCATTAAGGTTAAGTCTTCCTTCTTGCATTAGTCCCCTCTCTAATATATAATAGCCAGTTTTCATTTAATAGAATCATTTCATTAGCATCCATCTTATTTTCCACATGGTATTAGAGCATTGATCTTAACCTAACCCTAGAGAATAGAGAAAAAGAGAGAGCCTCTACCTACAGGCGGCCACCGTCTTCCTTCACTTAGCTCCTGGATAGGCATCATCTTGGTATCCATGGTTGTCTCCTTCCTTATTCCTTCTTCATAAAAGTTTCCAACATTAGTGCTTGTCTTCCCAGACATTACAAACTAGTGTCTCCATTGAGCCTTCCCTTGAGTACTAGCCACCATTGTTATGCCCACGAACTCTTTTCATTGTTGCGTCAAGCCTCCACATGTCCCACCCCATTCCACTAGGCATCTACTTGATCCTTGTTGCCATTATTGTGGTTTTTAGCAGCAACATCAAGATCTCCAAACACCCCATATCTCCCCTAAATTACCACAGGCCTATTGTTGAAACTGTCGAATACATTATTGAAGGAACCAAGACCCTGAAGCAACAATGCTACCCACAAATAAATTGACAACCTATGCGAAGACCTATATATCTAAAGGCCCTTTTGTCCCCCTTATTCTCTTAAGCTTACCCAATTACCATATTCCTTAATTTTGGGACACCCTTATCATTTTACTTACATCCATAATATGGACAAAATGTTTTTATTAATGCATATATCCCAAGATTTCCAACACATACCTTGTACTTATTTCTTCCTCTTCTGGATGTTGTACTCAAACCACCCATGTAGGTGATATAAAGGATAATGAATTAAGAAGAACATACACATGAGTTTGGACTTGTGGATAGCTTGGTATGTCCAAGTCACCCTTTGCAATCGGTCTTATGTATGATTAGATACCATTTTATTTTGTAATACTACCCTTGAGGTGAGGAACGTGTATGAAATATCTTGTGATAACATAAATAATTATGTTTTCCATTACTTTATATTATGGTTGATCTATGCATGATACCATTTGAGAAATACATAAAGTAAGGAGTGGATCCCCTATCAAGTATCATTCATTACAATATGGTATCAGAGCTAAATCAGTTAATAATGCAAATATGCCAAATTATCAAATTTTGTTTCTTAATTGGGTTGCAAGGTGGCCCTTTGTTGGATCTAGGGTGATGGGCTCTAGTGGGGGTGAGTAGAGATAAGAACACTTACACAAAATTCATTAGACCTTCAAGATATTTTTTAAAAATATGGAAAATATGAATTTTGAGTGCAAGTAAACATACATAACAAGGGAGAGTGAAATTGAATAAGATCAAGAACAAGCTATGTTATTGGTGTGACAACCCAATGCCACTCAAATGAGATTACTAAAAACAAAGCATGTGGTAAACTACTAATTAACCATACACCAGAAAATATGGTAAATTAAAACTAATTCCATATAGCTATTATTAGCAGAAACATATTAACAAGGTCCAAAAACAAGGTCCAAAAACATGCATCATATCACATAGAAAACCATGTATTTACATTTGTTATGTGGCTGAGGCCACAACCTATTACAAAAGATCTTTTTCCATATGTACATATCATATACAACAAAGGCATACTGCCAAAAACCACGTGTCAATATACAAACATATAGAAAACACATCCCTTCCTGGCCCTGAGAATACAGGGATGACCCTAGGACTCTACTACTAACAATAGCAGCTATCCAACCTTCTACTTCTACTGATCTCCAAGTTGCTCTTCCTCGATAGCACGATCCCAACCATGCTACTGACGACCACCTAAAAAGATGGGGTGACCCAAGAGGTGACACCCATGTCCCAACGTGAGACATAACTCTCAACAAACAAATATTGTTACAGCAGATATCATTATTAAATAGGATGAGAAGATTGAGCTAAATAAGCAATTTAATGGTTTAAGCAGTTACAACATGTCAAACTATTCCAACAAGTTAGGCAGATTATGCAAACAAATTAGATAAGCATGGCGACCTACATGACCAGAAGGAATACAAAGAACATGTAAGTCTATCACCTATTGAACAGTATAAGAAACATGCCAAGGGTTTAACATCCAATGTGAAGCATGTTTAACCCTAAGTAGATATAATACATGGCTATATTACATCTTTTATTAATGCCTTGAGGAATTGAGGTATACCACTCAATTCCTACTGACCACTGCTAAGTCAAAATCAATGTCTTTCAAGGTCTAGGAGAGTCAAACTCCTAGGATCTCCCTTGCTCTCTGTTAGTACAAGTCCACTACAGTGACATATAAAGTCAAATTACATAACATCTAGCCTGCCTTGGTATATAGTTCATGACGCTAGACACCAGGGTATATGAAACCATGCCATCGAGGTACAAATGTCTTTGTCCTCATAATATATCACATATACACATCTCCATGACATGACTGCAGTCGTTCTCACATTAAGGCATGAACGTAGCCATCCTTCATACACTTGGGTTCAAGATGACAAGGACACGTAGTCACTTACACCTCACATACTCAATAGTATGTGCTCCAAGTTTCCCTTAGGAATACTCATTTCACCATCCAGCAAGTCCTGACACTGGAATGGATCTACGACCAGGAAAACTAAATTATTAGGGCTCCACTTGATTTGTTAAATCCAATTGGGTGTCTTTTATTGCATCAATCAAGTTACAAGAAACCTCTAAAAAGAATTCTACAAAATATAGATAGAGTGGAACTTCAGAAGATATAAAATGTATTAAACATAAAACTTATCACATCACCACATGGTATTATTCATTGCCACTCCTAAGGCCATCACCATTATCACATCACCATGGAATACCAATCCCTTCTCACACCACACATAGATATCACCTCATTTAGGGAACAAGACCATACTCAAGGTCATAGAACTATCACATTAACCCTTGCAAGATCATAAATATCTCTCCTTTCCTCAACAAGGCTCATCATCATACATACATGTGATACATAAGTGCTACAAAAATAATTTATTTAGATGTGATGCTTATCTAACAACAAATTAGGGTTACAACATTAGCAGAGATAAAGTACTCCATCATCATGTTAATTACTCAAGAAACTAAGCATTATCACTATGCACTTAAATTAGGGTTAAGATCAACAAAGAAAACTAAATTAGGGTTTCTAAAATAGCAATCAAAACTAACCCTAATTATCATCATCTCCAACAATCATGGGGGCAATTAAGTCAAACACCATCATCATCAAGTCAACAAAACACGACTATTACAAAGTCCAGAAATCTTCATCGACCATTGAGAATTAGGTCATACCTTCTTCATCAACCGAAGAGGTGAACCACCTATAGCTACCGCATAGATCCACACATCATCATTGAATGGTGAAAGCCAGGTCATGCCACTTCTTGGCAACCAAAAAGACTAGGTGCACTACCAACTTCACCGACCACTAAGAAATCCAAAGGATCAATGACTGTTGAAGTCTATGTTTCAGTAATCACCTAATATCAAACAACATTGGTGACTGATGAAAAATCACAATCCTCAGTGACCACATAGGTGAAAGTTCAATGACTAAGAAGATAGAAAAGCTCATCGACCACATAGTAGGTAAAACCTTAACAAGCACTTAACATCAATCATTCTTGGTGACCTCATGAACAGAGAGACAAATTTGGAAACCTCATAGAATACAGAATACATTGGTCATCTTCGTGAAACCAAAAACCACCAAGGTGTAAAACACATTAAGAAAGTCAACTCTGAAACCCTAACATCAACCATCACCATGAGAGAAAACAAAACCATGATTATGAGAGATGAAAAACCAATGATTTCCACCAACATGCATGCATCCAAAACCTCCATCACCAACAAGAATTTTAGGTATCAAGATTAGGGTTTTTCAAAGGGAAGATATCTACTAAATATCACCATGCAAACATAAGTCCTAGATCAAGGATATCACCTTTCAACATGTAACTATGTTTTAAGGGTAGATTACTTGCATGCAAGGTAAGTGTAACAATATTCTAGTTGAAAGTTATATAACTCATGTCAAAAGAGGGGAAGAAACTCCAATAGCAAGGAACCTCCAAGGAAATAGGGTTGAGAACCCTAGCTTGATCACCTCCTCAGACAAGCTAGATCCACCTCCAAGGAAGAAACAAAACCCTAGGTCAAAGAGCAATAAGGAGAGCAAAAGTCTAGGTACAAAGATCAAGAAGAAAAGTTCTTCAATCTCAACTTGAGCACAACCACAGACTAGCATGGATTTGGCCAATAAGAGAGAAGGTCCTCAAACTCAACTCAGGAGCTACCATGGAAAATCATGGGTTTGGCCAAGAAGAGAGAGATAGAGAGGGTAGAGAAGGAAAATGAAGATCTAGAGAGGTAGGTCACTTACCAATATCAAGAAGAAGCAAAGACTTCCAAACAATCACCAAGGAAGGGTTGCTCCAAACCCTAGCTCAACATGCAAGACACTCTTCCAAGCTCGATATCCACCTTCACCACCAAGAACAAGAGGGACGAGATCTAAGAGAGAGAGAATATAGAGAGGCTACAAATGGTTTAGTTGCAAGCAAGGAGAGAGGTTTATATAGACAAGGATTGAAGAGAGAGAAGGCAGATTGTGTGTCATGCAAACACATGCCATGTTTCCAAGATATATCGTCAATGCAAGCACCATACTCAAACATGCAACTTAGGGCATTAAAACCAAGAGAAAAAAATGACCACCTGGTCCAAGAAAATTCATCCGCTACTGAAGATCACCATGCTTGGTGACCATTAAAGATCTTCATCGGCCATGGTGATTAAAGTCAACGACCATTGAAGACCAAACCCTACGGTTTCTTAGAGACCAAGGAGGATTCATGGGCTCATAGACCACCAAGACCACTAGGCACACATCAAACCTAATCGAATACCAAGAATCATGGATCATAAGTATTGGGAAATATGGATACAGAGTATAGCAATAGAAACAAAAAAGATTATCTATATGTATTCCCATAATAGTAAGATTGTGTCAACTACTATGAAATAGGAAGGATGGTTTAACAAGTTATACGTGGTCCTAGAGCAAGTCCAACGACTACAAATCATTGTAGTTACAACTATCTTCTAGTTGCTCTTGGATAGTGGATGTGAAGCTCCTAGTCTTCACCACAAATAAGGAACTGGATCAGATTTTATAGCGGATCATGTGGTCTCGCCATGGACTATAGGTTGACATTGTCCTCCTAGCAACAGCTAAAGGACTCCTGCCTCTAGATTAGTCCACACGGACCAACTAGAACCCCTACCGTTCAACTAGAACTGACATGAAGGAGTTGTCCCTCTCGTTGGCATACTAGTCACCAACTTGCTCTCCCACAACAATGATCCTATGTTGTTATCTCCCATAGCTATCCCTCCCTAGTTGGGTAGGACTTGTGTGGGATCTCTTGGTTACCATAACTAGAGAGGACAAAAATATTCAGAGAAATTAATTCTCGATTGTCTGTGTTATTATTGTGCTCTGGGAAGGCCCCAGTACCCCTCTATTTATAGGTGAGGTTTGGGCCAGGGTTCCCTATCTGTTCAGGATCTGTGCAGGAGTGGAAGGGATCAGAAGATCTTAAATTTTCACAACCTGTGAGAACAAAGCAGTCGTCTATAAGTCTAGACTATCATCTGGCACTGTGAGATGGTCATCTTGTACTGCAATATGGTCGTTTCATAGTTACCCAATTGCATACAAAATTGGCAATTCATTTCCTATGAATGCTAAACACTAATTCCTTACACTATAAGAATTGTGCAATCAAAACCAATTTAGGGAAGTATCTATAACCTTCCTCCAACCTAACTGAGCAAACTTACACATGTGAGATGATCGTATTGCTTACCCAGATGGTCATGCGGTGAGCCGAGTCAAATCGGCCAGTTCATCATATTGAACTGGTTAGTTCACACCTGAGTTTAGGCAGAAATTAGCCATTTCTAATCATCTTGTCAACCCAAACGGTCGTCTCAACACTTGAGACAATTTTTTGGTGCACCAAACGGCTATGTCACCGTGTGAGATGATTGGCTGGGGTGCATTCAGCTGATATGTTGCGTGAATTGAGTACCTAAACACTTTAGTAATCAATTCAATCATCATTCAAGATCAAACTCCTCTTCTAAATGAGTTCCTATGTGTGTGGACCTATAGGTCCCATATCACATGCCCAGTCAATGTCCATAACTAACTTATGACATCACAAGCAAAGAGTGGTGCCCAATCACACATCAGTGCTAACCAAGTGAATGGAAAGTTGGAGAACAACTTCAACCTACAATCTGTGTAAGGTGTTGTAGTGATTGTATAATTCCTTTGTCTCTGATATCTAGAGTGAACTGGAGGCATGGAGTTGTCATCCTCTCAATGTTCAACCCATGTTCCTTGAACCAAGAGCATACTGCCTAAGATAATATGACTTCAATATCATATATTGATTCACATGTACATGTGCATGCATTTCTCAGTCTCACTTACCAAGTGGCCAGGATATCATACTCCAGTAGGAGGGGAAAATCCCATCTTTATCACTCATAGTCAGTGCCTATGTGTCAAATCCATGCAATCATCACTATTATAACAACCCATGTTTTGGGACTACGTTTGATGATGTCAAAGCATACCTAACGACATTTGATGAGTGTAATGATTTTAGGTCTAAGAATCACAATCACCATCTTCACTATGAGAAATGACTATGACTACCAATGTTGGCTTCCATGTGTCACTCTCAAGGTGGGTCTGTCTGATAAATCGTTCCCTAACATGTATTTGTGTACTTGGTTTGATATTGCTATATCATGACTAATGAGATTCAATCATCAACCAACTCACACTCTAGTCTTATGTGTCACAGGTGTCTATCTACCTTCCATAGTAACAACTGACTAGGGACATAACAAGAATGTACATACTCTTAACATTCGTATGATCTCATTCTTCAACTCACGTACTTGAAGACATATGTCATTGAGTATTGTCATTATTTAGACATTCATAATGTTTCCTCATGATCTCATAACTGAATGAAAAAGAATGAATTGGAAGCTTGCGTTTATGAGTATTAGTCAAATCCTTTATGGTATATGTCATGTCAATCATCATACGATTTGCTCTATGGGCATACCTTACCAATAAACTCCCACTTTCACTTAGATCCAATCACTCGTGAATCATATTCTTAGTGATGTAAACATGTTCACCATGTTTCTATTGTGCAAGTGTTGATCCAGTGGGTTAGAAACACTTTTGCTATAAGTCGGTATATTGCATGTTTCCTTATCTCTTCATTGTGCAATTTCTCATATGAGACGGAACTATCATAATATGGTATCTCATATTCCTTTCCTAACAAGTATCTCCATTTTTTTCATAGTATTACTACTGAGTCATCAATGGTTGGAACATCTATAAGTTCATCATTTAAACCTTTAGATCCATACAGTATCACTCTGTGTTCATAACACAAGTATACTCGGCATCTATTGCAGAATAGAATTAGTGGCTATTAATTTGAAACCTTTACAACTAACTACATCTCTCCTTTTAAATCAATCATATTTTAATTTGGGATCACTTTTGTCATTATGGAAGCTTGCATCGATGTAACCCTTTACATCCAACTCTTCCTTTATTGCTATCTTTCGTTAATAGCAATGTATCCTTAGGTACTTCTCAAATACTAATGGATATATTTAATGACATTTCAATAATTCTTATTAGAATTTAATATCAATTTTTCATGTCTTATATATACAAGATTATATGGTATAAGTACATGTATAGCATTCATGATAAATCTACCGCTACAACCTATGGAATCTTAATCATGTCATTTCCATTCTTCACAAGAATTAAAACATATGCTTAATGAGAGACTAATATGCACTCTCTGTCATTGAATGCTTTCTGTGTTTAACTCCTTCAACACATTGCTATTATATGTGCTCAAACTTTCATTGTTAAACATTCAATAACTATGTCATAGGTCTTTATCCTTATCTCATAAGGTGTTTCACCTTACCCTTCATTGATGAAGGTGTTTCCCATGCCAGTTCTCAATATGCACAACATTGAGATGTTATTCCTCATCATATATGGAATATTCATCTATGCTCCCATGAAATCTTTTGTAATCATAGATTTCATCCTTTATCTTGATTCAAGTCAAACTCTTTGACTATCTTTTCAAGTCAAAAGATCCCTCCTCTGGATGCTTGTTTGTATCCCAGATTGAATTTTATAGTTTATAGATTGTATTTGCATTCTTTAATTTATAAAACCTTTTAGGTTGTGTCACTACACATCCTATGATGTATTCCTTTAAGGAATTCAGTTTCCTATCTTCATATGCTAAATCTCTCAGTCTATTTTAACTACAACAATAAGCTTCATAATTGGTAAAGAAATTTCTATCATGTTCAACAATTTGAACTTATTTGAAAAACTTTCCAACCAATTTGTCCTTTTATGTTATCCATGCAGGTCTTTCCCACAAGACCCTATCTTCACCTTTTGGTTTTTACCCCTCAGGTAGTATTTTCAAGGTCATACCTTGTTAGTTTATATGGACTCCATAATTACTCAGATTATGGTACTCTATAGTCTATAGTTTCTATTTGATTAGTTGGCTCATTTTGTCATGACCAACCTATTTGAATCGTTGGATTCAAAGTCCTCCAATCTCAAATGTGATCTACTAGAACTAATTTTTTTGTTGTTGTATGATGAACTAGATATTCCACGACAACTTGTGATTCTCTTAGTTTTTATTGTACCCTTTTGTTGACCTCGAATCATTTTGAGTTCTACTTTTACTCCCACTGATTCTTTAGGAATTCAGTTATCCTATCAACAAAACATTTTTGTTATTAGATTGGGATTAACACTTATATTCAACAGTCATGGTTTATGGATAAATCTTTTCAAGAAACTACTTTCTCAATGTAGGTTTCAATCCTTTAGACATTTTGGGACATTTCCGTATCATATCATATACGATGTATAACAAACCATTCAGATGGTACATGATTTAGTGATAGGTATATATTTATGAGTATGTAAGAAGACTAGACTAATTGATAATTATATCATGACTTATCATGGTATAATTCCTTCATTCTGACATATCATCACGTTCAGATGTATTTGACTTGTGATACATTCTCACAGCTCTTTCCTAAAGGTTCTCAAGGTTTTAATGTAAAATATTTCAACATTTGATATCATCAAAGTTTCTTAATACTTTCATCAAAGTTATATTTCATTTATAATCTCCTTGAACACTTGAAGAGATTTATGTTTCTATTTTACTGATTACACATCATCATGTTACTAGTCAATGAAATGAGGTATAAGTAATTATCTATAGCATTCATTCCATATGATCTTCATGCATCGTATGTATGAGGTTTGATGGAAGGTTTATTCTCCCACTACACCTAGTGAAGTATGTTATGTCATGTTATGCACAATCAAGAATTGCATATTTCTGTAGGTTCAACAACCAAGGGAGTCTAGATTAACATCAATATGTATTCTAGATATGCATTTCTTATATATACATCCAAGGTAACTATTTCTAATGATAATCTTGAGTTATCAATTATAATCCTTTGGTATTAATATTTAAAATTTTATCCAAGATTCTTTCCAAACAAAGATCATTAGATACTTGGGCACTTTTTTTATCCAACAATCTTGTCATACAATTTGCTTAAAGTAAATGTTTATATTTTCTTGGAATAATGAAATTGTGGTTATATTAAGTCTATTACATGCCCACTGGGCTAAGATAAATTTAAATGTAGACTTAAGCTTCCGCAACTCTTTCTCGACCTTGTCCATCTTGGTCCTCCATGAGGGCTTTTACTTCTTTTCAGATCGTGCACATTAAGTATGTCAGATATCTATTTGGTATCACATACCAAATGAATAAGTAATCAAATTTATCTTATAACATTTATACTTGAAGTGGAGGCCTCAGTGCCTTCCTTATTCTTCTTTAGTTCCTCTAACCAGAGTGGGAAATTTCTTTTCCAATGTCCAGGTTGTTGACAATGGTGACATTTGCCTCTTTTCTTCACTCCTCCATTTGCTTTGAGATCTGAAGACTTGGGCTTCTGGATATCTTTAGAACCCTTCTTAGCTTTACCTTTGCCTTTGGACTTCCCCTTTGTCTTGTTGATCATCACCATAGACTTGGGCTTGTCTTTATTCATCTGTCCCTCCATTGTTCTCAACATGCCCAACAACTCTGTAAATGTTTTGTCAAAGTCATTCATGTTGTAGTTCATGATAAACTGACTATATGACTCTCATAGAGACTGCAAAATCATGTCACTGGACAACTCGTGACCCAAGAGGAATCTGAGTCTAGCTAGGTTCTCTACATACCCAATTATCTTTAGCACATGAGGACCTACTGGTGCAATCTTCTCAAGGCCACACACACTAGCCAACTAAAGGTGGATAGATTCAACCCTAAGGGAAAACACACGGATCTCTCAAAATTTGTATATGGACCTAGTCCAACGCACAAGCTCAACTAATCACACGTACCCACAAGCACACGGGGTCGTGATGTATTATAGGCTAGTGGTAAGATTAGGGTCGATCCTCAGGGATAGAGGGGGCACTAGAGCACTATGTTCCTAAAGTGGAGTCTAGGGTTTGAGGGTTTAAAGTTGGATTGGTTTGATTATGCTATGATTGCAAGCAGGAAAGATCAAGAAAGAAACTAAGCTAACAAAAACTCTAGATTACTCTAAGCAAGTTAAGATTACAGAACTAAGCAAGGCAAGCAATTAGGCTAGAGCAAGGAGTTACACTACACTAGCAGGCCAAGTTCTCAACCAAGATGCAAGATAAGCAATAAGACAAGCAAGGGCTTGAGTTATCACTAATTAACTAAATTAACACAAGAAAACCCAAAGGATCCCTAACTACTTGAGAAAGAACTGTCTACCGAGAACTAAGCAATTAGCTAATAATTAACAAAGATAATTAACTAAACTAGCATTAACAAGCTAAGAAGGCAAGGATGGATTTTAATCAGTATGATGGATAGGTGGGCCGTTTGGGAATGAAACTTGATATTAGTTGGGCGAAGGTCAACATAGCATGCAAATCTCACATTTCAATCTAGATTACCAAACCAAACAACAACGCAAGAGTTATTAAAATATACCATATACTACTAGTTGGAGAACTAGGGCTAGGTGTAATTCTAATAGGACTTGGCAAGTCTAGGTTTCTAGGGTAAGTGGTATTAGGGCAATTGAGATCCAAGGGTAGGAATAAGAGTAGAGATGAGGATGTTTCACCTCATGTTACTTGCCATCTAGCCTTTAGGAAACTCTAGGAAATTACACTAATCACACTTACACTAGCTACTTAGACCTCACACTTACTTGTAGAAGAAGAGAGATGTATGTAGGAACAAAGGGGTATAGCTAGGGATCCACTAATTGGACCTAGGAGCCATTCCTAAGATTTCCACATACATTCCATTTTCTCCTAGAAGCTAAGTGTCATCAAGCATCACAAAATAAGTAGTTTATGTTTAAAAGCACAAACCACATGCAAGATCATGGGAAATGAGATAGAAGCAAGAGGTAATCATCATAGAATGAAATCATGTTAAATACAAGTTATTTTCCCCCAAAATTGTATCAAAGCCACATTTTAACCCCTAACAGCCCACCACTAGGGGCTTAGCTAGACATGCTCAAAGAAAAGATAAAAGAAATGAGAAGAATGGGGTAGAAATCCATGGAGCTCGGAGTAGCTTCTTCCTCTTCACCTCCTATCTGTTGTAGGACGTGGCTCCTCCTGCAAGGTAGGTGAAAATCATGGAGATATAGGAGATTATGGTAGGGAACCTATAAAACTAGGTTTGTATGGGGAAATGAAGTAGAAAATGGAGTGGAGGTAGGTGAGTGGAATAAATGCAAGGAAGGAGATGAAGGAGCTATAGAGCAGCTAGGAAGAGGCTAAGGGAAGATAAACTTTGTATTGTGGCTACCATGTATGTATATATAGGTGGTGGGGAGGCACTAGGGTAAGTAGGGGCAAAACGAGAAAAACAATGGAGAAAATGGGTAGGTTTAGGTGGTCACCACGGCCGTGGTGAGGTGCTACGGCATGTCATGGGCATTGGAATGGCCGAGGTGGAAATTAGAGTTGGAAGTGTAAGTGTATATGGTGGCCACGGCCATGGCGGGATGCCATGGTCATGTTGGGTAGAGGATACCATGACCGTGTGGGATACCACAGTCGTGTAGGAGGAGGAGCCCTGGGCAAGGACGCTCTGAGGTCATTTTGTCTTCAACTCACAACAGGAATGGTGAGCACAATGGGTGAGATGGCCTTCAAGTGTCATGGTCATGTTGATGGCCACGACCATGGTCATTCACGTGTAAATTGAACCAAGTCCATGTTGATGTTTGGGATCTTCATGCATAAATCACCACGGTCATCTTGTTAACCATAGGTGAGGTGGGAGGCATTGGCCACGACCATGCTGGGGTCCATGTTCGTGGGGTCTCCAGTGACCACGGCCGTTGTGATGACCACGGTCATGGTCATTCATGTGTAAATTGAGCGACTTCCCTGTGAGTTTTATAACTTAATTCCCCACGACTGTGGTTCTATGCCACGGTTGTTTTGGGGCTTCTTGATGTTGATCTCCCCTTCAACTTCTTCATCTAGACTCCTTTTGCTGTGAATTGCTCTTATCCATCATAGGGAAGCTCAGGGAAGAGATAGGTCCACTCTTGGGTTGTAAGAACCCAAAGACATTCTTCATCTCTCTCCCATGCATCAATGTATGCATAAGTTCTCTGATATACACACAAAAGGAGGCATAAGTGATTTGTCATAAAAGATCATATTGGGGGAACTATATTGTAATCTATGATGTTTAGATGTGATTATCATGCAAAAAGAAATAGTATGAAGCCCTAAAATAGGGAGGTATCACCACCCCAAACTTAAAACATACTTGTTCTCAAGTATGCTCCAACTTAATCTCTCTCTTCAATTTCTTTCAATGAAACAAGAATGATAGAATACATTGCAATAGAAGACTATTGACTAAATGGTCTTAGAAGTGACTAAGTGTGTGTGTTCCACCTGTCTCCTCTCCACTTCCACAAGCCAATAATGAAAAGAGTATTGAGCATACAAACTTCAAATATAGAGAATAGAATACACAAGCTTTCCATATGTCCTTCATGTAATTTTGGGTAAACTGTTTCATGTTGGTGTTAATCAATGATGACTAGGAGTGTTGTTTCACTTTCATACATTCAATCTTATGCCTCAAACCACACCAAATGACCCACATGGCTGTAGAAAGGGTAAAGTGAGCTAGGTTTGATGTTTTCTAGCTCAATGGGTATGAAAAAGGAAGAAATAATTGCGGTAAGAGATTGGAGTGCCTTTACACACTCATTTTTTCTTTATTTAGATGCTCTTAAATATGAGCATCTTTTATTTTCTTCTTGCATTTTTTTTCTTTTACCCTTGGTGTAGATAGGTCATATGGTGGATAGAGTGAAGAGGGGAGATGTTGATATGACCACCCAAAGTTTGTGGAGGTGGACAAGGCTAAATATATGCACTAAGGCATTCTTTCATGAGGCAAAGAGATATGAAGATGGTGAAAGAAGAGTCAGGTCAAAGGGGTCATTGGTGTAGTCTTCAACATAAACTCTCCTACATGAAAACTAATACAACACTTCATCAAATGATATCACACCACATGATTGAACAACATGAGATTCACATTTATATCATGTGATTTCATACGCTCTAAGCGTTCATAGCTTGCTCAATTCACGATTCAACCAAAATATTCACAGACTTCATAGAGGTGATGCACATGTAAAAAGCCAACAAATAAGACAATATAGCAATAACTCTAAACATGTTCCTTGCATTTGTCAAAGATTAAAAAAATCAGTTCAAACTGTGGAGATTAAGTTAAAACATGCTTTTAGGCAAGAACATCCAAGTTTGGGCAACATTGGCCAAAATGGTGCCAATTTGCAATCAATCACATTTAAACCTACATTTAGGAAAGTTAAATCCTAAAGCATAAAATCCTAATTAAAACACACAAAAATTACCAAAATTTGCATGGAAATGCAATGCATGACATGAAAGAGCAAAAAGAGCAAAATTTTCACAAAAATGCATGAAATTAAACTACATGTATGCATGAATGCTAATAAGAAGAAATCTACACTAAATAGAGTAAAGTCAAACAATCCAAAAATTAGGCGGAATAATTGTAAGAAAAATGAGAGATGAAGACCGGGTGGTGCATACCACTCTACCACCCCAAACTTTTGAATCATGTTGTCCTCAGCATGAAACTAAAGCTTAGGGCTAGTAGGGTGAAGATCAAGGATGGTGTTGTGGATCAAAGGGTAGGATTCCCTATTGTGGCTGGTTAGGCTGCTCTGACTGGTGCTGTTGAGGAGGTGGAGGACCTGGACGAGCTGGAGGGAACTGGTAATAATGGGCCCAATATGTGTCCTGAGGGGGAGGGTAGGTCTCTTGATATCCTGAAATACCACCCCAGAAGTCTTCACCCCATTCGGGGTTTCGTTGTGTCTAAGCATGGTGGTAATGGTACAAGTGGTTGACATGTTGATGCATCCTTTGTTGGTCCTGCCACATGTACTACTAGATGAGTTGCATGTCATGATGTGTCTTCTGAATACCTGCAAGTTTTGCATGGATGGATGACATATCATATGCATTTACTGAAGGCTCTTACAACTAGGATGTAGCCTCATCCCTTCTTCTCACCCTTTGGGGTCGTATTCATTGCTCTCCTCCCTCTTTTTCTTACTGTTATGCATTTGGTTCTGTCACTTTTTCTTGTGCAACAGCGGGGTTAAAGTTTTCCTGGGGGTTGTCTTGCCCCATTGCCATATCTTTTCTCGTAGTAAGTCGGTTGGCCCCACACAAGAGAGGAGTAGGCGATCATGATAAGGCAGCTCGAAAGTTCTTGATTCCATGGATATCACATTGTATATCAACCTCTTATTTGTTATCATGGTCATCTGAGAGTGAACAAGGTACTTCAAATCGACAAACTGAGCTCTCTTAGTCTCTTTAAGACCAGTAACACCAAAGCCTAGGGCTATAGCTATTGAGGTCACAATCCCTCCCATAAGAAATGGAGTTTTGCTTTTGAATGGCATTGTCCTCATGTGATTTATCAAAAGTGACCCTAGATCAATGTGTAACTTCTTATGTATTCCATGTAAAACTAAGAGGTCTTTTTGTGAAATGCTTCCTTGATTATCGTACCTCCCCACAATCATGTTGGCAAGGACCTTCTACACATATCTGAACAAGGGATTGTTGATCAACATTGTCTTTGACTTGCCAGCTATGTACCCTGTCATCCCTATCAAACTGTACCAGAATTGTCATAGTCCAAGTCAACCTCTCTCTCAATTAATCCATCACTCATTTTTTTTGGCTTCTTTAGGATCATTTGCAAAGATGTGGTTCAGTTCATAAGCAATCAACGTGTGTATTTTATTGAACATTGCAAACCTGATGGCTTCCTCCCCTTTTACCTTGACATTCTCTAGTGTGGTGAAAAACTGCTAAGTCAACTCCACCTATGTGGATTATGTTGTGAAAAGCACTTTCCATAAACCGATTTACTTCAGCTTCCTTTCCACCTCTACTTTGATGCCCAGGTCTTCAATTACCTTCTCACACCCATATCTTGTGGAGATAACTTTCCTTGACATGCACTCAGGATAAATAGGTGTGATTTGCATATTCCTTTGCCCCCTACCATAAGAAGTCCCTTTAGGGGCCTTGCCGAATCCTTTCAGTCTGTTAGCCTCCAGGTATGCCAAAGTGTCCTCTAGCTCAAAATCCATCTCCTCCTCATCAGTTCCATCATCTTCTTCTTTAGCCTGATAGGATCTTGACCCCGAGCTCATGTCAAGATTTAGCAGTACATGTTGCTCGGGGTATTGTTGTGGGTGATCCTCCTCTTCAATCATCAATTGCCACCTTGCTTGTAGTTGTTGTTGTGGTCTCTATCCCAATGAGGAGGTAGAGTGGTGTGCTTGTGTTGTCTGTGGAGGTAATCTCGATGAAGATGGGGTTGCAACTCCCTTGCCCTACTTCTGACAATTTGTGATCTCTGGGCCAACCTCATCAATCATGTCATTGAGTTTCTCCTTGGATGCCTCCTCCTCCTCCCTATATGTCTCATCACTAATTTGGTGGCTATCTGATGACCGAGTGTAGGATGCACTCACGGATTTTGAACGATGGAGTTGTTGGGAAATGGAGTTTGATGTTGATGAAGTGTGGGATGGGGTGGAGACTTGAGAAGAGTCTCTCTTGGTGTGCACTTTGCCTCCAGTGATCACCTCAAGGCTCTTTTGAGCCCCCTTCTTCACAACCTTGGTAATTCCCTTCATTGTGTGGAGATGGTGGTGGTGGTATGGCTGTGATTTTTAGATTTTTGTGGAGGAGGTGAAATGGAGGTTGAGAGATGGGTGGAATGGGTTAGGATGGCTGTTGTGATGGTGGGGGATGGATTGGTTGAAGATTTTGGGCAAAAATTGGTGGATTTTTGTGAGGTTTTGTGTGGGGAGGATGTAGGTGGGATGGAGAACAAAAATGGAGATGGTGGCTAGATTGATAGAGGTTTTGGGGTGGAAATGGTAGAGGGAGAGGTGGTAGAGGTGTAGGAAGTGATTGGAGGTAGATTTGTTGGAGGATTTGGGTTGGAGAAGTGACATTTGGCTTGTTAGAGGTGGAGCACGTCGCCAAGGCCGAGGAGAGCTTGCACAAGTGAGTTAGAAAGTGGAGGGGGTGTGGTGTTTCTTGGAGTTTAAGTGAAAAATAGGTGGGGTCGGGTCCCGCCACAGCTGTGGTGGGGGTTTGGCAACATGGCCCTGGCGGGTGCCACGGTCATGGTGGGCAGTGAAGGTGGCTATAGATCGACCCTCACCATGGTCTTGGTGTCCTCCTCTCGCTTTGGTCGTGGTGGTCACCATGGTTGTGGCTGTTCATGCACAAAATCACATCCATCCATGTAACTTCGTCAAATTTTTGCACTTAAATCACAACGGACGTGGTTGTCTCCACAGTTGTGTTTCCTTCATTTACCACAATTGTGGTGGTGGCCATGACCGTGTTGTCTTGCATGGGCCACGGCCGTTTTGAGCTCCATGATTGTGGCCATTCCTTCACAAAATTAGCCATGTTACTGTAACTTCCTTGAGATTTTGCAATTAAATAAGCTCAGCCGTTTTGAGGCCCCACGGCCATGGTGGGTCTTCATTTTGTACTTTGTCAATTCAATTTCAAAAATTTTGATATTTTTGCAATATTTTGGTTCTTTGCCATATTTTAACTTAAAAAAGCATGCCTTGCCCTCTCTTTCTCTCTCTTAAACCTATCACCTACATCTCATCAAAACTCAAACAAAAACTATAGCACAAGTGTGTGTGTACTTCATGGAAAAAGATAGAAAAAGTATCAAAAAGTGAAGGTTGGGTGAAAAAGTTCCGAAAACTAGGTGGGTTGCTTCCCACTAGTGCTAAATTTTGCACCTTCAGTTGGGCTTATTAATTCTTGAATTCTTTCATCCTCTCAAAATTATCAAACATGTACATTCAAGCACATCTCTTCATCAAGTTGGTGTTCCTCAACTAACATCACAATATCAAAATTTTGTTTGGCTCTATCTGGTCCTACTTCAACAACTACCTTCAATCTTTGTCCATTCGCAGTCAACTCTCTTGCTCCATCCTTCTCACATATCACAATAGCTCTGGATGGGTACACATTCTTGACTAGGTAAGGTCCTTCCCATCTAGACTGAAGCTTCCCGGGAAAGAACTTCATCCTAGAGTTTTACAACCATACCAATTGCCCAAGCTCAAAATCCTTCTTCTTGATCATCTTGTCGTGAAGAAACTATGTTCTTTCCTTGTAGCTTTTAGACAATTCATAGGCCTCATGCCTCATCTCCTCGAGTTCATGCAGCTACAATTTTCTTTTCAATCAGGCAGTATCTACATCCATATCCATGGTTTTCAAATCCCATAGAGCTTTGTGTTTTATTTCTACGGGTAGATGGCAGCTTTTTCCATAAACAAGCTTAAATGGTGTGGTGCCAATCGGGGCTTATATGCAGTCTTATATGCCCACAAATCCTCATTGAGACGTAAAAACCAATCCTTGCGGCCCGGCCTCACCGTCTTCTCAAGAATGATCTTTATCTCCTGATTAGCTAACTCGACTTGACCACTCATTTGAGGGTGGTAAGGAGTAGCCACACGATGATTCACTCCATGTCTCTTTAGCAAACCTTCAAAAGTGTGATGGATGAAGTGACTTCCACCATCACTAATCATGGCTCTTGGCACACCAAACTGGTTGAAGATATTTGATATCAAAAAATCACACACCACCCTATGATCATTGGTTCTAGTAGCATTAGCTTCAATCCATTTTGATACATAATGATGGCCACCAAGATGTACACATATCCAAAAGAGGGAGGAACAGACCTATGAAATCACTTCCCCACACATCAAACACCTCAACCACAAGAATGGATGATAGAGGCATCATGTCCCTCTTTGAGATAGTGCCCACCTTTTGGCACTTCAAATAGTATTTGCAAAACTCATGAGTATCTTTGAACAAAGTTGGCAAATAAAATCCACTATGAAGAATCTTGGTAGTTATATGTTTCCCACCAAAATGTCCTCCACATGCACCGGAGTGGCACATGGCTAGGATCTCTTGCTACTCACTTTCCAGAACACATCCTCTAATGAGTTGGTCGGGACAATATTTGAAAAGATGTGGATCATCCCAAGCATATTTCTTCACCATAGCAAATAATCTCTAGCTCTCCTCCCTTGTCTAAGTACATGGTATCCTTCCACTAGCTAAGAAGTTAGCTATGTGCTTATACCATGGTCTTTGGGTGGATGAAAGCAAGAAGAGTTGCTCATGCAGCATTGTTTCTTTGATGTGGTTCCTATCATCATATGGTGCTTCAATGCGGGAGAGATGATCAACTACAGAACTTTCTACTCCCTTTTTATCAAAAATCTCTAGATCAAACTCTTGGATCAATATAATCCATCAAATTAGTCTTGTATTAGAATCTTTCTTTGTCATAAGATACTTCAAGGCTGCATGATTTGTATAAACCACCACCTTGTTTTGCAAGAAATATGAGTGAAATTTTTCAAGAGAAAAAATCAAGGCAAGAAACTCCTTTTTTGTGGTAGTGTAGTTTCTTTGAGCCTCATCAAGAATCTTGCTTTCATAGTAAATGGCATGTGGAATCTGACCAGTCCTTTGTCCCAGCACAACCCCCACTACCATGTCTGATGCATCAGTCATGATCTCAAATGGCAAGGAGAAATCCGAGGGTTGCATGATAGGAGCAGAGACAAGCTTATTCTTTAAGTGGTTGAAAGCTTCAACACACTTATCATCAAAATTGAATTCCACATATTTTTCAAGAAAATGACAAAGTGGCCTTGAAATCTTACTGAAGTCTATAACAAAT